>JAZDUA010000103.1:2792500-3470000 GCA_038098605.1 Gryllus longicercus | reverse complement strand
GAGAACTTGATTTCACAAGACATCGTCCAGCCGTTTGTCTCTTCCAGTTGTTAGTTAAGTAACACAAAATAGATAACACATCACTGACAGACAAACATGCAAGTCAAACAGCATAGTTTCATTCTTAGGAATTTAGTTTGGAATATTTGGAGTTAGCGTATATTGTTACAAGCAGCATTGTACCAGACCGGGCAAGCACATAATAACAGAGGTCGTATGATGGTGTAGAAGTGTGTGTGTGTGTGTGTGTGATAGGAAACGATCGATGGAGACCGTACAAAACTTAATACTTCGGTCATAGCTTTTGTTCTGATTTTCAAAGGTTCTCAAAAGCTTGACCATTTGCGTTTTCTTTTATCCACTATCAGCTGGTAAAGACATAAAAATCGGAATGTCCGACGTCGTGAATGTTGCGTTTTAGAGTTTTCTGAGGAGAACGACCTTTACTTCAGCATCTACGTAACGGACATGGACCTTCACGCCGTCCTGCGATAGCTTGGGACAGCGAGACCTCACATTCCGCCCTTCAGTTTCACTGGCTTGCGACTCGTTTTGTTCGTGTTCTCGAGCGATGGAAACTACAGTCGAAGGACGCAGGAAATGCCCCGTAAAGGTTGTTTCACAATTTTTAAGAGAAAGCGAGTGCAATTTTAAAAGTAGCAAAGAGAAACTTTATAGTATATAGGGTATTTTTACAATAAACATCTTCGGAATTCAATACTTCTAATTGGTTTATAATAAGTATTTGACTTAATTTTTATAATCATAATTTTACGAGTACTTAATTTTTTAACATCAAAATTTGTTGAGACAAATTTTAGGCGAATATAGAGGTGAATATGAAAATTGACTTATCTGAGGCCTTTGACAGGTGACATTCGGAGAGTTAGATTCCGATAAATTTCTTCGTAAGTTTTCTATTCGAGTGAATAAAAAGAGAAGTTCTTCTTATTAGGGTGGTATCAGAACTTTGCAGTCTTCCACCAAACTTAGAATATCCACTTTCAATGCAAAGACGTAATGCAAAGACTCATTGCTTATTTTTCTCTCTTTTCTTAATCATACTAATTCGTCGAAATATCAATAATGGGTTATTTAAAATGTGTTTTCTTCAGAAGAAATCTCCGACGAAAGAGATTCCACTATATCTTTACATTTATAATTAAATGACACTGGCGTACCAATTAAGAGAATGTTGAGAATAACGAGTTGATATTTAGTCATTTTAATATTAATTAAGAAATAACCAAACCACAACAATCACTTTTTAAGAATTAGTTTTTGCGGTATAATATTTCTTAATGCATATTATGAAGTACTACAAGGCACATGCTACAACCTCTCAATTAATTCGCATTTTTATTTTCAGTCAAGGAAAGCTCATTTTGGCGTAACGTCTATATTTTTTAAAGCATGTGAATCATAAATTATTTTCATCTACTAAGTTGTATCTCAGAGGTTTCTAGACGATGACAAAGGCATGAGCATTTCCACTTCTGTCCTTTACATACCTAATTTTACTTCGCTCATCATACATTTTTAAGCAATCGTTGCACATGATAAAATATAATAATTCTAGCGAAGAGAAAACAGAATCCCGTGAGGGACAGAATTTCCAGAATATGTAAGGAATTGTATAATTATTGTTTTTGAAAAATAATAATTATACAATTAAAATTACAGAATGGCCTTCTCAAAGAAAAATATTAATGAATTGTAGGTAATATGTATTTTCACTCCGTAAAAATACGGAAAATAAGTGAATAGAAGAACAGAGAGAATTTTAAAACAATAAAATAAATTGAAAGAAATTAGTGCAGTCATTACAACAAGACCCAACAAAGAAAAGTTTCACTAATTAGTAACTCAATTTCAGAAAGCATGAATCATAGTCATAAAAACAGAATTTAACAAATTGGTCGTACGCGACATTTCTGAAAGTGCCTGAGTATTGCAAGCAATTTCAAATGTTATTTTACATTTCATCCCGTGTCAAGCATTTTCATTATTCAATGCAGATTTTATAATTGGATGATATGTTCAGAATTAATGCAATGTAATTTCACCTGGATAATTAGTGCTATAAATATTGAAGTGGAATGCAATTTTGCAGCTAATCCAAATATAATGTAATGTAAGGTCATTAATGTTATAATACGTTTTTTATACGACGAAAGATAGCGCTATAGGTAATCTCTGCAGGGTCTCATAATAGAATTGCCTTTCCGATTTTAATTTTAAAGTTCATTTAATATATATATATATATATATATATATATATATATATATATATATATTTCTTCTCAAACATTATTTTAGTATCTGTTACTCGTGTAGTAAGAGAAAAATGTACTAGAATTGATCTGCGTACGTTGAGGAAGGAGTATTACAAAGCTCCTGCAAAAAAGAGGAGGAGGGGCGAGATTTGCCTCTTAGACTTCCCCTTAAGACAAAGGCCCTCGGGTTTAGAAGTCGCCCTCGGGCAAAAACATATACTTAAAGCCCTAGATACGTAAATAAATATTCTGTCGACTGCCAAATATATTTATTTAATATGACATTTATATAGTATTAAATACGACATAGATTTTCATTTGAATACTATTAATACTATCTCCACATCTAGAATTCTGTTGGAACAATATTAAGTGGTCCCTTGGGTAACCTCTGAACCTTAGTGAATCAGTAATTTATGTAGAAAATCTAATATTAAAAAAATTAAAGGCAAGAATGCCTATTAAGTTTGTTAGTAATAAAATATATCGTCGAAATGTCACTTTTCGACGAAAAGTAAATTACAGCATTGAAAAGAAACTCGCACCAGTATATTTAAGTTTTTGTATCACCAATTAGTTGGCGGAGAAATTAAAATATACTGTGTGGAACATAGTTCTTTGTTCTACTGTTTTTCGGCAATAATCTTGCATATTACACGAGTTTTCTGTTGAAAGCGTCGTGTAATGATTTTTCCTTGACTCCACTATCACCATCTCTTCACCATGTAAAAACGAATCGCAAAGAACTGAGTAGCTTTTTTATTGTATTAAAATTTCGATACCTAGTGTTGTGTAACCTATTATTGATCTCGTTTCTCAACGTACACAGCGCTTTTACTCGTGGCGCAAGTCACGTCTTCATCTAGCTAAGAAAACAAACTACTATCAACAAGACTCGTGGCAAAAGTTCCGTGTCAAAATATATTGAGTGGGACTTCAATACATCCAAAACATGCACTTGTCTCTTGATTTTAATTGAAGCATGTCAAAAGTTGCGGCTTTTGCTTCGTCTAATATATCGGTCAGAGTTCCTATTATTTTGAAGTTATTTTTCATTTTGAGACGCATTATATCGATAGGTAGAACATGACATTCTCGTTACACGACTTTCCAAGTTCTCCTGTTTCATATATATGCTACCCTGACACACACAGATTCACGGTATAGTTTTTTAAAAGAGACGTAGCTTATTAAAAAACGCTCATTTAGCGTACTGTTCATTTTAAACTAATGTATGTTAATGGAATTGTAGAGAATATCTTATATTTTAATATTAAGAGCATCGTTTTGCATAAGTAGCAAAAAGTATGAGGTGTTGACAAAATTTTTTTTTTATATTTTGTCAGAAAATATTCTAAATTGGTTATAATATAAATTCAATTCGACTTAAACAAATTCTTCTCATCTCTTTGCAAAATTTCATGTCAGAATATTTTCTTACATTATTGTGTTTTAGTGGATGACATCTCAGCTTGTGCGAAAAAAATCATGTGATCATCAATTTTAAAGTATTAATATTTTATGAGGAAAACACATCGACTATTTATACTTTTTTTCTAATCGCGAACGATTTAAAATGATAAAAAAATATAGCTTCAAATTTCACTATTATAATAATTGTGTTATGTCATGATTGAAATATGAAATGTAAAGAGCCGTGCACTTAACTTGCAACAATTAGTATTAAATGTAAATCAATTGTTTTTCGTGAAATGGTTAGGTGCTTTCTTATTTAATCAATTTTACCTCACATGTAGCTTACATATACGTATCAAACGTCCGATAATAATTACTTTAAACTCCCGTACGGGCGAGCTTCATAAATCCACTAAGAATACTTTTTCTTCTATGAGCAAAAGATATCTGAGTTAGTCTGTCAATACAGGGAAACATTAAATATGTGTATAATATTGACAATATGTATTCGTCGATTCATATTGCGCGAGTCATAACAGGTGAAAACTCATCTGCGTGTTCCTCGTACAATTTCAATCATTCGTGTAGAGTTTTGACCTCAGAATCATGGATTCTCATTGATCAAGTTGATGCTGGTTGATTGTTAGAGATTTCGTACGCGTCAACTGCTAAGTCCCGTAAGTGTAGAGCATACGTTTTCCTCGGGAGGTGGCAGTGATCTGTCTCCACTGCATGGCGAGTTGGAGCGCCGTCCTACCTTCGGCTAGCGTAATTTTCCCCGACCAGGTATCCCCCACCGGCGGGGCATCGTTCCAGTCCGGACTAGCTCTTATCTCCTGACCGGAGTCGCGGTTTGTGTGGTAGTGTAGTGTATGTTAGTGTAAGTGTACTCATATGAAGTGTTTTTTTTTTAATTTTTCCAATTTTGTCTCAGAGTGTGTGTCACCATACTTTTGGGTACAATTTCCACTCTCAAAGCATTGTTGTAGACTTGAGAGATCATTAGTCTCATTTTCAATCAACACTAATTCTTGATTACGGGTAGCGGACTGAAGTTCTGCAAGGTTATGCTCAATATAGAATTGTCACAAAATGAACCTCAATTACATCAGTGTGCAAGTTATCGTTTCTCGTTGTTCCTATACCGAGAAATGAGATTTTCTCGTGGGCAATACGAAGAAATATTCTTGAGGTTTCTACTCACTTAGGCACAGCCTTCAAGACATTAGAGAAGAAGAGAAATCGTCAGAAAAATGCAGTGAAGTAGTGCCGACGAAGGTGACTCACAGTCAGCGCATCAGTTGATGTCACTGCAGTGCCTCTGACCAGAAGGTTCTGGGGTTTGAATCCCGAGGGAGACACGATTTTCCACAATTGCTACACAGCGAGGTCGAATTCAGCTGCTTTGAGGAGGAGATTTCTAGCGGCCGTCTGCTCTGATGGAAGTTCCCGTGGTTTCTCTAAGCAACACCAGGCAAATGCCGAACCAGAACACTGTCATATGGACCACGGATCGCGAGCAAACTTTCTTTCCCCTTCCATGTCATATCCTCACGCCTAACTTACACACACACTTGCATTCACTATAACACTGTACCTTACTCATGTAGGGAGTCTAGGGTAAGCTTTTAGTTTATCTCGGCGAGGGTGGCTTCTGGGAGATAATTGTTCGAAAAAAAAACCCACAGGCCTACAAGTAGGTCGGCGACAGATCTCGCCATTTAGCCCAAGAATATCACTACCACATCCCGCAATAAAACATACATTACAATTACATGACTACTGACTTACGCAGTTGACGAGACAGAAAACAATTAGTCAATGGATGGCAATAATGAATATTTTCTCAAAAAAATGAGATACACATTTGGTCATCTAATTGGAGAGATTACGTGTGTTTTTCTTTAACTGCCATGCAACTGCTTTCAATCACTGAAATGACTCAACCGCATATATTTACGAGTCATGTGCAGACTCAGGTGGATCACATGTCCGGTTTGGATGGGCTCCAATAGTGTTTTTTGTAGAAATAATATAAATAAATAAATAAAGAGAAGAAAGAGTAGCGCATTGCAATTTTTGTGCACTGCATATTATCTTTAATTGTAGTGTGTATAGAACTGATTGTTTCCGGCCATGAATTTGCAAAAATATACCAGCAAAAACAACAAATATTGTTTACCTATAGTTAATTCAAAATCTATACTGATAATTGAATGGGTGAAAGCCAGAACGAATAAGTGACATTTTATAAATTCTGAGAAAAACTGTTTATTTTAGGCTGTATTTCAGTTGCAATGTAATTTCATTGTTTTAATGAACAATTTAAATGCCGCGAGTTTAATGATGAAACAAGTCACCACGACTTTATATTAATATAGACTTAAACAGTTTTCTCAGAATTCAGAAAATGTCACTTATACCAGTTTGAATTTCAGCCATTAAATTATGCAATAATTGATTTTCGAGTTTACAATAGAGGCAATATTCATAGAAATAAGTGAAAGAAAATTTAAAAAATCATCATAAAATATCTACGAGTGCAAGGAGTATTCTGAACAAATGAGAGAAAAAAGATCGGAGTATTTGTTCCTCTTCACCGAACACCTTTGGGCAAGACTGGTCCTAGGGAGAAAAGACCCTCACCTTGTCGGTTGGTCACACTGCTCTTTCCAGGTAGAAGTGTTACATAATCAGCCTCTGCCTGCCTCTTGCGCCGCGGAAACAGAAGACTACGTGAAAGTGTCATTGTTCTCTGTGACCATTCTGATTACTCGTTCCAATTAAGAGGCGTTTTCTTATGAACAGAAAAAGCACTAAGTCACTATTACGAGTAAAAAGAATTCGTTGAACGGTAATCCAAAAACAACCCAGATATTTTTGTACTAGTATTTGTCTGAAGTTTCCGATAAAGACGTCAAAAATACATTAGGAGCGAAAACAATGGTTTACGAGTGATGTAACATGAACTAACGAAAAGTTATTTTGGTTAAGAAAGGAAGGAAAACGAAATATTACAACCTCCACGCACTATTCAACACAATTCTTATGAGTTGATTTAAAGAAATAATTTGTTCACAATTCACATAGAACATTATAAAGTTAATGCTATTTGTTATACTTTTTTAAATATTCGTTTCAATTCACATATAATTAATATGCAAAGTTTGTCAAAATGTTTTATTTATGATTCTTTTATTTTTAAGAGGGCTTTAAGAATCAGCAGCACTCATTTCAAATAAGTACCAATACTTACTGGCTGTATTAAAACAATTGCGAAACTATGGTGCTACAGAATGGCATAGACTTTCCCGTATTAGTTTTCTATATCCTTTGGTCACGGCTAGCTATTCCAACTTGCCACTTACTCTTGTCTGCTGCCATCTATCGCCGCCCCAAATACACTTTTTAAAATTTTTTCTTAATTTTTCCGTTTAAGAACGGAACCTAATAATAGAACGGAAATATTATTTTAAGTATATTAAAGAACACTTAAACCGCGTCCTAAATAGCAATTTTCTTTGAAAAATGTGGAGCCGTTTTTAAGAAAATGATGCTTAAGCGATACAGTATATTCGAAATTTGAAACACTTTTCCCACAAAAGTTTTTGATTTCGAAAAACTTCATTAAAACTCATTTGAAGAACATTAACTCACAAATACTATAGTATTTACAAATTTCTGGAAATGTGCATCTTAATGGTGTGAGAAATATTTAAAAAAATACATGTTCTTAAAAAAAGAAAAAATACTCCGAAATGAACTTTACGCTATATTAAAGAGTGCTATTAGCACTATCCGTTCGAAAAATTTGGAGAGAAAAATTGGAGCCGTTTTTGACAAAATGGCTTTATGCGTCTGTATTTGCGAAATTTTGAGCTATTTTTGACTAGTTGAGACTAGTTTTGACGTTGAATGTTGTCTATAAAACACAATTACAAGTATTATTAACCAATAATAATAATGATAATAATGATAATAATAATAAATTGTTATTATTATTTAACATTCAATTACTTTCATCATAAGGACAAATACACAGGTTATACATAACCAAAGCATATTTATCAGTGTCCTTTTGTTACGAATTCACATCTACCCTACCCCCATAAACTTTCGACCTATTTCAGTTGAGATGACCACTGCCTTCTGCATAGTCGTATTAATATTCAGATTAATATTCAGATCATTTAAACTTTTAAACGGTGTCGTCGGAATTATTGCGGTGTTAGAGATGACAATGGGGATGATTCTCAAACGGTCCATTTCTCGACATATTCTCATTTGTCACAGAATCTCTTGAGACTTTCAAGCAGCGGAGCATATTTTGTGATCTCAATATACTTGTCTTGAAAGTTTTTTTTGTTTGGTATGTCTATGTCGGTCATCTAGGTTTCCCTTTTTGTCTAGTGTTTTGTTTCGTCTGTAGAACCAAATCAGGCTAGCTGTGAGAAGCTATCTAATCTGGAGAATGCTCTGTTCCAATAAAGTCGGCAATCATCATTTTCGAGATTATTATTATTATTATTATTATTATTATTATTATTATTATTATTATTATTATTATTAGTATTATTATTATTATTACTATTATTATTACTATTATTATTATTACTACTATTATTATTATTATTATTATTATTATTATTATTATTATTATGTTACTATATTTTCA
Source organism: Gryllus longicercus (assembly GCA_038098605.1). NCBI lineage: Eukaryota > Metazoa > Arthropoda > Insecta > Orthoptera > Gryllidae > Gryllus > Gryllus longicercus. Next base: position 3,461,633 of record JAZDUA010000103.1, on the reverse strand, counting down.
TTATTCTCTGGATCACAAAGATTTGACTGGGCATTTATATCTTGCAGTTTGTTTGCTTGAGATTTGAATCAACTGAAATCCACGGTAGCGGAAAGTTGTAGAAAATAGTGATAGTACTAGATCTGTAAACACCTCGTGAATGGTAGGTATATTTCGTGCGAAGGGGGAAATCCCCACGCACCCCTTAGCACCGGTGGCGGCATCTGCGGCGAGCGCTTGTGGGGTGCATTGGGAGGGGCGCAGCGAAAGGGTTTCCACAAACGCCCACCGCGGCGCTGCCCGCGCGGCCTTCCACTCCCCCCCCCCCCCCGCCACAAGCGCTGCTATCGCCCTCATGGAAACAGCAACTCCAGCTGACCCACACGCTTTGCAACCCCTCATCTCGGGGGTGAGGTACGGTTTTGTTAGCAATGCACAAAAATCAAATCTGCAGTTTGTTTACCGTTGCAAAAAAGTTTTCTCTAACTCGAAACGAAAATGTTGAGGTTTTCAAATGTTGCTAATCTCACGCTTTTTTAAATTATATTTTTATTTATTTTGTTTGTTTTTTAAACAAAATTTACTCGTCTTTCTACTATTAATAGTTAAAAAATGATTGGAAGGGATTCTGTAATTCAAGAAAACGTGCGCAGATGACCTTCTTCCCCATACGTCACACACAGTTTTTACTGTCTTCGACTACATAAATAAATTGGGGGAGAGGGCAGTTGGAATGGCGTAGAAGGAGCATTTTCATAGCATATGTAGCGTCCCGATGGTGGCGTGTTTTCGACATCAGCTACTTAGCTGGGTCGGATTGAGGAGAAATCTTAAGACCAGCTGGTCTGATATGAAGTTTTCACTGGTTTCTACGATAGATACCGAGCAAATTCTGATGTAGTACCATAAGAACGGACCATTTTCGACCCCTACACTTGAACTTCGCTTCCGCATCTTTGTTCACATCTCCCCCTTTCACTCACACACACTACAATCCAGGACGGGTGACTAATAGGAGTTTATAGTTTGCCTCCGAGGTGACAGATATTTGATTTTTGAAAATTTGGCTAACATGTAGGTCGGCGCGGGGTCTCACGCTCCAGCAGGGAAGGAACTCCGACATCTCTCTGTATGTAACAGATGCTTCACTGGCCAGAGTTACAGCCTTAGTAGCTAAACCGCCCGGAAACTGTAGCTGGACCGCTTAGAAAAAAGCCATCATGGCGTCGCCTAGCTCGGGAGGCGTGGCCAAGCCATCCCCCACTGTTGCCGCAGTAGAGCTCAGTTGATCTCGATGGACCGCATGCAACGATAACTGATTAGCTCTTGCAACTTAGTTCTCACGCTTCTACACTCTAGGGTTCGGGACGTTGGTCAAGGCTAGGCTGTCTTCTCCCCGCCCGCCCAGACCGAGGCGGCGGCGGTGGCTCCTCAAGGCGGGCAAGTTGAGCTTCTAATAGAGGAAACCTTCCCCTCCACCACTTTTCGCGTATGCGCAGTCCAGGTTTCTTTCGAAGTGGTCGGGCTATAGAAATAATAAGTGAACCAAATTCGCTCACATGCCCGCGAACTCTCCCATACCCCGCCATTCGATGTGTTCTGACTGCTTCAGCGCGTCTCACTGCCTTTGCCCTCGTCCCACCGCGCGCGTGGCCGTCGTCACCTGCGTCGAGCCGCGTCGGTGCGTTGCCGATGCGTGGCGGCCCGTGATCCACGCCCCCGCCCTTAATGCCCCGCCCTCGCGCGCAACAAAGGGCCGCTCGGCAGCACAACGCCGCTTAGCGCCCCTCCACCCCCCGCCCCCGCGCCCTTGCACACTTCCCTCCTGCGCCCTCCAGCGCTATCACTCTGCACCCTCCCACCCTGCCACCCCTCTCGCACCATTCAACCCTACGCTACATCTACATTGTCCCCCCCTACGCCTCCCTGCGCCCTTGCACCTTTCCCTCCTGCACCATCACCCAGCAACCCCCGCACTCTCCTTCTTTTCTCCCTACCCCCCTGTGCCACCCGCACTTGCACCATCCTCCCCTACGCCACATCTACATTCTCCCCCTTACGCCCCCCTGCGTTCTTGCACCCTTCCCTCCTACGCCGCCTTGCACCATCACCCAGCTCCTTCCTGTCCCGTTTCCCTCATCTGGCACTACCCTTACACTCGCCTGCTCTGCCTGCACTCTCCCACCCATGCTACCGTCCCAAAACCTTCTTCTTGTGCCTCATTTACTTTTTGCATCCACTCCTATCCCGCTCTTTCACCCCCCCCCCCCCCTGCGCCATTGAATACACCTCCCATCACTGTACCATCTCCCGCTACGTTCCCTGCACCCTACCCTCCTGTGCCCCCTGCACCATCACCCTGCACCCCACACCATCCCTGTCCTCCTCCCTCTCCCCTGCGCCACCCGACCTTGCACCATCTACCCTTACGCCACCCTTACGCACCATTCAACCCTATGCTACATTCTCCCCTCTGCGCCTCCCTGCGTCCTTGCACCCTTCCCTTGTGCACCATCACCCAGCAACCCCCGGACCTCCCTCTCTTCTCCCTGCACCCTCCTTCCCTGTGACACCCACACTTGCACCATCCATCCCTACGCCACATCTACATTCTCCCCCTTACGCCCCCCTGCATTCTTGCACCCTTCCCTCCTACGCCGCCTTTCACCATCACCCAGCCCCTTCCTGTGCCATTTCCCTCATCTGGCACTACCCTTACACTCCCCTGCTCTGCCTGCACTCTCCCACCCCCGCGACTGCCTTACACCCTGCGCCTCCCTTGCTTTTTCCATTCACCTCTATCCCACCATTTCACCACCCGCTGCGCCATTGCGTACACCTCACATCCCTGTACCATCTCCCCCTACGTTCCCTGCACCCTTCCCTTCTGTGCCCCCTGCACCATCACCCTGCACCCCCTATGCCCTTACCATCCTTGTCCTCCTCCCTGCCCCCTGCGCTACTCGACCTAGCACCATCTACCCTTACGCCACCCTTACGCACCATCCTGCCATACGCCACCCCGCACGCTCATCTCTGCGCTACATCCCACTTGCAATATGCACCCCTACGCCACTTCTCCCCCCTCACTCCTACGTTCCCTGTCAGCCTTTGCTAACTTGAGCTGTACTGCATTGTGCTGTTGCCTTGATTACTGATTATTGACGCTCCATGAATTCTGTTGGCCTTCTTACAACTCGTTGCTTCTCAACTCGATCTTTAATTGCGCCCAAGTACGGTGCGCGGTGTCTGAGAGTGCTTTTAGTACGCACGTTAGTTGTTACTTAGCTCACAGAGAAAAGCAGTCCTCAAGTCCTCTTCGCAGTCTAAACGTTCTTCATAAATTTAAGATAACAAAATAGAGAAAGTAAGATTGCCAAATATTTATATTAAAAAAATACGAAATCTTAACTTTAACATTGCATGAGCATACTATTCATTTCCGACAAGTAGAAAGATATCCTACATTAATCTAGCCAAGAATAAATAAATGGTAAGAAATCTTATGAAGTAATAGGAAATCAGTAAGATTCTGATGCATTATGAAAATGTATTGTTGCGAGGGTATGTAGTAAGCAATGTTTGCGTCGGTGTATCAATGTTGTTGTTTTTTATTTCTTATGACTTGCCTTGTTTTATAAATCAGTTGAAATTCGTGAGAAATTCCTACGAATCTCCATTATAAATAATGGAAGTGTATAGTTAACAAATTATTTCTCAAGAGTATGTTAGAATTGCTTATTTCACTAATACACGCTCTTTACATTACCAAAGACACTTCGTTGTTCATATTATCTCTTACTGTACATTTCATGTTTACATTTAACTGCAACCGTTTTGTAATCTTCCAACGTGTCCTCAACAGTACAGTGTCCTTCTAGCATTAGTGCAATGAAAATCGCTCCCGCGGTGACATCTGCGTCCCATAGAATTTATCCGTCTCCATTTCAACCTAATGCCTTTCTTCCTAATGCATATCTGTCATTCATGGTCCTCGCCTCGCCTTTGTATCACATCGTCCTCCCAAAGTGTTCCTGTAGCGAGTGCGGCTTCTCTTTGCACCTTCTCCTGTACGTCCCTTCATCTGTTCTTCCGATGCCGACACTCCCTCGCCACACACACACACACACACACACACACACACACTTTTCAGACTCTACTGTACGTCGGTGAAGAACCCCACTCACTATCACCAAACTCATTATTAATTCCTAATCTAGTTCCGCTCCCTTCTAACGTGTCCTCCCGTCACCCCTCCCAAAGGGTTTTCACCCTTAACGTCTTTATTCTTCTTCATCCCCTAGCAGGTTCAATTGTCCTTTCATCTTCTGCGACGGCGCCATTCGCCCCCGATGCAGCATACCTGAGTCCGCCTCACGTACACGTACCAGCTTTCGGCTCGCTCCCGCCACTCCCCGCCGAGTCAATGGCTCCTCCACTCTCTCATGTCATCTCGTTCGTTGCCGCTTGGCTGCACGTGCCAGATGCAGCCAACGTGTCGCCGAATGCGGCCTCTCGAGCGGACGCCTTCCGCTCTTACTACACACACATACGCACGCGAGCGAGCGGCCCCTTTCACGACGCTGCCCGCCGCACACGCCCAGCTTCTACCACTTGCGGCCCCAAGCGACCTCGCTTCCACAGACGCCCAGGCAAAGCAGTCCTTCAGAAATCACTCCCTTTTAAAACTGAGAAATTGGGATACATAAAAGTAAGTTGTTCGTGTTAAGGCAGTGGTGCCGTGGCGATCTCGGACTGACGGATTGCGGGTTTGAGACCCGCCTCGGGCATGGTTGTATTTGGGTTCGTCCTTTTACCCCTCACCACATCACAGCATAGTGTTACCCATATAGTTGATATCTACTGTGAACGCTAATGACCTAGCTTGATGCGACCTTATAAATGGCAAAGTTTCTAACTTTCCTCAATGTATAAATAGTGACCAGAAACAGCAAAACCCCCCCACAATGGTTTTTCTAAAAATGAAATGCACACTGCTCAAGAGCAACAAATAAAATACTCTCGTATGCCACTGTAATAAATTAAATGTTTACATAAAAACAACTTCACAGTTAATGAAATAGCATAGTGTACTATGTAAAATGTACAACAGTTCTTTAGATACCAACAATGTCAAAAGCGTTGCTTTCCCTTAAAGCAAAATGTAAAAATTAAATATTAATAGAGCGCGACACCTTCCTTGGAGCATTTATGACGCATTACGTCAGCTGTTTCGTGTGCAGAGACTCACTATGTATGATATTTCAGTCGGTAACCTCACTGTAAGAACAGGCGAAATACCATAATCAATTGCATTTTTAGTGGCAATCAAAAGTCTTGCATTATATTTGAGTTATCCCCGTCTTCTTGATTTCTAACAACATCAATGACAACATCATGTAATCATAACTGTTGTTTTAATTTATGCTCGCATTGGAAATTAGTAATATATGTTTGATTGGTGTTTAATTTTTAGAATGCGACACATCCGTAAATAATATTACAGCACCATTTCCCATTGCCACACGGGAAGGAGAACATAGCAAAATGTTTTAAGGTGTTTTGTGCAGCTTTCGTTTCAGTAAGATTACGGTCAGATCTTGGGAGAATAATTTTTAAACAGAAACATTACTGAAGTGAAAATTTCATCACGGGCCATATGATGCTGTATTCGCTCATCTGTAACACAGCTGTACGCTCAAAGTTACGCGTTCGGAGGGAGCAAAGGTGTTGTGCGTATCGATCGTTTGTTGTGTTTCGAGAGCGGGGCGACCCCTTGCGGCCTAGTGTTGCCCGCCCGTTCCGCTGCAGGTCTCTAGATTAGGAATTAATAATGAGTTTAGTGATAGTTAGTGGGGTTCTTCACCGACGGAACAAACGTGCAGTGGAGTCTGAAAAATACGGTAACAGATGTCTCCGTGTATGTGTGTGTGTGTGTGCGCGCGCGCGCGCGCGCGTGTGTGTGTGTGTGTGGAGAGGGAGTGTCGGCAACGGAAGGACAGATGAAAGGACGTATGGGAGAAGGTGCAAAGAGAAGCCGGACAACAAGGTATTGTGCGTATCGATCGTTTGTTGTTTCGAGCGCGGGGCGACTCCTTGCGCGGGGCGGCCTAGTGTTGGCAGGAGAGCGTGGGCCGCCCGTTCCCCTGTTCCTCGGGTCGCACCGGGGCCGTTCTCGAGAGACGCAACGATCCGTAAAGGCGGCCGGCCCGCCGCCCCCCAGCTCACATTGCCTCGCCCCGCGCCCAAAGGGCGCCTGTGAATGCAGCCCCTGCTCTCCGCGCGCCCAGCCCTTGTCCTTGGCCTCGACGCAGCGACGCGGTTGCAGCTAGCGCAGCCGCTGGCGTGTGGGCACATTTCCGCTTCCCATCTAGGGCTCCGGGCTTTGCAGGCAGCCACATGGACTATTATATTGCGTTTGGGGAAGGTGTTAGAATAATAGTTATGATTACCCTGTTTTACTCAGTGCACCTTCGGCTGAGTGACTGCGTGGTGTGGTGGCAAGGCACATGGTGAATGAACTCGATAGACCCGAGTTCGCATCTCGGTGCGGAAGAAAAAATGGGGGTTGGAAACATCTCTACAAGTTTGTTACGAATAAGTAGTGCTGTTGTTGCATCACTAGTGTTTGTATTGTTTTCATGAAATTAAAACATTCCCTCATGAAATTTTTTGAAAAATTTGTAGTTATTTTTTTCAGTTTTAAGTTTTGAATAAACGTTTCATAACTTCACTCTATTCAATTATTCTTTATTCAGGAAGACACATCTGAATTCTGTAAGAATTCAGTCACATTACTAACGTGTTTTCCCTAACAAATATGATAGAATTGAATAAAAACTGGAATTAGGCCTTTCAAACAACACTCAATTGTAAACTTTTCTTTGGCAGTTTGTGCTCGACTCATGATGCGATTTTTCAAAGAGCTCGAAAATTACGTAATTTGTTCTCGCAAGTTTTCTCACGTAATAAATTGCTTCATATTACATAATATCGTTAAATTTTTGTAGTATGTCAATCTAGCGAACAAAAACCGCTATACTTTTCAGATAGTTTCGTTAGTAGCACAATTAATATTGTTTAAGCGATCGGCGTGAGATAAAACGAGTTCGGAGTATATTGGTATCAGCAAGCTAATTCGACATGTAATACATAAAATTACACTTTCATAATCGATAAATTTCTCTGGTGTTTTACGTTAATCCTCTTTCGCCATTTATTTGCTCCTTGCATTCAAAGTATTGCATTGTCATATTTGAGAAAACATTTAACCATTACAGTCCATTACTCTAAACTATATGGACTACATCGCGTTTGTACTTACATAACCTTCAACTCTTCAAGTTAAAAATACACCAACTGCGATTTAATTTAAACACGTTCTCAGTGCTGATTTTAACGATAGATCAAGGCGGAAAACAATCCTTAGATGACGTTTTACGTTATTTAACTTTACATCATCATCATCACCACTTTTCTTTTAGGTCACGTTTTAACAACTTGGTCACATAGCAACCACTATGAGTGTTTTAATCGTAAAGGGAATTGGAAGAAGAACATGTGAGGATAACACAAACACTCACAAACATCCCTGCCCGACGTGGAATTCGAACCTGCGACCCCGCGGTAGCTATGGCCCTGCAGCCATAACGACCAGAACGACTCATCATCACATGAATTTCGTGAAAGTCAATGAATTTCGTGAATCACATGAATTAAGAGTTTCCATTAACGAATTGAAATAAAGAGAGCAGCTCGGACACGCGAATTGAGGAATCGAAACCACCCGTGAAATCACGCCGAGGGTGAGTGCGTTTCGCCGCCCACCGCGCGAGGGCGACCGCCGTGCGGCGACGGTCTTCAAAGGCGGGTGAGGGGGCGGGGGGCGGGGGGCAGGTAACGGCCCTCGAACGCGGACCGGCCGCTGACGCGCCTCTGCGCAGACAGCGCGGCGCCGCGCGGCGCTCCTTTGTCGAGCGACAGTGGCGCCGCGGGCGCCCGCCGCACCACCGCCGCCGACGCCCTCGCTTCCGATTGGCTGCGCGCCCAGCGCGGATCTACACCCACGGCGCACACTGGCACGAACGGGGATTGCAGGCGGAGCAAATGAACATTGGAAGCGTATTTGTATGAATGAATGCGTTTGTAAATATAATTATAAAATAAGTGTGAATGCGAGTGAAAACAAATTAAAAGAAAAAATAGAACAAATTAAAAGAACTCCGAATTAAATAATTAAAAAGTCTAAAAAAATATACATTGTTGTAAGATAGTTTTAGTTAGTCTGTAAGTAAAAAAACCCTCCCTAACTGCACTCGCCAAATCAGCTGCAGTTGAAAATTATGTATTCCAAAAGTGAAATAAATTCACGCCTCTCCAGCGTAACTGGAGAGGGAAAAATAGAAAAAAAAACATTGGATAGATAGTGCAGTGTGCCTGAGTGAATATAGTTTAAGAATGATTGACAGTATGATTGAAGCAAAATAACAAAATAGAAGATTGCAGAAAAAATATAAAAAAACAAGAAATTTTCTGATATGAATTTTTTTTAAAAAAGGTTGACTATTTCAAATTGTTTGTTTAACATCGTCATTTTCCTGACTTCAAAAGCCAAATGGTGGCAGATATGTACCCCAGTCACGTGAATAAACTCTCGTTTCTTCAGGTTTGCAGAAGAGGGGAAAGCTAAACAAAACAACAACAAAAAAAAACAAAAAGAACACACAAACAGGCGGAGTAAGTGGGACACTCACTTTCGTGCTTTAGAAACGCAGTTCACGTGTTTCATGGAAGCAAATAACTCACAGGCTGACTCAAGTCACAAATATTTTGTAGTGGAAACGCGGTTCATTCTTGTCTAACTGATTGATTAATTCATTGTTAGTGATTCCGGGCGCGACGAGTGCAAAGGTCATAGTCCCGTAAGTGTAGTTCGTGTTTTCCCCTCGAGAGGTAACTGTGGTCTTTCCCCGGATGGCTAGTTCCGGCGCCGACCTACCGTTGGCTAGAGGATTTTTCCACAACCAGGTATCTCCCACCGCCCCAGCCGGAACAAGCTCTAAGCTCCTGACTGGTCCACTGGCATGTGTGGTAGTGTAGGGAATGTCGGTGAAAGTTGGTGCAAGTTAGTGCAAGTTAGGGGTGAGGGTAAGGCAAGGCAGGGAAAGGAAAGATCGCGCGCGGTCCGTGGCTCGTTTGTTGGGGTACTGCTCTCTCATTTGCCCGGTGTTGATCAGAGAAACCACGGAAAACTACCGATCAGAGCAGCCGGTCGCTAGAATTCTCCTCCAGACAGCGACGGAATTCGACCAAGCCAGTGTCAGAATCATGCAACCGTCGGCACAGTAACCTCCCGGTCTGAGGCACTGCAGTGACATCAATCGATGCGCTGAGCGCGCTAAGCCGGTCACTCCCTCGAGACCCAAGGCTGTTTGGGCCAGCCAGAACCGCCTCCGGGCCCCGATTGGAAGTGGGGGGGGGCAAGGGGTGGGGTGGCGGCGCGTGGCGGTTGCGTTCCAGTGGGCGCACGCGTTCTCGCTTTCAACGCACGCAAAATGATCGTCCGTTTGCTAAATCATGCGCCGCTGAAAGGCCTTTATGTCGGCCGAGAGCACGGTTTTCGCATTCGCGTTTTCCTCCGTGTCGATTTTGTCTGTAGTGTTCGTTGCAATGGAATCGCCGCAGGGGGAGGCGGCGGTTCATGACATCGTTTTAATTCGACACATTGTTATATTGAAATGCTAAATGTTGCGTTTTGTTGATCGATTGTGTAACTGAAAGGATCAGGAACGAATACAAACGGAGTAAAGATATGTTCTGAGGATTTGAAAGTTACCCTCATCAGAATGAGAACCGTTTTATATAGACAACAAATTAGAATGGCAAATCGATTTCTTTAGCGAAAGATTATGAAAGTCATTTGTGAAACAACAACATTAGTGCGGTGTATTAAGAATCATCTGGGAAACGAAAAATCTCCGGTAAATAATGGTGAAAAGAACTGGAGTTTGATTTCAGTAAATACATTTGCATTAAATTGAGTCAAAACATTTTTAGTAATGGAATAGACGGAATTAATTTTTATGTAAATGACCGCATGAATGTTGTAGGGATACAAATGAAGTAACCATGTTAAATTTTTGAAAATAAATATTGAAGGTCGCGCGCGGTCTGTTTTTTGGATACAGCTCCGAGTTTTGCCTGGTGATTGGAGAAATGACGGAAAACTACGGATCCAGGAGCCTCTCACTAAAATTCTCCTTCAGAACGCGGCTGAATTTGCCCTTGCTATCGATTTAGTCTTCAGAGTGTAGTAGTATGGTGAATGTGTGTGTAAATAAGATATTAAATGCAAAGGATAAGATAGAGGAAGGAAATATCGTATGTGGTCCGTGGCAGTTTTTCAAGACGTCCGTCAACAACACTAGCACCTAAATTATTCAAAGAAGTTTTCGAAAATGGATATTCCCTAGTCGATCAGGCTCCACTCAACACACTGCGATTTTCAATAACGTATGAGTACTTAAAATTGAGGGTATACTTTACGTAAAGCCCTTGGGACATTTAATTTTTTTTTCTTAATTTCTTGTAAGAATAGAGTGAAATGCAGTGATAGGTCATTTTCAATGTTATTACTGATTATTTGAAAATTGTAAAAGTTTGATTTTTTATTGGCGTACTCCTACAGATACAAAATTGAAGATAGTGTTGTTGTTGTAATGTTGTTGTTTTTTAAATTCGGACGAATTTAATTGAACGAAAGGGATCGAGAGAAAGAAAATGTTGAAAAACTTGTTATACAATTGATCGATTGACGGTCCTGGCCACGTCAACTGATTTGGTCTTTAGCCCCATTAGTGTCGTGGATGTTTTAACTCAGGAAGAGGCGATGTTCCTCACGTATTCGATGGTGAGATACGGCGTCGACCTACACTTCGGCTTGGAGAGAATTTCCTCTTCCGGGTATCAACCTTTCAGCTGGGTACCGCCGCAGCCGGGACAGGGTCTGAGCTTGCGATAGGTCTTCCCACAACTGCAGTAGGACAGTGCATGTAAATGTAAGAGTTCGCTTATAAGTAGTAAGAAAAGGACAAGGAACAGGAAGGTAAGATCGCGCGTCATCCGTTGCCCGTTTGTTTGGGTACTTTTCCGGTATTCCCCTGGCCCTTGATTGAAGGAACCACGGAGAACTACCTTTCGGAACAGCCGGTTGCTAGGAGTCTCTTTCAGACTGCTGCTGAATTCAGATCAGCTATGCAGCTAATGTCGAAAGTCTTCTACCATCGGAAGGCTAACTGAGCTAAACTCGATGTATTTCATTAATTCACTTATTTAATTATTCAAATGAAGTAAACAAGCAGAAAGGGTATGATATGTCTCTGAATAAAGGAGAACAAGTTGTTCTGACTGTATTTACCTCTGTAGTAATTACCATTTGGAGAACTTACGTCGTCTCCAGGAACAGAAATTAAATTGGATCAAAATTGGAATTAATTTTTTAAAATTTATTGAGGATGCATATTAGAAAAATTTTGCAGTATGATTGTATTTTCAGACATCGTTTTATACACTCTCTAACTGCATACCAACACTAATTGCTAATCACGTTCCTGTCAAAGCAACAAATACTTTACAGCTCGTTGCTAGAGAAGCTTTCCTCTGCACACCATGAAATCGCGACTGAACAAAACGCGCTTCGATTACTCACCATCCGCCTACCGATTCGCCACGGCGGGCGGCGCAGTGGTGCACTCTAGCGGCGATCCTCCGATGCAGCGAATCCGGGCAATGATAGGCTCAGAGACATTAGAGGGGTCGCGGAAGTCAAAACATTTCACCGAGCAAAAAGCCACACGAAAAACACGTGGGTTTTTGACGCCCACCCTCCACTTCCCGCTTTCGCCGATTCGCCAGCGAACGGAGCAAAGACGTCGTGTGATCGCGGCGCGTGTTTTTGCGGTGGCGGTGGCGGTGGCAGCGAGGGCAGTGGCGGTGGCGGTGGCGGTGGCAGGCGTGGCGGGGGCGAGGCGGTATCGGTGTTGGCGGCGGCGGCGGTGGCGGCGGTGGCGGTGTTGGCGGCGGGGGCGGGGCCCGGGGCCCGGGCGGCGGCGGAGGCGGCGGTGGCGGCGGTGCACCCGTGCAACGCTTCCGTGCTTCCTCCGGCGCGCTGCACGGCGCTGGAACTGATGTCACTTCCTGGAAATGTCACTGGAGAAGAACGCGATTTGTTCGCTGGCGCCAGCCGGCGTCGAGTTGCCTGCTTGCAAGCAGGCGGACAACTTTGCGTTGCGGCGCGTGTTAGTGGAGTGTGGATTGGAGTGTGTTGTTCAACCATTGTTGGACATGTTTGCTGGATACGCCTATTTTTCTACTCTACTTTCCCTCTCTACTTCCGGTGTGCACATATATTTATCTCTAACTCTAATAAAAGACGAGATGTCCATCTAACGGCGCCCCATTTATCTGCTGTGTTCTCCTAACCTGATAAAAATGTTCAACATTTTATTTTTTATCACCTAAAAAATTAAAGTAATGTGAAGTATTCCGTCTATGTCATCAAAAAAATATTCTTTAGAATTTTGTAGGTACTGCATTGCCTTAATGAAAGTTACTTTGAAGCGTCGCGTTCCACGTCCGTGATGTGTTCGTACGTACCACGCCCGTGCACGTGAACACATCTTCGATTTCTGCATTCGGTGAAGAAGAGTACTTTGCATACCAATGCATTCACTGGTAAAACAAGGAAGTTGTATCTGTTCAAGTGACAAAATACCAACATTTTAATTACAAATAATTTAATTAAACGCAGTCATAATTTTTTAATCCAGCGCACACACTGTTGGTGTTACTTAGCTTGTATCGATCAAAATTCTAAACTGTATTTTTACCTTTTTAAGTGATATATTCCGCTATTAATCTACAATAAAACTCTTTCAATCATCTACTAATGAATAAATCTTGTTTTGTGAAGTAAATGCCACTTGATCAGAACTTTAAAATGTTTAAAAGCCTTAGTAAATGCAAAAGTGGTTTTTGTTCAGCTGTAGGAAACAAACAAAGACAGGATATACAGAAGTGAAGAATGATTTTCACTCGTTACAATGAATGTGTTTAAACTTTTTGTTTGTACCAAACACTTGTAATTCATAACAGCTTCACAATTGCACAGTTCAACGAATACGAATCTACTATTTTTTTTAATTGAACTATTTTTTGGAAGTATGTAAATGAAGTAAGCGTAATCTGTTTTATATACCAACTTTAAGAAATAGGGCTGAATAAATATCGATATATTCAGTGCTAATAAAATACTGAGATCATTAGTCCCGTAAGTACAGTGGATGTTATTCATTCCATCTATTCGTGGAGTTTTCCCTTAAGCGGCGCCGCGCCCCAAATGGAACAACACGAGCTCTCGACTGCTCTTCCGACATGTGGGGTTGTGAAGGGCATGAAAGTGTGTGTGAGAGTTGGGGTACGAATGACAAAGGAAGGGTCGCACCCATCCCGCAGTCCGCTTGTTAGGGTACTGCGTCGGCATTTGCCTGATGACAGAGAGACCACAACTCTCGATCACACCAGCCAATCTCTCGAATACTCCTTGAGACAGCGGCTGAATTCAATCTATCTATGTACTGTCGGAAATCAGTCACTGTCGGAACTCGAACCTAGAACCTCCCAGCCAACAATGCTTCAGAGTGCACAGGACTGCCTTTGAATCATTGTAGCCAGTTTTTGAGATGTGTATGTATTAGATTTACCAGTATGGAAAATAAAAGAATATTCAAAGTTTCGGTGAAGTTGTATTTCTGTATAAAAGTGCATTCAATGCCATTAACAATTACATACAATTTAGATAACATGGTCTGATTATATTCCATGCAAACGTATCATACACGAAAACAATAATTTTCAAAAAACATCAACAACAAAGAACAACAAAAACAAGAAAGTTAAATAAATATACATAGATTTGATACAGAGTTGATATGCTGAGAAACTACCATTAGATCTTCTATGAATACGTATGTCGTAGGAACGCAAACTAACATATCTGACTGGGTTTCTACGGCACATGACTTAGATAATCTCCAAAGCTGGGTAGTGAACGAACACATTTTTCTTTTCCGAAAAAACTAACCGAAGGAAAGAAGAGCACGCTGTTTACGTGTAGAGGAAAGAAAGCTTCGTCCGCAATGAGTGGACGCTAGAGCCAAGACGGGGACGGATCGGGGGAGCGCAGAACAAAGCCATCGGCAACATTCGTTTTCGTGTCGTCTAGTGGTGGCCGTGATGGTGGCCCCAGTGCTTGTGCTCGTGGTGGCCGCCCTTCTTGCCGTAGTCTTCGTGGTGTCCGTGGTGGTGCTCGTGTCCGCCGTGTCCGTGGTGGCCGTGGTGGTCGTGGTGGTGATGTCCGTGGTGGTGATGGCCCTTCTTGCCGTGGTGGCCCTCGTGGTGGCCGCCGTGGTGGTGGCCGCCCTTGTGGTGACCTCCCTTGTGGTGATGGTGCTCGTGGTGCCACTTGCCGTGCTTGCCGTGGTGGCCCTCGTCGTGGTCCTCGTCGTAGAATTCCTTCTTCTTGCCGAACTCGTCCAGCTTGTGGACTTCGTGGTGTCCCTTGGTGTGGTGGCCCTTGCTGTAGTGGCCCTTCTCCCCGTACTTGTGGCCCTTCTCGCCCTTCTCGCCGTGGTGGTGCTCGCCGTAGTGGCCGCCCTCGTCGTGGTGGCTGTGCTTGTGTCCGCCGTGGTCGTGGTAGTGGCCGTGGTGGCCCTCCTTGTCGTGGTGGCCCTTGTGGCCGTGCTCGTGGCCGTGGTGGCCGTGGTAGCCCTTGTGGCCGTGGTGGCCGTGGTGATGGTGGTGGCCTCCGTGGTGCTCGTCGCCGCCGCCGTGCTCGTGGTGGTGGTGGTGGCCGCTGGCCGCGGCCTCCAAGTCGGTGGCTGCCGCAGCCTCCACCTCGCGCTTCTCGACGCCGCGGGCGGAGGCGAGGGCGACCAGCGCCCACAGGGCGACGGCGCCCAACATCACCGCGGAGGCGCCCCTCATGCTGCGGCCGGGTCGGGGGACGTGTTGCTCGGAAGGAAACCGAACTGGGAGTGATACCAAACCGCCCGCCGGCGTGTCTATTTATAAGGCGTGGGTTTCCACCGGCTCCGCTGAGAAAATGGCATCCCCGTTGCTCATTTTGCGAGCCAGCCTAAGCTTGTCGCCGACGCGCGGGGACGCTTTTCTTTTGTTTCTCTTTGCCTCCGGGGCGGCGGCGCGGCGGTGGGGGCAGCGGCGGGCGGCTCGGTGCCTGCTGGAGTGTGCGATTGGCGGCGAAGAGGTCTGTTTCCCCAATCTGTGAAGAAACTCTCTGTTGTGTTTCTTTCTTTACCTACTCATTGAAAAGCTTTCACTTTTTTCCACCTACGAGCCGCCTCGCAACGGGCGCGCGCGCCGCCGTGTGGTCCGAGGGGCCTGCAGCAGAGGTCCCGCGGTCGACGCGGGCTCCACGCTGCGTTTGGCCGGCTGACACGTGAAGGAATCCACTCCCAATCGGCACGACTTTTCGTACCTCGCGCGTTGGATTACGTCATGAGGAGACATCTCAAGCAGAACTGTCAATTAATTAACGTGTTTCTTCTCCCGAAAAAATACGCGAAGCGAAAAACGGTAACCGGTTTCACTTGGCCACACTTGTTAATATAATCAGCGTAGAGTTGCCGCCGAAGTTGCAACTACGCAATCATTGGACTATGTCTGTAAGAATACGAAACAAGAATGTCATGAATGCTAAACAAACCGTGAACGCGTTACATAAGCAACGTCTGGGGCTTGCGATGTGGACTGCCTGTCAATGACTTTATCTTCTGTTTGGGTTATAAAGTGCGGCTGACAAATGAGCCTCGCGCATTTTTGCCGCAGGCGTTCTGTCAGCGTCCGGCATTCCCCGTCGCTTGTTTCCGCAGAGGAAGCGCTAGTTTCTAGGACTGCGAGTGGTAAACAGACAAAATCTTGTCATCTTTGTAGCAGCACGCGCCAGTGAATACAGAGTTAGTGAATCTCTTTTGTTGCATTATTCCCGCAAATTTTTATGGGTGCTGTAAGTAGAAAAAGTCATATTCTCTCTCTAAAACACGTCGACAATTTATGAGAATATTTTAACTCTTATATTAATAAAATACTTTATTAGCGTTATTTTTACTCTTGAAAGTTCATTGACAGGATGTAGGATAGTTTTCAGTTTATATACTCGTATACGCATATATACTCGTCGTATTTTCACTATTTTAATTTTTTGTATAATATCCATGCACTTAATGTTAGTTTAACTATATACTATATTTTGTATATGACGTTGTGTGAAACATTTTTATTTTAAATTAAATGCTGTGAACCACAAATGACTCTAAAGTCTACAAAATGATCAAAACAATGTAATATAAGGATAATGTCTTAGTCCGTTATTTGTTAATCTATGGTATTGTTTCGTATTGTAAATGCACTGAGAATTAATGCGTTAAAAACACAAGTGATTGATGCGACTTAAAATAAACATATTATCTATGTATCTAAAATGGTCGAATATTCCTGTATGTTGTCCTACGAATACATAGGTCTTCATATAGAAATAAATTATAACAGTGACTGTCAAATGAAAAAAAGCAAAATTATAATGAAAGTCTGTTATCGGATATTTTGTTTTATGCAATTCAGTTGGTATTCTAAAAGAATCTCCACACTTTTGTATGGTTTTCTTGCAATTATTTTCTGAAAAACGTCATCCATATATGTACATTTTAAATAGATTTAGTATTAAGTTCCACTCTTTGATTGAATATTGTATCTTCATCTTCTATAGGAGTTAGGTGTCAATATGATTGTATTCCACTTCTTGTATTCGCAAAATTCATTTTCATTCCTTGTCTACGGTAGAGTGTAATATATAAGGGCTAACATTGAAACCTCCGCATGTAGGCTTTTCTAGTTGTTTGCAAGGAGTGGAAGGAGAGAGAGACACACACACAGGCAGAGAGGGAGGAAGAGTAGTATTTTCTTCGTTATAAACGGGAAAAATTAGAATGACTGTGTACTTGACGCAACAACTCGCGAACAGGCTATCAGCCGATAGGCTGATCGCCTACCAGCAGTGTCCCAGCCTCGCGGCCATGTGTTAAGGGGTCTTTGTGGTTAGCATGAAGACATCCCTTCTCCAAATTCCGGTCTTTTCAACCTGAGAAGTGACTTTTCTTATCGTCACACAGCAACATATACCTAGACATTGCAAGGGAAACGCACCCTATAATCTTGCCCGACGGAGATTCAAACCCGGGATCGCGTCAAGGACAGCGGACGCGCTGACCAATGAGCTAAACAGCGAGAGCCAAATGGGCATTCCCTCGAAATAATTCGTTCGTAACATTTTAGTAAAAAAAAATATAACTATTGAGCCGTATTCCTGAAACCACCGATCTATATTATAAATGTTGGCGACAGTGTGTTTCAACTAATTCATCAGCCTGTAGAGGTACGTGTAAATCAGATCGCATTATCTCTGGGTATTGTATCCCTACAATCGCTTCAAATATGTAATCTGAATAACTGATATTAAATGTCGAAAAACATAAAAGTATTCTAGTATAAAAGACACGAGTATATTGAACATGATTGATCAGTTGCTGGATTCATATTTTTAACACAAATATATACTATTGATTTGTATCGTGTACATAGCCGTTGGTAATTATGTACATCAGTTCTGAATGAAGAGAGAAGAAATGAGAGACTGCTTGTTTTTTTAAAATTAATGTAGATGTAACTATTTTATAATTTTTTTACAATATCTAGTAATCGTGGAAATTTCTTTGGTCTTATTTAAAATTTTTCATTTATCTGAATTCAATAAGATATCTGTGTTGGCAAGTGTTCCTCTCAATTTATAAAGTGTCAAAGTGTCCTTTTCTAAATAATAGCCGAGACCGCAACTAACTTTTAAATATCATGAATTCCGGATAAAATCTCAAGTAGTGAAATTTCAGACTGGTTTAATAATTACTAATAAATTTAGCATAATAATTAATAATCGTTTTTTAGTCATCGGCAAAATATAAATCAGGAATAATCTATTAAGACAATAAGACACCATACGAGTCATAATATTTTTATCGAAAGTTTGTGAATTGATTCTTGAAGTTGCGCGATCAAGAATGTCTGGAAACATGTTTTTCAATTCCCAATTCAGGCTAAACTTGTAGTTTACAAGAGCATTACATGTTGTTTTTTTAAAATAAGATTGCAATTTATATTTACCTGAATCAACACATGAATTCATATTATGTGTTGATTTAAATTTTAATGCCTTGCTTGTAAATTTAAATTGTAATAGTAATTTGGATCTAAAATCTTTATTAATTAGTGAAATCAATCATTTATTCTGCATGTTTTCTTGACATATTATCAAATTGATCGTCAAATAAATCGTGAAAGAGAAATAACTAAAAATAATTAAATTATTTACGTCGAATCATTTACATTTTTATGAAGATATCCGTATTTAGTGGAAAAATTACTATATCGACAACCTGAAGTTCAGAGGCCGAGAAAAACACAGTAGGACGAAGAAGAAAACATCAACGTCTTCACAAGCATTGGTGATCATTATCAAAACGACGATTTGTTTATCAAATTCATAATTCACAGTACAATTATATCTTTACGAGATTAAATATACTCAATATGTTTCAATTTTAAATCAAAATGTGAGTGCGGAACTCCTTGAAAATATCAGGTACAATAGTTTTTTTATGCTTGCTCTCCATTGTTATTCTTTTCTTCCAGTTCAAATCAGTGCTTACACTATTACGTATTATAACGCTATTTTGCAAAACCAACAATACGTTTAAAATTAAATGTTTTTTATTTGTTCACATTTTCCTTGCTATACTCAGTGCAGTTGAGTAATGTCTGCTATTACACTGCAATGAATGTTCTTGCCTACACAATGGTATATTTACGAACTTGTTACGAAATATCAGGAAGATACATAATACAGTGTGAGTGTCATACAGTTGTCTTTTGGAATATAGTAATTTGACTGAAAATGTTCAGTCACTAAAAACATTATTCATATGGAGATAAAATAATAAATGATTTTCTCTTTAAACTAAATGTAATGCTGTACAACTTATGGTTTCAAAATATTGCTGCAACTCTAAGAAGTGAGAGGCTAGATAGACATATTTCTCAGAAAATATATGGCATATATGGCAAATATCTTTAATATTTGCAAAATTATGTAAGATTTTATTTTATATTAACACGATTTTGGTACTGTTCATCGTGTGATGTGTATCATTAGATGCAGGCGAAAAGTTAAACAAAGTCTTTCACATACTTGCAACTTCCTTTTCACCTCGTAGGTTATGAACTTCCATTAGTTTCACCTCCTAACTACTCAAAATAGATCAGAAGACAAAAATTATGTTCCTAACTATGTCCATTTCAACATCTTCTTTGCTGGGATTGAGTTATTGGGTTATTTGTCTCGAAATCCCATATGAGATTTTTTTTAGGTAGAGTGTGAACAATTTCCACAAAATGGGAATAAAACTGTAGATTTGTATAATAGTAATTAAACTTTCATCTTTATATATTATAAAAGATTCTGATCTAAAAATGTAGAATAAATTATGGCTGAAAATACACTCCACTTCGCAATAAAAATGAATTTAATTTAATTTGGCAATAGCTCACATTATCCAAGAGGAAGTAATTTATGGACTATTTTATGTAAATAGCCATACGATGTTATAAAAAGAAAAATCTAGAAATATGCAATTAGGAATAATTCATTTTGGAAATAATAATTTAGTTTGTTTTTCACAACAATAAGCAATCTTTTCTGATATTCTATGAATTCAGATGTAAAGAAATTCTATGTACTTCCTAGCAATTTAATTTGACTTTTTGTGAAACTCAATTATTGTAGTCAAGTAGAAGTTCTAGATTTCAAGTCTTAATAAATTAGATATTTAATGTTATTAGGTACAAATTAGTTTTTACAAGGTTCGATCTAGACAGTGTTAAGAGAGAGAGAGAGCATATCTATTCGATTGTTACGAAATCGTCACCGAACTCTCACTCTGGACACACCCCATCCACTTTTTCGTGGTCGCATTATCCAACGCGACAAGTGTTAAATGGAAAGAGCTTTGCCTCAACACGGTACGGGCTCCACTATAGAAGAATTTCGCTTAGTCACTGGGTGGCTTCAATGCGATTTGGACGCTCGTATCAGTGCACTACATAGTACCCTGACATCCGGTCAAGACGATGGTTCTATCGGTTGCTAGGTCGGATGATTGCATTGGAATTGTACTTGTTTTAGTGCAGGAAATTAATTTTTATGCACTGCAGTCTTCATGTTTTTGCCAATTGTATTCAGTACTTCCATTTAAAGACCAGAAACAAGAGAAATCGTTTCATTGATGACGGAACGTCAGTCAGGTATTTCAAACTCAGCGAATCGTAAATTTTTAATTGGCGGAATCGAAGGGTTCTGCAGATCAATGGGGTTGTTTATTTATTGCACGTTAAAAATATAATGCAAACTATATTTCATTTTACAATTTGTTTTGGATTAAAAGATGTGTGAATGTAAATGTAATTGAAAAGAATTACTGCGCAAGTTACTTTAATTTATAAATAGATACCATTTGTCAGGTGTAATGACAGTGTACATTTCCATCTGAGACACTAAATTATTTATAATTAAAAGGTTACATATACATAATACATATATTTTCAGTAGTGAAAGAAAAAAGGCTATTTAATCACCAAGGATCAAAACTGCACATGAAATGATTGTTGTAACTTTATAACATGAAACTAAAACACCTAGCTCATTGTAATAATATTAAATAGTACAAATTTTAAAAATATAACTGAAAGAAATTTGAAAATAATGTTGATGAACATATGATGTTTCATTTCTAAAACCGAGGGAGCGATGGTATATCTTCACTTCCAAGTTAGTCTTAGGAAAACATTGTATAATAATATTCTGATCCGATTTATTTTCTATCCTCTATTAACAGAAAAATAAACAGAATTAAATTCAGAGATACGTTGTTAAGGGCTTAAAATAATTGAATTTTGTAACATCAAGTACAAAAAAAATATTTTTAACATAAATTAATCTTCTTGTACTTCATTTGTAGTCCATGATAATATTCATACGCATAAATTTTATTATAACCATCTGGTAAATAGTGTAGTATTTATATAGATTTGATTTTTTTAGTTACTGAATTCATGAATCCTTTGGAAACATTTTTTTGTTTGTTTATGCATTCGATTTCAGTGAATAGATACTATAATTCGCAACTTTAAGGGTCTGAGAAATTACACCATCCATCTTTAGCAAGCACTAAGTCATCTGGAAAATATTCAAATGAAGTGAACTGAGAAATTTTGAAAGTTAATTTTTTGTTCTACGGCAGTTTTCAGCATGTTTCTAGAGGCAGTACTTCTTCTTTGAAATATTGCTGCTGCACACTCTTGATATCATAAACAATAGAATTAAAATATCTTATAATAAATGTTCACTAATGCTGTACAGGAGAAAATCATTTTGCATAATCTTCCAGAAAGTAAATACGATCGTGCTTTTTCTTAATGACGCCAAAATGGCGGTCACATGGTATACACTTTCCAGTCCTGTGTACCCGGACTGGAAAGAACTGATGTATTTTTTCAAATTTCGATGCAACTTAACGATGAAAAACATATTTTTAAGTTGCGGCTGTAGCTTTCACAACTATCAGAAAATATGAACAACTGTGTAGCAGTATTTTTCAAGTTGTGAATATCGCAACAATTCACCTAGAGCTGTAGTAAATACTTCTTGCAGTAGTATGTGGGTCAGTGGTAAATTTTAAATGTAATCTATGACTACGATACTAGCACATTCTTTCTTTTTGGATTCATTTTCAATCAGTTCACACATCCAGTTCTTTCACTTTAAAATAATGGTTGTAATAAAATAAATTATTTGAACTGGCAAGTCACAGAAAGCTTCTAGTACCGACATTGTTACACGGTCACAGGTGAGATAGGTTACATTTTATTATTTTTCAAAGTAATTTGCTGCATATTTATATCGAACGTGTCATGTTATAAATAAAAATAATGTAGAATTAAAACTCGGTAGAATGGTTCTTTTTGGTGTTATGCTAAAACGTTTTATCTTTTTGATTAATATTGTATGTTTGTGACCAGCACATCTGTGAAGTTCATTCACTTTCCATGGATTTTTGTTTACTTCTCCACACTTCCTTTTTGTAGGCATCATTACTACTGGCACACATCTAGTTTTAAATAAACTTTAGTGAAACACTTCCCCCAAAAAAACAAAATATATTACGATTAAATTAACAACAATGCAATCTAACCTTGCAAATCGTGTATTTCATCACCATGACGTAATAGCAGCTGTCCCGTGAATTAGAATTGTAGAACGGGATAGGCCTTGGACATATGCTTTTTCAACACTAAACAGTATATTTCAGTCTCCATTGTTCCCTATAGAGTGCATTGAGACATAAACTGTTTCTTTACTAAATAGACATAAATACAAGTCATTCCTTGAAACAAAAACCAAGAAAACAGCCACTAAATGCACATAACAGGATTCAATTATAATTCTAGTGAAATAAATCCTCATTTCTAAATATTGTTTCCTGTATTGTTAGTATTATAAATATTCAGGAAGAAGTAGTGTAAGACATTTTCAGTACCGCCAATTATAAACGTTATTTTTATAAACATTATAATCTATCCTTATAGAGAGATTAATAAGCAATTTTCTTTTGTCCTAATTTACTAAGTAATAAAACTTGCTTTAGAGCTACCCCATTACTGTTCTATTAGTTTCAAATTGAATTTAAAAACTTTCGTGTGTTTCTAGATACTTAAACTGGTATTTCAGTTCTTAGTTCTTAAAATACTTTGTCACTTCACTTAACACTATATCGAAAGGTTTTTTCTCTTCAATCTTCTCACTAGGTCTGTTTTGTCCAGGAGAAGAATTGCTTCGGGAGTGTCGTGTTGGTGCAATCTTTCTTCGTGTTTTCTAGCGGACCTTTGTACTTCTTCATCTACTGCTTCCCCTTTCAGATCATTGTGTGGATTTTATTTCTTTCAAGGTGCTTCAATATTTCTTAGAACGTTTTTCGCGAATCTTTTGATATTATCGATGTTACTTTGTTTGATCCATCCCCATAGTGGTACATCATACGTCCATTCCTAAAAACTTCTGTAAACGTATATGCAATTATATTATTTGCATTGAAACATCTGGCAAAAACATTTCAAAAATGTATCCCTGATCGTCAAACATTGCTGAAACCTCAATACCAATTACTGAAATATTCTATTACCGACTACAAAAGAAAATGAATTTTTCTGTATATATTTCTAAACCTACATAACACATAATTAGACTATTTATGCACTCAACACTGTAAATCACTGTCCGGTTAGTACTTTAACATCAGGTGCCCGAACGAGTCGTGCAGATTTGGAACAAGCAGAGTATAAAAAAACGATGGAGCTAATACTTCATCTAAATAACACCATTAATCAAAAATAAAAATATATCTCAAAGAAAAAATTCGTAGCAAAAATGTCATTGTAAAGATTGTTCAGCGTAATTAATAATTTTGAAAAACTTTTTGCAAGTGCAGTAGCATATTTATATAGAATATTTATTCTGTATTCAGCAGAACAGAGCCCACATATAATCTAGTAAAACTATTTTCGATAATAGGCACACGATCCTTACTTGACTGAGAGGTAAGCGTTTTTATTCTCTGTCTTTTGGTCTCCCCGTCAGCTAAACATGAATTCTAATCCTAGAACTTGGAGGCTTCTCACATTACAGATTCCGAATATGTAGTATTTTCACCAGAATACATTTTCTTAACTATACCCGTAGAGTAGTGAATGTTGTGCATACGTAAATGACAAAGTAAAAACATTGCAATTGAAATTTTGTTTTTAAATTTCAACATTGCAATAAATTATACTAAAAATGAATACATAGACCCTTGCTATTTATGGATAAACGAGAACAAAAATTGTTATATATTAAAAGCAAATGAAGTATTGGTGATGTATGACAGATATCGATGTCATACTTTTCACGTTTTGCAGCCGAACAATATCAGAACAGACCCTTGCCATTTCATTCAACACGTGAAATATGAACATCAAGGCATTAGGCAAATGAGGGTATTACATAGACATGCTATTTATTTTTGTCAAATATTGAGAAGTATATTATTTGTATGTATGAGCATAACTCTGCCGCCAGAATAAACTGACAGGCGCGGAGATTAATTTGTCGGTGGAATTACAATAATTAAACCACCCTAATAACGAAAACAACGAATTTCCTTTCAGGAATATTAAAACGCCACTGCACATAACGTTGCCTCTCTACTGCAGTGTGAGGGAATCGTTTAATATAAAAATGTTAAGTTAATACGGGCCATTCAATTGACATGAACTCATTATATTTATGTAAAATACTCGGTGTAAACGTTTTTATAGGGTAGGTACACATAAAAATAAAATTATAAGTCAAAAAGTAAGTGTAAAGAAAAGGACACGAAGAAGTAAAAGAAAAAATGCCGTTTTTAAAAGGATGAATTGTTAATATTTTCTCTCGCCCGAATGACAATGTAATTGGTTACATTACAAGATTGTGATTTACTAATAATCTTTCCAAAAGCATCGATAGTTTTTGTAGTAAATAGAAGATATATAGTGTATCAAGTAGTCTACGTTGTGGAAGATTGTAAGACTGAATATAACGATAGAACAAGAATATATTGATACGAGAATAATGAAAACAGTGAATAATATGACCGTACACAGATATGTACATTGTTGTGAGATCGCATGAATAAAGTTTTAACAAACAAATTAATCGTTTCTGAAGATTGTTCAATATTTGTTAGTCCATTATATGCTGTCGTGATTGCTTGGTTAACAAAGTTACCAAAATACTTGAATACATTGATTTCATCATTACCAGACCCGGTTCTTAATGATTCTGGTAGTGATCTATTCTACGTATTTTCCAAAAAAATATTTTCAACTTCTCCTATACTCTTCTACACTTTATTGGATATTAATCAAAATTCTTGAAAAAGCTAGTTAAATATTGCTTGCACATTGTTATATCACTAGAACATTATTCATCATTTATCCCATATAGGCATGCTTATCATATTACAATCAATATTGAACACCACAGACACACCAAAGAACTTTAATTTAATTTCATTAAAATTTAATGGGTTAATGCCATATAATGGAGAGTTATGAAAAAGTAATCATACGAATGAACAAAACAACAAAAAAGCTTTTAGATATTAATATCTTGTTAATTAAATATTTTGTATTTATAAGTATTGATTCTTGTCAATTTTATACTATATCAAGGCATATTACGGTTTTCTATTTGGAAGGATATATTAAAAATAAAATATTAATCTTAATAAAATGATGAAATAGAATGCATATAAAAATTACGTTCCGGTCAAAATCGTTTAAATTATCTGTATTTATATTATATTCTAACGGCAGTTAACTTTAGCTAAGAGATAACTCTTATTCATATTCATACTTTTTTAACATTTTGTCTACATGTCAAATAAATAATTTTGATATGTACTGTTTTATTGAAGAGGAGAGAAGGGGTAAATAATAAAAACACGCTATTCTTCTTTGCAATGATTTTATTCGGGCGCAAAAACTTAACAACAGGCACCTCTGGCCTCGGTAACAAATAACAAATATTGTGCGTAGTACTAAAAAATATAACAATGGAATTTCTTCCCAAACTTTCAGTTTTATAAATAAATCACAGAGTGCGCAGTTAACAGGATCTCAATGACTTAGAAACTTAAATAGCCTCCACATTACATGGATGCCGAACTACTTAACGTTTTCTATCACCATTTCGAGTTCCTCAGCAACTGGAAAACACATACTGGATACAGAGAAATAATGGTGATGTGGGGAAACGTTGGGGTTTTAACGATGGTGTTTTCCACCGCCGCCACCGCCGCCGCCGCCTCCGTGGCCGTGGCTGAAGCCGTAGTGCTTGCCGTGGTGGTGACCGCCCTTCTTGCCGTAGTCTTCGTGGTGGCCGTGGTGTTCCTCGTGGCCGTGGTGCCCCTTGTGGCCCTTGTGCTCGTCGTGGTAGTGGCCCTTGTCGTGGTGGCCCTTCTTCCCGTAGTGGTCGTCGTGGTAGCCGGACTTGTGGTGGCCTCCCTTCTTGTGACCGCCTCCCTTCTTCTCGTGGTGGTCGTGGAAGTGTCCGTGCTTGCTGTGATGACCGCCCTTGTGGAAGTCATCGTAGAACTTGTGCTCCTTGTGGTACTCGTCCTTGTGGGCCTTGTGGTGGTAACCGTGGGTCTTGTGGCCCTTCTTGTGGCCGCCCTTCTCTCCGAAGTGGCCTCCCTTGTGGCCCTTCTCGCCCTTGTGGTGCTCTCCGTAGTGGCCGGCCTCGTCGTGGTGCTTCTTGTGGTGGCCGCCGTGGTCGTGGTAGTGGCCCTCGTGGTGCTCCTTGCCGTGCTTGCCGTGCTCGCCCTTGTCGAAGTGGTGGTGTCCCTTGTGGCCCTTCTCGCCCTTGTGGCCGTGGTGGTGGTGGTGGTCGGAGTGGTGCTTGTGACCGCCGCCGTGCTCGTGGTGGTGATGGCCGCCGCCACCGCCGCCGCCGCCGCCGTGTCCGTGGTGCGTGGCGGCGGCGACCGAGTCGCCGGCGGCCGCGCCACCCTCGTCCACGGCGATGGCTGCGACCTCGAAGACGGCGTCCTCCTCGTCGAGGTCAAAGTCGTCCCCCTTGAGCAGGTCGACGGAGCGCGCGCTGCACAGGGCGGCCTGCAGGGCCAGCACGGCGCCCACAAGGGCCAGCAGGCGCCACGGGCGCCACTGCGAAGGCGTCATTGCGGCCTCGGCGGCGCGGGGCGGCGCGGGCGGCGGTGCGAAGGCGGAGGAGGCGGCGAGCCGACTGACGACGCAACAGCACCGCCGCCCGTATTTATATCGATGGTTTTGGATGACTAGCCGGCATGCAGTGTGCGCATTAGCCGCTTGGGCGGCTTTTTGCGGCGGGGGCGAGGGCGCGGGCGGGGCGGGGCGCGGTGAGAGAGAATCGCCGGCGAGCCGGAAAGATCCGAGCGTCGCCGTCGACGAAACGAATCGGGCGGTGAGCGCCGCCGCGAGTGGTCGCCGGTGCCCCCCCCCCTCCCTCCCCATTCCCCGTGGAGCGGGGCTTCGACGCCCGACACCGGCAACTCCGCCAGAGTGCTCTCCCTCTCACCGGGTAAAGCCCACAAGTCCATAAGAGTGATTTGAAGGGTAAAATACAAAACTTTTGCATCAAAGAACTCAGCTGAACACGTTCACAAGAAGTAAAACGTTACAATGACCTGCAGAACACAAACAACGTGAAGGTGTATAAAAATACATTGTTATAGCTTTATTATTTTTCATTCTGAAAACATTTTTTAAATTTTGCAAGTGCATATGTCACACATTCTTATGTATGTTTTATATTATGTTATAAGTTATTTAGAAGAGAACAAGCGATTTGTGATGTAAGGTGTCCTCATCCTTGTTTCGTTGCTGCAACTAAGCTCCAGCTCTATAGCTTCACTATATAATCGTGTCGCAGGCGAGTGTTCAATAAGTCCATTCGGAAAATCGATCAAATGATCAAAATCAAACACCTGAAACATGGAATGTAATAATCTAGAAACCAGATATGACTCTTGTCTTGATGTCCTTTAAAAGCATCCTTATGGAATTTTAGAATTAAATGGATGTAATATAAAAATTATCATTATCCAGTAGAAAATTGAAAACGTTAGTAACAAGAAAATATCAAAATCATTCTATAATGGAGCACCAGGAATTTATGCCCCTCTCAACTCTTGCCTCTATTGCACAGTGGGCCCTGCGGAGCCATTATTTACGGGACACCTCAAATTAAGGACCACTTTCAAATTTGTAGTAGTACATCCGCATCTTTTTTTAATTATATAAAATCAAGGGATATGGAAATAAAGCTGAACAACTTCACATATTTCTGTGGAACGTTACAGCGAACTCTACATCATAATGCGCAAAAGGAAACTCTTCTCAGATTTTACAAAGTTATTGCTTTGCCATTACTACTTTATGGAAGTGAGAGCTGGACATTAACATCAGATCAGCTGCGCCGAATTGAATCTGCAGAAATGAGATTTCTTCGTTTTGTGGCAGGATATTCACTATTAGACCACAAAAAAGTGTAGATATCAGAGAAGAACTAAATGTTGAACCGGTTATAGATACCATAAAGAAATACCGAGAAAACTGGAAAATTCATGTCCTGAGAATGCCAGAACACAGAATAAGTAAAACTATTCTTCAATATGTACCTAAAGGAAAAAGAAGTGTAGGACGTCCCTTGAAGAGATGGCATGAACAATTCTGAGACGGAACAGACCAAGAGGTCTAATCCTTGCTGTCGATGATGATGATGATGACATCCGCATCTTCTCTAAACTCTGTACTTTCAAGAATTTACCGTGCTTAGTTTCACGGATTTAGGAGTTAAATTTGTTAGCAGTTTAATGACTTTCAAAATTCAGGTTTCGAATTTGTACAATTAAATTGCAAGTTTATAATTTTTTCAACCTGTAGGAAATAAATATATTTCGTGTTAAAATTAGGGTGTAAATGTAGGTTGTAAAACATATATTAATTTTTTTAAATCGTATATTTACCTGTGAATTTCCAATTTAACTAGTTTTGCTTTTAATCGGTTTTACATCCTTTAATTGCATTTACGAAGGGTTTAAGCTAGTACGTATTAGAAATATTTCAAATAATTTTAAAAATTATTACTCAAAGTTTGAAATTATTTATAAATATTTTATTTTTAGTGGCGATAAAGAAACTTTTAATTTTTGTTTGTCTGAAGAGCACCAAAATAACGTGCAAGATAAAATATTTTTTTATCATCTTCTTGTCTTTTTATTTCCAGGAAATTTATTGAAAAGGAAACGTCGAATTACGGCACGTTCAGTTGGCCGTGCAATTATTTCATTTTCAATCGTGAATGATTGATGGTATTTGCATATAAATGAATTTGGATTTGTCCTCCGTTGGAGGTAATTTCGTGCTGTGTGACAGTGTCATAAAGGATAAAGAAACTTCTTTCATCCACTGACAATATCTTTCAATTATTGCAAACGTATTTCAATTACATCTTCCTAACAGGACGTACTGAAGCCGGAATTCATATTTGGGAATTAGCATCACAATGACCGACTGATTCACAACGATTATACACAATGCGAATTGGAAAATTCTCATCCCTCACAGAATATCCCTATTAATTTCCGAGGCCAGGGCCAAATGGGTCTCCAATACTCAAGTGCCTTTCCTCAGGGAAATCATTCGGCTTGAATGTGCCGTGTATGAATCTCTTTAAATGTCAATTCTTCACTTTTGTCAACTGAAACGGGGTATTCGTATAATCAGTTACGAAGATTTGACTAAATTGTTCCACCAAAAGGTAAAGTAAATAAACAAATTCCGAACCAAGAACTAATTATATGTAGTATAGTAGTGGTGCTCAAAAGGATGACAGTGGAAAAGGGTAAAGCAGTGAAAATCACCTGAAGTGCAATTTGTTCGTCATAAATTACGCGTCGCAAGACCTGTATTCAACTTACAAAGGAAACGAAAATAAATACACAATAAAATAATCCAGAAATATCACTTTTGAACTTCCTTAATTTATGTGATGAGAATATTTATTTCTCAACAGATTTTCCATCACGTTTTGAGCCATCTGTGTAAATGTTTCGGTTATTCTGGAATTGTTCGAGGTAGTCAGCCAGTAATTCTGTTCACGGAAATCTACTCTACGTTTGTAACGTATAAAGCGTTGAACCCAGGCTTGGATATTCTCTCTTAGCTTCTCAGCCATTAGCCGTGTTGTGTCATTTTTAATTTGTTATTTTTGTTCGACATGATGTATAGGTTTTGTTTTACATTATACTTCTACTGCTTTAGAGCATTTTTTAAAAGATGCCTCGGCTAAGAGTGATAATTCACGTTGTGTGGCGGCTACCGGTTTCATTATTCTTTTCGTCCACATAGCTTCAGAGCTGTTTCCTCTGTTTGTCTGTCGGCTGTGGGTGGTTTTGATAGGCCCCACAATTGAGATACCAGATATCCAGTAGCAAACACGATGCGATTGATTTCAGTAATATCTAGACCTATAAATGGGGTTTTTACCACCTGATTTAAGACAAAATTCGCTATCTCTATCTCACTCCATTATATTTTCGTATATTATCCTCAACGGTGTCCGAGATTCGAATAGAAGTAGACAAACTCATTTTATCTGGCCTCGGACAATATTTCACTTAATGTCTATATCATATGATTCATAGCCAGATGAATGTTTACCAATAACGGAAGTTTCATTGCGTAGAGATGAATTCTTAACAGGACTATAATTTCAAAGTTATTAGACGGTCCTAAATGTTCGTCATGTTCGATCGAAGAACATGCTTCGCATTTCTTTTTGAATGTCCGTATGTTGTTTTGCTGTGCATTTTCCACTATTGAAGTAGTGGAGAAGTACTATGTATCGTTGTAGAATGGGAAGCTTCTTTAAATCTAGGGGAGGTCTCATATCAGGGTTCTGCTCTCTCCAAATCTTGTAGACTTCTATTTATCAGCCCCCATTCTTTGCTTTTGGGTAGTTAAAGCACCACATCATCTCCTTCAATTTATTCCGGGTCCATCTCTGACGACGACTTCGATCTACTACCGGCTCTGGTGCCTGGGACTAGCATCCGTGGGATGGCCAGACGACGACAAGGTAATATTAGCTCGGTTTCTGAGCAGCTGTTAATGAGACATTTGTCGTACAATGGATGTTAAGATTCATTACACTTGTTGTTCTATTCATTTTGCTTATTGGTTTTAAGGAACGTTTCGCAGGAAGCAATTTTGTGTTTACAAATCACACTTAACCCATGGATTATTTTCTGACATCATTCCCGCGATCTACAGTGGAATCGGGACATTCTATCGGAGGGCCCAGCAATAGTTCCTCCGATCGCCAGTCGACATTACTAAACCCTACAGGATTTTCACTGAGTGCTGAAGGCAGCCTCCTTCGCTGGCTAATGCAAAATTCGGGCCTCTACTCTAGTCAGTGGGCTGGTGTGCCAGCCCAGTTTCTCTCCTGTGCCCTCCATGGGCTGATAACGGGAAATCGAAAGGTTCATGACCCTTCCCTAGAGCTGACATCCCGCTGTGGATGCAGCCGCTCCTGTCAAGGAGACAGACGCTGCTTGCAGCCACCCACTGCAGATCAGACGCTGCGGTTAAGTGTTCGAATTACCTCTTCTGCCATCTTTACCAATCTTCCTTTATTATTGTTATTATTATTATAACACTCTACAAACACGTATTGTTTATGACTTGCAAAACAAATGAATATTTTTTTAAGAAAAATCAACGCAGAAATTAAAGAACACCCAATTTACACTATTCGCATGTTCTTTCTATTCTGAGTGTTTTTTTCTGAACAAAAATATTAACTTCTTTTGAATATAATACACAATTCACACGTCTATGAAGTGTTTATATGCTTTTGCATTGCAAAGTTTAGAAATAATTTTTTCAAACCAACTCGCATTACGCCCTGAGGTAGGTCGCAGAATGGCGACCGAAACGTCGGCACCTTTGCCGTGGACGCGGCGTTACCCGGTCAGCCAATTAAATAATAATAGAATTGACTAGATTTGTAAACAATAACAAGTCTTTGCACATTGTACACTCATCACACTTTGCACTATCTCTATACCGTGCTTATCCTTTCACCTTTGTTCTCTAACAGCCACCTCACCTCATTATGAACATTCCACGTTTTGCACATGCTTTCTTTTTCCATTGCCCGACGTCTCTGTAATATGTGTTCCCGAGCTTAATTTCCCCCCCCCCCCCCTCACTATTTATCGAATATTTTCTCGCTCTGGTTTCATGTCCTAACATATACCTTGCAATACTTCCTCAGCCACTTTTCTTACATTTTCCTTAAATCATCCAGCATAGGAATATCATCCAGCATTAGGAATTTATACAATTTGTTATAAGATGGGATCCTTATCTTTTTATTCTTGATCTTCAATAAGTGATCTTTATCGTCAACAATCGATTTCTTACTTCAGTCAATCCCTTCTTCTCTTAAATTTGTTTGATATAAAACCTTTATAATTCCAAAAACATTCCCTTTTCCAGTCAGATTAATCAAACCTTATTTTCCCCTCTCTACTATTCATTTTCTCATACAAGCTAGTTTACTCACCTGTACTCCCATTTTTGCCTCCTTGTCTACTATATTACCGTGAACTGGATGTACAGGAACCTAGGTTCCACCTTACAAGTCTTTTTTTGTATTGCTTCCAGTTTTCTCCTTTCCTTCCGTCCCGAAATGTCTCTCTCTCTCTCTCTACCTCAAAATAGAACCAAAAATACTATCACATATCATCTTCCCCTTAGCCAAGAAATCCGTACACCTTTTCTCCGTACCGTACCGTATTTCTCCACCTTCCGTACTCCACACTTGTTTCACATACCTATTTCTTCAGTGTGATTTACTCGTACGTAGCTCCCTCTCCTCTTAACAAAAAATCCCAAACATTTATCGCTCACCATCTCTGGAGTATTTGTCTCCTATACAAACTTTCTTACATTTACAGTTCCCTCCTATATAAACTCCATCACTCTCGTTTTATTCTTATATAATTCTAGCTCGTTTTTCTCTGAACTTTTTTCCAACATTCCCATCCTCTACCTCGTGTCCTTGACATTATGAGCCAATAATACCGCATCATTCGCATACGATAACGCCTATTAAACACAAATTGTTAATTTGGCAATGAAGGTCCTTCCATTTCGGGCCTTTCTTCAATTCTCATCTAAATCTATCTTAAAAATTTAATTAAAATAAATCTGTCTCATTGAAACACAAGTTGTCGAATTCAAACGTTTACTGAACTGGTAGCTACGTCCGTATATGTAATCGTAATTATCACTTAGAAGAACTTGCAAAATCGCTATTCTTCTTTTGCCCTAAATAACTGAATTTGTTTGATGATGTGACATGATGATGTACTGATGCGTTCGCTATGCCACTCGCTACGCCATTTTCTCACATCGCACGCTGCGTTGCATTTCGTCTGGTAACCTATAGATGTATTTCTATACGTACAGAACATTGTTTTGGATAATACGAACATTTCCGAAACCAAACACATCGCACCCCTCATTAGTTCGGAATACCGGGGTTCTACTCTATTAATATTATATTATTATTTATATTATAATATTAATATTATTTTTGTACTAATTTGAACTAAACCCAATGAACGCATGATAGTATCCTACGTGTAAGTTTCAAACAGCTCAATCCTTCTGTATTTGAAATTTCATTTTTTTCTCATTAAATCCTTTGGATCTGAAATTTCATTTTTTTTAGAATTTCATGAATATCGCCATTACTCTATGCTTTACCCTCCATCTTTACTGTGCTCGTCGATGAGATGAAGTTCGAGATCATTACGTCGAAACCCATTCCATTGTTGTCAAATGTGACTGCGTGTGTGCATTTCTTGGTGTTTCAGAACATAAAATGAATACATTTCTCAACACATTACAATATGCATCCTGTTCTGTATCTTAGAAAGTTCTGTGATAAACGGTTAGCGTTTTAACTAAGCATATTCAAAATCTATCTTTATTTATTTCACGCTCTGAAAACACATTTTATTGAAAGATACTTCCGCATATTACATACTCTGGAACAAATGTCATTGATGTGAATATTCTCGTCTACTAAATTAACGATTGCCAGTGCGGTCTTGCTGCCCCTAGGAGAAGAAAGAATAATTTTATACTACAAGCCATTCATAAACGGTAATGAGCGTTCCTGCGTGACGGAAGGTCCAAATAAATCTCAGGAATGAAATGAAACGTTTTGTTCTCTTTGAAAACGAAGCGTGGCCGCAGGTAATTACCTCACTTTCGTAGCAATTCCTGTTATATAATCCTCTCAGTGGGAACCTGGAAACGAATTCGTGGTACCCGAAATGCTTTCGAAATGTACTACGCCCAGCCACGCGGAAAGACCTCACGTTTGGCTTACAGAATATAGTAGCAGTATGTTACTGAAAATTACACAGACCGCAAATTTCATTGCTTAAAGGCAAAGAGAGCAATCTGCGTAGAAAATCTTCAGTTCTGTGGTTAACCATAATCTCTCCATGACTCGTAGTGTTTTCTCCTTCGTTGTCTCCCTTTCAGTAAAAGTTGCCACATCGTATTTCCTTGAGAGTACGTAAGACTAGATCTTACAATTACTGAAACTGCCAACATTAACAAGACTTTCGCTTAATGAAAAGTACCTCTTACAATGCGTAGATACCACACATTATAGAGAATTGTTCATTGGGTTCAGCATCTCCTTGGGTGCCAGCAGTATTGCTCTTTCAGAAGGCTAAAACATCACAGACGCGACTCCACCCAGTGGCTAGTGCCTAGTGCTTAGAGACACCGATTCTAGAGGTCCACGCAAAGTGAGTAATTAAATTTCCAAAAATGAACTTGATTCCTATAAACGCTTATTTAAAGGTAAACAATAATTTTAACAGTTTTCAGAATAAAAACATAGCACGTTGCTGTCAAAGATGTTTAACAAGTTGACTACCATATGGCCGCCGTCAGCCATTGCTAATAGATGTCTTTTCCAGAAAGATCTGCCGGCGGCGTCTCGGTAATACAATATAAGCCCGTATCTGGCTCTTGGATAAAGCAGGCAACATTGGTGTTACGCTTAGATTTTATCACCAGCTCAGGGGCTATTAGCTGATATGATCATCACATGATTATCTCTAGAGATGGCTTCTTTGTAGCATACTTGGTGCTCGTTTCTTGTGAATATATGCAATTTCTTGGTTTTATTTACTCAGATAAAGATGTAATTAGGTTTAATTTTGTTTCTTTTTTGCATTTTTATATTATTTCTTAAATTAATTTGTTTTTTATGTCATATAATCATCTTGAGGTTTGCTGTTAATTTATAGTTAGTGTAAAAAGTGAATGGTCACTTGTTGTTTTCATTTATTAATAACTCTGATTGGAGTTTTAGGCGTCAGAAAATTAAGATGAAAAATAAATGTATTGCAACTTGATTGTTCTCATCGTTTACTAAAAACATCATCTTTTCGCATTAGAGCCAATTCTCCATTTTTAAAAACGGATGCTCTACGTCTAGTGTGAAAGAAAAAGCCGCAGTTCGAGCCGCAGAATTTAATTCCAACCGTAAAACCCGGATATGGTTCGATCTTAGTATGGGGTGTACGATTGCTGGGGAAGTATGAAATTTTAACTTCATAGATGTTATTATGATTGAATATAGACATTTTAAGAAATAATTTGAGAGCCAGTGCTGCTTCAATGAATATTCCCTACATTCAGGGCAAGCCTACATTTTTCAATAGAACAACGATCCTTAGCACACTGCTTTCAATACGCAACATTGGTTATTGTACAGTACCTCAAAACAACTTCACTCTCCTCTTCAGAACCCGAATCTAAATCTGTTAGAACATTTGTGGGGTTTATTGGAGAAAAAATAGAAATAGAAAAATTGCAAACAAAATAGAATTGGCAGCGTTACGATAAGAAAAGAGTAATATTTCTCCTCAAATTATGCAAAATCTTGTGAATTCCATGCCACAGAGACTTAAGGTTATTATTGTCAAGGTAAATACCACAAAATATTAAGTCTTTTTTTTTAGCATAAGTGTACAAAGACTTTTTGCGCCCCATTTGGGCGCAGTGCTTCAGTTCCGAGATATGTTTTTGGCTTTGTGAAAATAGTTTTGTGGAAATATAGAAAGAACGTATTTGTTTTCAAGATTGGTTTGTTTTGTTTATGTAAAATACCTCTGAAAAGTTTTCACAGAATCAAAATAGAAACATTTGTACGTGTTCACTCACTTTTTACGCTAACTGTATATAATATCAAGTGTATGATACTTGATAAAATCAAATAATCTGATTGGAATATAAAATAGATCCAAAACCACATTGTGTAGGAGGATGTAAGGATAACTATCCAAAAAGACAATCAAGGAGGAGGAATCATTAAGAAGGATCTTGGGAGAATCAGATTTTGAATGATGAAAGAAGGCATTTCTCGGACGAACCAGGCGTACTTGGCAGAAGGGATGACGGTGAAGAAGGTGATTGTGGTGAATGGTGATGGTGGTGATGATTGAAATATTAGCAGCAATACTCTGATCAAGAATAATACTTTCCTCAAGATCATAATCAGATTATGATGATCAGAAATGATTCCCAGATCACATCAGTTACTCCTACGTTGCTTTCATTTTGCAGTCGATTAAATTGCGAAAGAAAGAGATAGCATTCACAAATTTTGTGATACATCAAATAATATAGCTGAATAAGGAGATGAAAAGTGCCCCCAATCCAAACCAGTAATCACTGTACTGAGACATTTTTATTCTCTTTCATACGAGTATCGCGATTATCGATTTGGTTTTACCTTCTTATTCGGTAATATATAACAAAATAAATTTTGTACATATTATGTTTAGGGTGAAACTCTCGCCGTTGATGAAATAATGTTGCCTTTCAGAGGTACACTTTGCTTTTACAGCATTTCCAGGTTAAAGTCATACAAATGGGGGTAAAAACATTAAAGTATGAAACGATAGTACCACAGAATCGTCTTTGAACTTCATTTGAACTTAACAGTGGTAAATGCATCAACAGTATTTAGAAAGCTAACAAGAAAGAAAATGCTAATAGATAAATTTAGGCCAGCAATTATAGAACATTAGAGCTTTCAATTGAACAAGATATATTTTACACGTACCACATCTAGAAGTCAGCAAAGTTCATGAAGTTCAAAGTTACAATTAAACGTCACAAAACAGGCTGTATGACAATTACAGGAGATGAGGACTAGAGCAGTAGAAAAGGACAAAGGAGTGTCAGAAGTGTTATCTAAAGACTGTTAAAATCCATGAAAGTTCAGGGGCTAGTAATTACCCCCGTTAGTATAGTAAAAGTTTTATCCGGAGAGACAGTGGCGCCTCTCCTGGATGGTGATATCAGGCCCCGACCTACACGTCGATTTGCAAATGATTTCCCCCTCCAGATATCTCCCTCACAGGAGCACCGTCCCAGCCGGAACAAGCTCTGAGTTCCAGACTGGTCTCCCGACATGGCGGTGGTGTAGTGCATGTATGTATGTGGAGGGGTGAGGATAGAACAAGGAAGAGGAAGGAAAGATCGCGCGCGGTCCGAGGCCCGTTAGGGAACATCCCTGGCATTCGCCTTTTATTGATCGGAGAAATCACGGAACTACCGATCAGAACTGCGGCTGCAATTATCTTTCAGATAGGCGAGGGGCGGAATTGAACCTAACTGTACAGTTAGTGAACCGTAATCCTGTGAAATGAGAAGTTTTACAGCTGATACTTAACACGTCAGGAATAAGGTATAGATGTTCATTATCAGAGATTATGATATTTTAATTTTGGAGATATTTTCCGTAATGTATCTCTGAAATTGTCCCAATTTTACGGAAAACTGCTGCAATTTTGTTCTTTTATTTTTTATATGCGAATAGAAAAGTGCATATATAAAATGGTGGAGTTTCATTCCACAAATTTCATTAAAATTTATGAAACCTTGGAGTTGTACGGTTCAAATTTACTTTCAAACATCTACACCTCCAACCTTAAATCCAAAGATTCATTTATCAATGTTATTTATTATTCA
The DNA here is from genome assembly GCA_038098605.1 of Gryllus longicercus. NCBI lineage: Eukaryota > Metazoa > Arthropoda > Insecta > Orthoptera > Gryllidae > Gryllus > Gryllus longicercus. The sequence continues at coordinate 3,423,713 of JAZDUA010000103.1, read as the reverse complement.
GGTTAAGATCTTTAAATGATCTCATGCGCCAAAAGAAAAAGAAAACATCAGGAGTTGCTGTCAATGACATACTTAAGAGATCTAATCAGGTATCAGTCCTCCGCTTATATAAACCAATGATACATTTTCAAAAGTAGAGCGTTTACTAGCTTTCTATGCTAAGGAAAGTCATTCAATATACTATTTATTAATGTTATAAATATTGTCAACAAACAACTTTATCTTATATGAAAACGTTTGGGCGATATACGTATAGCCCTCGTCCCTCTCCTACCCTGGAAAAATCTCTGGTTGACCCTTGTTGAATAAGAACTCGTGATTCTAACCCGGGAAAGTTCCGGTAGGCCACGCAACCACACTAATTTTCTGTTCCTATGAGTGATTGAATGAAATTAAACTAAATTAACTAATCCAAGTAAATAAATTAAACTTGTTTACTTGACTATTCTGGGTTTTCCAAAGTCACTGGCGTGGCCAAATCCCGAAAGAAATATTTCTGTTGATTCTTCTCACGATTTCGCGCACTCAGCTTTTCGGCTCTGCCTGAGAGCTCGTTGACACCCGTCACGACAATTAGGGGGCGCTTTTTCGGTTGGCGTGCGAAAGGCTGCAGAATTTCGCGCCTCATCTACCACTAGCGAAGCTTCTCCTGCAGTCGCACAGAAATGTGACGCAAGAAAGTTCTCGCCTGGAACTAACCCTCGACGTTGAGCAACAGGCTTTTGTTTTCGCTACCTTGTGTCAGAAATCAGTCGCTAGAAGACGAAATCAAGTACTCTCCTTTGAGGTAGTTTAATTCATGAGCGTTCAACAAAATTTTACGGTACATTTTAAAAACAACTGCAGTGGGATCAGTTTGCTCTAATACATAAAAGTCGATGAAAACATGCAGTAAAGTATAACAGGAATAGGTTTTTGGCGAAATGTGTGCCAGATATAAATATCATTAACCCGGCTGCGGTATTTTTTTTAATTTAACATTTAGGACAAATGTGATAGACATGATTTTTAAATAAAACATGATTTTTTTTTTAAAATTTTGAGTATTGAAAAGTGCACTTATTATCTGTTTTGCATCACAATTCATATCTTCTTCTTTTTAGTAGGACCTTAGAATACTGAATTTTGAAGAGGTTTTCGACCAGAATTTTAGTTTTCCTTACGAGTTCTCTTGATGAAGTTCAATGAGCTCTTGTCGGAAATTAGAGAAGAAAGTAATCATGACTTTGTAAGAACAATATTTGTTTAGCTTTGTTAGTACCATCTTAATCAATTTAAAAAAAAATAATGAAAAAATAATTTATTAGTCATCAAACAAAAAAGATCCATTATTACAATTTTGAATTCAGTAGCACGCTAAATTTGCGATTACATTGTCGCAAATCAAATTACATTACCCACCCACAATTATAATACTGGTGTCTAAATAAAATATGAATGTCTCGTTTTGAGATTACATTGTCATACATCGACAACAAACACATCCAAAATAAAAAGTAATTATTCTTGATCTGTATCTGATAGTCCATCATTCTCGCAATTGCTATTTCAATTTACGCGCTACATTTTGACTCGCGCTCTCATTGGCGGTCCCCACTCCTCAAAGGAGTCTTATCTCCTCGGTTGACGCGGCCCGGGTTTGTTCTCTAGTTACTCGCGCGCAGCTCCCGAGGTCAGTCAAAGTGCAAAATGCTGTGCAGACCTGCTGTATACACTAGCTGTAACATCAGAGAAAGAGCACTGACTAGCGTAGTGTATAGAACGAGTTCTGCGATAAGGGCAGTAGAAATATCGATACGTCGAAAGCTACTGCACGAGTTGAAGGGCGACTGGCTGGAAGCAATATTGCGTTCATTCTATTGATGTTGCTGGCGGGGACGGGCGCTTATACGAGGCAAGACTGTAAGCTGTATTGTCGTTGGATTCCACATTGCCGAGTAATGCAATCGAAACGAATTCCATCTTCCTATTGAAAACCAACCAAGGCTCAAGATGTTAGGTAATTATTCGCACAAGAATTCTACTATACATAAAAGGCGATTTAAATATATGAAAAGAATATTTTTGGTGATTTTCTGCAGTTAAAATGTAGCATATATTCAATAACTATTCTAATGGTAGATTATTTTTTACAGCCTTTTCTGAAATTGTTGGAACTGTTTTATAAAACGTATGTTTTTTATTACCATTAAACTGGAGTTAATCTCACTGTTGTTCATATTCTTTGGAAACTTTCCATAATTCCATTGGAAAAGGACACCACTTATACGAGAACGTTGGTTGGTCCGAGATGACACCGGGTAAAGAGGTAACCGATGAGTTCAACTATCACGTGTACATCACTGCATTCCTAATAAAACACACATTTTGCTTGATATTCTGGATAATTTCTAACAGAAACTGGAATAAATGGACCAAAGACCCTGAAAAAGAGAACACAATGCTGGAAGAGGTTTGGTTCCAGTTGCACGAGGTAAACGAAGAGGCTTAACCCAACGCATGCATCATTCGTCTCTTGGAAATTGTATAAAGTAAGCCACAACATTCAGTTTCTTATTATTGTCATGGAGGTACTTCCATCCAGAGACTGTTAGAAGTAGCTGTTTATATTTGAGAATTGCAGGGTATTCATCCAGTGCTTTTTGTCACTAAGAATAATACAAAATAATTTGTAGAAAAATGTTAGTGTGAGAATTCGATCTGTCTCTCTCACTCAAGGTCTGCCAAGGTGGATTGTTCGCGGAGGAACAGAATATGGAAAAAGGAGGGAGGGTATTATAACTCCCGTACAACTCAGAAACAGAAATAATAATTTTGTTTTACTGTACTAAAGATATTTGAAAGCGTGGAAAAAAGGTATAATAGTAAACATTCTGGCGTACAAAAAAGTTGGAATGTACATTTTTTCATTAGTCTACTTATATCGTAATTAATGTGTAAACTTAATACAGTTATTGTACTTACACGTTGGGATAAAAATATGTGAAAAAGGGCAAATATCGTTATAAAAATTAAAAGTACAAGATGTTGACAAAGTTTTTAGTAGGTATGAAACATTGAAATGCCCTCCTCTTGTTCAGCATATGATTTAACAAATAGAAGGGACAAAAGTATTGGAATATCAAAGTGATCTGAATGTATATCTAAGAACAATGAATAATTTAATTTTACGTATCTAATGTGTAAATTAAATATTTAATTGTAGAGTCGACTGTTCGTAAATTTCTGTTATGTGAAGTCCATATTTTGGTATTGAGTTTTTTGGCACTAGTAAAAAATGCGTAGGATATTACATAAATATGTATGAAAAGACATGATGACATATCTTGAAATATTAATTTTCATTTCCACGTTTTATAGATTGTTATCTGGTCTCAAATAATTAACATTTCGTGGTGCTGGAGATACATTGCGGTAATCCATAATGTGAGAAAGAAATAATCGTCCACAATATAGTATAATAATTTTATTAATTATTATATTCCCAGAGTTAACGTTCGGAAAAACACTTTTTCCATCTTAAGTGGGTCTCTAGTGAGAAGAAGAAAATTGAAAAAATAACGTAAAGTCAGCAAAAAGATCTACAGTAAAATGATGTGAAAAAATAACAAATAATATGAAATAAATAAGTAATAAATAAAATTAAAAATCCTTACTTCTCAAGAAACGTGGATCACTTACAAACGTTCACAACATGGTCGTAAAAAATACTCAAACTGAAAAACATGCAGAGTACGGATAGGTGGCAGCCATCTTTTGTAATGGAGAGAAGAGAAAGCCTACCAATTGTGGGAGGAGGCAGAAGAGTGGGAGGGGTAGTCATAAACATATTTAAAATTGACTGCTTTTCGTACAAGCAGGTTAAAACAGCACAGAAAATTAGGAATTTGAAAAGTTCTATAAATAGTTACAAAAAGGACATTTTTAAACAAGCTGTCTAGGAAAAGAAATTTTGCAGAAAAATTAAGGTCAAAAGAATAATTAGGGGCTAGCCAATAAAAAGATTTAAAATGGGACTGATTTTATTTAAAGAATGTTCATTATAGATAGAAAAAATAGTATTTTTGAAAATTTTTAGAATTTCCAAGTTCTCCAAAATGTTCATTTTTTTGCCATTGTTGACTTAGACAAGAATTTCAAAATTATAATTAGGGTCAAAGGAATGAAGGGAGGAGGGTTAAATTTAATCAAATTATTGGCAAAGGTGGAACTGTCAATTTTGTTTCCAACATTAATATGTTCATTTATTCTGAGTATTTTCTTCTCATTTGACCTACATAGGCTGAATTGCAGTTATTACAAGTAAGGGGATAAAGGCCACTTCCTTCAGTGGGTATTTTGAACTAGGGAATAAAGATTTCAGGGAGTTTCAAGTTTTGTTAGGTACTGAAATATTGTGTGTAGTGAAGTATTGGCCTATAGATATAGATACTGGATCTGTTTAGGGGAGGCAAATAAATTTCTTAGGTTCTACAGGGTAATATTGAGGAAAAAATTTACTCAAAATCATCTTTACACCTTTTTGGTAGATAAGTTTATTGATGGACAGAAAATCACAACCATTATTTAACGCAATGGTTTGAATGGAATCGACTTCATTATTAAAAGCTATATCTGTCTTAGGAATCTGAAATAGTCTGTAGATCCAGGAGTGGAAAACAGCAAATTAATGATAGTGAATGTGATTGGAAAGGAAAGGAATGATTGAATCTGTCCGAGTGGGTTTTATGAATATTTTAAAAATGTGCTTTGAATTTTTAATAGTAATGGTTAAATAAAGGAATGATTATGTTCAATTTTCATAGAGAATTTCAATTTGGAGTAACATAAGAAAATCAAAGAACTGGCTCAATTGCCTAGAGGTTCCTGACCAAAGACATATAGTCATCGACATACCTGTAAAAATAAATATGTTTTTGAGGAGAGGGTTCAAGCTACTAAATATGTTTTCTTCAAAATGATCCATGAGCAGATCAGCTAAAAGAAGGAATACGTTAGAGCCCGTAGCTAATCCTTCCATTTCTATATAGAATTTGTTGTTGAAAGTGAAAACAAATGGTGTTATACACAAGTCATGTAGTTTGATAAAATCTATTTTCTCTAAGTAAGGCCTTATTAAATTATAGAAAGAAAATTTTCCTATTAGACGTGTTGTTTGGTTTTTCAATTCCAGCATTTCACACCTTTGTAAATTTATGATTCATCTTTTCAACACTACCATCTATTTTAACCCTAGGTTTAAACTCAATTCCTTAGATCTCATTAATAAAATTAAAGATATTGGTGTTCCCCAATGCAAAATTAGTTTCTTTTGAAGTGAAGAATTCATTTACCAATATTCATATATCATATTCCCCCTAATGAAGTCCAAGATATTTACATTTATCATATTATGAAATCAAATGTATCATACTTAGAGAAAATAGATTTTATCAAGCTACTTGACGTATGTAAGCACATCGTCATTCTAACGGAACTTTTCATTAGAAACAATTTTCGAAACTGTAGAAAAATTATACATATTTTATTCTCAAAAAATAGTAGAATACTCTCTTATTCGCAGAGAAGGTAACACTGGCAAACGTTGAAGACAAACTGCACACTAAACTGTAAATCAAGGATCATACAGCGGTGTACATAGCATGCATTTTTTGCGAAGAAAATCAGATTTACTTTCAAAATCATACCTTGGAAGAAATAATAGTTGCTGCAGTAGATCTCCGGTAATCCGAACTAACTGGGGACATGGATTAGTATTTGGAAATGTTCGGATTATCCGAAAAGTCAAATTAGTACGAATGCCAAAAACTAACGTTATAAACGACTTGCATACGTTATGTTTGTATTGACTTTGTATATTTATAAGAGAATCAAAGTTAATTTCTGGAAACAACTTTATTCTGTCACGTATATTTTACTTCCTTGTGAAAAAATCGAGGTCGGCTGTACGGTTTACAGCTACCACCTCACGGTTCTCTTGCTACGATGGGCTCAATGTGTGATTACGCAATTATTCGCCCTATAACTGGAAATTCTTCATTATATGTGCCGTAAGATGTCATTTAATGAACGTTTATAGAGGATAAGAAAAATATAATTATAAATAGACTAAAGTGTAGTAAAGGACACATGTAGTAAGGACACTACCTGTAATGTGTTTAGTAAATATTACAACCTGTTTAGTCAACTTTACTATACGTGCAAAGTATGTTTAACTAAATAGCAGTTTCCTGAACGTGACTAAACAGTTTTTTCTCAGAAACTTTCTATACCCGGTATTTAAATATACTACGTGCTGAATTGTATGAACCAAACATATCTCTCGTGCGGTAGCGCGTGTCACAAGACTCCGCGCCGCGGAAAGAGCTCCCGACTTTGTGTGTGTGTTACAACAATGGCGCTACGTGCTCCCTTTCAAAGTGTTTTAGATAGATGTAAGTAATATTTCTAAGGACACTACCTGACTATAGAATTGAACAACAAGTGAATTGAAAATGTAGAATTGAAGAACACCAAATGAATTGAAATTCAGAAGTAGAATTGAAGTGACTGACAACAAATACGAATATCACAAAATTTTGTTGACTGGTTCCTTCGTTATCTTTCTTTTTTAATCTCTTAGCTTCCTTTCGTTTTATTACATCTTTCAACGTTTAAATACATTTCGGTGTGTATTCGTCGTTTTGTCGTGTGTCCTTCGTTTTAAAATCATATTCAATTACACATTATTTAGACGTATGTTCACTTGAAACCAAATTAAATTCCCAACAGAAAAGCATTCCCGAGGCTTCTGTCCACCGGCGCGGTCTTTACTTCTCCCGAGTATTCACTTTGCACGCGGCGCCACGCTCCGCGGATTTCTTCTCGCCCCCCCCCCCACCTCCGGACGTGATATACCCGCGCCGCCTCGCGTCGGAAATAACACGTAGCAACCGGGCAACGACTGCTTAACCGCACCGGAGCGAGCGCAGCGGCAAAGAAGCTCCCCCACCCCTCGTGAAGCGGCGAGTGGGCTCGCAGATTGCGGTTCTCCCCCATCCCCACCGCCACCCCCTCCCAGTGGCTCACCCCTTGGCACCTCGTCCCATTCAACGACGCGATGGTGCCGAAACCCTGGTCGTAGTCCCATCCTGCCCCGTTCCTTCCCTCCCCCATCTTCGCTGCCGGGTCCCACCTGCTCCCACTGTGTCTCGTCTCACTCCTCCCCAGCCACGCCCACCTGCTCCCACACGCATCGCCCCGCTCTGCTTGCCCGCCAACCCTTCTTCCCCGATTCGCCTGCGCAGCCCGCCTCCTCGGCAGAGGCGGGGAACGGAGATAGGATGTGGGCCTGGGCGCGCGTCTGCGCTTTCTCTGCGTGAATCTGAATTGCCTATTTACGTGTGCTTCCGCTTAACGCGGCGAAGGAACCGAAACGGGAATGGTTGGGATGAGGATGAGGCGAGTGGGGTGTCGAGGAATGCGTGTGGAGAGGCTGTGAATGTGCCCGTGATACAGATGAAGGAAAAACTCGCCGGGAGCCTCGCAACAGCGAGCGACTAAGATAGCGTGATAGGAAGGTAAAGGGTTGGAAGCCTGTGTTTAACGCTGGTGGCGATGGAAATGGGGCTGTAGTGTAGTGTAGGGTGGAATCCTCTTGAGGAAAGCTGGGGCGTTGATGGCAGGCTGGTGGACAACGAGAGACTCGAAGCGGCCTCCATCGGAGGGGATCTGGCAAGCGCAGTGCGCACAGACGCTCAGCGTAGTGACGGCGATCTATGAGAGGCAGGTGAAGGAAATGGAGTGTCGTAGAGGTGTTCACAGTACATTGCACACCACTAAGTACATCTATTTTAATTGACGAGTGGATTCGTTTGCTTGTATATTGCGTAGTTTAAAGAAAAATAATCAAATCAGTTTACAACGGCCAAAGGATGAGATGTAATGCAGAAAATGGAGATTATGGATGCGGCAGGATAAACATGAATGAATGTCCGCAATTTTTATTACTATATTGAGAAGATTTCGGTTGACGGCATGCTCAGAAGAACTGATCGAAGAATAATGTTAAAGTTGAAGTGATAATTTCATTTTTAGTATAATATTAATATATTGTTGAACTTAGAAATTAAATGCTAAGAATTTAAGTTCTCAGAGACGGTGAAGAAATACATGAAACAATATAAAAAGTGTTTTATTACTCACCTTCAGTATTCTTTGCGAGAGTTTGGAGTTCCGACACATACGAGATGCAGTGATAGTTGATTAATTTTTCATTATCCTACACGTAGTACATTAATTCATGTTGTAATTTAGGGAAAAATCAATCTATTGGTTGTGATGGAAAATACTTTTTTTAGAAAAATATTGTCTTCAAAGTGTCTGATTGTTGGTCTGTATGTCTCCTCTTTTGTCAACAGTATAAGCTTTCATTCAATACAGCTTTTTCATAATCGAGAATCTACAAAAAATAGCTTGAGAACCTACAAAATATATAATTTAGTACTTACTTTATTGTGCACTTTCTCAACTTTCTCAAAAATATCACATATTTTATTACGTTTTGGTTTTGTAATAGAAAGCAGTTTGCTAAATAATTTTTAATTTAAGTGAAACAAATATGTCTCGCATAAATAACTCAAAATTCCTAGTCTATGACATTTATCCTTTGGACAACTGTATTTCAGTAATGTCCGTTGGCGTAATGTAGTCGAAAGAAATGGCCATTTCTCTCCTTGCTAATTAGCTGATGGGTCCTGTCGTTATCTCAAGTCCATTAAGTCCCAATTTTTAAAACTTTTGCGCAAGTAACACTTGTTTAATCATACGGGAATCTCGAAATTCTTGCATCATTTCGTGTAGTTCAAAGTGAATACCATTTCAAGAATACCTTGCACACCTATAATATTAAAATGCAAAATATCAGATAGAAGTTCAGTGTACAATCTACAATATGAATGAAGTTGGAATGTTGATTGTTAGGTATGAGCTCTCTAAAATTTTGATTCACCGCAAGTAAAACATAAGTTTGAATACTGTTATTAACTCGATGAGCGAGGATGTTTCTTGACCTCCGTCAAGTTGCAACCCCCACTTGTTCGAAATTGAAAATTAACTAGCCTATAATTTTGTACTAATTATGTACTAATTTCGTTCCACAATTAAAAATTTTGTACTCGACTATAAACAATAAAAAAACCACATCCAAAAGTGGGGGTGCTAGCTTGACGTTAAGTTAGCACCCCCACTTCTCATAAATTCAAAATCAACTAGCCTAACATTATCTACTAATTATGTACTAATTTCGTTCCACAATTAAAAATTTTGTACTCAACTATAAACAATTAAAAACCGGGTGCCAATGAAGCACTTTTCACTCATATTTTCTGATTTTTTAAAACATATTTAGAGTGAAAGTTTAAACTTGAAATTAATAACGCAGATTAACATCATAGTGAACTTTTACATGCAATAATTTCAAAATTTTATCTAGTCCCGTAACTGAGATATTACAGTCTAAAAACACGAAAAATTGCGAGCGGCTCTAAACAAAAGTGTCCCCCACGACATACCCCTTCGCAAAAATTCCAATTTAACTAGCCTATATTCTTCTAACATGTATGTACTAATACTACAACAAAATAAATAATTTCGTACTCAACTGTAAACAACTGAAAAACCGGTGACAATAAAGCACTTTTCTCGTGAATTTCACGAGTTTTTAAAACACATATTAAGTCAAATTTCAAAGTTGAAATTCACAACGCACTTTAACAATATAGTCAACTTTCACATATAATAATTTCAAAATTTTATCTAGTCCCGTAACTGGGATATTACAGTCTAAAAACACGAAAAATTGCGAGCGGCTCTAAACAAAAGTGTCCCCCACTACATCCCCCTTCGCAGAAATTCCAATTTAACTAGCCTATATTCTTCTAACATGTATGTACTAATACTACAACACAATAAATAATTTCGTACTCAACTGTAAACAACTGAAAAACCGGTGACAATAAAGCACTTTTCTCGTGAATTTCACGAGTTTTTAAAACACATTTTAAGTCAAATTTCAAAGTTGAAATTCACAACGCACTTTAACAATATAGTCAACTTTCACATATAATAATTTCAAAATTTTATCTATTCCCGTAACTGAGATATTACAGTCTAAAAACACGAAAAATTGCTAGCGGCTCTAAACAAAAGTGTCCCCCACTACATACCCCTTCGCAGAAATTCCAATTTAACTAGCCTATATTCTTCTAACATGTATGTACTAATACTACAACAAAATAAATAATTTCGTACTCAACTGTAAACAACTGAAAAACCGGTGACAATGAAGCACTTTTCTCGTGAATTTCACGAGTTTTTAAAACACATTTTAAGTCAAATTTCAAAGTTGAAATTCACAACGCACTTTAACAATATAGTCAACTTTCACATATAATAATTTCAAAATTTTATGTGGTCCCTTATTAGTGTTATTACACTCTACAAATCCGATATATAAGGAGTGGCTCTTAACATAAGTGGCCCGCGACGCATCCCCGTTCTCAGAAATTCCAATTTAACTAGTCTACATTCATTTACCATATTTGTACATGTTCATTAACAAAATAAATAAGTTTTTACTCAACTATAAACAATTAAAAAGCTGTGCAATTGAAGCATTTTATGCGTCAATTTCTGATTTTTAAAACTCGTTTTCAGTCATAATTCAACGTTGAAATTTAGACTGCACTTTGAGACTATGGTTGTGCCTTAGGTATAATAATTTAATTTTAATCTTTTTATTATAATAAAAAAAGGCAATTTTTCATTTTATTATGAGTGAAATCTCAAATAGGTATGCTACGTACCACTGTTATTTAACCTAAAATATCTACAATGTCATATGTATTTGGTTAGCAATAATTAAGGTTGCAACTTTATTTGTTCTTAAGCAATTACTGTAATATAATAGGCGTCCTTATTCGCTTTCAATACGTATTGCCTCAAATATTTTAGGTATAAAAACTTACAAGGTGAACCATTATTCCTTTGAATTATAGAACTGCGGTAACCATAACCAGTGCTGTTTTGTTTAAAAATGTACGTCAATTTTAAAGCAGAGTATTAGTAAAGTAGAGTATTAATAGCGGGCTCCTGGCAACCCAATCGCTGCTATGATCAGACCGGCTACTTCCTATGCTAAAGAGAAATTGTAATATTCTGATTGCTATTCTGGAAAAGTGTGTTATTGTTCCTCCAAAAAAGATTTTCCTTTTCCCAGGTACACAAATGGAATAACAAGTGAAAGTGAGTAGTATTAGTAGGATTCTTCCTGCAATTCAGTCACTGCTATTATCGGTTTAGCTACTTCCTATAAAGAAAGAAAAAATATAAAAAATAGTATTCACAAGATCATAAGTGTGTTCTCGTTTCCAAAGATATATTTTCTTTTGACCAGGCACAGAAATGGAATTACAAGCCAAAGCGTGTATTAATAGGCGGCTCCTTGCAATGCAGTCGATGCAAGGATCTGTCGGTCTACTTCCCATAAAGAAGGAAAGATTATGATATTGTTCCCTGCTCCGCAAGTGTGAGTGACGTTCAGGTCCCTGATTCGCTGCAGTATGGATTTTGATACTATTGTTAATATTAGGTAAGTACGAGCCATTTATTGTTCACATCCAATTTTTCTTGGTACATCCATTTCGGTCCCTACAGAAATGGATGTACAAAATGAAGGCTTTTTTTCTAGGATGTATAGGAGCTGAAGATTTAGATTTATGTGCTACATCAATTATTACTTCCCCATACCATATACATTTTATTATTATTAATTATTTTTTGTATCAACCAATACTTCACGATAATACAATTTTATTACATGGAAATTACTCTTCTAGTAAAACTGTATTTAAGCCAGTGACTTAGGCAGTTGGCAAGAATGTTAAAATCACTTAAGTCGCAATGTTTCAGATCAATTTTCAGCACATAGGCAAACATTTCTTCGCTGGAGAAAACAGAAATTGACAATTCATTATATTTATCATTTAATTGAAGTACAATATTTGAAGTCGAATGTAACCGATACAATAAAAAATTTATAATTTTTTTTAGATAAAAAATGTAAAAATATGTAAAAAATATTGGTAATCCATATATCTAGAAAAAGTTTCTTTTCTTAGTACCAACTCAGAGATTTTTACGAAATTCTGTAAATATTGATCTCATGTTATTGACGGAAATACACCCTATTTGCAACCTTAAGCCAAGTTTAAGAAAGAATACATTCTTCCTGTAAGAATAATTGGATAGTAGTTATAAGATATTGAAAGGCTAATGGAATGGAAAGAAAGGTCTTCGGAAGAAACAGCATTACATTTTCTCAAATGATTCATTTATTAAAATAATATCTTATTATAATTAATTATGTTTTATTGAAATACCTGGACATACAACGTGTCCAGGATATTACACCATTGACACTTATATAAATATTTACAAAATTTTTTGAAGATGTTAACGATTATATAACACGAAATACATATTGTGCAGTCGTGAGGTCAAAAATAGACTATAGCTTGGTTGTGTATATGCCTGAAAAAGACAACATACTAGATAAATTAGATCTAATTCAAACAGCCTCTGGGATTGGCCATTGGTGCATTTCGTACATGCTCAATTAGAAATAAACTGGCCGTATTTCGAGAAGAACGACTAACCTACAGAAGAGAAAAATTGATTTCATATGCCTTCGAAGTAGTGGCAAATCCAATAACCGAACGACCAATATCATCTTTAATAACATTCTGTGATGAATTCTGCACTGGCCATAATGCCAAGATAATAGGAGTGCGTAGTCTAAAACAGCAGGGGGCAACTTTTGTTGTTCCCCGTGGGTCCTCTTTTCCATTTTTTATCTGCCCATGACATTATTCTATAAACTCTACAAGGGGAATGACATTAATTTATCAATAAAATGAACAAATGAACCATTTTAAGAGTTGTTGGTTTGGAAATTTCCAATATCAGTGAAAAAGAGGAAAAATGTAATTGAGCATATTTACGAGGAACATGTTTTAAAATAGGGCTACTGGTCCCCTGTTAAAATTTGAGGGAGGCTGTGACCCCCTACCCTACCTTCGTGCGCACGTCTGCGCCCAAAACTCTTTGACTCCAAATTCACAGTAGTATACTAACAGCCATTGTGCTGACATTTTATCAGCCTAAATAATTTTCTGAATCTTTAGAAATCCTGAAAATATCGCAAAGAAGGCTCGTCATTGAACGAATTCTGTTAAGAAAATGACAATCTCATAATATACTCAGCACTTTTCTATGAAAAACGTATTGAATATGAAGACAGTTAGATATTTGAGTTTCAACAATAGAAAGTAATCTTTGACTGATAATTTTTGCATAGATTTTATAACAGGAATTTAGAAGACTTATACTTCTATAATTTGAACATTCAGATTTGTCGCCTTGCAAAAAAACTATATTGTCAATATTAAAATATTATATTGTCAATAATATATGTGTAAAGTGTTCCTGATACTCGTACACACTTGGTTTGGCCTTGCCCGGTGTATTTTTGGGTGATCCCTGCTCTGCAAGTGTAGGAGTGACGTTCCGGTACGTGCTTCGCTGCAGTAAGGATTTTGATCCTATTGTTAATATTAGGTAAGTATGAGCCATTTATTGTTCTCATCTAAATTTTGTTTGCACATCCATTTCGGTCCCTACAGAAATATATGTACAAAATTAAAGCTTTTTTTGCTAGGATGTATAGGAGCTGAGCATTTGGATTTATATGCTACTTCAATTATTACTTCCCCATACCATATACGATTTATTATTATTAAGTATTTTTTGTATCAACCTGTCCTTCACGATAATTATTGTCACGATGTTTATTTCAGTGCGGGTTGTTTCGTACGAAATGTATATGTTCACTTACGAATTAAAATTCTCAATAGAAGACATTTGTAATAAGAATCAGAAAACAAATAATTTGACCGTCTCAATTTTGAGGCAGTGAGTATGTATGAGTTACATGTTACTTTTAATGCTGTTGTACGGTAAAGTCTAAAATACATAATAATGTTCTGATATTGACAAGTGAGAGCAGGCAACATCATAATATTCAACACTAAGGCCGTGTATTACCACCGTCAGTTAAAGTTCCAGGTAGAGTTAACCGGACGTTAGCGGGCGAAATTCGTATTACGAGTGTCGGTTAAAGACAAACCGGAGGTTTACCGGAAAGTTAAGTTAACCGGAGGTTGAAATAAGGGTTACTGAGTTAACTGCTGGTTAGGTGAAATGGCGAATGTAATAAATGTCGAAACTGATTCTGAAGACGAAATGCTTTGTCTTTAAATCTTTGTGAATATTACTAAAATTAAATAAAATTCATTAGAAAATTGTTGGTTCACATCGCTGAAGTTTTTCAAAACAGGAAATGCTACTTCAGCTTCAATGTACAAACCATTGCAAACCAAGACTTGCGCATTCAAAATATAATTGCACGGGGGCCTGGATCAATGCTACAATATACAGAAACTCTGTAATTAAGGCTCGGGTGGAGAGAGGGGAGTTTTTGAATGGGGTGCTGCTTGGCGATGCAGGATATCCTATAGGACCAATATTGTTGACACCTCTTTGCAACCTTTATTTACCCGAGGAAAATTTGTGTAATGAATCGCATATTAGGACACGTAATACAGTGGAAAGATTATACGGTGTTTGGAAAGCAAGATTCCCTATTTTGGCACTGGGAATAAAGTAAGATATTTTACTAGTGCAGCCCATAATTGTGGCATGTGCTGTAATGCACAACATTGCCATTGAGAGGAAGGAAGCAGATCCTCCACCTGTTCCAGGCATGGATAAAGAACAATTGCAATTGGCAGTTCAAGAAGGGCAGATAACTCCTGCAATAAATTTAGAAGTGCCACAAAGGGAAGCAGTTCGGGAAACATTTGTGAGGTTCTTCAGAGATAGAATTTATAGAAATTAATGTTAAACATTCATTCATTTATAGTTAAATTACATTTAAAAAATAAAATTTACAAATGTTTAAAAACATAATTTTTTTGCCTCTCCTTTGCTTCCACATTCCATCGGTTCACAAATTTACGTTAAAAGTAAAATCTTTTCTGCTACATAACAGTATTTATACAATTAGAGATTATACTGATTATTAAAAAGAAAAATAATGTTTATTTTAACAAAACAGTGATATATAATGAATTAGTTTACACTTGTCTTTTTAATATTTAATTTTTTTTTAAAAAGACTTAATATGTTAGTAACCAATAATGTACTTCAGCTTCCGGATCAATGACCCCCATCTCGATCAGGTTTTTGTCTAGTTTCCCTGATCCATTGCGCAAATGCTAGTTATCCTGTAGCATCATTTATAATGCTAAATATTCTTTTATTCATGCATTCTATTCTTCAATGCTTCCATTCTGTAGCACCACTAGTTTTATTTGTTTTCATTGCGGTCTTATTCAAATTAGACGGACAAATTAGATTTTTGATGTTAGAGCTGTTCCCTCTTTGTTTATTTATTTCTTCCCTTATTTGTGATTTTTGGATTTGTTTGTTATAATGTTCTATACCTTTTTAGTTACTTTCTAATTTAATTTTCAATTCTTTTATTTGAAAAAATATCATAAAATATGTTTGTCATTTTTTGGTTTTCAGACATAAATATATTTATTATTATTTCTGAATTACTTGAAGATACGTGCCACACAAAAAGTCGTATTTTTAACATTAAATAGACAATATACTTTTCTTTAAATCCCAGAGTAAGAACCTAACGTTGTGAGTCAACTGACAAAAAATGAAGAGAAATGTCGGAAGACCAATAACGATGGATTACAATGTAATCAACAGCGCTATATTAAAATTTAAAGACTCTCTTGTGAATAATAATCGATTAGTTTCTAAGACAGACCCAATTTGGAAAGTAGTGGCGGAAGATGCCTGGAAAAGCCCACTTTCGTTATATGCGTATGTGCATAGAAATGTTTGTGGAATTAGGGAGAAATTGGTCAGTAACTACGTTGATCCAGAGAGTTCGTCAAATGCCATGTCAGATAAATCGCCTGAATCCAGTGCCCAAGATAATGGTGATGATAATGAGCGAGAAATATTTTTATATTTTAGCCAAAGTGAAGTTCAAGAAATAATGGAAACAAAAGTCTACAAAAGGTAATTTACTACTGCTACTCATGCGTTTCAAGTAATCACAGATTATTTTTTTATTAACTTCAAATTTCCCTAACTTTAACTTCACATAATTTAGTTTTTTACATTATTCATCACTGAAGGCTATATTTCAGGAGTGAACCTACAAGACCCAATTTGAAAATTCGAAGTTATTATACTTTCATCCCTGACAAATGGCAAAATTTAGTTATAAAAAAATTGGATGATCAAAATATTAAATGTGCGTTTCAATTTACAAACCACAAAATTTATAATATGTCAGACACCGCTTACTTTTCTGGAAAGTGCAAATGTGGTGGAACAATTCGGGGTCATTTCACTACTTTACATGGTGAAGTGATAAAAGTTACATGTTATGTGACAAAAGGGCATAATGTATGTGGTAAGCGAAATTTACGGGGCGAAGAACGATTACGTATTGGAAAATTTCTGCATGAGACAGGTATGTTCTCGCGTAATAAAAATTTGTTCTTGCGTACATAAAATATTCGAATTATGATATTTTTTGCCTGAAATTGTGAGTGCCTTCTAACCTTGTGGCTAATTGTTTTTTGTAGGGAAATCTGCAGCAGTGTACCGAATTGAAGAAGCAGGCCATTCAATTCGTGAGGGTGATTGTCAAGAGCCTGCTTCGTTACGCAACAGCTCTACATATCGGCAGGCTAAATTAGAATATACAAACCAACGTCGCATGGACAATGATCCGGTAGAAGCACTGGATATTTTGATGGGTACACAGCTAAAAACATCCATTCACAATCTCGGAAAACGTCCGTTTTTCGTGCACTATTGGTCCAATAGTCAGCTGAATGTGTATGAAAAATACAGGCAAAGATGAGGATTTCTGTCAGTTTCCAGTCGCGCAAATGCTATCTGAACGACACACATCCGTTGCCATCTTCAGCTGGCTAGCGGAATTTTCACGGTTATTTCCATCTCAACTTTCCCCCAATGAAATTGTGTGCGATTCATCCAGAGCTCTTCTATTAGGTAGGTATTATTTTATAACTTAAATTGCTATTTAAAGCCAGTTTTCTGGCAACAAATTTTAATATTATTAATTTTTAAATAGGTGTTGTATGGAATTACACTAACTGCAAGACACCAGAAGAGTACTCTGACAGATGCCTAACAGGTCCTTTGCCGCTGTGTTATGTGAGAATCGATGTGGCACACATAATGAAAATGTATGCCGATTTTCTTAAAGGACAACACCCAGGCATCAGGAATTTGTACCTAGGAGCCATAGGCAAATTGATAGTTTCGCAAAGTTTGGAAGAAGCAAAACATTTATTATTCTTGATTTTAACGATTTCTCGTAATACGTACCAGGGGGAAAAATCCAATGGTCAATTAACGGAATGTTGGAAAGCGAAAGAAAAGCTTAAAAATCTTCTAATTAAAAAAGGTGAAGTTTTTCACACTGGAAACAATAACATTGATTCAGTTTTAGAAGAAATTAACAATTTCAATGGAATACAAGGTAAAAATGTTATGAAATATATGTGATAATTTAATACAAACAAATGAAACCTATTTATATACATATTTGTTTCTATTCTAGATAGTTCTTGTGATGGCCCTGAAACCTCAAATACACTGTCTACGTGGTTACATTAGGCAAAAGATATTGATCGACAAGTGCAAGAAACTTGTGAAGAAAGAGGTGATGACATCAATGCTCATCAGAACAATGCATTTGCAACCAAATTAATCGATCATTGTAGGACCTTTCCAATGTGGACATACGTCATACGAAACAAATTTGGTTTCGGACGTATCCCTGCATCGAGTGCAGCTGTTGAATCGGATTTTAACGATTTGAAAAATCGTGCTTTCAAGGGAAAATTACCCTTGAGAGTAGACGATTTTGTTCTGGAACACCTAAAATATAACACAAACAGAAACAAAATCGTTCTTGCTAGAGGGGCAGCAAGTGGACTTCGAACACAAGATAATGCTAATGAAGTTATTTTGGATGTTCACGAAATTGATGATCAAGAAAGTAATTTTGAGGTAAATATTTTATATTTTCTGAAAAAAGTAACATATCGAAAATTATAATTGTTACATATCGCAATTCTTTTCTAATATTTTTTTCGTAAACTTTTTGTTAACACCAATTTCATTTGAATCTATTATTCGAAGAGCTCAGAAATTTTTATAATATATAATATGTTCTAATTGCGTGTATTAATTATTTTACTGCATCTATCATTCAGGTTGCTGAAAATGTGATATCTTGCATGCTTTGTAAAGACAATCCACAAGACGGAGCTCACCGATGTAAAGACTGTGGCAAAGTCGTCCATGTTTTACCTGAGTGTTCCATTGCTTTAGAAGATGAAGAAGAAGGTTATGGACAAAAAAGGTTATGTCAAATGTGTAAGAAGAAGAGAGATCACTCAATCATTCCAGTTCTCTACAATGAAATAGAAAATTGGAAAGGTTTAGGAGAACAAAAGAAGGCTAGAAACAAAAATAAATATATTAATGCATTATTTACTCCTGAAGATTTGAATTTACATACAAAATTGAAAAAGGTTCCCCTCTTGTTGAATGGAAATGTGTTAAAACTAAAGGCACTGAATATTTATGCCAAAAATTGCACAGTCGTAAATACATGCAGTTTTGATTCCATATTTCAATCTTTGTTACTGGCACAACTAGATAATCCGTTTCTAGATGATTTAGATGCAATTTCAGAAAACATTTTTTTGTCCATGGTGATGAGTGTGTCAAAGAAAGCAATAACAACAAAAACTTATCGTAATCGAGCAATTATTTTGTATGCATGTAAATTGACTAAAATCAATGAACTGTCAAAAGACTGCATTGAAATTATCTGCACATCAAATGTTGGCGAACTTGCTAAGGAATTGTTGGACGGAATGCCTTCTTACAAAGAAGTCCTTACTTGCACAAATAGATGCTTTTTAAAAGAGGAATCAATTGTACACATTACCATTCCTTACAGTTTTTTATTAGATAATTTCTGCGAAAATGTACAACAGCTCTTATTTGAATCAATGGCTGAAAAGTTATGTGAAAGGTGTGGAAATGTCTGCAGAACGGAGATAAAAATGATAGGTAAGATTTCATAAAATGAGCACGAACAAAATGCATCATAAAGTGTATTTATATTATAAAAATATTAATCATTTTTGTCTTTACAGGATTATTTCTTTTCTTTGATGTATGTGCAAATTATACATCAAGGCAAATTACCATTGGCGATATTGAAGAAAACTTCATTATCTCCGGGGTAAGATCCACGTATACAGTAGTAGCCGTAATAGATTATATAAATCCTGGGAATTCAAATTTTCTAGAAACATTTGTTGGACATTATAGAGCCATTGGTCGGCGACCAAATGGTTTATGGCTTGAAATGGACGACTTATCAAAAACCTGCAAGGTATTAGACACAAAAACCAAAATTTTGCCACTTTACATAATTTATCGCCGAGCACAAGATTAAGTCGTAGGATATGTAGTTGTATCTAGTCATATGATAACAAAGAACCAGAAGCGATCTAATTCCACATGAAGTAAGATCGTTTATACCACTGAGCACCATTGTGGGCTCCCAGAACGTGCAAGCATACAAAGAAAAGTATTGCCACCGTACAACGAGTATTTTACTGCATGTCGATGTTTTTAATCTTATTTTTTTAGTAACATTCTATGAGGTTATTAGCCACCACATTAAATGTAATGCAATGCAATGCAATGTAATGTTTGGTGCTTAGATTATTAATTTAAATTACAGAAATACATTACAAAATTAGATGCCAACTTTTACTTCTCGTAGTAGTAACATATGTTTGAAAGATGAAAGTGCAATTTAAATAGTGTTTCAACCAACGGTTATTTTCAATTCATTTCTTCTCTGCACGGTATTTGGACATTCCAGTATCACATGTTGTTTTGTCCGGAAGTAAAACTGCACAACCAGTTTCGTGCGGAAGTTTTAGCAATCTGTATGTATGTGAACACTGTCTTCATATTCAATACGTTTTTCATAGAAAAGTGCTGAGTATATTATGAGATTGTCATTTTCTTAACAGAATTCGTTCAATGACGAGCCTTCTTTGCGATATTTTCAGGATTTCTAAAGATTCAGAAAATTATTTAGGCTGATAAAATGTCAGCACAATGGCTGTTAGTATACTACTGTGAATTTGGAGTCAAAGAGTTTTGGGCGCAGACGTGCGCACGAAGGTAGGGTAGGGAGTCACAGCCTCCCTCAAATTTTAACAGGGGACCAGTAGCCCTATTTTAAAACATGTTCCTCGTAAATATGCTCAATTACATTTTTCCTCTTTTTCACTGATATTGGAAATTTCCAAACCAACAACTCTTAAAATGGTTCATTTGTTCATTTTATTGATAAATTAATGTCATTCCCCTTGTAGAGTTTATAGAATAATGTCATGGGCAGATAAAAAATGGAAAAGAGGACCCACGGGGAACAACAAAAGTTGCCCCCTGCTGTTTTAGACTACGCACTCCTATTATCTTGGCATTATGGCCAGTGCAGAATTCATTACAGAATGTTATTAAAGATGATATTGGTCGTTCGGTTATTGGATTTGCCACTACTTCGAAGGCATATGAAATCAATTTTTCTCTTCTGTAGGTTAGTCGTTCTTCTCGAAATACGGCCAGTTTATTTTTAATTGAGCATGTACGAAATGCACCAATGGCCAATCCCAGAGGCTGTTTGAATTAGATCTAATTTATCTAGTATGTTGTCTTTTTCAGGCATATACACAACCAAGCTATAGTCTATTTTTGACCTCACGACTGCACAATATGTATTTCGTGTTATATAATCGTTAACATCTTCAAAAAATTTTGTAAATATTTATATAAGTGTCAATGGTGTAATATCCTGGACACGTTGTATGTCCAGGTATTTCAATAAAACATAATTAATTATAATAAGATATTATTTTAATAAATGAATCATTTGAGAAAATGTAATGCTGTTTCTTCCGAAGACCTTTCTTTCCATTCCATTAGCCTTTCAATATCTTATAACTACTATCCAATTATTCTTACAGGAAGAATGTATTCTTTCTTAAACTTGGCTTAAGGTTGCAAATAGGGTGTATTTCCGTCAATAACATGAGATCAATATTTACAGAATTTCGTAAAAATCTCTGAGTTGGTACTAAGAAAAGAAACTTTTTCTAGATATATGGATTACCAATATTTTTTACATATTTTTACATTTTTTATCTAAAAAAAATTATAAATTTTTTATTGTATCGGTTACATTCGACTTCAAATATTGTACTTCAATTAAATGATAAATATAATGAATTGTCAATTTCTGTTTTCTCCAGCGAAGAAATGTTTGCCTATGTGCTGAAAATTGATCTGAAACATTGCGACTTAAGTGATTTTAACATTCTTGCCAACTGCCTAAGTCACTGGCTTAAATACAGTTTTACTAGAAGAGTAATTTCCATGTAATAAAATTGTATTATCGTGAAGTATTGGTTGATACAAAAAATAATTAATAATAATAAAATGTATATGGTATGGGGAAGTAATAATTGATGTAGAACATAAATCTAAATCCTCAGCTCCTATACATCCTAGAAAAAAAGCCTTCATTTTGTACATCCATTTCTGTAGGGACCGAAATGGATGTACCAAGAAAAATTGGATGTGAACAATAAATGGCTCGTACTTACCTAATATTAACAATAGTATCAAAATCCATACTGCAGCGAATCAGGGACCTGAACGTCACTCACACTTGCGGAGCAGGGAACAATATCATAATCTTTCCTTCTTTATGGGAAGTAGACCGACAGATCCTTGCATCGACTGCATTGCAAGGAGCCGCCTATTAATACACGCTTTGGCTTGTAATTCCATTTCTGTGCCTGGTCAAAAGAAAATATATCTTTGGAAACGAGAACACACTTATGATCTTGTGAATACTATTTTTTATATTTTTTCTTTCTTTATAGGAAGTAGCTAAACCGATAATAGCAGTGACTGAATTGCAGGAAGAATCCTACTAATACTACTCACTTTCACTTGTTATTCCATTTGTGTACCTGGGAAAAGGAAAATCTTTTTTGGAGGAACAATAACACACTTTTCCAGAATAGCAATCAGAATATTACAATTTCTCTTTAGCATAGGAAGTAGCCGGTCTGATCATAGCAGCGATTGGGTTGCCAGGAGCCCGCTATTAATACTCTACTTTACTAATACTCTGCTTTAAAATTGACGTACATTTTTAAACAAAACAGCACTGGTTATGGTTACCGCAGTTCTATAATTCAAAGGAATAATGGTTCACCTTGTAAGTTTTTATACCTAAAATATTTGAGGCAATACGTATTGAAAGCGAATAAGGACGCCTATTATATTACAGTAATTGCTTAAGAACAAATAAAGTTGCAACCTTAATTATTGCTAACCAAATACATATGACATTGTAGATATTTTAGGTTAAATAACAGTGGTACGTAGCATACCTATTTGAGATTTCACTCATAATAAAATGAAAAATTGCCTTTTTTTATTATAATAAAAAGATTAAAATTAAATTATTATACCTAAGGCACAACCATAGTCTCAAAGTGCAGTCTAAATTTCAACGTTGAATTATGACTGAAAACGAGTTTTAAAAATCAGAAATTGACGCATAAAATGCTTCAATTGCACAGCTTTTTAATTGTTTATAGTTGAGTAAAAACTTATTTATTTTGTTAATGAACATGTACAAATATGGTAAATGAATGTAGACTAGTTAAATTGGAATTTCTGAGAACGGGGATGCGTCGCGGGCCACTTATGTTAAGAGCCACTCCTTATATATCGGATTTGTAGAGTGTAATAACACTAATAAGGGACCACATAAAATTTTGAAATTATTATATGTGAAAGTTGACTATATTGTTAAAGTGCGTTGTGAATTTCAACTTTGAAATTTGACTTAAAATGTGTTTTAAAAACTCGTGAAATTCACGTGAAAAGTGCTTTATTGTCACCGGTTTTTCAGTTGTTTACAGTTGAGTACGAAATTATTTATTTTGTTGTAGTATTAGTACATACATGTTAGAAGAATATAGGCTAGTTAAATTGGAATTTCTGCGAAGGGGTATGTAGTGGGGGACACTTTTGTTTAGAGCCGCTAGCAATTTTTCGTGTTTTTAGACTGTAATATCTCAGTTACGGGAATAGATAAAATTTTGAAATTATTATATGTGAAAGTTGACTATATTGTTAAAGTGCGTTGTGAATTTCAACTTTGAAATTTGACTTAAAATGTGTTTTAAAAACTCGTGAAATTCACGAGAAAAGTGCTTTATTGTCACCGGTTTTTAGTTGTTTACAGTTGAGTACGAAATTATTTATTTTGTTGTAGTATTAGTACATACATGTTAGAAGAATATAGGCTAGTTAAATTGGAATTTCTGCGAAGGGGTATGTAGTGGGGGACACTTTTGTTTAGAGCCGCTCGCAAATTTTCGTGTTTTTAGACTGTAATATCTCAGTTACGGGACTAGATAAAATTTTGAAATTATTATATGTGAAAGTTGACTATATTGTTAAAGTGCGTTGTGAATTTCAACTTTGAAATTTGACTTAAAATGTGTTTTAAAAACTCGTGAAATTCACGAGAAAAGTGCTTTATTGTCACCGGTTTTTCAGTTGTTTACAGTTGAGTACGAAATTATTTATTTTTTTGTAGTATTAGTACATACATGTTAGAAGAATATAGGCTAGTTAAATTGGAATTTCTGCGAAGGGGTATGTAGTGGGGGACACTTTTGTTTAGAGCCGCTAGCAATTTTTCGTGTTTTTAGACTGTAATATCTCAGTTACGGGAATAGATAAAATTTTGAAATTATTATATGTGAAAGTTGACTATATTGTTAAAGTGCGTTGTGAATTTCAACTTTGAAATTTGACTTAAAATGTGTTTTAAAAACTCGTGAAATTCACGAGAAAAGTGCTTTATTGTCACCGGTTTTTCAGTTGTTTACAGTTGAGTACGAAATTATTTATTGTGTTGTAGTATTAGTACATACATGTTAGAAGAATATAGGCTAGTTAAATTGGAATTTCTGCGAAGGGGTATGTAGTGGGGGACACTTTTGTTTAGAGCCGCTCGCAAATTTTCGTGTTTTTAGACTGTAATATCTCAGTTACGGGACTAGATAAAATTTTGAAATTATTATATGTGAAAGTTGACTGTATTGTTAAAGTGCGTTGTGAATTTCAACTTTGAAATTTGACTTAAAATGTGTTTTAAAAACTCGTGAAATTCACGAGAAAAGTGCTTCATTGTCACCTGGTTTTTCAGTTGTTTACAGTTGAGTACGAAATTATTTATTTTGTTGTAATATTAGTACATACATGTTAGAAGAATATAGGCTAGTTAAATTGGAATTTCTGCGAAGGGGTATGTAGTGGGGGACACTTTTGTTTAGAGCCGCTAGCAATTTTTCGTGTTTTTAGACTGTAATATCTCAGTTACGGGAATAGATAAAATTTTGAAATTATTATATGTGAAAGTTGACTATATTGTTAAAGTGCGTTGTGAATTTCAACTTTGAAATTTGACTTAAAATGTGTTTTAAAAACTCGTGAAATTCACGAGAAAAGTGCTTTATTGTCACCGGTTTTTCAGTTGTTTACAGTTGAGTACGAAATTATTTATTTTGTTGTGTTATTAGTACATACATGTTAGAAGAATATAGGCTAGTTAAATTGGAATTTCTGCGAAAGGGTATGTAATGGGGGACACTTTTGTTTAGAGCCGCTCGCAAATTTTCGTGTTTTTAGACTGTAATATCTCAGTTACGGGACTAGATAAAATTTTGAAATTATTATATGTGAAAGTTGACTGTATTGTTAAAGTGCGTTGTGAATTTCAACTTTGAAATTTGACTTAAAATGTGTTTTAAAAACTCGTGAAATTCACGAGAAAAGTGCTTCATTGTCACCGGTTTTTCAGTTGTTTACAGTTGAGTACGAAATTATTTATTTTGTTGTAGTATTAGTACATACATGTTAGAAGAATATAGGCTAGTTAAATTGGAATTTCTGCGAAGGCGTATGTAGTGGGGGACACTTTTGTTTAGAGCCGCTAGCAATTTTCGTGTTTTTAGACTGTAATATCTCAGTTACGGGAATAGATAAAATTTTGAAATTATTATATGTGAAAGTTGACTATATTGTTAAAGTGCGTTGTGAATTTCAACTTTGAAATTTGACTTAAAATGTGTTTTAAAAACTCGTGAAATTCACGAGAAAAGTGCTTTATTGTCACCGGTTTTTCAGTTGTTTACAGTTGAGTACGAAATTATTTATTTTGTTGTAGTATTAGTACATACATGTTAGAAGAATATAGGCTAGTTAAATTGGAATTTCTGCGAAGGGGTATGTAGTGGGGGACACTTTTGTTTAGAGCCGCTCGCAAATTTTCGTGTTTTTAGACTGTAATATCTCAGTTACGGGACTAGATAAAATTTTGAAATTATTATATGTGAAAGTTGACTGTATTGTTAAAGTGCGTTGTGAATTTCAACTTTGAAATTTGACTTAAAATGTGTTTTAAAAACTGGTGAAATTCACGAGAAAAGTGCTTTATTGTCACCGGTTTTTCAGTTGTTTACAGTTGAGTACGAAATTATTTATTTTGTTGTAGTATTAGTACATACATGTTAGAAGAATATAGGATAGTTAAATTGGAATTTCTGCGAAGGGGTATGTCGTGGGGGACACTTTTGTTAGAGCCGCTCGCAAATTTTCGTGTTTTTAGACTGTAATATCTCAGTTACGGGACTAGATAAAATTTTGAAATTATTATATGTGAAAGTTGACTGTATTGTTAAAGTGCGTTGTGAATTTCAACTTTGAAATTTGACTTAAAATGTGTTTTAAAAACTCGTGAAATTCACGAGAAAAGTGCTTCATTGTCACCGGTTTTTCAGTTGTTTACAGTTGAGTACGAAATTATTTATTTTGTTGTAGTATTAGTACATACATGTTAGAAGAATATAGGCTAGTTAAATTGGAATTTCTGCGAAGGCGTATGTAGTGGGGGACACTTTTGTTTAGAGCCGCTAGCAATTTTTCGTGTTTTTAGACTGTAATATCTCAGTTACGGGAATAGATAAAATTTTGAAATTATTATATGTGAAAGTTGACTATAT
This sequence comes from Gryllus longicercus, assembly GCA_038098605.1. Lineage (NCBI taxonomy): Eukaryota > Metazoa > Arthropoda > Insecta > Orthoptera > Gryllidae > Gryllus > Gryllus longicercus. The sequence goes on along the minus strand of JAZDUA010000103.1, from coordinate 3,397,299 downwards.
TGTTAAAGTGCGTTGTGAATTTCAACTTTGAAATTTGACTTAAAATGTGTTTTAAAAACTCGTGAAATTCACGAGAAAAGTGCTTTATTGTCACCGGTTTTTCAGTTGTTTACAGTTGAGTACGAAATTATTTATTGTGTTGTAGTATTAGTACATACATGTTAGAAGAATATAGGCTAGTTAAATTGGAATTTCTGCGAAGGGGTATGTAGTGGGGGACACTTTTGTTTAGAGCCGCTCGCAAATTTTCGTGTTTTTAGACTGTAATATCTCAGTTACGGGACTAGATAAAATTTTGAAATTATTATATGTGAAAGTTGACTGTATTGTTAAAGTGCGTTGTGAATTTCAACTTTGAAATTTGACTTAAAATGTGTTTTAAAAACTGGTGAAATTCACGAGAAAAGTGCTTTATTGTCACCGGTTTTTCAGTTGTTTACAGTTGAGTACGAAATTATTTATTTTGTTGTAGTATTAGTACATACATGTTAGAAGAATATAGGCTAGTTAAATTGGAATTTCTGCGAAGGGGTATGTCGTGGGGGACACTTTTGTTTAGAGCCGCTCGCAATTTTTCGTGTTTTTAGACTGTAATATCTCAGTTACGGGACTAGATAAAATTTTGAAATTATTATATGTGAAAGTTGACTATATTGTTAAAGTGCGTTGTGAATTTCAACTTTGAAATTTGACTTAAAATGTGTTTTAAAAACTCGTGAAATTCACGTGAAAAGTGCTTTATTGTCACCGGTTTTTCAGTTGTTTACAGTTGAGTACGAAATTATTTATTTTGTTGTAGTATTAGTACATACATGTTAGAAGAATATAGGCTAGTTAAATTGGAATTTCTGCGAAGGGGGATGTAGTGGGGGACACTTTTGTTTAGAGCCGCTCGCAATTTTTCGTGTTTTTAGACTGTAATATCTCAGTTACGGGACTAGATAAAATTTTGAAATTATTATATGTGAAAGTTGACTATATTGTTAAAGTGCGTTGTGAATTTTAACTTTGAAATTTGACTTAAAATGTGTTTTAAAAACTCGTGAATTTCACGAGAAAAGTGCTTTATTGTCACCGGTTTTTCAGTTGTTTACAGTTGAGTACGAAATTATTTATTTTGTTGTAGTATTAGTACATACATGTTAGAAGAATATAGGCTAGTTAAATTGGAATTTCTGCGAAGGGGTATGTAGTGGGGGACACTTTTGTTTAGAGCCGCTCGCAAATTTTCGTGTTTTTAGACTGTAATATCTCAGTTACGGGACTAGATAAAATTTTGAAATTATTATATGTGAAAGTTGACTATATTGTTAAAGTGCGTTGTGAATTTCAACTTTGAAATTTGACTTAAAATGTGTTTTAAAAACTCGTGAAATTCACGAGAAAAGTGCTTTATTGTCACCGGTTTTTCAGTTGTTTACAGTTGAGTACGAAATTATTTATTTTGTTGTAGTATTAGTACATACATGTTAGAAGAATATAGGCTAGTTAAATTGGAATTTCTGCGAAGGGGTATGTAGTGGGGGACACTTTTGTTTAGAGCCGCTAGCAATTTTTCGTGTTTTTAGACTGTAATATCTCAGTTACGGGAATAGATAAAATTTTGAAATTATTATATGTGAAAGTTGACTATATTGTTAAAGTGCGTTGTGAATTTCAACTTTGAAATTTGACTTAAAATGTGTTTTAAAAACTCGTGAAATTCACGAGAAAAGTGCTTTATTGTCACCGGTTTTTCAGTTGTTTACAGTTGAGTACGAAATTATTTATTGTGTTGTAGTATTAGTACATACATGTTAGAAGAATATAGGCTAGTTAAATTGGAATTTCTGCGAAGGGGTATGTAGTGGGGGACACTTTTGTTTAGAGCCGCTCGCAAATTTTCGTGTTTTTAGACTGTAATATCTCAGTTACGGGACTAGATAAAATTTTGAAATTATTATATGTGAAAGTTGACTGTATTGTTAAAGTGCGTTGTGAATTTCAACTTTGAAATTTGACTTAAAATGTGTTTTAAAAACTCGTGAAATTCACGAGAAAAGTGCTTCATTGTCACCTGGTTTTTCAGTTGTTTACAGTTGAGTACGAAATTATTTATTTTGTTGTAGTATTAGTACATACATGTTAGAAGAATATAGGCTAGTTAAATTGGAATTTCTGCGAAGGGGTATGTAGTGGGGGACACTTTTGTTTAGAGCCGCTAGCAATTTTTCGTGTTTTTAGACTGTAATATCTCAGTTACGGGAATAGATAAAATTTTGAAATTATTATATGTGAAAGTTGACTATATTGTTAAAGTGCGTTGTGAATTTCAACTTTGAAATTTGACTTAAAATGTGTTTTAAAAACTCGTGAAATTCACGAGAAAAGTGCTTTATTGTCACCGGTTTTTCAGTTGTTTACAGTTGAGTACGAAATTATTTATTTTGTTGTGTTATTAGTACATACATGTTAGAAGAATATAGGCTAGTTAAATTGGAATTTCTGCGAAAGGGTATGTAATGGGGGACACTTTTGTTTAGAGCCGCTCGCAAATTTTCGTGTTTTTAGACTGTAATATCTCAGTTACGGGACTAGATAAAATTTTGAAATTATTATATGTGAAAGTTGACTGTATTGTTAAAGTGCGTTGTGAATTTCAACTTTGAAATTTGACTTAAAATGTGTTTTAAAAACTCGTGAAATTCACGAGAAAAGTGCTTCATTGTCACCGGTTTTTCAGTTGTTTACAGTTGAGTACGAAATTATTTATTTTGTTGTAGTATTAGTACATACATGTTAGAAGAATATAGGCTAGTTAAATTGGAATTTCTGCGAAGGCGTATGTAGTGGGGGACACTTTTGTTTAGAGCCGCTAGCAATTTTTCGTGTTTTTAGACTGTAATATCTCAGTTACGGGAATAGATAAAATTTTGAAATTATTATATGTGAAAGTTGACTATATTGTTAAAGTGCGTTGTGAATTTCAACTTTGAAATTTGACTTAAAATGTGTTTTAAAAACTCGTGAAATTCACGAGAAAAGTGCTTTATTGTCACCGGTTTTTCAGTTGTTTACAGTTGAGTACGAAATTATTTATTTTGTTGTAGTATTAGTACATACATGTTAGAAGAATATTTTCTAGTTAAATTGGAATTTCTGCGAAGGGGTATGTAGTGGGGGACACTTTTGTTTAGAGCCGCTCGCAAATTTTCGTGTTTTTAGACTGTAATATCTCAGTTACGGGACTAGATAAAATTTTGAAATTATTATATGTGAAAGTTGACTGTATTGTTAAAGTGCGTTGTGAATTTCAACTTTGAAATTTGACTTAAAATGTGTTTTAAAAACTCGTGAAATTCACGAGAAAAGTGCTTTATTGTCACCGGTTTTTCAGTTGTTTACAGTTGAGTACGAAATTATTTATTTTGTTGTAGTATTAGTACATACATGTTAGAAGAATATAGGCTAGTTAAATTGGAATTTCTGCGAAGGGGTATGTCGTGGGGGACACTTTTGTTTAGAGCCGCTCGCAATTTTTCGTGTTTTTAGACTGTAATATCTCAGTTACGGGACTAGATAAAATTTTGAAATTATTATATGTGAAAGTTGACTATATTGTTAAAGTGCGTTGTGAATTTCAACTTTGAAATTTGACTTAAAATGTGTTTTAAAAACTCGTGAAATTCACGTGAAAAGTGCTTTATTGTCACCGTTTTTTCAGTTGTTTACAGTTGAGTACGAAATTATTTATTTTGTTGTAGTATTAGTACATACATGTTAGAAGAATATAGGCTAGTTAAATTGGAATTTCTGCGAAGGGGGATGTAGTGGGGGACACTTTTGTTTAGAGCCGCTAGCAATTTTTCGTGTTTTTAGACTGTAATATCTCAGTTACGGGAATAGATAAAATTTTGAAATTATTATATGTGAAAGTTGACTATATTGTTAAAGTGCGTTGTGAATTTTAACTTTGAAATTTGACTTAAAATGTGTTTTAAAAACTCGTGAATTTCACGAGAAAAGTGCTTTATTGTCACCGGTTTTTCAGTTGTTTACAGTTGAGTACGAAATTATTTATTTTGTTGTAGTATTAGTACATACATGTTAGAAGAATATAGGCTAGTTAAATTGGAATTTCTGCGAAGGGGTATGTAGTGGGGGACACTTTTGTTTAGAGCCGCTCGCAAATTTTCGTGTTTTTAGACTGTAATATCTCAGTTACGGGACTAGATAAAATTTTGAAATTATTATATGTGAAAGTTGACTATATTGTTAAAGTGCGTTGTGAATTTCAACTTTGAAATTTGACTTAAAATGTGTTTTAAAAACTCGTGAAATTCACGAGAAAAGTGCTTCATTGTCACCGGTTTTTCAGTTGTTTACAGTTGAGTACGAAATTATTTATTTTGTTGTAGTATTAGTACATACATGTTAGAAGAATATAGGCTAGTTAAATTGGAATTTCTGCGAAGGGGTATGTAGTCGGGGACACTTTTGTTTAGAGCCGCTAGCAATTTTTCGTGTTTTTAGACTGTAATATCTCAGTTACGGGAATAGATAAAATTTTGAAATTATTATATGTGAAAGTTGACTATATTGTTAAAGTGCGTTGTGAATTTCAACTTTGAAATTTGACTTAAAATGTGTTTTAAAAACTCGTGAAATTCACGAGAAAAGTGCTTTATTGTCACCGGTTTTTCAGTTGTTTACAGTTGAGTACGAAATTATTTATTGTGTTGTAGTATTAGTACATACATGTTAGAAGAATATAGGCTAGTTAAATTGGAATTTCTGCGAAGGGGTATGTAGTGGGGGACACTTTTGTTTAGAGCCGCTCGCAAATTTTCGTGTTTTTAGACTGTAATATCTCAGTTACGGGACTAGATAAAATTTTGAAATTATTATATGTGAAAGTTGACTGTATTGTTAAAGTGCGTTGTGAATTTCAACTTTGAAATTTGACTTAAAATGTGTTTTAAAAACTCGTGAAATTCACGAGAAAAGTGCTTCATTGTCACCTGGTTTTTCAGTTGTTTACAGTTGAGTACGAAATTATTTATTTTGTTGTAGTATTAGTACATACATGTTAGAAGAATATAGGCTAGTTAAATTGGAATTTCTGCGAAGGGGTATGTAGTGGGGGACACTTTTGTTTAGAGTCGCTAGCAATTTTTCGTGTTTTTAGACTGTAATATCTCAGTTACGGGAATAGATAAAATTTTGAAATTATTATATGTGAAAGTTGACTATATTGTTAAAGTGCGTTGTGAATTTCAACTTTGAAATTTGACTTAAAATGTGTTTTAAAAACTCGTGAAATTCACGAGAAAAGTGCTTTATTGTCACCGGTTTTTCAGTTGTTTACAGTTGAGTACGAAATTATTTATTTTGTTGTAGTATTAGTACATACATGTTAGAAGAATATAGGCTAGTTAAATTGGAATTTCTGCGAAGGGGGATGTAGTGGGGGACACTTTTGTTTAGAGCCGCTCGCAATTTTTCGTGTTTTTAGACTGTAATATCTCAGTTACGGGACTAGATAAAATTTTGAAAATATTATATGTGAAAGTTGACTATATTGTTAAAGTGCGTTGTGAATTTCAACTTTGAAATTTGACTTAAAATGTGTTTTAAAAACTCGTGAAATTCACGAGAAAAGTGCTTTATTGTCACCGGTTTTTCAGTTGTTTACAGTTGAGTACGAAATTATTTATTTTGTTGTAGTATTAGTACATACATGTTAGAAGAATATAGGCTAGTTAAATTGGAATTTCTGCGAAGGGGTATGTAGTGGGGGACACTTTTGTTTAGAGCCGCTCGCAAATTTTCGTGTTTTTAGACTGTAATATCTCAGTTACGGGACTAGATAAAATTTTGAAATTATTATATGTGAAAGTTGACTATATTGTTAAAGTGCGTTGTGAATTTCAACTTTGAAATTTGACTTAAAATGTGTTTTAAAAACTCGTGAAATTCACGAGAAAAGTGCTTTATTGTCACCGGTTTTTCAGTTGTTTACAGTTGAGTACGAAATTATTTATTTTTTTGTAGTATTAGTACATACATGTTAGAAGAATATAGGCTAGTTAAATTGGAATTTCTGCGAAGGGGTATGTAGTGGGGGACACTTTTGTTTAGAGCCGCTAGCAATTTTTCGTGTTTTTAGACTGTAATATCTCAGTTACGGGAATAGATAAAATTTTGAAATTATTATATGTGAAAGTTGACTATATTGTTAAAGTGCGTTGTGAATTTCAACTTTGAAATTTGACTTAAAATGTGTTTTAAAAACTCGTGAAATTCACGAGAAAAGTGCTTTATTGTCACCGGTTTTTCAGTTGTTTACAGTTGAGTACGAAATTATTTATTGTGTTGTAGTATTAGTACATACATGTTAGAAGAATATAGGCTAGTTAAATTGGAATTTCTGCGAAGGGGTATGTAGTGGGGGACACTTTTGTTTAGAGCCGCTCGCAAATTTTCGTGTTTTTAGACTGTAATATCTCAGTTACGGGACTAGATAAAATTTTGAAATTATTATATGTGAAAGTTGACTGTATTGTTAAAGTGCGTTGTGAATTTCAACTTTGAAATTTGACTTAAAATGTGTTTTAAAAACTCGTGAAATTCACGAGAAAAGTGCTTCATTGTCACCTGGTTTTTCAGTTGTTTACAGTTGAGTACGAAATTATTTATTTTGTTGTAGTATTAGTACATACATGTTAGAAGAATATAGGCTAGTTAAATTGGAATTTCTGCGAAGGGGTATGTAGTGGGGGACACTTTTGTTTAGAGCCGCTAGCAATTTTTCGTGTTTTTAGACTGTAATATCTCAGTTACGGGAATAGATAAAATTTTGAAATTATTATATGTGAAAGTTGACTATATTGTTAAAGTGCGTTGTGAATTTCAACTTTGAAATTTGACTTAAAATGTGTTTTAAAAACTCGTGAAATTCACGAGAAAAGTGCTTTATTGTCACCGGTTTTTCAGTTGTTTACAGTTGAGTACGAAATTATTTATTTTGTTGTGTTATTAGTACATACATGTTAGAAGAATATAGGCTAGTTAAATTGGAATTTCTGCGAAAGGGTATGTAATGGGGGACACTTTTGTTTAGAGCCGCTCGCAAATTTTCGTGTTTTTAGACTGTAATATCTCAGTTACGGGACTAGATAAAATTTTGAAATTATTATATGTGAAAGTTGACTGTATTGTTAAAGTGCGTTGTGAATTTCAACTTTGAAATTTGACTTAAAATGTGTTTTAAAAACTCGTGAAATTCACGAGAAAAGTGCTTCATTGTCACCGGTTTTTCAGTTGTTTACAGTTGAGTACGAAATTATTTATTTTGTTGTAGTATTAGTACATACATGTTAGAAGAATATAGGCTAGTTAAATTGGAATTTCTGCGAAGGCGTATGTAGTGGGGGACACTTTTGTTTAGAGCCGCTAGCAATTTTTCGTGTTTTTAGACTGTAATATCTCAGTTACGGGAATAGATAAAATTTTGAAATTATTATATGTGAAAGTTGACTATATTGTTAAAGTGCGTTGTGAATTTCAACTTTGAAATTTGACTTAAAATGTGTTTTAAAAACTCGTGAAATTCACGAGAAAAGTGCTTTATTGTCACCGGTTTTTCAGTTGTTTACAGTTGAGTACGAAATTATTTATTTTGTTGTAGTATTAGTACATACATGTTAGAAGAATATAGGCTAGTTAAATTGGAATTTCTGCGAAGGGGTATGTAGTGGGGGACACTTTTGTTTAGAGCCGCTCGCAAATTTTCGTGTTTTTAGACTGTAATATCTCAGTTACGGGACTAGATAAAATTTTGAAATTATTATATGTGAAAGTTGACTGTATTGTTAAAGTGCGTTGTGAATTTCAACTTTGAAATTTGACTTAAAATGTGTTTTAAAAACTGGTGAAATTCACGAGAAAAGTGCTTTATTGTCACCGGTTTTTCAGTTGTTTACAGTTGAGTACGAAATTATTTATTTTGTTGTAGTATTAGTACATACATGTTAGAAGAATATAGGCTAGTTAAATTGGAATTTCTGCGAAGGGGTATGTCGTGGGGGACACTTTTGTTTAGAGCCGCTCGCAATTTTTCGTGTTTTTAGACTGTAATATCTCAGTTACGGGACTAGATAAAATTTTGAAATTATTATATGTGAAAGTTGACTATATTGTTAAAGTGCGTTGTGAATTTCAACTTTGAAATTTGACTTAAAATGTGTTTTAAAAACTCGTGAAATTCACGTGAAAAGTGCTTTATTGTCACCGGTTTTTCAGTTGTTTACAGTTGAGTACGAAATTATTTATTTTGTTGTAGTATTAGTACATACATGTTAGAAGAATATAGGCTAGTTAAATTGGAATTTCTGCGAAGGGGGATGTAGTGGGGGACACTTTTGTTTAGAGCCGCTCGCAATTTTTCGTGTTTTTAGACTGTAATATCTCAGTTACGGGACTAGATAAAATTTTGAAATTATTATATGTGAAAGTTGACTATATTGTTAAAGTGCGTTGTGAATTTTAACTTTGAAATTTGACTTAAAATGTGTTTTAAAAACTCGTGAATTTCACGAGAAAAGTGCTTTATTGTCACCGGTTTTTCAGTTGTTTACAGTTGAGTACGAAATTATTTATTTTGTTGTAGTATTAGTACATACATGTTAGAAGAATATAGGCTAGTTAAATTGGAATTTCTGCGAAGGGGTATGTAGTGGGGGACACTTTTGTTTAGAGCCGCTCGCAAATTTTCGTGTTTTTAGACTGTAATATCTCAGTTACGGGACTAGATAAAATTTTGAAATTATTATATGTGAAAGTTGACTATATTGTTAAAGTGCGTTGTGAATTTCAACTTTGAAATTTGACTTAAAATGTGTTTTAAAAACTCGTGAAATTCACGAGAAAAGTGCTTCATTGTCACCGGTTTTTCAGTTGTTTACAGTTGAGTACGAAATTATTTATTTTGTTGTAGTATTAGTACATACATGTTAGAAGAATATAGGCTAGTTAAATTGGAATTTCTGCGAAGGGGTATGTAGTGGGGGACACTTTTGTTTAGAGCCGCTAGCAATTTTTCGTGTTTTTAGACTGTAATATCTCAGTTACGGGAATAGATAAAATTTTGAAATTATTATATGTGAAAGTTGACTATATTGTTAAAGTGCGTTGTGAATTTCAACTTTGAAATTTGACTTAAAATGTGTTTTAAAAACTCGTGAAATTCACGAGAAAAGTGCTTTATTGTCACCGGTTTTTCAGTTGTTTACAGTTGAGTACGAAATTATTTATTGTGTTGTAGTATTAGTACATACATGTTAGAAGAATGTAGGCTAGTTAAATTGGAATTTCTGCGAAGGGGTATGTAGTGGGGGACACTTTTGTTTAGAGCCGCTCGCAAATTTTCGTGTTTTTAGACTGTAATATCTCAGTTACGGGACTAGATAAAATTTTGAAATTATTATATGTGAAAGTTGACTGTATTGTTAAAGTGCGTTGTGAATTTCAACTTTGAAATTTGACTTAAAATGTGTTTTAAAAACTCGTGAAATTCACGAGAAAAGTGCTTCATTGTCACCTGGTTTTTCAGTTGTTTACAGTTGAGTACGAAATTATTTATTTTGTTGTAGTATTAGTACATACATGTTAGAAGAATATAGGCTAGTTAAATTGGAATTTCTGCGAAGGGGTATGTAGTGGGGGACACTTTTGTTTAGAGCCGCTAGCAATTTTTCGTGTTTTTAGACTGTAATATCTCAGTTACGGGAATAGATAAAATTTTGAAATTATTATATGTGAAAGTTGACTATATTGTTAAAGTGCGTTGTGAATTTCAACTTTGAAATTTGACTTAAAATGTGTTTTAAAAACTCGTGAAATTCACGAGAAAAGTGCTTTATTGTCACCGGTTTTTCAGTTGTTTACAGTTGAGTACGAAATTATTTATTTTGTTGTAGTATTAGTACATACATGTTAGAAGAATATAGGCTAGTTAAATTGGAATTTCTGCGAAGGGGGATGTAGTGGGGGACACTTTTGTTTAGAGCCGCTCGCAATTTTTCGTGTTTTTAGACTGTAATATCTCAGTTACGGGACTAGATAAAATTTTGAAAATATTATATGTGAAAGTTGACTATATTGTTAAAGTGCGTTGTGAATTTCAACTTTGAAATTTGACTTAAAATGTGTTTTAAAAACTCGTGAAATTCACGAGAAAAGTGCTTTATTGTCACCGGTTTTTCAGTTGTTTACAGTTGAGTACGAAATTATTTATTTTGTTGTAGTATTAGTACATACATGTTAGAAGAATATAGGCTAGTTAAATTGGAATTTTTGCGAAGGGGTATGTCGTGGGGGACACTTTTGTTTAGAGCCGCTCGCAATTTTTCGTGTTTTTAGACTGTAATATCTCAGTTACGGGACTAGATAAAATTTTGAAATTATTATATGTGAAAGTTCACTATATTGTTAAAGTGCGTTGTGAATTTCAACTTTGAAATTTGACTTAAAATGTGTTTTAAAAACTCGTGAAATTCACGAGAAAAGTGCTTTATTGTCACCGGTTTTTCAGTTGTTTACAGTTGAGTACGAAATTATTTATTTTGTTGTAGTATTAGTACATACATGTTAGAAGAATATAGGCTAGTTAAATTGGAATTTCTGCGAAGGGGGATGTAGTGGGGGACACTTTTGTTTAGAGCCGCTAGCAATTTTTCGTGTTTTTAGACTGTAATATCCCAGTTACGGGACTAGATAAAATTTTGAAATTATTATATGTGAAAGTTGACTATATTGTTAAAGTGCGTTGTGAATTTCAACTTTGAAATTTGACTTAATATGTGTTTTAAAAACTCGTGAAATTCACGAGAAAAGTGCTGTATTGTCACCGGTTTTTCAGTTGTTTACAGTTGAGTACGAAATTATTTATTTTGTTGTAGTATTAGTACATACATGTTAGAAGAATATAGGCTAGTTAAATTGGAATTTCTGCGAAGGGGGATGTAGTGGGGGACACTTTTGTTTAGAGCCGCTCGCAATTTTTCGTGTTTTTAGACTGTAATATCCCAGTTACGGGACTAGATAAAATTTTGAAATTATTATATGTGAAAGTTGACTGTATTGTTAAAGTGCGTTGTGAATTTCAACTTTGAAATTTGACTTAAAATGTGTTTTAAAAACTCGTGAAATTCACGAGAAAAGTGCTTTATTGTCACCGGTTTTTCAGTTGTTTACAGTTGAGTACGAAATTATTTATTTTGTTGTAGTATTAGTACATACATGTTAGAAGAATATAGGCTAGTTAAATTGGAATTTCTGCGAAGGGGGATGTAGTGAGGGACACTTTTGTTTAGAGCCGCTCGCAATTTTTCGTGTTTTTAGACTGTAATATCCCAGTTACGGGACTAGATAAAATTTTGAAATTATTATATGTGAAAGTTGACTATATTGTTAAAGTGCGTTGTGAATTTCAACTTTGAAATTTGACTTAATATGTGTTTTAAAAACTCGTGAAATTCACGAGAAAAGTGCTGTATTGTCACCGGTTTTTCAGTTGTTTACAGTTGAGTACGAAATTATTTATTTTGTTGTAGTATTAGTACATACATGTTAGAAGAATATAGGCTAGTTAAATTGGAATTTCTGCGAAGGGGTATGTAGTGGGGGACACTTTTGTTTAGAGCCGCTCGCAATTTTTCGTGTTTTTAGACTGTAATATCTCAGTTACGGGACTAGATAAAATTTTGAAATTATTGCATGTTAAAGTTCACTATGATGTTAATCTGCGTTATTAATTTCAAGTTTAAACTTTCACTCTAAATATGTTTTAAAAAATCAGAAAATATGAGTGAAAAGTGCTTCATTGGCACCCGGTTTTTAATTGTTTATAGTTGAGTACAAAATTTTTAATTGTGGAACGAAATTAGTACATAATTAGTAGATAATGTTAGGCTAGTTGATTTTGAATTTATGAGAAGTGGGGGTGCTAACTTAACGTCAAGCTAGCACCCCCACTTTTGGATGTGGTTTTTTATTGTTTATAGTCGAGTACAAAATTTTTAATTGTGGAACGAAATTAGTACATAATTAGTACAAAATTATAGGCTAGTTAATTTTCAATTTCGAACAAGTGGGGGTTGCAACTTGACGGAGGTTGTTTCTTGTCTATAGATATCATCTCTGCCTCGCCTCCCCGCGCGGGGTCTTAGGGAAGCAGCGTCCCTGATTCACCGTGCTCGTTCTTCGATCGTTTCTTACGTTCTCCTCTCTCACGGGAAATGTTCTGTCGATTCTTTTTTGTCCAACTTCTCTCTTTTCTGTGGTCCCCTTAGTGCCTTTCGCTTTCCCCCACTGTGTGTGCTTTTGTGAATGCTCAGCCGAAAGGTGTTGTTTTCGAACTGAAAAACCGGGAGAGATTGCTCAGTGCATCAACTGATGTCACTGCAGTGCCTCTGCCCGGGAGGTCCTAGGTTCACGTCCTGGCGGTGGAAGGATTTTCGACACTAGCATGTCAGGTGGAATTTAACCGTTGTCTGGAGGAGAATTCTAGAGGCTGCCTGCTCTGATCAGTAGTTTTCCGTGGTTTCTCCGATCAGTACCAGGCAAATGCTCGAGCAGTATTCTACCAAACGGGCCACGGACCGCGCGCGATCTTTCCTTCCTCTTCCTTGGCCTATCCTCGTCCCTTACAGACACTCACACTTGCATGTACTACAATATTACATATGCCGGGAGTCCGGGCGGGAGCATGGAGCTTGACCAGGCCGGAGCAATGCCCCGCTGGTAGGAGATACCTGGTTAGGGGAACCCTGCTAGCCGACGGTAGGTCGCCGCCTGCTCTCGCCATCCATCGGGGGAGATCACTGCCACTTCCCGAGGAAGTAAACATGCTCTACACTTACGGGCCCAATGATCTCCATAGCTGACACGCCTGGCATCACTAACTACCAACCAGCCGAACTGAAAAGCGAATCTTATGCCTTAATTCGCCTTTCTTTCTCCTTGAAAATATTCCATCCTGAAAACCTTCCAGATTCTGTGCACCGCCTCGATACTTCCATGAGAAGAAATTTCCGAGACGGTAGCGATATATTTCTCAGCGAAAGATGCTTCACTGAATTAACACCCCTGTATCTGTTTTCTTCTTACCCTTTTTTATTTCGAGCGTATCGCGTTACACTTCATTACGTCTTTTTATTGCGCGCGAACTAGAATTCGTAATAAGGCAATTCTTATTCAGGTTACAGGCGGGAAGACTTATCACTTCTCCCGCCAAATCTGCAATAATGTTAGCGCGGTGCTTTGGACTAACAGCGTCTATATTCACGAAGTTTTCCGGGAAGGTTAAAGGCGGGAAGAGGTTATTGAGGGAATGGCGTGAGGCAGGAAGTGAGAAGGCGAAAATGGCACTAAGGGAGGCTCTGCTAACGATGAATAAAAGAAGACAGATGCAAACGGAGTGCAGAGGTAAGATTTCGTGGAAGATGAAATAAATCAAACAATTATCTACGAATGATATGAACAGAAAGGGATAAATATATGAAAGGAGAATAGAAAATTTTAAGAAAATTAAATTTATGATAGAAATAATGAGAATACTTGTATTCACATTAGAGACAAGAAAACCATGAAGAAAACAGGGAAGAGAGAAGAAAATGAAATGAATATAAAAGAGGCCACGTGATGATACTATAAAGTCGATACAACGGCCAACAGGAAAGGAAAAAAAGAAAAACAATGATAGACGGAAAAATAATTGAGTAGAGAATTTTAAAGATTAATAAAACGTAGAAAAATCTGGTTTTCGAATGGCTCTTTCGGAGAAAAAAAAACATAAAAAGAATGCAGGGAGAGAACATACAGCTGTTGAGTTTGTTATACAAGTCTTCGCTGTTGAAGGCAATAGGAAACAAAGAAAATATTTGAGGAATGAGATGAAATCAGTGTTATAATGAAAGAAGATGTAACTAGCAAAGAAGAGATAATATGAATAGCGAATATAATGGATTTGGCAAGTTTAACTATAGGCTCGGTCAGTATTGTAGGCGGGGATGGAAAGGGCAAGAGTATGAAGGGGTGGCAAAGCTGCCGGCACGGTGACTGTGGCAGCGTCTTGGAACTAGTGACGGAAAGTGATGTCGTTGCACCAGTAAATATTAAAGCAGCGCCATAAGAGAACAGGCCAGAAAACCCAACAGAGATGATGCTAGCGCAGCACGGCGGCCACCCTTATAAACCACCCGCCTTGAGCTCGGCCCGAGCCGCTTTGTACGCACTTTCGGGGGCAGCAGGGGGGGGGGCGGTCCTGGTCCCGGGTGAGGAGTATCTGTTGAGCGTCGGCCCTGCGGGGCCTAGTGCCCCGTAAACCGTTTGCAGCGCCTCGTATCGGAACGCGTGCGCGGGAACTCCGCCCATTGTTTACGATTGTTGCGTGAGCATTCGCAGCGGCAACGTCGCTGGGGCGCGGGCGGAGGGGGGAAGGGAGATACTACCGCCCCGCACGCCTCGTCGACGCTTGTCAACCAGATGACCTTTAAATCTGTGTAATTACAGCATCAGTAAATCCCGTAAACGATTTATTGTTTGTTTTTATGTGACGCTAATGTAAATAGCAATAGATCATTCCGGTCATTGTGGAATTTAATTCTTTGCTGTGGAATTTGTAAACGGAAATAAAGTTTTAGTGCGTTCTGTACATTTATAGCGAGTGAAATGTGTTTCCTGCGTAGATTTGGTGACGTTAGAACGTATATTTGAAAGGAACTGTCGCAGAGAACATATTTATGAGGAAAAGGGTATAAAATAACTGCTTATTAGCCGCAAAGAAATTCCAAATTTGTGTCCAACTCTTTTGAAATATTATGAGCTCTTCAATGAATGAGAGTAGTTATCAAATATGATGTAGATGTGGGAAATAAATAACACATATTTAAATGAGTTTAATTGCAAATGTATGTAAAATATTATTGAGAAATGAACAACACATAAATCAACAAAAACACTATCAACAATATAACAACACACAACTTACATTAACTAATATAAAATGAAACAATTTTTGCATAAGCGTTAACGAAAACGTAGAAGTCCAAGAAAAACTACGTTGCCAACCAGATAACAAAATACAGGCTCGAAGCATTAAGAAGAAGTGTAGATGGCCTTGCATCGGTTCAACTTCAGTGCTTGCCGTGACCGCCGTTGCCGTGGCTGTAGCCGTAGTGCTTGCCGTGATGGTGTCCGCCCTTCTTGCCGTAGTCTTCGTGGTGGCCGTGGTGCTCCTCGTGGCCGTGGTGCCCCTTGTGGCCCTTGTGCTCGTCGTGGTGGTGGCCCTTGTCGTGGTGGCCCTTCTTCCCGTAGTGGTCGTCGTGGTAGCCGGACTTGTGGTGGCCTCCCTTCTTGTGGCCGCCGCCCTTCTTGTGGTGGTGCTCGTGGTAGTCTCCGTGCTTGCTGTGATGACCGCCCTTGTGGAAGTCATCGTAGAACTTGTGCTCCTTGTGGTACTCGTCCTTGTGATACTTGTTGTGGTATCCGTGCGTTTTGTGGCCCTTCTTGTGATGGCCGTGCTCGCCGTACTTGGCGCCCTTGTGGCCCTTCTCGCCCTTGTGGTGCTCTCCGTAGTGGCCGGCTTCGTCGTGGTGCTTCTTCTTGTGGCCGCCGTGGTCGTGGTAGTGGCCCTCGTGGTGCTCCTTGCCGTGCTTGCCGTGCTCGCCCTTGTCGAAGTGGTGGTGGGAGTCGTGGCCCTTGTGCCCCTTGTGGCCGTGATGGTGGTGATGGTCGGAGTGATGGTGGTGGCCGCCTCCCTTCTCGTGGTGGTGTTTGTGGTGACTGGCCGCCGCCACCATGTCCTCCTGGTCCTCCTCGGCCACCGCCACCGGCCGCAGCTCCGATGCCTCGCCCAAGAGGTCATCCTTGCTGACGAGCGAGTGGATCTCTCGGGCGTCGCTCAGCGGCACCACCACGCACGCCGCGACCGCCAGCACCAGCACCAGCACCAACCGCGCCATCGCCGTGACCTTGTCACACACGTCGACTGGAAGATCTCGCCTGCAGTTGCTCGAAGCGGGTAGCGGCCCGTGCCGCGGTCCACTGCCTGTGTACCTTATGGAGCGTTCAAGATCACAACTGACTCCCGACGTCACCGCCCTGCTCTTATATACCACGTCTCTCTTTCGGCTCCGGACCCGCGGAGGTTGCCCCGTGTTGTAAAAGGCGTTCTTTTCGGCGGCGACGGAGGCGGCGGGGGCATGGTTTTCGCAGCGCTGTTTTCTTTTTGGCGACCGATCGAATCGGCTGCCGCCCCCCGCCCCCGCCCCGCACCACACCCCGCGCCGTGGCTGCTGCTGCTGCCGCCTCGCCGGCCTCCGAGTGACACAGCTGGGCGATGGAGCGTGGCGCGCTCGGCGGAGGCGTCTCTAGCTGCGGTAGCGCGCCGGCCGCTCGCCGCAGTTTCACGCTTTCCAAACCACCGCCGCCGCCTCCGCTGCCTCTGCGACGAGGCGACGAAGTCCTTCCTGCCGGAACCGATCGCATCCAACGCCTCTCAACCCCCACCCCCACCCCTCACCTCGACCCACCCCCCGCCGGAAGCACTTCCGCTGCCCCGGGCCGCGTCCTAGGCTGTTTCCCCGGCGCACGTGGATTTCGTGGTCGTTTTCGACAGCGCCGAACTTTCTGGAAGAAGAAGAAAGTTGTTTTGCCCGGTGGAGTTGACGCTGAGATACGTTCATTAGAGCTTGCCGAAATAGCTTGATGTGTCTTTGTTTCGTCGGTGGGCATGGGGATTTCTGCGATGATTTGAAGAATTTTTTTTTCGTTGAGGTTTTGGCAATATATACTTCGAAGAACATTGAGCAGCTAGCATTCTTCCGACCACTGTCTTCAGGGAAACTCTTGTTTTTGTGAAAAGAGTCCGTATTCTTTTGTTTGTCTTGCCCTTGCTCTTCGGTCCTCAGCTATAACGAAGTGTTTGCCATTGACATTCAATGTTTTGGAAGGTTGAAAATTAAAAGCATAAAAAAATATTTCTGTGAAATGTGCACCGTTCTCTGTTAATAGTAATTATCTAATGTATTGTACGCAATTAATGGCGTGCCTTATATCATTTGGCGCTATTACCATCAGCCACCAATTTCTTGAATAAATGAAATTAACAATTTCACAATTTATTTAAATTCTCATTAATTGCCATTGTATAGATGATGTAACTGAGGCTATTAGAGGGATAATATTTTTTTAAAGATAAATAATTGAATGTCTATTCTTGATTAGGTTCAGGCCCTCACCCTTCTTGTACGTCTAACCACACAGTATACTATTATATCTATACAACAATTATATCAGTAGATTCCGATACTCTAAAATTTCGCGTTTTTCAAGTCGACCTTTCAACGATTATCTCTGACCAATCATTCTCCCATCAGTTTTAAAGGTTTAAATTTTCTAGTCGTCTGGCAGAATGTCTGCTTACTGACTGTTCTGCTCCTCTCGTATTTATGTTCGCCAAACATTAAACGAGGTATATGTCAAAATTGTATTACTGTGGCTTATGATTATCTCTTATTGAGCTCATCATGTGAGCTTTTCAATCAATCCCAATCTTAATAAAATTAAACCAGTATTAAGAAGAAAACGTCTTTAATGCTAATTCGTTTGTTATCCTGCAAACTAATTGGTATTCTTACATGAAAGATATTTATAAAGTAAAAAATGCGCCCGTAAGTGGCTTGTATGGAATCCATTTCTGTTCGTCACTTTCGTTTGAAAAAGGGTTCGGACCACCTCCGGAATTCATGCGAATAGGTTGGCTTTTTCCAATTACTTAGAATCACATCCTCCTGTCAAATGGAAAAAAATAATTCCAAAGGCTATTTAGAGTGTAAAAATGTATAGAGACTAATTTTCAACAAGTGTATAATCACATGAATTAGTATTTTGAATTTTTAACCATTTAATTTCATTAGAATTAATTATTAAAGTAAACACAAATATAAAAATTAAATCATCGTAGCTTAAAAGCATTGGCGAATGGAAAACCATTGGAATGGAAAAGCATGGAATAAATTTCAGAAGATTAAAAATTGATTATAACTTCTTTTTTAAACTGCTTTTTTGTACCATGACTAAAAGTTTTAAAAAATGTATATCTGGTAGGGTAAATTTTTTCTACTCGTATACCAAATGTTTGCAGTATGTGTGTACATACTCCCACTACAGATACTTGGCTATCCGAGAGACCGCTATCCCCAACCTTCCTCGGGGCGAAATGCTGCGAGGATAATCGCTGTATGAGGGCCAAAACGTTGGGAACTATGCATAGGATGCGGCATCTCCAGGACAGCCAGTATCCATTGATACTGCACTTCCAATATACCCTTACTATCTCCATTTTATTTGAAGGTAGACTTCTAGGTAGCAGAAGATATGTGCAATCTAAGGCTTTCCTGATAATAGATTACAAAATATTCCAAAAATGTCACCTGTGAAAGAAGGTCAGTCTATTTCCCACGGCTACTTTTGTCATTTTTGGTACAATTTACCCACTCTTTTGTAGTAGTCCAGATAATTCATAAGCTAATTCATCAAGTTGGTTGTTTTATTTTTAATTTATTTATTTTATCGTTTTTTCTACTTTTTAAGTTTGCAAAATTTGAGTGTTGTTTCTATTGCTGAGAATTTCAATTTCAATTCAGAATGTCACTGAACTTTCGTTGTTTCATGGAGGCTCTTCTGCCGTAACCGTCGCAGACGGTGAGGAAGATAGCGAGAGGAAATCGGCCTGGTTGAAGCTTGGTCGTCGAGGCGTCTTCTTATAGTCGCTCTTGTCTCCTGCTCCTGACATTCACTTTCTTTTAAGGGGACAAGAATGAGGGCCAGACGTCACGTCCGAAAATTGGTGGCAATGACTTCTTCACTGCATTTCCAGGGCTTTGGCATTTAGGATCATGTTTTCGTGTTTCTGTTCAAAACCTTTTAAAAAAATGACACGGTGTAAGAAAGAGTATGCAGTTATGAAATGAGGCGCACTGTGTTGTTCAAGTGGGAGAAAGTTTGTGCGAATTCGTCGTACGTTTTTTGTTTCTGTTATTGCTTCCTGATAGTTCGTGCTTGCTGAGTGAAGTGCCGATAGCTGGTTTTTAACGTACACTCAATTTTGTTTGCCTAAGCACGGAGTTCCGTATTTCAACAAATGCAAAGAAGTAGTAATGTCAATGACCTTATTTTGTCATGACTGAAAAGTTACTGGCTTGACACAAGGAAATCTACCGTTTGTTTTCTATAATTACATTTCTTTCCGACTAAAAAATCTAGTAAAATGTTCGAAAGCCTAAGTTATATTTTTTGCAAACAAATAAAACTAAAGAAAGTGTTTTGCCAACGTTATAAAAACAAAGTTTACATGGTTGAGTTTTTTCAAAGCTTGCTTAAATGACAAAACAGAGCAAGACCATATTATGAACTTCCGAGGTGAAGTTGCAAACTATTAGGACATTAATAATTGTGCAAATGTTAATGCTAAAAGTGGACATCAAATATACTGATTACTGGACTTATAAACCTGAATTTATTACATTGCCACTTTTTCGGAGCAAATAAAACGATAATGAGATTGAGATTGTGAGAAATTATTGGTATGAAACGTTTATTCTTTTAATTGTATGGACTAGTTAAATATTTTATTTTGGTATTTTATTCACTGAAATTCGTTCTTATTTAATTCTTCTGTCCGTTATTCCAATTTTACTATTGTCCTTCCAAAATCATCATTGTTATTTTGCAAAACTTGAACTAAAACCTCACGGTAGAACGATTTCAAAATCACAGTATTCCACAACAAACCTCTTTGCATGAACCGCATGCGGATTTTGTTTCTCTAGCTCTCTCTCTCCATTTCCACAAAGCACGGGCAACTACGCATATCAGTGTAGCAGATGCACGCATACGAATGCGCTCAATTATTCGTAATTGGCAAACAAAATTAACTTTCATACCGACCACCGGCGGGCAAATCCCGCATCTGCTCGCTGTGTGTTCCCTTGCTCGCGAGCGCCCCCGAATTCCTCGGCCGGCAGAGCCCGCTGCCCCCGCCAGGGCCGGTCGAAGAGTCCCCCCCTCCCCCGTGTTCAGAGGACGACGCACAGCGGAAGTTGGAGACAGCGGCCGCATAAATTCGAAGCAAACACCTCTCCGCTGCACCGCCACTGGCCGGCGGCGTCCGGCGGCGCGGGGCCCGGGCGGCTGCAGCGACAAGCACACGGCCCGGTGGCCAGGGGGCGCTCCAGCCGGCGCGGCGTGGCGCCGGGAATTAGCCGGGATGGCCCGAGTTAATAATATGCCCGGCCAGCAGGCGCGCTGCGGGCGGGTGTCTTTGCGGACAGAGGGGGAACCCCAGGCTCCGTGGAAACACACGACGTCGCTCAACAGCAGCTCGGGGCTTCTGAAAGAGAGGTGCGTCAGGGCGAAAGACTGAGATGCAACTGAATCGCGAATTACCTGCTTAATCTTCACGTTATTCGAAATGGGATGGATACTGTCCGAATTATAACTGCTAGGAAGTCTGTTTCGGACTTAATGTTGATCCAGGCGGTTACATTATTTACTGGTGTTGAACGTTGTAAACATGTTCCAAAGGCTCCACACAGGGATATGTTATCAACTTCAGTTGAAAACATCGCTTATCCCGATTCTCTACCTGAAAATAAGGAATGTTTTCTTTTTCATTAAATTATCGGACAGTTTCTTAACATATTATTTGCGAACTCAACATTAGTTATTGCGAATCATAAATTGTAAAATAACTCATCATAAACAAGACGAGTATTGTACATCGTATTTTCCGGTGGATAAGACGCAGCGAAAGCTGCGTGTACATAGCGCAGCTCACTTGTCAGCAAGTTTTTTACCTACATTTTGAGTCGCATCAACATCTAAGGTGTTGGACACTAAATACATAAAGTATTTTATATTTTACATTTACTATATTACGTTTTTACAATATTATGTTTCTATTGTTACGAATTCAAAACACACTGAACACTTAAATTAAAATACATCAATGATAATTGTTGTTACAGAAACGAGATATATAATTATATTATTATAATATGGTTAAATATTGTTGAAAACACCTATTTCGATACAAACTTTTATTACATTACTTTGGTGTATATCATCAGTTAGAATAGAATTTAAGTTTTCTGTATCAGACAATAAGGGCATGAGGGTATTGAATTGAGGATAGGCCTACTCCTGGAGGTTGTGCTTAATGTTTGCGAGAAGTTTCAAGAGATACATACTGGGTTAGGTATTTATTCTCCATTATATGGCTATGATAAAATTTGGTGTGTGCAAGAGTTACGTTCACGACGTGAGACGTTCCCAAACATTTCGTCGTAAAAAAACATTCATCTCTAATAAAGTTGTGTTTGCTTTATGTTTATTCCATTGATTTGACCATATCTTGTTCATGACTTTCACAATAAATTTCAGGCAATTCTAAATTGCATCAAAAATATTTTTATTAACTTTCTCTTCAAAGTCAATAAGCAACATAGGGACTATTGACTTATTCGGGGTGTTTGTTCCTCTTTGCAAATCTGTACATGATGGAGCAAAACTGAAGTTATTTCGCTTTCAGCCCAAGAGATATTAGAATTTGTCAAAAAATCCTATGTAGTTGTTTGATTGCAGACTAGTGTTAATTACTTTGATTTAACCAGATGTATTACCTTGCAGACATTAGCTTTCCACAGCAACTTTGCGGCGTATTCTGTAATTGGGATTGCTAATAGCATTTTGCGGTGGCTGACCTGACTCTCCAGAGGCCACGCCATTCAATATCTTGGGGAACCCCTGCGTCGGTGCGTAGTCCAAGTGGAGGTGATGCAATCCCGAGTGCGTGCGCGTCGGAGCCTGGTGCGGTGGCGGGGGCGGGGGCGGGGGCGGGGGCGGGGGCGTGGTGACGGAGGAGGAGGCGGAGGCAGTGCTCGGTGTGGTTCCGATCCAATTATTGGGAGCCGCCGTCATTACCCAGCGGCCGAGGGGATGTTTGAATTAGGATTGTTTATGCACCCCCGCCAGCCCCTCCGCCAGGGTGGCAGCCCTGCGAGCGGCAGGACGTAGCTCTTGCGGCCGCGGTTGGTCGTCGGCCGAGGGTAGTTGTCAGGCGGGGTCCAATGGACGATTATCGTTATGCCATTTCCACAACTTCATCCCTAATGGACGGTAATGTGCCGTATATTTACTGAGGTGTAAATCAACGTCCGGTATGATTGTTGGTATGAACACAAAATCATATGATTTACATTCTGCAGTAGCATCACAATTCGGAAAAAAATATTATTCAGCTTAACATGATATTTCTGTTGCCGTTGGGTTCCGTAAAAGCAAGAAAACTTTGTCGCATCTTCACAAAAGTTGAATAAGTATTTCATATTGACAAGGGCATCGTTATTACATGTTTTTATTATACATTACTATAGTATTTATTATCTGTTTTAGGATTAAAATAATAACTAAAAACGAAATAAAAATACTATAGACTCCTAAAATAAAATATAGTTTGCAGGAAGTCACTTCTCGATAATTGCCGTGGCGTTCTGATCAGAAATAAAACTAAAAAAATATTATTCACATTAGGAAAATATTAGAAAAATAAACTATGTTGTTTAGGTGTACGTTGTTTATTAAACCCGATAAGGGAGAAGAAGAGATATTTCAGTGAGGTGAGTGATTTATTGGCTATTTTCGAACATATTTAGAGCTGGATGGTGGAGACTTTATTTCAAAGCGTTGGTGTTTTTTGAGCTTGTTTATTGGATCTCATCTTGGTTTATTGGTGTATTTAGGTGTCGGAGTAGTACAAAATTTGTTATGAACGGAGTTGCAGATGAAATAAATCTTAAAAGTTGTGCGAGATCGACAAATTTGTTTTGCTAGCAGTGCCTCAGATATGGATTCCGTATGTCCAGGTATTCCTCCCGACATAATCCACTTTGTTCGGGGAATATCCGTTTTAGTGAATGATCACAATTTTAGAACGCTGATATCAATAATTTCTCAATGCTATCAGGCATTTTCGGGATCCTTTTTTCGAAATAAAGCGACACAGAGAAAATTGATATTATATTCTTCCCAGATTTTCTAGTATGCATGTCCAGATTTTGTTGCTTCAAAACCTCCTATCACAAGACAAATCTTGTAACTAATTCAAAAATTTAAATCCATCAAGGCATCTTATATACAAAGGATATCTGGAAAGTAAAGTCTGAAGAGTTTTTACACAAACACAGTTACATATACTTAAACGAAACTTCCGGGGAAAATAATATTTGTATTGCACCAATTGTAACATAATCAGTATTTACTTCATAATATTTTTGGGGGCAACGATTGTCATTCCTTCGTCATAGAGGAGTTCCATCAACCCCTTAAGCCGCTCTCCCACTTTGATTTTCACCTGGCATCCGGGAAAACCTTTCCACACACATGTGCCTTTAGAGAACATACAAGAATCGTCGATAGATGCGAGATCTCGGCAGTGTGATCGAGGTTTTCAACATCCAATCTAATGTCAGTAGCATGACCTGCGTGGCCGGCCTAGCAAAGATCGGTGTGGCTGAAGAGCCGTACCTGGCTCGTGTCTGAGGGGCGCGGGTTTGTATCCCGTCCGGTGCATGAATGTTTGTGTATGTTCGTATACCGTTACCGTTACCACGAATGTTACTTACAGAGGTCACTATATGACATTTGTTGTTAAAAAGCGGCCTTAAATAATTAAAAACAAACAAAGAAAAAACCTCTTACGGTTACCGACCGCAGTGCACACGAGCACTGTCGTGAAGGACACAGACTCCGTTTATCATGTTGTAGAGTTTATTTTGAACGTGGGTACACATTTAAACCTAGAAGCGCACACCGAGGTGTACTGGACCCAATCAGCATTTCAAATTCACACCAAGTTGATATTTACGACAACCGCATATCTCTTAATGTGAATTGGAATTACTCCGCTAGCTTGCCCTCATGCTACTAACATTTGGAGTTGCTGCCAATAGTTCGCCGATTGAAGCTAATTCGTCAAAGGTGAAACTAGGGTTTATTGGAACCCGGGGTGTAGTTTTTTGTTCTCCATACAAATATTAAAATAGAAATTGTATTATTCCTATAATACTTATCCAATGTAGCAATGGGAATCCATACCATTTTTGTTTAACCTGCATTGTTGTGAGACATGATTTCAAACGTGTATTTTCAATCATTGTGCTTAATTCCATTATGGTAGCAGATACCTTGTGGTAATCCATAATGGGACAAGGAAAAAATTGTCCACAAAAAGTGTAATAATTTAATTAATTATTACCCAGAGTTAACTTTCGGGAAAACACGTTTCCCATTCTCAGTGGGTCTCTAGCAAGGAGGAGAAAATTGAAAAATTAACATAAAGGGAGCAAAAAGAAATACAGTGAATTTATGTGAAAAAATTAACAAATAATATGAAATAATAATAAATAAATAAAATTAAAAATACTTACTGCCTTACTTGCTTGGGCAGTAAATATTTTGATGTTGAAGCTTAATATAAATTTTCATTAAACTATTTTCGTGGTTTGAAACTGTCGATTGAAACTTTAACGCCTTCAATATTATTTCAGTAATATTTTGAATCACTCTTTAAGTTCTCAAAATAGCAGAGGGAAAATGCTTTATAAATTGTTAGGTTTATAGTTTAATTCGATATACCTCAATGGATTTGATTAGATATTTTACTGAAAATATTTAAATGAAATTTATTTGAATTCATTTTTGCAAATTAATTAATTACATAAATAAAACATGTAAAGAGATATATTTTAAATATCTCTGCTATATGCTTCAATCAACCGCGATGAAATTATTTTCCTAACGTCAGCTAATTAACCTAAACAATTGAATTACAATCTCTACAAATTAATTACCATTTTATATTAAAATTTCATTCGAATTCGAAAATGTTGATTGAAAACAATTTTTTATTAATTGAAGTGAATCAAGAAATACTAAACGTTTGTTCAGTACCTTGACCTTATTTACGCAACAGCTATCAAACGTAACTTATAGATCTGATAAAAAAATCGCCTACCAAAGTCTCTGATATTGCCAACAACTAGATTTTTACGTACTAAGTCTTATGATACCTTCACACGTTTTTTTCTAATCAGCCTTTATTTGTAACCAGTCTGCAAACATCTTATAAGAGTTGTTGCTCTCGCTTCACTTACTACTAAAGTTTATCTTCATCTGTGATATCAACCTACATTAAAGTTATTTAAGTTTTCATCGAGGACGTATTAATTCTGAGTGTACTTCTGAGTAAATATAACTTGTGATCGCAGAACTATCAGATTGAAAAAAAAGTATATGCAGTAATCGTACAATTCTGGTAAAAAATTCTCCCAAGAATAATAATATTTCATACAGTTTGCACAATGTTCTTATAAGATCATTAGCCAACTCATCTTTGTTCTTACCGAACCCAAAATGCTTCTACATCACGGGATCCCAGTAAGTCCTTCCTTGACTACCGTTTGCATTACTCTGCGTGTTGGTTTTAAAGCAGATATGTTCATACATGTTTGCATGGTATCTCTCCTCTTATTCCAAACCTCCTTTTCATTGTTCCATACTACAACATTTTCACAACTTGATTCCTTATTCAATTTTTTTATACGTAAATAAGATCATTAGGCAAATCGCACATTTTTTACACAACCAGCGCTACTTACGCCAGTTTGTGTTTTTTTAAGTTAGCAACTACTTTAACAACATCGTTACACTTACGAAACATTTCACTCAAGCGCGAAATGATAGTTTTCCAACCTTGGTATATTATCAACCTCGCCCATACAAGTCACTACGTAGTCTTCATTATACAAATTACTATTCTTTTTGTATGATTAACTAATTACATTTTACAGTTTATAGAAAACTTTCATAAATTTATAAAAAAACATATTGAGGATGCCTGGCATTGTTTCAAGCATTTAAAATAATGGAAAATATTTTTATAAAATTGAAAATTTCAGACAATATTTAAAAAATCAATTTGATACAAAATGTTTGCAGATTTCAATTCAACACACTAAAATGATTCATAATCATCTGTCCAGAATCTTTCCGCAAAACTATCGTGGGCCAATGTGATTGATTGTAAATCTCAATTTGTAAGACTTTTGTACCTTTCTGTTGAAAAGAACGGATATCGCTGTCAAGCAAGTCGCCAGTAGAAATTCTTGGCAACAATTAACGGTGAGTTGGCTATATGCTCAGCTTCATTTTCCACCTCATTTTTCATCTTTGGCTTTGACGCGTGAAAATTCGTAAAGCGCACCGCTTTCTCGCTTGGAAACGGTCAAATCGATTTTTTTGTGAAAGCTGTCCGTCCGTCATTAATGGAGCGTTAACTCGAAGAATTGAAGAGAAATTGTTAATTCTCTTTGGCATTGGAAACATTGGAAAGCTCTGGAAAGTATTGTAACTTGCCTTCCATTGGTTTATCAAAAGTTCTTGTTGTGAGCGATGTAAAATAACGAAGAGAACAGTATTGTCCTGGTTTATTGACATGTTTCTGCACACATTTTCTGCTGAAAGCTCATACAAGTAGTATAGAGTTATATCTATTATTTGCCATGTGAACACATTACCGTGAGAAATTAAGTAATTCTTGTGCACTAATAATTTTTGTGCAATAACAAAGACATCAACGTCTCCACAGCTACAAATTCCAAAAAAGTTTACGGGAATACGTGGCATGCAGAAACTTTTCATTCTCTTGGTGTTATTACTCCGCAACTACTATTTTTTTTAATGTGCATGGAGGGGTTTAAAAATCAGCAAGTGAGGAATACATTATATCGAGAAAATTATCTGACATAAAATTGAAGGTGTATGTCATATTTGAAAATAGTCCATAATATCTTGTAAAGATTTAAATTAAGGAGAAATCAAAATTACAATAAGGCGGAAATTTCTGGCTTTACTACTAGCGGTGTAGGACAAATTATAAAACAAATTACAATTTTCGCAACTTTTAAAATCTAATGTTTTAGTGAGAAATAGAACTATATCATTTTTACAAATGTATTTTCTTACATTTCAGTAACAACAAAAAATGAAAGAAAAAAATGAAACTTTTTCAAAAATAATTGGTAGATATTAAATTTAAAATACGCCCAAAAAGTAAATATCACAATGATCGTCAGAACGACGCCAGTAGATCTTACTCTTGACGAATTAACCAAGTTTCAGCACAGAAGCTTATAATCACTTTTTTAATCGTATAGCTAATATACGTCTTATAATCTAAAATTACATACAGATTTTCAGGTATAAAATTGCGTATATTTTCTTACCATTGCCAGAAATTTGAATCATCGTTAGGCATCTTTTATAGTAGGCATGCACTTTTTGAGACTTCCAGATTGTTAAAAGTAAATTACCATATTTATGAAATATTACAAAATTTATTTATTTATACATTTTTTAAAAACGTTTTAAAACCAGAAATGTAGGTATTTAGACATTATTATTTCTCGAAAAAAATTTTAAACATGCATCTTTTTGTTTGAAAACAATATAGATTTCATTCAACGCAATGTATAGTTTTGATAGCGTAGTACTAAGAGCACGGTGTACAAAGAGTGCAACTCGAGAGTAATCATTGAAAAGAAGAAAAAGGGAATAATTGTGACTCAAGGGATAAGATTCCGCTAAATTCAGATAACAAACAAGATTTTGTTAGTAAGGAAGTAATATTTGAGTTTTTTGTTAAATTTATAACAATTTAATGGTCATAAATGCAATCAATTCATACTTCTTTATTTTTAGTTCGTGGGGAGTAGTTTCCTCACTGATAAAGTTATTGTTTACTGCAAGACATTAAATAAAAAGCTAATTAGGAATCAATGAAAACATTTTATTTAAAAAAAATATTGGAAACAACGTTTCCCTATGATGACTACTATCACGACGTTCATAGGACCATAAATAAAGTATTACAAAAATGTTCGTAGATCCATTTGGGGAAATAAAACTAGATGCTAGATCAGACGCGAGTAAAAGATACGGTTTCTTAAGCGGATGTTGATTCGTGGGTGTAAAACAAGAGACACCATTGTATCTCTTTCAGCTCACAGTTAGTTCAATAGATATCGGTTAGAGATGCACGCTTGTTGTTCAATTAACGTATTCTCAGTTACTTGCGCTTTGTTAATTACGACATTCTGACTTATCGAAGCCCTTACCTGTTCATCTTACCACAAATAGCTTCTATTTATTTCTTGCTCTTGTCTAGCTAATTCATCACCATCTTACTGTCACCTCACTGCACCACACCAGCACCGCTGCAGCTCCTCACCAGAAGGTCTCTCACCGAAAAGTACTAGGTTCATCCCCCAACGACAACAAATTTCCACACTCACTAAATATCACGAAAATATGAAATTCAGCACTTATATGGAGAACTCAAGCATTCGCCTGCTCTAATACACCGTTTTTGGTGATTTCTTCGATTGCACTACGAGAATGCTGCAGTACCTCCCTGACAAAAAGGGCCCGGACAATGTGAAACCTCTCCTTCCTCTGCCTTTTTTAAAAAAATTGTTGCGTCTTTCACATGAGATTCTACGGGGATTCTAAGAGAATCGAACCCGGAACGTCAGGGGGAAAAGGCAGGCGACCTCGCCACTGAGCCACGTGAGCACCTAGAAATGGGCAACTAGGAAATGGCCATGGTTTATCATTTTCCATTACTCACAAATACAGACACACACACACGGAACCTTATATATTTACATGCATTGGACTACCGTATTGTGATATTGAACTTCGTGAGTTTTGTGAGTTTGGAGCTTTTCGTGGCTGGGGTGATGGCGGCTCCCTGGGCTACATACTCGAGAAGGAAAAATCTCGCAAGCCATCGTAGAAATTAGCACCGGATTTCCCGTCCGGTGCAAGAGTAACAGTGCCTCTCCGAGGATATAACATGCACTGTACTTGTGGGGCGTAGTAGTTGATGGCTCAGAAAACGCGAAATTCTCACTCACTCACTCCTATTAGCCTTACTGTTCCGCTTCATTTACCCATCCGTCACTTCCGTCATTTCCACCGTCCTCAGCTGCTTCTTCTGCCAACTTCCTGCGCCTGCACTTCCCCATTAGCCCTGCTGATTTTGGTGGGCGCTTCCGCCTTCTCTCCCGCCGCCCCACCACGGCCTCGCCCGCTTCCACCGCGCAGCCGCCCACCTACTCGCCCAAACGGCCACCCGTCCCGCGCCCCGCGTCCCCCCCCTCGTTCTCGCCCCCGCCCCGCTCCCTCCACGCCACGCCCACAGTCCCATGCGCCCCAGGCCCCGCGCCCCTGTCCACGCGCACCTTTCTTCGTGTCCCTTGCCCTGCTCCCCGCACCTCCTGCCCTCGCCTCCTCACTCGCTCCACGCCTTGCACCCCTGCACACCGCCCCTGCCCCATCTCCCCTCGCGCCCCGCACTTCTTGCCCCCTGCCCGGTCCCATGCACCCCAAGCCCCACACCTCTCTCCACCCGACCCTTCTCCCGCTCCCCTAGCCCTGCGCCGCCCTACCCACCCCCTCTCCTCGTGCCCCGCGTCCTGGCCCAGCCCCGCGCGCCACAGGCCCCGCGCGCAGCACCCCGCTTCCCACTCCCCGCGGCTTGTCCCGGGCGAGGCAAAGCGACGGCGGATGCAATCATCGTTTACAATCTCCACGTCGGGGACGTTGTCATCATTTCTCCGGATCGCCTCCTAAACGCCGTCGTCGGGGCCATCGTTCCTCTGCCCGCCGCGCCCTCTCCGCCCGCCCCGCCCGGGCCTTCGACGTCTTCGAGCGCGTCTCCTCCCATCACCGCCCCGCCCCGCCCCGCCCCGCCCCGCCCCCCGCCGCCTGCGACGCTCCTGAATCCACCCCCATTCCCAGCGAAATGTTAGCACTCGTGCAGTTTGCATTCAGATGAGTATTTGCCGACTGCAAAACCTCCTCCGCGCGTGTCATGCCTCTCTTCCCGCGTCGTTTTCACTCTCTTCCTCTCTCTCTCCCTCTCCCTTTCCCTCTCCCTTTCCCTGCGTGTCCCTTCGCTCGTGTCCTCCTCCGCTGTCGGTGGGGGTCGTTGGCAAAGGGAAATAAGGTTTTTAATGTTTCGTGGTATCCAGCGCATGCCGGCGAAATCTACAGATAGAAGGGTTTGCACAGCTACAAAGCGAGAGGGGAAACAAATATGTGTGTGGGATGAGGAGAGTGGAGGAGGGGGGGGTAAAAAATACGCAAGCTAGTACCATTTGCTCGGCTCCCCATAGCTCTACTGTGATGTTTCATGTGTCCGCATATCGTAGCCTTGATTAACGCGCTCCCCTCTCGCGGCACGCGCCTGCACTAACACTCCGTTACATCGCTGTATTAGCAATTAAAGTTTTCTACAATTACCATAAAATACGTTGTGTTTACTTTATGCCGCCTCGGACCGTGTAATTTCCCACGCAGACGCGAGTGTATTGCGCGGGGTGTGTGTGTGTGTGTTTTTATGGACGGAGCAAATGGCGCCAGACCCGTCACTCTCCCGCTCACCAACAGATTCCTGCCTTCCTGTTCCCGGAGTAGTTTGACCCGCGTTTAACGGAAAGGCTGTAGAAAAGTTTGTTTTTCTTTCATGCGAGTACTTCCCGTGGAGAGGAGCCGTGTACGTACTTTTCGCGTTAAAAAAAGACGGGGCAGAGCAGGTTTCTGTTTTACTTATTTACTTGGCTCTTATAATTAGACCTGTTTATAGCGAAACTTTGGCGACTTAATGCAATTTTATAGCGGAAACTCTCTCGTTACGATGTTTGTCTTTTTTAACATCACCGCATGCCGTTCTCGTAATCAGGGAGTCCCAATAAAAGCTCAGAGGGGACGGCATCGCAGGGTGCTCTCGCTTTGGTGCGTCGCCGGCCGGCCGACCGTCCCGGTCGTCTCGCCCAGCGCCGCCTCTCTCGCGGCTGGACGGCGGCAGGGCGAGGGAGGGGAGGTGGACGGGCCCAAAGAGAAAAGAGGGTGACTTTACGACCTTTGCGTTACGGAACTGGCAAGGCAATTTGCCGCGTGAGTCCCACCCTCGCAGTAAACCTGTCAATTGTTTGGTGTGCTTGATACGAGAAAGAGGCGGGAAGCCGGGGGTGGATGGGTGGGGTGAGGGGTGGGGTCTTGTCCAGGATGGAAACCCGGGTCCGAGTGGTGCGGTGGGCTCTCTGGGTTCTGAGGTAGTAAACCTGAGGGGCGAGAAGGCTGTGTTGGTGGCTGCGGTGGCGGTAACGATGGAGGGAACCCTGTTGGTGGCGCCGGTGGTGATAACGCGGACCCTGCAAGGGGTAGAGTTGCAGGGTTGCGCCTGACGCGAGCTCCTGCTGTGCTGCTACAGACGTAGGGTCAATCGGGGCCATTGTGATTCAGAAAAGCAAACTTTTCCCTGATCTTCTGGAACGTTTGAAGCAAACACATGGGAAAATACTGAATATGGACCTTTTGGAGCTTATGAAGTACACGAAGGAAAAATCACTTATGACATATCACATCTCTTTGAAAAATTATGTGTGTATCAAATTATCCCCCCCACAGACAGCATGAATATGATACAGATTGATATCTCTATGAATTTGGATTGTGAACAACAAGCGAGATGTAGTGAGGCACCTTAGGGTCTAGTGTCTCAACAGTTTTTTTCTTTTTTTTAATCTCCTGCTAAGTCGAAATACTCCAACACGTATGCCGACGTTGCTCACATTACATGTTAGCTCGTTTAACACAATTAATTACAAAACATTTATTAAAAAAGAAAAAACGATTCATATTCAATTGGTTTGACGAATATACAAAAGAATAATAAAACTAATAATTAACAAGAAAATATTTGAGGAGCCAAATTCATAATTTATCGATTATATTAATAGAGTAAGTTTAACATATTGATCTACCTTAACATGAAATCAGTGTTTATGACGGTTATTATGTACTATTTACAGAACGACGGTTCAGTGCACAAAAATTGAATGTCCACTCATTAATATTTTTGAGTTCATATAATTTTTGGAATCCTTATATCTATCTGTTCGATGTGAATTTTACCAGTAAGCAAATATTGTCGCTCCTTAAGTACCTGCACTTTTACAAATTTTCAAGGTTTCATTTCTCGAAAATTTTAGACACATTATGACAATTTTAGGCACTCTTATATATATATATATATATATATATATATATATATATAGAGAGAGAGAGAGAGAGAGAGAGAGAGAGAGAGAGAGAGAGAGAGAGAGAGAGAGAGAGAGAGATGAAGATGTATTAAAACGAAAATAATTATGTTAGATACTACATCATTCTTTCCATATTTCGAATCAGTACGTCTGCTGGCCGATTTTAACTGCAAAGAATTGTGTCCAGAAAAAGCGTACCTAACCTGTAGCATGGTACATCTGATCTACTTACAGCAATACCAACTTTACGTCTTTTTCGCCAACGTTACATCTGTTCTAAAATAAAAATTGGAGATCTGATCTGCAACATTTATTTTTGCCATCATTTCTTCGAGCAATTCGACGTATGATCTTTTATTTTAATTAGGATACCCACTTTCAGCCACCTGAATGACCTGTCTTTGCTCCACCTCGAAGCGTAGTCTTTCCAAACATCGGCATTCACACACGAGATGCAACCCCATCTCCTCCTCGACATTCTTGCAAACAGGAGAAGTCTGCAGTGCCGCAGTGCTGGGCGTCGACGTTGCAACAAGACGTGCCAAATCAGCTTCGGGTAGAAAAGAGTCCGAGGAACGGAGAAGAAAACAGAAGTTGTGATCGCCCGCTGGATTTTTGTTGCAGCGCCTAGGAGAGCAGAGGATCAGAAATACTCGCCGCGGTGTCATAGCTGTTGCCTGCGCGAGAGAAAGTTAGCGACATTGTTTTCGTTGACTCAGGCGTTTTGTATTGCCAGAGAGGATGTAACAGATTCGGTTGTTTTCAACGTTTTTCAGCGATATAGTTAAATCAGTTTTCAACTATGTCATTATCGAATTATTTAGCATTTATGTTCTTACATGTACTATGAAAGCTTGTATATATTGCAGCAATATCTGTAGCTCTATTTATTATATCCAAGGCGCTATATAATTTTACCGTGACAAGAGATCACATCTTTTATTTGGCTTTTTTTATATAACCTCACATACTCGTGGGTTTTATTTTTTCTTCCTTCGTGCTTGCAGTATTTTGTGAAACTTTTTGGATAATTGTTCGCAATTCCCAAATTCTAAATATTTTATTTTCAATACTATTTAAATTCTTCTGAAATCAATTCCACTTTAATCGTCATTGATTTTTCAATAACCTCAAAAAACTAGTTGAACAAATTTATGTTTGGAACAATTTGGTGGCAGTTACAGTTGGAACCTTATGTAGTAGTGCTCTCCTCTGAAGTCGTAATCGGAATTTACTGCATCGTTACCAATAATACGACCCGGCTGAGGTGGCACAGGGCGTCAGCTGATGTAAATGCACTGCCTCTGTCCGGATGTGCCTAGGATTCGAATCCCGACGGTGACAGCAGGTTCGAATAGTCAGAAAGCTAGGTCTACTTTACCCTATGTACGGAGGAGAATTATAGCAGCCGGCTGCTCCGATCAGTAGTTTTCCGTGGTTTCTCCAATCATCACCATGCGAACGCCGGAGCAGTACCTTATCAAATGCGCCCCGGAACGCAAGACCTTTACTTCCTCTTCTTATCTTCCCTCAGACTCTCATGAAATAGCCTACCACACATGCCGGGTGACCTGTCGGGAGCTTAGAGCCTGTCCACACAGGAGGGAGATATTTGGATGAGGAAACCCGCAATCCGCCATTTAGATCGGTGACGAATCTCACTATCCGGCTAGAAAAGAACACTGTCACTTCCCGTGATAATAGCATTCGCTTCACTTATTGAACTTATGATCCTGAATGTGGATGAGCCTGAAAACCTCAAGAACCGATCTTCAACTGAGAAAGCGTGAATTGTTGTAGCACCACTAGTTTCTGTTCATATCCAATACTATTTTTTGTATATTTCTCTACAATTTTCTCATTGTTTAGAAATCTTAGATTAGGTGGACAACAGGATGTTCTGCGAACAATTGACGGAGATCTATTCTTATCTGAATTCACGTTGATGTTCTTGGATATCATAATGGCATTGATAGGCGACTGTTAAAGTATTCTTTCGTTCTGATTGTAGCATGTTTAATTTATTTTCGTAAAATTTGTCGTATGTACATTTTAAGAAAACAATAGAAAGGGAGCCTAGAATAGTTATTTATGATACTAGTAGTAAAAGTAACATTCTATTTTGCAAGTGGATGATGTTGCGATACATGTCAGAGAGGCCGTGTAGAGCAATACTTCGAGCAAAATAAAATAACTTTTGACACGTACGTCAGTGTGTCATACTATTTTTTTAGGCCGCCTAACTTTCATTATATTTTAATTCAAATATACAAATAATTTGAGAGCGTAGGCTTCCGCGGCCGGAGTCAGTACTTACTAGGCTGTCCGGGTGACGCCGCGTCCATGGCGAATGGCATCGCCATGGACGCGGCGTCACCCGGACAGCCTAGTAAATACAAATAATTTACTGATACATTGAGGTTAGTAGTAGAAAATGCAAACAGATGTAAGTATTTTACTTCCTTTATTGCATTCACAGATTTATCTGAACATTTAAACATCTTCGTGATTATAGCACTAGTGCTAAAACAATTTAGCTCGTTACGCATGCCCTGAACAAACTACTATTTCTATTAGCTGTCTGAAATTTAATTTGTTTTGGGCCGTGCACGTTATAATAACTATAATAAATAATGTATTTCAATTTCTTAAATTATTCGCTTGTATAAACTTAGTAAAGTCGTTCATTACCTGTATTTTAATACATTTTAATTAACATTTTTTAAATATTCCAAAAAGAGGCAAAATATATTTTAAAACATCTTAATTTGGCGTTTCGTGATTCCGTCTTTGTGCAAACATTCTCTGCAACAGGCAATGAAAAATAATTATAACATTAAGCAACACTAGCAAGAAAAGGGCGTTTGTCATCTGTGGCTCACATTCTCGCATTCGCACACGAGTGTGTTCCACTGGAACAAGTTAATAATCATAAATTACAAGCAACATTTATATGCGTATGTGTGTTATTTTAAAATATACAAACATACGAGAATAACAGGATCGTATTTTTAATTGCACTGCTGTAACTCTCACCAGCAATTACAGCGTTTCATCCCATGTTCAAAACTGCCTGTGCAATATTTTTTCAATTGTTTCTGTTTCCTCACATTTGCGTTTAATAGTAGTAGTCGATGACGCAGTTTAATGTAATGAATTGTTTCCACAAATTACCTTAATTACGCTGGATGAAATACAGAGCGCTTTTGAACACTGAATTTCAACTGTAAGCGCTTTTAGGGACATCAAAAATGTTTTATTCATTATTTATGTGTTAAAGTTTATATATTATATACAATTTTTGTTTTTGTATAATTCTACATTGCTTAAAAGGGTCTAATCCATTTTCAATGAGCTTCGTAAATGATAGTGTACCAGAAACGATGGCACGAGGGCCAGCAAACAACTCCGGATAGAATGACTTTTATTACTTACTAGAAAAGCCGACAGCCCTGCTATTTCTCTCTCTCTCTCTCTCCCTCTCCCCCTCTCTCCCTCTTTCCATCTATCCCTCTCTCTCTCTTTTCCCTATCATTTTTTCTATTTCCCACTCTCTCTCCATTTTCCCTCTTTCCTCTCTCCATCCCGCGCATTAGGTGGATTGGAAATTGCATTTATTAGTGAAGCACAATCTTGTGCTGCATCTAGTGGCGTTACAATAAAACGAACAGAATAAAAACTTTCGTCATGAAAAACACGTAGATGTGAGAACTTTCATGGAGATCGGTCAAATGGTGTCGGAGTTCATCGATTTCGAACATACCTGCACACATTTTTGTACATTTTTATATATATTAAAAAGAAAAATCAATTTATTTGCTAGAAGTAAATATTAGAAAAAAATGATTGTTAAACATATTCTATGATAAACATTACAGCAATTCGAATTTGTAAAACATCTAAAACTTTTATTTGAGTAAAACAATTAATTACTCTGCACCTAATCGGAACTGAATGGTGACAATCTGCCATAAATCTAATATAAAAACCCATTTGTCAATTTTACAAACACAATATTTTCCATTAATTACCGTAGTTTGCATCAATCAACATATAATACACATCCGGTTCACTGGTTATCATTCTGTGAAAATAAAACTCTTCGTTGTACAATAATGATAACACATTCTGCTAAAGAAATATAATAATTATGATTATCATTCTATGAAACATTAAAACTAGTGATATACAACAGCTAAAACAGGACATATTTTCTCGCATATTTTTTGTAACGAATACGCAATATTATTTTCTATCAACATTGATTTAACTTCGACCTGTGTCCCATTTTTCTTTGGACCGCCTGTCTCTCCTTGCGTACCAGGAAAAGATAACTGATAAGCAATATTATACAATAAAATATGAATCTGGAAAAGTGTTTCTAATCAGCTTTTTTTCTGTGTTGTAATTCTAACTTATGTCCTAACTAACTGCTAATCTAACCGCCAGTGTCATTACCTCTGTCCAATCCTCTTCACAGCACACCACCACACCAACGCTTAAAAATAGTGAAACATTTACATTTGAAATTTTCAAAATTTCAGACTTTTTATTCCCAATATTTAAAAATCTAATTTCAGTAAACAGATTGCATTGAATATAAACTCTTTATATTCTTTTAGTTTTACATTGTTAATTATTGTTCACAATCCGAAAGCCAGAAAGTACACCGAAAATGACACATGCGTCATTTTATAAGCGTTATTTGTTTGTAAGAAAAAAATTAGAGCCGTTTTGAGACAAATAATTTTATAAATTGTTTTATATTCAAGAAAAATTACGCTCAAACTACTTTTCAAAAATATTGTACGAGATCTTTTATAGAAATCACAAATTGCATTTTAGAGCCATCTCTATCATCGATATTGATTTTTTGCAATGTATTTTGCGATTTTAGGAAATACAGTGTTCGTCAAACTCCTTTCCAGGTGCATACAGTAGAACAAACGAAAGTAGCAGAAGTGCAACAGTTTATGTACATAAACGAGTCATCGTTCTGGGTCATGTTCTCATTTCGTATTTCGACTGTGTTAATCAATAACATCTGTACTTATTTTGTTGACTGAAAAACTTTCCCGAACTATTTGGTTATAAATAACAATTTAATTTAAATGACAAATCGCAAATTATCGTACATTTCTAATATGGAAATATGTAACCATTTGTTAACATTTAAAAAATAAATCCCATTTAATTCAGCATAGAAAAATAGATACAACGGAAAATAGATACATTGGAAAAACAAACACATCACCATGTATTACTTACAAAAGTGTAAAACAATGAGTGGTAAGTTTCAATTAACGCTTTGTGCGATCCTCATCTGCGATGAAAATGTAAGAGCAAATATTTGAGTAGTTTACAATTTCTAAGAGATATATTGTTTCCCGTATGACGTGTTTTGCAAATTCGGTCAAAGAATCTGGCTAATCGAGAACTTTAGAAACGTCTGTTAACTATTTTTCTTTACTCACCAGTAATTTTTGAATATAAATGCCGCAATTTCTTTTTGATAGACTAAAATTCGTTTTTAATTTTGTTTAGAGTTTCATATTTTTTGTGTGTTTTGGTGATGTCGTGTGTATTTACTCATAAGAACGTATGTTCAATTTTTCATTGCAGTACAGCTTGATTTTAGAAAATAAAAAACAAAATATTATTTTCCAAGAGCCTAAAATTAGCATATCATTTTGGATACCTTTTCGTTGAATCCCAATAATGCGAAGATGCATTTTCCAGGTGGGCATCACCAGGTTTAGGTTAAAGCAAGCAGCGCCCTCGATTTTGTGAAATCCACAAACGCCTAAAATTCGGGAACAGAGCATTTAATTAGCCTAAAATTCGCCTTTAATTTTGAATGTTTAGGATGGGATTGGATTTGAAGCGCTGCTAGCTTTAGATAGCTGAGAGTCTTTTCGCTCACGTTGCTTGTCTGATCCGTAGTTCGATTCTCTCCGCTGCGCCTTCTGTCCGGACGGGAATGTGCTCGAGAACGAACTCCAACTGCACGTCCTCTCTATAAATAGAATGGCCCTTTACCTCACACAAAGGTCACATGGTGACAACATCCCAAACGCACAATATTTCTGCGAGCTCTCATAAAAATTTCAAAAACTCAGAAAATGTGCTCTACTTGTCACGAACGAAAGAAACCTTTCACTTTCTTAAACTATTAATGAGGATTTTACATATGAATAAAAAATACCCGAAAAAATACATTTCCAAGTGTGTTGTTTTTCACTTTTTACTCTGGCAGAAATAGTTTTTGTCTCAACTAAGAAATTACGACGTGCTTGTACTAGACACTGAGAGACATGAGCTTAAAACATCGTTCACAGCACCAATAGGTGCAGTCATAATCTCATATAAGCATATATCTACTTTATATTGTAATAAGCCCTATAATTTGATTTTACTTGACAGCGATATTTCATTTATTGATAAAAACTTTTCTTTTACAACATTTCAGAATTCTCCTTTTCTCATCACCAGGTGTCTGTATAATCGATTACAATCGATTACATTATTTTGTAACACACAAATGTTCATTGTTTAAAATATCTAAAAAATAAAGTTATCCAATTTTGAAAAAAAACACAATTTTAAGGAAAATATCCTTGATAACAACAAAAATTTTAGCCATTATTTCAACAAGTATTTTTATTGAAAACTGATATGCCAATATTAAATAACCACAGATTTTAAAATCTCAGCTACAATTTCATTTGTGCAATAGCTTATTGTTAGCTTCCAGAATCTATTTGCCCCAGCGCTAACAAGAGAAAACTCAGTGCCACTTGCTTAAATGCGCCTCATGGAAAGTGTGGAAAACAGGTCTTGCGATATCCAAAACCACAGCAACGTGTTCCGGTCAGAGCGTTGTCATAGAAACCGGCAATTTGTGCAAGGAGCGGCAACGTGTTGCAGATAGTTTCGAAATATTCCTTAGTTTTCTACAAAGCTCCTTTTGAATAAGAGAATCCTGCAGAAATTGAATAGAGGTCACGGACGATTTCAAATGGAATTGAGAAAATGATTTCGTTTATGACCCCGTTACTTCACACACAGGCGGTTAAGAAGAATATAAAGTATACAAGCGTAGCACAAACTTCTGGGGCATGTAGGTGGGAGGGAGTCTCGAGATGATAACTTTTTACTAATGAATATCTCATAATTTGAACTTCTCCCAATTTTGACATCTGTCCCTGATTGATACGTAACTCGTCCTACACTGATGTTAGGTACGTAAACGAATCTTCAGGGGACGATCCCCTCGCTGACAATGACAGTAATTTTTTTGTCCTCACTGTTGAGCTCTGACTGCGTTCTGAAGGTACGTCATCGTTTTCACATGCATCAAACTGTACACCCGCTCATTCAAAAAATAATCTGTAAGCAAAGATTGATATTGAATAAAAAGATTCGACTTAATTTTAAAAACAGATACGTCATTCATATCCTATAGATTTAGATCCTATTGATTTCTAGTGAACGCGTTGTTCCTGAGAATACGTTTTTTAGCAAACTATCGCAGTATTCGGTTCCTTTCGCCTCCTTTACGCGGAAGTGAATGTAACATAATTATCAAAACTGTTCGATATGTTGTAAAAGTGCAAGAAACACTTCTGGAAAACATGCAGAGTGAAATTAAACTTCACAAGTATAGCACTAATGTATGCTTTCAGAGTATCTTGTAGACGAATCTCACGATGTGATACCTTTTATTACGTCCTTCAGAGTTACGCAAGGCGAATATGAAACTCGCCAAAAACACTTTATCTATCAATCGAAACAGATATCCATAAATATATATTTCATAAAATGGCATCAAACCAACAACAAAACTCCATCCATTCACACTTTATGGTTCCTTTTTGATTAATTTAATTTGATTTATTTAGTCAAAGAACAGTAAAAACTGTGTGGGATGTATGAGGTATATGCACCAACTGCGCCCGTTTTCTTAAGCTCCAGAATCTTCCCAGAATTTTTGCTCTAAAAAATTGAATGATGAAAAAAAGTTTTGAAGAAAAGAGATTTCAGATTGATTCATTAGTGATTCCGTGAGCGTCAATTCCTAAGGCCATTAGTCCCGTAAGTGTCGCGCATGTTTTTATCGCGTTTGGTGATGGTGCTGGTATTCTTCGCCCGTTTAATGGTGAATTAAGACACCAAACTACGTCGACTAGCGAGGATTTTCTCCAACCAGGTATCTCCCACAAGCGGGGCACCGCCCCAGCCAGGACATGCTCTGAGCTCTCGACATATACGGTCTCTCGGCATATGGGGTAGTGTAGTGCAAGAAGTATAAGTGTGTGTGAGGAGTGAGGAGTGAGAAGTGAGGAGCGAGGAACGAGGAGCGAGGAGCGAGGAGCGAGGGGCGAGGGGCGAGGGGCGAGGGGCGAGGGGCGAGGGGCGAGGGGCGAGGGGCGAGGGGCGAGGGGCGAGGGGCGAGGGGCGAGGGGCGAGGGGCGAGGGGCGAGGGGCGAGGGGCGAGGGGCGAGGGGCGAGGGGCGAGGGGCGAGGGGCGAGGGGCGAGGAGCGAGGAGCGAGGAGCGAGGAGCGAGGGGCGAGGGGCGAGGGGCGAGGGGCGAGGGGCGAGGGGAGAGGAGCGAGGGGCGAGGGGCGAGGAGCGAGGAGCGAGGAGCGAGGGGCGAGGAGCGAGGAGCGAGGAGCGAGGAGCGAGGAGCGAGGGGCGAGGGGCGAGGAGCGAGGGGCGAGGGGCGAGGGGCGAGGAGCGAGGGGCGAGGAGCGAGGAGCGAGGGGCGAGGAGCGAGGAGCGAGGGGCGAGGGGCGAGGGGCGAGGAGCGAGGAGCGAGGAGCGAGGGGCGAGGAGCGAGGAGCGAGGAGCGAGGGGCGAGGACCGAGGACCGAGGACCGAGGACCGAGGACCGAGGACCGAGGACCGAGGACCGAGGGGCGAGGAGCGAGGGGCGAGGAGCGAGGGGCGAGGGGCGAGGGGCGAGGGGCGAGGGGGCGAGTTGGCGAGGGGCGAGGAGCGAGGGGCGAGGAGCGAGGAGCGAGGAGCGAGGGGTGAGGGGCGAGGGGCGAGGATAGGACAAGGAAAAGTAAAGAAATATCGCGCGCGGTCCGTGGCC
The DNA here is from genome assembly GCA_038098605.1 of Gryllus longicercus. Lineage (NCBI taxonomy): Eukaryota > Metazoa > Arthropoda > Insecta > Orthoptera > Gryllidae > Gryllus > Gryllus longicercus. Next base: position 3,355,931 of record JAZDUA010000103.1, on the reverse strand, counting down.
CGTTCGTTAGGGTACTGCTCTGGCATTCGCCTATGTGTTCATCGGAGAAACCACGAAAACCATCTATCACAGCTGCCGGCCGAAAGATTTCTCCTCCAGGCAGCGGCTGAATGCGACCTGTCTGTCAAGTGTCGAATAATCGTGCCACCGACGGAATTCGAACCCCAGACCCTCCCAGTGAGAGGCTTTCCACTAACATCAGTTGACGCCCTGAACTACCTCTGCCGGTCACGAGGTTAGCAAACTTTTCAAAAGAAAACTTTTCGCTCTCGAGTTCTAGAAAGCTAATTTGCAACGGTAAGTAAACTGCAGATTTTTTTTTGCATTTCCAACAAAATAGAAACTAATACCCCTGGTTCTACTCTACCATTACTAGCTCGAGGAGAGCTCAACAAATTCGGATGCATAATGAAGCTATGTCTAGAAGCAAAAATAGGACCCTTCCCTTCTGAACCTATTCCCCCCCCCCCATCGCTGTGAAAGGTGGCTAAGGGCACCAACTGTTGCCACTGCAGGGCCTCTGACCGTGAGATCGTAGGTTCGAGTCCGAATGGTGGTAGGATATTCGACACTTGCTTGTCAGTTAGGTGGGATTCAGTCGCTGTGTGGAGTAGAATTCTAGCGGCCGGCTGCTGTGTTCGGTAGTTGTCGTGGTTACTCCGACCAAGACCAGGCGAGTGCTGGAGCAGTACCATAACAAACGGGCAACGGATCCCATACAATATTTCCTTCTCTTCCTTGTCCTATACTCACCTCTTTCTTACACACACACACGCACACACACGAACATGTACTACGCATGGAGACTGTTTGGCAACTTAAAGTTCTTCCCAGCTAACTGGTGGGAGTTACCGGTTTGGGAAAAAACCCGATAGTCGACGGTAGGTCAGGGGCGGATCTAGCCATCCAACGAGGAAAGTTAAACCCTACCTCCCGAAGGGAATCATGCACTACACTTACGGAACTAATGACCTCAACAGTTGACGCGTCCCGAATCACTAATAATTAATTAACAATATCTTTCCCTCGCTGCTCCACCCACCCTCCATCTCCCGGCCGCCTGACTCCTCCTGAACATGGGCTCGTCCTTTATTCCCGAGCGTGTTTGATCCAGCGACGTGAGCACCCCTGGCGGGTGGCGCACAAAGCTTCACGACGGCCGCCGCTGCCTCCGCCGCAGCTCAAAGGTACCTCGCATCCCACACTGTTTCATTTTATTTGTGGCTTCTCACGAAAGGAACAGCCGGCAGCCAAACAGCAAAGAAAGGGTACATTTCATTATGAATGGCGAGAAAAGGCAAACTAAAAAGAGCGACGACGAAATGCGGAGTGTGGATTCCTTTGTGACGTCTGTCGCCCTCTACCGACCCCGCGAACATTACCACCCTCGCCTCAGTACCCGCTTCCTCAGACGCAGGGGTGTCCAGTGTATGGGTGCGTCAGCCAATTCTGCATATAATTTCATCGGCAACCATTGTCATATCATGTCATACATGCCTATTACTACGCCATTGATAGTGAACATTGCCACATTTCTGGATGGCGAATTCCTTCCTTTGACGAATATCCAGGCCGTTGCGAGGAATTGATCGGTCGGTATTTGCAATTTCATCCGAACAAGTAGAACTTGTAGCAACATGGGGTTTCTCATGAAATGCTGTGGCATCGGAGTTGGGGACCAATATTCATGTAAATGAAGTAAGAGTGACATTTGAATGAGCACAATTCGCCTACAGCGATCCAATGGCGATGTTTTGTTGAGAGACCGGATGCATTCACCTTCTGAATAAGCATTGTTCACATGTCTAACTATACTAAACCGTGTTTTCTGTTTATCTATGATGTTTTTTCAATGTCCCTGCCGTAGTGCGCATAGATTCAATTTTCGAAACTTATCAAACGCCTCATTTAGACCATTACAACATTCCCTACGCGTCGTGGGTATATTCTCCCTCCGAGAAGTTTTATCCGTCTGCTGACCTTTACTTCCTCTGAACAATTTTGGAAATAACCTGTTGCTTATGTCGTTAGCCAGTAAGCGTTGTATATCCTTGGATTCTACATTTTTTTGTGCGAAATCGAAGTTTCAGGTGACAGCTATGTGTTTCTACCCTGACCTCAGAAATATTAGTCTTATCTCAAATTCCATTGAAGAACTCTTTTAATATTTTATCCCTCTAACTTTATATGCAATTTCAAAATTTGAAAATACGAAAATTATAATAATTGTCTTTACCTCTATTCAAAGTTTCCCTTATTCAATGAAGTCTCTAAAATTATCAAATATTCATTGTATAATTTTACGTGAAAATCACAACTATGTAGTCTGCATGCCGTACATTTCGAGAAAAAAGTTCATTCGTTTTGATAGATTTCCGAGTTGTGTAGTCCTTCTTCATTTTCTTTAAAATAATGACACCTGCTCTTTTATACCAAGACGTGTTTTGATATTTTAGACAACGCTTTCTTAACTCTTTCCTTATTGATTTCTTACTTAGTCAATGCTATTATGGAGGAAAGTATAAATCAAAATAGAACGTTAGGTTCCGACATGTGAATTAATATGTTATGTAGAACGAATATTTGACCAATCGTTTGCAAACGGGAGGATATTCAAGAGACTCTGCGTATTATTTTATATTGACATTAATTCCTTTGACGACTTTGATATTTGAGATTGAAATGTTTTGTATCAAATAATCCTATGATCTAAATGTCTAAAAATACTTTTATTTCGAGGAAGCAATTTTTATGGGATTGTTACTTGTTCTTTAAAGTCGACCAAACAATTTGCCCTTCCAAGAATGAGGGAACCGCCCTGCTTGTTAGCGCGTGGAGGCTGCCACCTGGCCCCCGGGCGGCGTGTTTTGCGGGCGTGGGCGGCCGCAGAAGCCGGCCAGGGCGGTCACGCCTCCAGCGCCGCCACCGGCAAAGCTGTGCATTCCAACGCGTCCGCCCCCCTCGCGCGGCGGGGAGAGGCGGCGCGGGGCGGGGCGAAGCGGGTAGGTGTGGATTCAGATGCTGTGGCTAGGGTGGGGTGGGGTGGGGCGGGCGGGGCGGGGCGGGGCGGGGCGGGGCGGGGCGGGGCGGGGCGGGGCGGGGCGGGGCGGGGCGGGGCGGGGCGTGGCGGGGCGGGGCGGGGCGGGGCGGGGCGGGCGTGGCGGGCGAGGCGGGCGAGGCGGGGCGGGGCGGGGCGGGGCGGCACGGGACGGGACGGGGCGGGGCGGGGCGGGGAGGGGAGGGGAGGGGCGTGGCGGGGCGTGGCGGGGCGTGGCGGGGCGTGGCGGGGCGTGGCGGGCGAGGCGTTCGAGGCGGGCGAGGCGGGCGAGGCGGGCGAGGCGGGCGAGGCGGGCGAGGCGGGGCGGGGCGGGGCGGGGCGGAGAGGGGTAGGCAAGGGCAGATTGCGGTAGAGAGCGTGAGACGGGGCAGAAAGGGGAGGGGGTGAGGTATGGGCGTGTAGCGCGAGGTGGAGCGAGGTGGGACGGGGAGGCGCGGGGTGGGACGGGGTGTAGAAGAGCAAGTTGCAGCGGGGGGTGTGGGGGTGGAGAGGGGCAGAGCGGGTTACATAGTAGGCCGCCACACACGTCTTGACTCAGGGCTTTCTAAGCAGTGCCGCTGGGAGGAGATAGACTATCCATCTGACATTTCGGATCTTACCACCCACCGTTTTTTACCTTTTCTTACAACTCATTCCTGTGCGGATAGCATGCAAGTATCATGGATTATTCGGGATACAAATTCTTCAAATTATCTTCAATGACGGATTTCGAAATATATGATTGTAATTGTAAATACACTCAAAATGGCGTATTTTCAAAATCAGTAAACATTTCGTAAAAAACGGCCCCAAATTATTACCCGCAAATATCCAAATCAAAAAAGGTGTTCTTTGATTACCTGAAAACCACATTTCTATTACTGAGTAGGGTATAGAAGAAAGGAAAGTAATACAAAAAAGTTAATGTGTCATTTGATACAACAATATTTGCAACATGACAGAAAACAAAAACCTTCGGTTCACAGAAAAGATCGCTGAGTATTATATTCTACAATATTTTCAACAGGATTAGTTAATTTGGTCAATGTGCTACGTAATGCGCGCTAATGATGTTTGAAGTGAAGGATACTTTTCAACATTGTTTCCGTGGAACGTAAGTAGTACTACTTTATAAGTTAATAGGAAAATCATGTTTTATAATGCTAAATTACCGGTTAATCTTAACCTCCAAGTCTGAAAGGAAAGATCTTCCAGGTGCATTGTCAGTATATTTGTAGCATAAATAAATCAATAACATGTATTCGAACTTAAAAATACTTGTTCGTTCATTGCCATTAACAATATAGAATTTTAAGAGACACAGATAGTTCGACTGATGTTGAGAAATATTGTCTATATAATAATAATAATAATAATAATAATAATAATAATAATAATAATAATAATATATGTTCATATTTAAAGTTGACATTGTATTTGTTGATTTCGAGATTTATTTAACTTATCTAGACATTCATTTATTCATATTTATAAACTTCCTTCTCTGAACTAAATGATACTTTTTTCAAATGTCTTTTTAAATAAAATCACATTAATTCACTCTACTTAAAGAAACTGATGAATCAGTTAGCTTATTATTATTTAAAAACAACTTTACTCTCACATGAAAGCATTTCATTCAAGTTAAAAAGTGAATGCACATCAATTTCATCTCGTTTATGATCGGTTTATTTTCATCAATTTCCCTTCCCATTCCCAGCAAACATGTATTATAGCGTAGCAAGCCGGTTTAGATTATTATGGTCGCTGTTTCACTTCGGAAGTTGGAACGTAATTTCCATTTTCCCTTATTTAAGAAGCGTGTGAAATTATTCCATCTGGTTTTGTCGTAAAGCGAAGGAGCTGGATAGAGGTAGGCAAGAAACAGCGTGAAGATTTGTGTATATTTGTTTTATTGGGTTAACATACAACTCAACAATGTATTACAAAAGTAACAAGACACCATCTGCCGGGCTGGCGGCCCGGCCTTCCTTTGTACACAAATGACTGGAACTACGTGCTACCGAAGTGGAGGTGGGTGGTGGGAGGAGGGGGGGTGGGCGGCTAGTGGAAGTCGTGGAATCCCTCGTTGCCCCCGGACGAATAGCCGGCGTGCGAGCCGTCGCCGTCGCCTCCGCTGCTGTAGTGCTCCTCGAAGTGGTGGCCGCCGTCGCCGTCGCCGCCCTCGCCGCCCGTGTAGTGGCCCGCGAAGTGGCCGCCGTCGCCGCCGCCGCCGAAGCCCGCGTAGTGGCCCTCGTGCTCCGTGCCGGCGCCCTCGTGGTCGCCGTACTTCTTGGCGTCGGCTTTGCCGAAGGCCGAGTGCGTCTCGAAGCCGTAGGCGTCGCCGTTCTTCTTGTGGAAGCTGTCGAACTTCTGGTATCCGTGGTCGCCCTTGCTGTCCTGCGTGCGCAGGTAGCCCACGTGGCCGTGGTGGCCGCCGCCCCCGCCGCCGTGCTGCTGGCCGGTGTGGTGCGCGCCGTGGCGGTTGCCGCCCGTGGCGGCCGTGTCCAGGTCCAGCGCCTGAGCGGGCAGCGCGCGCACTTCCGTCACGCGGGACTCGATCTGCAGGTTGTCGGCCGGCAGCGCCAGCGCCAGCCCCGCGCCCAGCAGCGCCGCCGCCCACCAGCCCCGTCGCCACGCACTCGGGCTCGCCATGTCGCTGTCTCGCGTTGTCTCGCGTTGATCGGGTCCGGGCGAGGCGGCGCGAGCGAGTGATGTCGGGCCGCCCGCGCCGCGCGTTTATATAAACGCTCCAGCGGCGGGTCGCCCGGGGGCGACGCGATCTCGCCCGGTTGATCGCCCGTCGCGGGGTCTGCCTACGACGCCGTCCGCCCGGCCAGGCGCCCGGGGTAGGGGGATGGCGGAGCAACCCAACCAAGGCAAGGTGGAGCCAATTATGGGATGTGTACCGTTTTTGCTCCGCTGCCTTTCCTCTAAGGAAGGATACCGTTACATAATATCCAATCAAACTTGGCACCCGGAATCACGACTTCGAACCACACGCTCTGTTTTTTTTCTCTCTCTCTCCCACGTCGCCCTCCCAGAGAGTGAGTTACGCACACCAGCAGAGCCTGCAGACGGATCTGACGCCGCAAAATTCTACAAGTGACGGAGCAGCGGCGGGCCAGCAAAAACGGAACGAAACTGAATAACGCGGAAACAGGGGACAATAAACCCTCGTAACAGATGACGGAATTTGACGGGGAGGGGACGGTGGGGAAAGGAAGTACGGTGCTAGACGAAATGGCGCGGGCGGTTTCATGCCTCGCTCACTTTACACTCACTTTTCTCCATCTTCTTGCCGGTGCGGTGGCGGCTAAGGCGGCGAGAAAAACGGTCTGCTGCCGGCGGCGGAGGCGGCGCGGCTGCGCGGAGGGCGAGGGCGGCGGCGGCGGAGGCGGGGGCGGGGGCGGCGTTCTGCCCTAGTGACACAGTGGGCGGATGCCGGCCGACGGTGCATGCAGCGCTGCCAGGTGGCCGACTGCTGAATCACATCGTTCGTGCGAAGGGTGGAATCCAAACGCAACCTTAGAAGTGGCCCTTATATCGAGTTTTACTGATAGAACGCGAGAAGGCAATATTCGTTCTATTGGTAGATAATATGGTTCTAGTACTTTGATCTTTACTTAAAAAAATTAAATATAAGCCTTAGTACATATTTATTCCACACTTTTAGTTTGTAAAAGTTGCGAATTGTTTTGAATTTTATTCTGTTGTCAGACTTTAGGAATCATTCAGATTTCTGGTAAACCAATTTTTATAAGTATAATTCTTTCACATATTAAAACAGTTCTGTAATATTTAATACTTTGGTAATGCAAATTTTAATAAAAGTGAGTGATATTTTGTAATCAGATCATGAAGAAAGTTTTAGTTCGACTTTTATTAGCTACGATAATAAAAGTAGCAATAACATCTCATAACGCAGATGGCTTCGATTTGCCAAGGGTCATGCAAGCAATGCCTCGCAATGAAAAAATATTGAAAACAAAATAAACAATCAGAATTGTTTGTGCAATTATGCAATTTTGGCTTGCGCCTGTAGTCGAAAGTGAAGTGAACCTCTATTAAAAAATGGATTTTAATTAATTGATTAGTGATTTTGGTTGCGTCAACTGCTAAGATCATTAGTCCGGTGAGTGTAGTGTATGTTTTAATCGCGATAGGTGGCGATTATCTTCCCCCACTGGCTAGGCACTGACCTACGTTGATATCCGGCGCCGCCCTAGGTCTGCTTGCGAAAGTTTTCCACAGCCAGGTATCTCCCAGCAGTAAGGGACCGCCCCAGCCGGGACAAGCTCTAAGTTCCCGAATCATCTCTTGCCAAGTGTAATAGTGCATTGTGTGTGTGTATGTGTGTGTATGTGTGTGTGTATGTGGGTGTGACTATGATCTGAGGATAGGACAAAGAGGAGGCCGAGAGGATGATCCGTGGCCCGTGTGTTATGGTGCCTTGTAAGAATGCTGCTCCGACATTCGCCAGGTATTGGCTGTAGAAACCACGGAAAACTACCGATCAGAGTAGCTAGTCCCTAGAATTCTCCTCCAGACAATGTCGGAATTCGACCTAGCTGTCAAGCCCATGTCGAAAATCCTGCCACCGTCGGGACTCCAACGTAGGACCCCCCGGTCAGAAGCACCGACATAAGGTCACACCCTGAGTCACCTTTGCCCGTTTATAAAACGGATGTGTTTTATTTTGAAGTATTGTCTAGATGCTCTAACTAATATGTATGTGAAAATGTAATATGCATATCAAAATGAACATGAAACTTGTGGTATTAAAACAGCGGATATTTTCTCGCATTAGTAACGATTACATTATATTCTAATAATGCAATTTTGTGATCATGTTAATGTATTTCAGTGAACCTGATAACACATCTAGGACCTTTCATTTAATACAAAAATCAGGAAATTTATTTGAGTAGAAAGTTCAGATTTTGTTTCAAATCGAAAACTCTTAGATTTTAAATAAATAGGTAATACGAGCAATATTTTAAATACAAAACTACTATTACCCGTAATTTGAACGATCTTGAATTCAAAATGTCATTTTATAAAAGATTGTTCAAACCCATAAAAATCAAACACTTGTATTGATTAACAGCCGGTTTAAAAAATGTATCACTAACAATTTGCGCGTAATATATTAATAAATTATCAAATCTGTTCAATTCAAAATATTATTTTTAACACAGAAAATTACCAATTCACGGTGAAATAGTTTTTCGTCACATCATACACATGTCGCAAGAAAATGGAAACGTCGCCTCGATCGATGCAAGAAAGACCCACCAGTCATTGTCCCCTATTCCGAGAATTCACAGAGCAAAAACGAAGGTTGTCACTTGAGAAAACCTGTGAAAGACGAGCGACCGAAGGGGAAAGCAGGGGAAGCGACATTCGAATGGCATGACACGTGGGTGCTCGCGATCGCACGTGGTGCTGCTTGCAGCTGACAGTCGCACTAAAAACATACGATCACTACTCCATGGAAATTGCTTCTGTTGTGCGGTGGAACAGAGGGTAATAGGGAATGTCTGAAATCCAGCACGGAGATTTTTTTTGTTATAAATGACAGGAAATAGAATTTAAAAAATAAAATGCCTTCGTCGGTAGCCTAACTTCTTAGTCAGGTTCCCATCATGTCACTGGGATTAATCAGGTAGGAGAACATTTCACTGTCTGAGGGTTCCTCGGGGAATCCCATGTACTAACGGCGTCACTCTCTGATGAAGGGATAAGGAGCAAAATATAAATGGAACTAATTCACTAAAAACTGGTATGTAAAACGTGGAAAAAGTAATAGCTTGTCTTTGCTTTTGTATTTAATAAATAAATGTTTTATAGATATTGATGTGAATTAACAAATCAGAAGTTAGCGTACATTTTGATGTCACGTTGCAGGCAAAATGCAGACTACTGATGACATATTGAGGACTAAGAACGTGTACATGCTTATATAATATATTATATATTAAGTCGCCCTTCCTTAAATTTCTAGTTTATTGTCGAAGTCAGTATCAAATTAATGTGTGAATATACTAAAATTGTTGCAGTTATATAATTACAACTGGAGTAAATCTTTATTTCATTGGCTCTTTCGCAAATGCAGAATATGTACGATACAATTTGACAAGCCCAAGGTACTCCGCATTTTGATTTGGTGATAGTCACTTCCAAGAAAGTCAGTTTTAAAATACCATCAGCGTCTAGCTGCCTAGCGAGAATCGAGAATTATAATAATAGAAAAGTCCCATTTACATTCACAAAGAATTTTTATATAGAAGAAAGTTCATAGTGTTTTTCAGTTCCTGAGGACTTTGGGGGATACAGAAGCTTAATTCGTCATTTTTACTAGGTATGAGGGATGTATTTTACGGGATTTGGTCGGAGTGACTGTAAACTACTAAACCATCAGTTTGCCGACGCTTCATAATATTTTTATTCCGTCTTCAGCATAATTATATTATTAATTAATAATTATTATGTTAATCATAATATTAATATTTTCTTCTTCTCGAGGCTAGGGTAAAAAACAACAAGGTCTCAATACGAATATACAATTCACAAAATAACAATCTAGCATCATTTTAGCGTATCATATTATTAATTTGTGTATTCATATTGATATCTTCATGCCATGTTGTTTTTTACACTAGCCCTCAAGATGGAATATAAATATTCCGATACGTCGACAAACTAATTTATTCACACTTAATTTATTTATTTGAAAATGCATTTTCAACCTCCAGCGCTATCCATTCGTACAAATTAAAATATTCATTTTTCAAATATTAGAATGACCCTCACAGAGAGTTCGCCTTTCTACAAGAAGCATGGGATCAGAGCAAGTATAAATTGTAAAGGTCACATGTGGTAAAAGCCACAAGCTCAGTCGGCGCACAGAAAAATCTTTCTGCGGCGCGAGGCGTATGGCGGACGCGGCGTTCGCGGGGTCGGGCGGCGCCGCGCGGCAAAAAGGACCGTCAAACGCCCGCGCCCGTCACGCGCTCTGTCGCAGCGACCGCCCTTATCTTACGCCGGCGTTTAATTCCCACGCGTCGTCCCTTTCACGGTTCATCTTCATTACTTTTCGTTCCACAAAGGCCTCAGCGGCGGCCGCGATGATTACTTGTTTGCGTTTGATGGCGCGTCCACTGGGACGGGGAGTAGGGGGCGGCGGGGACGGCGGGGGCGGCGGGGGCGGCGGGGACGGCGGGGGCGGCGAGGGCGGCGAGGGCGGCGAGGGCGGCGGGGGCGGCGGGGGCGGCGGGGGGCGGCGGGGGCGGCGGGGGCGGCGGGGGCGGCGGGGGCGGCGGGGGCGGCGGGGGCGGCGGGGGCGGCGGGGGCGGCGGGGGCGGCGGGGGCGGCGGGGGCGGCGGGGCGGCGGGGGCGGCGGGGGCGGCGGGGGCGGCGGGGGCGGCGGGGGGCGGCGGGGGGCGGCGGGGGCGGCGGGGGCGGCGGGGGCGGCGGGGGCGGCGAGGGCGGCGGGGGCGGCGAGAGCGGCGAGGGCGGCGAGGGCGGCGAGGGCGGCGAGGGCGGCGAGGGCGGCGGGGGCGGCGAGGGCGGCGAGGGCGGCGAGGGCGGCGAGGGCGGCGGGATGGCAGGGGTGACGGGGGGTGGCTGGGGCGGTGTGGATTGATAACGTCGCCCACCGTGCTGACAGAAGGGTATGGTGGAGAAAGTAAAAATGGCCGTTAAAGATGAGGTGGTGATGGAAGCAATTCATGGCATCAATTGATGCAACTGTAGTGCTTCTGACCGGGAGATCCTGGGTTCGTGTCACGTCGGTGGCGGGATTGTCGACACCAGCGCGGTTGAATTCAGTCGTTTTCTGGAGGAGAATTCTAGTGGCCGTTTGTTCTGATCGGTAGTTTTCTTTCTCTCATAAAGCCCAGGCGAATACAAAACCAGCACCCTAACAAACGGGCCACGGACAACGCGTGATCTTTCCCTCCTCTTCCATGCCTTATCTTTATCCCTTACACCGACTTACACTTGCATTCTCTTCACTACCGCACTTATTGGGAGACCAGTCGAGAGCTGAGAGCTTGTTCCAGCTGGGGCGGTGCCCCGCTGGTGGGAGATACCTGGTTGAGAAAACCTCCGCAAGCTGACGGGTAGGTCGGCGCCGGTTCTCAGCACCCAACGTTCGAAGTTCAGTATCACCTTCCGGGCAAACACATGCTCTACACTTACGGGACTAATGGCCTTAGAATTTTTTGAATTGAATTGAATTGGCCTTATTTTACGTGGCGAGACTCGGGCCATCAGGCCTGCTCTTCCGTCTGACCACGCAAATTTCGCTACGCTCCTTTCATCAACTAGCAGAGAAAGGAGGTATTTCTTGGGCGAGAAACAGGCGAGTTGAATTTAGCTCAGAGGCGTCATTTAGGCTTGATCTTTTACATGCAAGTAAATCTACGAACATGGGACAGCCGGCTTTACTTCCCCTCCGAAGGAAGGCGTACGAAGGATTTTGTCGCCCTAAAAATCTATGGCTTCGATCGGGTTTGAACCCGCGAGCTTGGGTATAGTAGTCCGGTACGCTAACCGTCACACCATCGCCACCGCCCGAATTTGACGCTCGTGGAATGAGCAATCATTTAATCAATAAATCAATCAATCAATGGAGGCAGCTATGTAATGATGAAGGTTGTTAGGTGCGGTATGGGTGAAGGAGTAACCGTAAAGGCGTAGGAAGGATGTGTGTGATTGGTGGGCAGCTGGGAGACGCAAGTGGCGGTGAGACATCCTGGTTGATGAGAGTGACCAGAAAATTTCTTCTTGGCAGTGGAAGAGACATGGCCTCGATTGCAGCAGAGATGCGTTACGTAATAGACGAAGGCTCATAAGACTTCCAACCCATCATTAAATGATATTATTGGACGGCAATTTTGTATATGATAGTAATGTAACTACTAGTTTTTTCCCTCTAAATGAGAACTGAAAGCTCCTCTTCTCAGTAGCTCAATATGCTCTCTAGCGAGCGATGTGATACTAATATTAGAACGCGAGGTTCAATATACTTACGTAATACAAGTATATCTATACTTGTATATCTATTATTAAAGAACTAGATGCAGTCCCAGTTTATCCGCCTCATCCGAACCAACGACACACCTGTACCAGAGATGGTCATAATGCGGATGAAATACCTTTTTGTAAAATATAATGATTTGTTCCAAACTACGCTTATACTTCAAACTAGCTGATGTACCAGCCACCGAAGTACGTTGACTGCTTTCTATACAAAATAGCCCGTATACCAACATTTTAGATTTCGAACAATTTGAGTTACACCGCGTAAACACATGCGTTGAACTCAACGCCGAGAGAAAAGCTGCAACCTTGGCATGGAGCCCGACCAACAGTGTATAGCTATTGTGCGTGAAAAGACGTGATAGCGTGAAAAGACAACGATTCTGCAAAGTGGTAGGGCCACGTACATCATATCAGATCACATTAAAGCTTTTGAGAATAAAGAATGCCTTTTTTAGAGAATTTGAGTTCATTCGTTTTATAAGCAAAGGGGTAGATTCAAATTAAAATGGAGCACTTCCACGAACCGTCTCTATGTTCATGCAATGTTCATGCGTTTGGAACATCCATTTGAAATTTACTTTCTAAATACGTTGATGATTGCAATGAAATGAAAATGAATTGATATATATATATATATATATATATATATATATATATATATATATATATATATATATATATATATCATTCCATAATGATTTGATCATGCGCGGACCATCTTCATAAGATTAACAATACAATACTTTAAATTATTTGTAATATAGATTTCTGTATTGTTGAAAATCACAGCATTGCGATTCGCATATCGCAGCCTATGCACTAAATTAACGCCCGAGGATAATGAAACATATGGTTTCGGATACCTTATCTCCAATGTCAGACGGAAACCATTTTTCATTTCACATTTGCAGCTGTAGAATAATCTAAAAGTCAAAAAATATGACCGCCAAGCAGTACAATGGAATTTATTATACATTTTAAAGCCTGACAAAATGATAAAACGTTTTGTCAGTGTCAAAGTGATTAATTTTTCTGTAGTACATTCCCTCTTGTTTAAATGTTGACAATATGTACTACGTTTTAAATTTAAATAACAAAAGTAAACACGCAAATTCTATTAAAATATACCACGCTTTGTGGAATGAGATCAACACAATTTTTCTGTGGTTCATTTCACATGCGGAGAGGATTACTAAAACAGAAATAAATTTGACACGCATGATTTCCAGAATTTTAAAACGAATGATTAAATCTGTATTGTTCACTGCGTTACTTATATTTAATACCGCACGGCGGTTTTGAATATTTTCAAACTTCTGGTAAAAATAATAGAATTGAAGTTCTTTATAAATATTTCTTTTTGTTGTCTGTAATAATTCAATTTAAAAGGGTACCTTTTACCACTGCATTAATTCTGTTTCCTTCACTTAGAAGAGCGATGCGAAATGCACGTATAGTACAGAAATGAAGTGTCTTCATCAATTAAAATGTAGTTACTACTGGAGCTCTAGAGAAACACACATCCATTCAAGAGAATATTTTGAACACTGAAGTAAGGCGATTGATTAATTAGAAACGAAGAGTAGATAATAGTTCAAAGGGTCGCATATAAAATGTACAGAATTTCACTTTACTTCATTGCGAAAGCATATAAATTAATAAGCTCTTTCCATTTGAAAAGAAACTATTGATTTTCGAATGAAAATTACACGACAGAGCAAACCTTTTTTTTTCAGATCCGGTAAGGAGGGATTGTGTATATTAACAGGATATAGAAGTTCACAGTTCTAAAAATATGTTCTCATGTTAAAATAAATTTGTTCATGTATAGAAATATACGAGAAATTCCACTATTATACTAAATTTACAAAAATTAACCATTCAAATATAAATGTATTGAAAACACGAAATATTTAGAAAGTTTAAATATTAAAAACTATTTGTTTAAAAATATTATCACAGTACACTTAATGAATGATTCTTTATGGTTCATATTACGAGTAATAATAAGTTTCTGAGAAAAAATTAATCAAATCATTGGTTGTACACACATACACAGTATAATTAAGCAGCAAGTTATTGCGTTTACGAATAGTTTTAAAATTCAATAAACCTTCTGTTTTCTTATGAAAAAGTTCTAAAAGTATGCTGGGGTAACTGGTTGAATTATTTTTTATTGACATCATAGACACTACATAACAGCATGTGAATCTTGGGCCCAATTTCAAAAGTTGATAGTTTCGAAGAATTGTCAACTCTACTTAAATTGTACTTTTAATAGGAATTGTGCGAAAGCATCTACAATTTTTTTTTGCTTTCACGTACTTAAGTAGGTACTTCTTAAGAAGAGGAAGTTTTGTAATGCTGAGGGGAAAAACGGCGAATTGTCGGCCGAAAGGCACTTATTGTCGAACCCTGGCAGCGGAATGTGAATAAATCCAGTTGCTACACTTAGAAAAAAATCCTCTAAAACGTGGGGCAACCAGAATCCATGTTTTCTGACTCTTTGATACCGAAAAATCGAATGACAGCAAAACACCTGTCCTGTATACAACGCTAGCCGTTAAACCGTTCAGACGATTTTATCGAAAATTGACTGAAAATTGACTTGGCTAATGTCACAGCCCCTTGAATTTGAAACCATTTTTTAAAATTTTTGGGGTAGGGGGTTACATGTAAGGACATTTTCAAAATTGGAATTTACATGTAGCCCAGAGAATTAACATGTAGTCACTGAGGCATTTTCAAACCTTTTAAAAAAATCCATTTTGTTTAGATATTGTTGGTGGATAGTGTAAAGGACGTTTAAGAGAATAGTACTCATTTCTCTTGAAAACCTTGAATTTTAGAAAATTTAAATTTCTTCGGAGTCTTTCTACAACTACAAGTTTTAGAGATTTTTTTGATCAAATGCGTTAGTCAAAACATTTATTCAAAAAAGATTACGTTCAATATTTCAAAAATATGGGTATTTTTTGCGTAATTTTAGATGAAACGTAGGCGCGTTTAACTCTTTTTCGAGCAACCAATTTTACTGACGCAACCGGGCAGAGGGGTCCAGCGGATACCGGAGTGTCTGCGACGGGATTATGCTAACAGATATACTTTTCGGCCGCAAATATTGAAACAGAACGATCTAATATAGTTGTTTAATTTAATAAAACCCTTTAAAATACTTTAATTTGGAGTTTAAAACATTTTTTTCTTTCGTTACAGATCGCACACACTGTTCACCTAGGTATATTCATTACAGACGGGCTTTGACAAATGCTACACCTCCTTGTTTCCTACTTCAATTTCAAAGGCACAAACAACATCTTTTTTGGCATTGATTATTTTGAGTTGTGGGAGCTGCTTCTTTCTTGATAACCTGTGTGATTGACAGGCGAAACATGTTATTCAATCCTGTTTGACTGTCTCCTTACATTTTGTGTACGAACCTAATCCTTTGCAATATCAATAAATAATCGTATGATCTCATGTTTTCTAACATTCCGTAAGGTTTAGTAAGATACCTGTCGCTTGTGCACCTGGACCGAACACGACTTCAAAAACTCACCTGATCCTTACTAACGCGCTAGATACTATCCCGCAACAACCCTGTCTACGAAGCCGTCGTTTTTCGTAACTCTCATTCTTAGTCTCAGATAACATTATGTTGAAATGACGTTGCGCAACCCAACATCCATCTGTCCTTTGGGCCCTACGCTATCGTAAAGTAATTGACCAAACAAAACCAGAAAATGCAATATTACACGTAAATTAAGAGACCTGATGCCAATGGATCGCGCTTGACTGGTTGAGGCTGAAAAAAATATTTCTTTTTTAATATTCAGTTACTAATTCGTAAAATGGTTGCGGGTACAATTAAAAAACACATTAGCAATCAGTTGCAAAACTCAATCCCAAACCCTTCCATACTTTTCACGTAAAATGTTGAAAATGTTGCTGCGGGGTCCAATGGACCCCGCTTGCCGGGATAAAGGATAAAACCATTTTAAACATTTTTTTTAGAAATGGCTTCAAATTTTTTCTTTAATTTTTATCCTCGTATGTAGCAAATTACTGTAAAGATAGTGGTTATGATCTTCATTTCGGTGCACTATGCATTTTCGAAAATTGCAAAAAAGTTCGGAATTGTGAATTCGAATTTTGGGCCCTTTATTTCAGGCGTTGCCAGTTCGGCAAATAGCAACATAGAGGCTTGAAAATTCTTCGAATTCATCCCATTGTTGGCGATCATGATGACTGTATAATGTAGATAATATTTTCACGAGAGAAAATAGATTCAATAAAGGTAATACATTTTAACTTACAACTAAAAAACACACTTTTGAACTTTAAGAACTTTTAATAGCTGATGATGATATTAAAAAAAGATTGAAAGTTCACTTCAAATGTAATCAAGATAGGTGTGTGTGAAATTATTCTTACTTTTCTGTATTATGTTCTGTAGATGCTGTAACATTTACAATTATTTATGTTTGTTTCATTTCTAAAAGTAAGAAATGACTACTCTTCTTGACAATGGAAATAAATGCAGATAAGCATGAGAGACAATTCGTTTGAATTAGACTTTTTCAAGTTACAACTGAGTTTTTAGTAAGATAGAAATTACAATATTTGAATGTTAACCAACCATTTGCAATAATGCGAGAAAGTATGTGCAGTAGTAGCACCTCTAGTTTATTGTTAGTATTTACATTAACTGTAGAATTGTCACTCAAAGGTAGACATGAAGGCGCCACTAGCGATTACATGACCAAGTGGTAAATGAGAGTGTTGAGACGAGCAGAACAACAGTAGAGGGAGAAACTCCAAACTCATGAGAAACCTTCCCTTTGCTCTGTCATTCCCTTCCTTCCTGAGTGTGCAGCGCTTTTGAACGAGCGCCACGGCTGCCCATCTCCCCAAATTCCGGAAAGAACAGCGCAAATATGATAGGTTTTGTAAACGTATAAAGACTCTCGCGTACCATATGATGGCAATATCCAGATCATACATGCCTTACTGTGTCTATTATAAAACCGTGACTCCTCTCGGCTTAGTATGGCGGGTTCTGGGGAGAGTGTCAATGTCTAGAAAGGAATTGAAAGGGAACTCGAAAAGTTAAACAGAATTGGAGAGAATCACCACACCGCAACACACTAGGATATCGAGGGGAATTGCCCAACTACATCCCGCGGTCTGTTTTCCCACACCGTTGCTCCCCAGCTAATCCCCTTTCACCATTGAGACGTCCTGACTCCATCCCGTTTTGTTTATCCGGTGTTTTGGAAGGAATAATTATTTTATTTAAGTTTGCAAACATAAGTAGCCCAAATAGATGTCCTCTCACCACTCCCGATAAAATGTGGAACACTGGTGAATATGACAGAATCTTCGGAAATACATGTTTGTTAAGTCATCGAGATAAGAAAAAGCTCGTGATATGTGATTTAATGTCCAGTTTCCAAAAAATGTTGAGCAGAGAGTTCAACTCGGGTAGTGCTCTAAAAGGAAATGCAAATGTTTCTTGACGCAAGATAGCAGTAGATCAATTATAATCCATCAATGTGATTCGAAGCAGATCTCGGTAAATGCACAAATCAATCCTAATACTAAGGAAGAAAACAAAACGGGACGCGGTCGGGCTCTGCCTTTTGGGGAAGGTAGAAGATAGTAGAAGGTAGAAGATAAAAACGGCTTGGGCAAAGTTGACCGAAGGATGCAGTCGGTGTGTACCCTATGTTGATACCATACGGGTAGATTCGGTGGAATTCGAGCCCACCGCCGGATGTAGCGCGTATTCGGAGCAAGGACCAGCTCGCAAATATGGGATTCAAAAAGCCACATTTGAAGGAAAACGGATTTATGTTTAGTGAATCAATAAATTTTGGGGAAATTATTTAAATACGTTAAACGTTATGTACGAATTATTATATTGAATCGAATCTATATTGTATCGAATAAATCATGTTTGCAATTTTCGGTTTTGACCGCGAGTATTCTGTGTGTGGAAATAAAACATTTGTACTGAGGTTTATTTGTAAGTATTGGCTTTAGTATTCTTCGCTGAAATTCTCGAAATATACAGTTACCATTTGTGGGTGTTAGATTGTTTCATAAATTGTAAGTCGACCTCGGGTACGCGTCACGTGTCACGGGTTTGTCCTTTCCATGACGCAATGTTCGCCACATTTCCGTTTTTCCGACAGCGCGCGCTCCCGCCCAGCCCTCTGCTGCGAGCGCGCGTTTCCCCCTCCCCCCTGGCGTCTCCACGACGCGGCGCGCGTTTGCCTCACCGCCCTCCGCCCCAATCTGTCCGTCCCGCATCACCCACCTCGCACCATCCCGCACCATCCCCCCCCCCACCACGCCCCGGCGCGCTTCTCACCCACACCTCACACGTTCTTCCCCGAGGCGCCCTCTCTCCGCCCGCTCACGCTCCTTAAACCATACCCCTCCCCACCACTCCACACCCCACCTCACCACACAACACACCGCCCCGCCCAGTTACCCGGGCCGTCCCACACCACACACACTGCCTCGACACCCCCCCTCCCGCTCTTTCCCCCACACCCGCTCCGTCCCACCCCCTTCCGCCTCACCCCTCTCCGCTTCACCTAACCCCGATCAGGCCAGCCCCAACCCTCCCCGCCCCACACATTCCCTTCCTGCCCCTCTCCCCCGCCCCCGTTCCGTCCCACCCCGCCCTACTCCGACCTACTCCGTTCCACCCTATCCCACCCCGTCCTATCGTGTTCCACCTCGTCCCGCCCCGCCCCGTCCCATTCCATCGCCTTCCCGCCCGGCCCAGCACCAACACACTCCACCTCGCTCCGGCCGGCCCCAGCTTTCCCCGCCCCGCTGCGCTCGGCCACGCCGCGCCGCGCCACGCCGCGCCGCGCCACGCCGCGCGCCGAGGGGATTTGCGCTCGTTGCGCCACAATCGACCGGAAACAAAACCTGGCGCGGGCGAACTCGGACGAATCATCAGACAGTCACGACCGCGACGACGGCGCTGCGAATTCTGCAGGCATTAGGGGCCTCAAACACTCGCTGAGCGGGTTTCCAGCCCTTGCGTCTGAACGCCCGCCCGCCCGCCCGCCCGCCCGCGCGCCCGCCCGCCCGCCCCGCCCGCCCGCCCGCCCTCCCGCCCTCCCGCCCGCCCGCCCTCACGCCCTCCCGCCCTCCCGCCCGCCCGCCCTCACGCCCTCCCGCCCGCCCGCCCGCCCGCCCGCCCGCTCGCCCGCCCGCCCGCCCGCCCGCCCGCCCCGCCCGCCCGCCCGCCCGCTCGCCCGCCCGCCCGCCCGCCCGCTCGCCCGCCCGCCCGCCCGCCCGCCCGCCCGCTCGCCCGCCCGCCCGCCCGCCCGCCCGCCCGCCCGCCCGCCCGCCCGCCCGCCCGCCCGCTCGCCCGCTCGCCCGCCCGCCCGCCCGCCCGCCCGCCCGCACGCCCGCTCGCCCGCCCGCCCGCCCGCCCGCCCGCCCGCGCGCTCTTCCGCCCGCCCGCCCCGCCCGCCCGCGCGCTCGCCCGCCCGCAGGCTCGCCCCGCCCGCCCGCCCGCCCGCCCGCGCGCTCGCCCGACCGACCGACCGACCGCCCGACCGCCCGCCCGACCGCCCGCCCGCCCCGGCTCGCCCGACCGACCGCGCGCTCGCCCGCCCGCCCGCGCGCTTGCCCGCCCGCCCGCCCGCCCGCGCGCCCGCCTGCGCGCTCGCCCGCCCGCCCGCCCTTTCGTCCGATCGCCCGCACTCCCTTCCGTTCCACCTCCCGTTCACCCTTCCGTCCCCCTTCCCGTCCGCCCTCCCGTTCGCCCTCCTTTCCGCCCTTCCACCCGCCTGTCCGCCCCCACGTCCCCCCACCCTCCCGTCCGCCCACCTTCCCGTCCGCCATCCCGCCCACGCACCCACCCACCCACCCGCTCGTGCGGTCGCCTCCGCGCCGGTGCCCCGGAGCGCGTATTGTCACTGAATGCTGCGGTCTGTAAACCGGGCGCTGGCGCTGGCGAGAACGCGTGCGACTGCTAAGTCTCGCTCTTGCGTCGATAGGTGGCGTCAGCGCAAGGGAGGAAGCGGTTGCGGTGGGAATAGACGAGGAAAGACCTTTGCTTTGAAAGGGGAAACAAAGTGGTTATGTGGAGGGTCGAGGGATTTGGGAGCAGAAAATCGACACGGCGGTTCGGGAGAAAAATAGAAACTGTGGAGGGTGAAGAATACGAGAGAGGAATACGAGAGGGAGAGGGAGAGGGAGAGGGAGGGAGGCAGACAGAGGAGAATGGAGGTGATACGATGGTCTTTGTTGTTGTAAAAGTGGTGCACAAGTACGGGGACATGAGAGTTTGAACTGCAAGGGAAGGACGGATACAAGAGAACAAAGGTATTACTCTACTTATAACAATGGTACTGGCGTGTTTCGTGTCAAAGGTGAAGAAGCAAATGGTGTAACAATACCGATGTCATATACGAATGAAACTACAGTCAAGTCTGACAATGAGAGAGATTGGCAGGAATTGTACTGTGAAGAACGTAACTAGGAAAGAAAAGTATCACATGACGAAAGAAGTTAAATATTTATTCGGATGATAAAAAGTAAGCATAAACAGAGTAATAG
Organism: Gryllus longicercus; assembly: GCA_038098605.1. Taxonomy (NCBI): domain Eukaryota; kingdom Metazoa; phylum Arthropoda; class Insecta; order Orthoptera; family Gryllidae; genus Gryllus; species Gryllus longicercus. The sequence goes on along the minus strand of JAZDUA010000103.1, from coordinate 3,335,251 downwards.
TTTATTTGCCTGTAGTTGTGATGGAAATTAGATGCTGTGTATACAAGAAGAAAACAATAGGGGCAGATGGGCTGTACCAATTGATTAAAATGTCAGGTAGAGTAGATATATAAATAATAACAGTGTTTATTAATTGTTTGTAATGTCAGGGTATTTGGATAGTTTTGAGTTCCCCGACTTGGGTCAAAATTCCTGTGAATTTTCTGTTTCACACCCGATATAACCCAACGTTGCAGGTTAATTTTATCTTTATAGTTATCAGGGAACCCTGCAACGGTCTCTTAAATTGTCGTTCTTTACTTGAGGCCAAATAATAAGCAATGTAAGTAGGATTAACAATTACTGCGAATTTAATTTTGGCGCGCATTGAGCAAAATTTTTACGTGCCCTCTGAACGGCATGACTACTGTAAACTCGTACTATTTTTCTGCCTTCACAAATCCACTATTTCAGCCTCGATATAACCTGCGCTATAGGAGTTGAGGGGGAAAAAGAATTTTTAACGCTTACGATGAATGTTTTAGTAGGCAAGATGTCCAATATCTAACAACATATTTCCGATTACACAGTGATGCAGAAATATAAAGCGAGTACTGACAAATTATAGTAAAGAATAACGAGAAGTAGGTGAAATAGAAAAAATAGGCAATAAGAGGTTAGTAATATCAATTGCTTAGTTAGGAATGTAGGAAATTGTATCAGAGAAGTTAGTATATTAAGATAATATAGAGGTATTTGAATATATTTACACAGAAAAAGAGAAATAATGAATATTGATGAGAACTATTTATCCTAGTGGGCGATATTAAAGAGAAGTCTGTCAAACATTTTGGAAAACATGGGCAAAACAATTCTAGCACTTCGAAGTTGTAATCGTGAATACTATTAAAAATAAAAATAATCACATTAAAGTCCAATAAATGCTTCAATAGAGATTTATTCACAAAGGACCGTTTAAGTGTTCTATAAGAAAGCGGTAACAAAAATCCCAAGATCCTTTGGTTCGAGAGTTTCTAGTCGCCCGAGATCATTAGAACCAGTTAACGCCCATGAAACATACATGATTTTATCTTTTACTTATTTTAATGATTCAAATTGACTTATTTAGTAATTACTGGTTGTTAACGTGATTCGGGTTGTCTTAGAATATTAATGCGTGTTAATATTAATTAAATTCGCAATTCGTTAAATTTTTATGACAGAAAAATCCACATAAATATTATTTGAAAAAAGAATGATTTAAACTGTATTTACTTGCATCATAACTACATTAATATCATGCAAAAATTCTTCAGTTATCGAAATGACAAGAATGATATAGAGTGAAACAGCTCCAGTGCAAGTTAGCAAACGTTTGTGAAATGAATGTGTATCATTTCTACTTGTTAATCACCGACCACACCACCCAATTTTGTGTGGCATCAATGAGAGTCAAAAACATTTCTCACATGACCGAACAGGCTAATGAAGATAGTGAGCTCGCGAGATTTTGCTCATCTCTCCATATCACTACCGAAAACAACGGGCAACTAGTGAGACGTGACGTCGGAGGCAGATGCAGCAGACAGCGGCGGGGAACGGGCGGCCAAGGCGAGGGGGGGCTGAGGGGGGAGGGCACCGGCGGATCCGGACGTTTCTGGGAGCCGGGAGTAGTAAGCCGATCAGGAGGCGGCTCGGCGCAAGCTGGCCCGCCCCGCCCCGCCCCGCCCCGCCCCGCCCCGCCCCGCCCTGTCCAGTGCGCCCGGCCCAAAGCCGGGTCTTCCCCTTCACCCCACCCTCGACACGCGCCCCGTCCCGCCCCACACATCACCCTGCAATGCCACTTCTTCCACCTCGCCTCACCCCGCGCCTTGCCTAGCACCCGTCCTCCCCGCCACGCCCCTCCTCTCCTCCCTGCACCTCTCTTCAACCCGCGTCGTACCCACCCAGCCCGACTCACCTCGCCCCGACCCCCCAAGCGCTCCCAGCAAAGCTGGGTGTGCCCTTCACCCTGCACCGTCCCACCTCGACCCACCCCACCCCACCCCGCCCCACCCACCATAACGCCCTGGCAAGCGGGGTCTTCTCGTCGCACTTGCCCACCCGTGCCACCTCTCCCCTCCCCGCCCACACCATCCGCTCGGGCGCGCCCTGCAAAGCCGGGTCTTCCCCTCGGCCCCGCCCCCGCACCGCCACGCGCGGGCGCGAGCGTCCGGTCTTTGGCGCGCGCCTCGAGAAAGCCGTTAAATAGAGACCCTGTTTGCCAAATAGGACGCGGCGGCCGGGACCTTTTACGAGGGACGCCTGGGACCCCCCCCCCCCCCACGCCCCCTTCCATCCAGCGCCCGGCGGCGTCCCCGCACGCGCCTAGCGCTGCAAGTGGAGCAGCTAGAGCCAACAGAACTGCGGATTGGAAGCAGATTCGGCAGAATGCGCCCACAATTGCTGAGAATCGTGGTTGCAGTATTACAATATTTGCGATCCAAAATACACAGCACGTAAAATTTACATTTCAATCTACTAATACCTTTTATCTTTCAATTTCTGCTCAGATGCAAATTATCATGACTCAAATATAATACTTATGATTTACTACATATTTTTAAAATTGTCTCTGGAGTCATATTACTGTTATTACTTGGCGTAAAACCACAACAAAACGAACAAGCAATGAGATGCTCAGGAGAGTGTAAGACTTAATTAATATTTCAGCTCTTGAATCAGGTTTATATTAAATAAATTGCTCAAATAAATTCAAGCAAATATACAGCATTTCTTCCTGAACCACAATGAAATTATTTTTTTGTACGAAACTCTTAAAATATTTTATAATTAGAATACATTTGAATCTGGATGAATTATTGCTATATGATGTCTAGATTCAATGAAAAATATCCATTGATCCTTCCCTCTGTTTTTGCTGTTCTTTTCTGTCGGCTTAGTGTTGACGGATATGGTCAAATCTATGACTACACTGAACAGAACGTGCTAAAATTACTATTTTAATATTTACACAATTAGAGCCTAATGAGTAAATGGTCAGTATCAGAGGAAAGTCCTATAATATTTCTATTACTCCCTCTTGATACCTCCTATAACTCTGTTTGAAGTTAAATGTTTAAATTATTAGTTAGTTTCATATCATCCACACATTTTTTACATTTAACGAAACTTTTTCACAAATCAAATAAGTAATGAGAATAAATCAAAACATTAATAAAATTATAATAATACCTGATTATCATAATTCGTGCCCTTCCTATCTCGAATACGGTCAATTATACCACACCAAATTTTGTAAAAGAAGAATGCAAACTACGAGAATTAGGTACTCATTAACTTAGAACGAGGCTAAAATAGTTATTTGTAGAAATTGATAGCTCGAATACGTCTCCAGCTTGGGTGTCTCAGCGCATCAATTGATAACACTGCAGTGTTTCTGACCGGCAGGTCTTCGGATTCGATTCCCCACTCAGGCAGGCTTTTCGACACCAGCTAGATATATAGATCGAGTTCAGTAGCTGAATGGGTAAAAATTGCTTTGATCGATTGTTTTTCGTTGTTTCTCCGATCAACAACAGACGAACGCGTATCTTAACAACCAGGTCACGGACCATGCACGATTTTTCCTTCCTCTTCTTTGTCCCATAGCCACTTCTTATTACACACACACACACACACACACACACACACACACACACACATACTTACATAGCTATACACTACCGAACACAGGGACACCAGTTGGGAGTTTGGAGCTTCCCCCGCTGGCGGGAAATACCTGGTTGGGGAAAACCCCACCAGCCGACCTCCTGCGTTAAAACATGCACTACGCGTATGGGACTAATGACCTTAGCAGAAGAGACTCCGCCCCTCCACCCTTCTACTCCTCCACCCCTACCTTCACTGCCCCTTCGCTCTTCCACCGTTTCTCTCATTACCTCTACGCTCTCCCTCCCCTCCACCCATCCGACCCCGCCCCTCCGCACATCTTCCCCTCCACCCTTCCGACTCTCACCCCTCCTCCCGTCTGCCCGTTCATCCCTACCTCCTCCGCCTCTCTGCCCTTCCGCAACTCCAACCATCCGCCATTCCCCTCTTGGCACTTCCTTCCCATTGCCCTTCCACCCATCCGACCCCGCCCCTCCGCACCTCTTCCCCTCCACCTTTCCGACTCGCACCCCTCCTCCCATCTGCCATTTCATCCCTACCTCCTCCGCCTGTCTGTCCTTCCGCAACTCCAACCTTCCGCCATTGCACCTCTCGGCACTTCCTTCCCATTGCCCTTCCACCCATCCGACTCCGCCCCTCCGCACCTCTTCCCCTCCACCTTTCCGACTCGCACCCCTCCTCCCATCTGCCATTTCATCCCTACCTCCTCCGCCTGTCTGTCCTTCCGCAACTCCAACCTTCCGCCATTGCACCTCTCGGCACTTCCTTCCCATTGCCCTTCCACCCATCCGACTCCGCCCCTCCGCACCTCTTCCCCTCCACCTTTCCGACTCGCACCCCTCCTCCCATCTGCCATTTCATCCCTACCTCCTCCGCCTGTCTGTCCTTCCGCAACTCCAACCATCCGCCATTCCCCTCTTGGCACTTCCTTCCCATTGCCCTTCCACCCATCCGACCCCGCCCCTCCGCACCTCTTCCCCTCCACCTTTCCGACTCGCACCCCTCCTCCCATCTGCCATTTCATCCCTACCTCCTCCGCCTGTCTGTCCTTCCGCAACTCCAACCTTCCGCCATTCCACCTCTCGGCACTTCCTTCCCATTGTCCTTCCACCCATCCGACTCCGCCCCTCCGCACCTCTTCCCCTCCACCTTTCCGACTCGCACCCCTCCTCCCATCTGCCATTTCATCCCTACCTCCTCCGCCTGTCTGTCCTTCCGCAACTCCAACCTTCCGCCATTCCACCTCTCGGCACTTCCTTCCCATTGCCCTTCCACCCATCCGACTCCGCCCCTCCGCACCTCTTCCCCTCCACCTTTCCGACTCGCACCCCTCCTCCCATCTGCCATTTCATCCCTACCTCCTCCGCCTGTCTGTCCTTCCGCAACTCCAACCTTCCGCCATTCCACCTCTCGGCACTTCCTTCCCATTGCCCTTCCACCCATCCGACTCCGCCCCTCCGCACCTCTTCCCCTCCACCTTTCCGACTCGCACCCCTCCTCCCATCTGCCATTTCATCCCTACCTCCTCCGCCTGTCTGTCCTTCCGCAACTCCAACCATCCGCCATTCCCCTCTTGGCACTTCCTTCCCATTGCCCTTCCACCCATCCGACCCCGCCCCTCCGCACCTCTTCCCCTCCACCTTTCCGACTCGCACCCCTCCTCCCATCTGCCATTTCATCCCTACCTCCTCCGCCTGTCTGTCCTTCCGCAACTCCAACCTTCCGCCATTCCACCTCTCGGCACTTCCTTCCCATTGTCCTTCCACCCATCCGGCACCGCCCCTCCGCACCTCTTCCCCTCCACCGTTCTGCCCCCCAGATCTCCACCCATCCACCCCGCTCCGCAGCCCCTCTACCCTCCACACTTCCGCCCTCTCGCGCACTGCTGCCCCGCTTCACCGCCTCCCCGCCCCTCCGCCGCAACGCGAGCGCTGCGGGGGCACAAAGGGTCCGACCCGCCACCTACACGTGACTCCGCTAATCAGCTTAATTTGCGCCTGTTCCCGCGGCGCTTGGCGGACTGAGTCGCCGGCTGGGCCTTCATTAATTATGGGAATTATTTGAACATTATAATAGTCTCCGAATATAGGATTTGCTTCATGAATGAACACAAAGCGTAATGATACAAATGTATTGATCTGATAATGAATACCATATCCAAATGTTAATTAGAAACTTTTTATATTAATGTGATTATTTGTGTAATTATGCACTGCATTGAGCAGTAATTGAATTCCACGGGCTGCTTCTGTTATTTCCTCCGTTTTGCACGACAATTTGGCGCTTTTAAGCTGGCTTCAGCAAAAGAAATTGTTGTCGACATCATTAAGAGTCCCCAGTCGATCAGTAATTTTAGTTAAATTGGAAATATTGGGATGCTAAGGGTACGGTGCTTTTCATTTCATATTTATGTGAATATTCTATCGTATCTATCGTATATATCTATCGTCAACCCGTACTTTTGATTAAAGAAACAGAAAATTGTTCATTTTCATGGATTTTTCTGTGTTTTTAAGGTATAAACATTTTTCTATTTATATATTTCGGGTATAGATAGTTGGGCAGTATCTCCATAAACAGAATACTTAACTGGTAACTGTTGTAGTCTGCATAAAAAATATTTATTTTCTCTTAAAATATTCATCAATTAAGATTCGTTTCAATGGTATAACTTCTAAAAAATGTTAATCTTTGTTGGTTTTACACGTAAACCTGAGTTTTTAGAGAGTTTTGAAGTTTCATATTTAACTGTATTAATATTCTGAAACATATCGCTCAAATGTTTTAATGGCCATTTCTGAACTGATATATCTGAATAAGCGTGTAAAAAATAAACATTTGCAGTTTGAAATTCCACTATGTTTTCTCGTAAGCTGACGGAGATAATGTATTATAAAAAAAACGGAGATAAATTATTATCAAGAAGAGAAATTGAACCTAAAATTTTTGAAATACTTTCAGTACTCGTAAAAATGAAGCTCCCTCATTCTGCGAACATTTTTCAAATTCGTGTCTATCACAGTTTTTATCAAACATGTCCACAAAGAATACACGGAAATTCGGGTTAAAAGGTATATTTTTAGTTTGCCTCAGTATCGTTGTTACGACAATGATCTCCATGTCGTTCAACTTGTCGGTAGTATGTCATTCATAATTTGGTAAATAAGATGCAACCACAGAAACTTTTATTTCCCCTTTTTTCTGAACATTTGTCTTCATTGTTTTGGGGTTAGATTGGAAGTGATTTCTTTTTGCAAACGGCATTGAATGCCGCGCATATCTGAGATTGCTTCTATAAGTAAGAGTTTTGCATTTCTTGGCATTTTCAGGCAAGTTGAATTCAGACATTATTAACAAAATATACCAACCACGTTTGGAAGTGAGAACATTGCCCTTGAAGATAGTTTGGCACTATTAATAAAATGTGGGCTCTTGCGACTCAAAACACCGAAGCCGTTCGTAGAATAAATAAAAATTTAGAATTTTTTTTCACAATATTTTCATCTCAATTGCTTCATGCTATCCCAATCGAAAACGTAGAGAGATGTAGGTGAAGCATAGAAAAGAATTGTTTTTACTTTGAGGCAGTAATCACATCGTAAAAAAATGGAGCTGTTGAATTGAAGATTGTAAATTTCACGGTGGTTTTGGTTCTTACAACAACCCCCGACAACAAAAACAAAATACGGTTTCACGTTAATTTCTGGCTTCAGATTCGGAGTCAGCGTGTCAAAATACATAGAGGAGATGTGTCAAGTCTTTGGGATTAAGATCTTTTTTTGTATGTGCCTGTGCTACTACATTTTGCGGCAACGCCTATGGCAAAGTAAATGAAAACAAACAAACACTATAATGTTTCGTAAATAAATATTACTCTTCCTAGAACGTATTATGTTGTTCACGAAAATAGCATGAAAGCAAAAGCTGCGTGAAGGGGAAAACAAAAATTTAGAAGGGTTAGAAGACAACGTTTATGTCTAAAGAACGAATATCAAATATGTGGATAATTATTTACGTGTTTGACGGAGTGATTGCAGCTTATAAAACAGTGCGAATACGCACTTTTTAAATTGTTGAGTTGAAGAAATGAAGGGAATAAATAGGATTTTATACAAAATAATTTCGTAACGCGTACTTACATTTTATGTTGTTACGTGGGCGTGGCGTGTTTCGGTAACTAACACCTGCCACATAAACACGCAAATCTTGCTGCTGACAACTCTTGTTAAGTCTTGTTACTGACAAGACTGACAAGTTACCTAATGAGTAAAACCAAGTTGATGTGTGATGTGGTTCATGCAAATTAGAAAATTGTTAATTGCATTACCCTATTAATAATTTGCTTTTGTATAATTTTGGTTATTAATTTATTTAATTTTTTTATTTAAAATTAATTTAAATGATCTGTTACCTTCAAACTCGTTTAAGGATAAGATTATTTGAAAGAACCTCTTAGACCATTTCATATACCTTCAATATGCGATCTGGGCATTTCGAAAGTAAAACTACCGATAACTAGAGCGGCTTCAGCAGCACATTCGCATTCTTTCAAAATTAGAATTTTTCAAAAATTAGAAAAATAAATCGAAAATGTGACCTACGCCATTCTTTTAGGTGTTTCTTGTTCTCTACGCAAAAACAAAATTAGAAACAAAATTTGGAGCGGTTTCTCAGAATAGAAAATAAAACTTCCATTAATATGGAGCAGCAAAAACTATTCGTTTATTAAAAAAATGTAAATGACCTTTTTTAAAAAGCTTATTTTTTAGAACAGCTTTTGTTTCAAGTCAAAATCTTCATTGTCAGTTTTACGTTTTGCAGTGTTACCTTTTTGAAATTAATTTGAATTTAGAATTTCATTTTCGGCAAAACAGAGTTCGCAAAACATAGGATTAGCACAAATTTGTATAACGTTCTTTGATGCATACAAGAAGAAGTTTTTTGAAAAAAATTGTAGTTGTTTATGAAAAAAATAAAGATTGCCTTATTTCACGCAAAATTACGCTAAAACTAAACATATTTTCGAAAAATAGGTATTCGTCTCGTGTTAATCGGAGAAACAAGGGAAAATCTACTCATCAGGACACCCGGTCTCTAGGACCCTCCTCCAGACAATCTGACTGCGTCTATGCATTTTGGGTAGTAGCCGCAAAGCTAGCCTTCCGCCGGACCGGTTGCCTCGAGGAAGTCTCTCCGCGGAGAAGGTCTGCCTTTCGTCGTTCATCTTGCAATATCGACAAGTTGTACTTAAAAAAAATAATTTTCTTGCAGAAGTAAATATATTTATAAGCCCAGTATATATAATTATACATAAGTATTAAGAGACTTACTATACTTAAATGTAAACTTTCAAACTATTACAAACGCGAGGAATTCCCGTTAAGGGTCCTCAGTCAGAATATAAATCTGCAATTTTTTTTTTTAGGAATATGTGGTAATATTTTTTCTTGTTTGGAACATGGGGTTTTTGGCCAGTTGGAAGGGTGAAAGGGCTGGGATTTGAGGTCGGTTATAATAAAATTGGAGGCCAGATATGAGATGTGTTGTTCTATTGGTTCCAGGTTAAATTCATGACAGAATTTGTTGTTGGTTATACATCAAGGGGCAAGGGCAACTATTCTTAAGAATTTATTTTCAATCACTTGTAGTTTGTGGATGTTAGTTTTGGCAGAGTTGATACAAATTGGGATGGCATATATAGTTAGCAATCTTAAGATTGTTTTGTGAATTGCTAGGAGTATGGCTGATTTGTAGTATATTGGACTGCTTCTGTAAATTCAAGACCGTAGCTGTGCCAATTTTATTTTGGCTGAGGTCGCCTTGGTATTTGTTTTCCCCAATTTAACTTGGTGTCTTGGTATAAATCTTAGTAATTAATGGGTTTGTTAGGGGGTACCAATCTATTGTATTGTTATTTAACGTGAGGGGGAGAGTAAGGTTTTAACGTAAATATTTTATCAGTCGTTTTGCTAGGGTTTAATTGAATACCAGTTGTATTTACTTGAAAGGAGGGGCTCTTATCTGTTTATCAATAGGGGATTTTTGTTTTCTAGAGAATTATCATTCATTTATTTTTATTTTTTGTTGCATAGTTTCACTGCATTGTTTTGATTTTTTATAGAAACATGAATTGTTCGCTGCTTCTGAAGGTGACCATCAGTTTAGTTTTACAATTGCAATTACTAAACGAATTCTGAAACTTTCTACCTATCAGTTCAATTTACTCAGCATTTTGCTCCAAACGAATACATAGATGCATCTGAGATCCCTAATATGTCTCTCTCCTCCTGTTCTATCTTATCCAGATTAAAATCTAAAATAGTTGATCTTTCTCAGCTCGAATTGTATCTTAGATAGATAGATAGATTTATTATTTCTGCAGGTAGGTATAGAACCTGGTGGCAGAACACTACAATTTATATATTACAACTAAGAATACTAATACATTGTAATTTTAAAGCATTTTAAGGCAATAATAACAATAATAACAATAATAACAATAACAGCATTACCTATACACTTTATGACTGTCCTGCACGACGTATCATCCCTCTCTTCACTGGCCCCTCAACCCAATTTACGTTCGAGCCAGATACGACGTATGCTCGTCATTCATCGGGATACATAGGTAATTATTCACTATAATGGCCTTATCTTGTCTCCATATTGGTAGTAGATGTCAATTTTGGTCATGACGGAGCCATTTGTGTGACGTGATGCAGAATTTTGGTCGTGTTACTTCGTAAATAGCTGAAGAGTAATTTTGGTTTAAGTGAGTCAGCTGTGACCAACAGTAATTCGTGCAAATGCCAGAGAATTCTGATATATAAAATTTGAATGCTTACGGGGACGAGAGTGCCCCTCTCCTGATATACGGGGATGAGTGCAGCTTTTGTGTGAATGTTGAGTCATGCAACTTTTCTTTTATGAACTTACTATATGAACTTTATGACTATAAATTAGGCAATCATCAATACGTAGATATCACTGTATTTATTATACATTATTATAGTTATATTATTAAAGTGCCTTACATTGGATTGGTACCTGAATTGTAACTGTTTAAAATTGACAAATTCCCCAAAATGTATACTGGCCTCATTCATGTGTATACGTAACAGAAGAAATACTGCAAGGTAAAGAATAATTACACATCGAGATCTGATGCACCTAACTCGAAAGTCAAGTCACACACACTTGTCTTTTTATTATGAATGAGTCTCACACTTTTTGAGTCGCGGTGTACAGTTCTGCGAGTCCGTATGGCCTTCGCCTCTTGCATCTGGCATCGGAGTAATTTCTCTTTTGTATGCGTGTGCTCGGTGACGGCAGAGCTCTGCTTTGGGAGCTTTGCTGTGCGAATGTGTGTCAAGCAGATTGCTTCAGTCTGGGGTCTTGGTAATTCCTAGTTGAGTGTCTAGCTTCGCTGTACTTCAACGCGTCAATGACGCTGTCTATGGAAGTTAACATGCAACGCCTGACTTGACACTGATTACCCCGCATCGCAAGGGGCATACTGCCAAGAGACGGCATTCGGTGTTGGAGCCACGTTCAGACGTGGCTGCTGGGGGAATGTATATGATATTACAGAACAAAGGAAATAGGTAACAGCAATATCTCTGGTATATACGTACGAGGCGTGTTCGGGAAGAAAGTACTGTTTCGGAAAAAACTCTTAATTTATTTCAAAGAAAAAATATTTTTACGTGAAAGAGCATTTCACTATTTTCTACATAGTTGTCACCATTGTTCAGACATTTGTCATAGCGAGAAACGAACTTTCCTATGCCATCTTTACTCAGAGATAGCGCCAGTGAAGAAATCCATTTCCAAACACCTCTTTTGAAAATAATGTTGTGATGATTCGTGAAACATTCATTACAGAGCATTCTTATTGTAAATAGTCCAATCAAAACATTCAATTTAGTTATATCTAGATAATTTATGTAAGTTGGGCAGGGAATTAGAAACGATTTTCTCATGCTTTGTATTTCTATTTTGATATTAATCAAAATCAATTGAATAATAACATTAGTAAAATATACCCTTTACGAATAAACTAAATCGTCAGGATTGTTAAAGCATCACGACTTTCCAGTCCTCGTAACCGAATAATCATATATGATGCGCTGTTCTGCGGCACGCAGCACGTTCTGAATTAATTTTTTGCATTGTATTATTTCGAGTTATTAGAACTGTAGATGTCTTCACCAACATTTTCTTCCCAATATAAACAGTGTTCTTTGGAATATGAATTGTGATATGATTGTAAATACTCATTGCCACTTTTAGTGCGATCAGATTCTATTTCCCCTTCGTGTTGCTCTGGAACTTGATTTTTCAACAACAATCACAGGATTTGTTCGTCGGTTCTTAATACTTTAAAATAGTCAACAGCATTTTTTGGAGAACTTTAAACATTAAATTTGGCATGTTGACTATCGCATTCTATAACGACAAGCGATCATGGAATATAAAAATTAGTATGTTCTCAGCACAAGCAAACACTATAATCTGTTTGCAAATAATAAATATGTCCAGCCAATACCTTCTAGGTGGTAATGATCAAGCACGATATTATCAGTCACCTGTTTCAGCGTTGTATTCACGTGTTTTGACTAAATCTCCGCGTGTCTCCCGTCAGCTGATCTCAGCACGTGCGCTTGTGCCAACATGCATAGCATTCAAAGAGCATACATTACGTGGCCGGCGAAGATCGTCAAGTGCACTGATATTTGAATGACGACTAACTGCTCTTGACCATTTGAAAAGTACTCTCGGCTCTGTGTTGAAACATTGCAGCGAGTGAGCAACTATTTACTGCTCCTGGCGGGCGTTCCAACAAAGCGTGCAAAAATCGCGTCTTTCTGAGAATTCTTCCAAAGATTTGAAATTGTGGCTTCTGCCACGCGCTTTTCCAGACTGTGTTACACTGTGGTATCGACGCTGAGAAGTACTGTAATATAAATGTAAAATGTGGTTTTGTTCGTTTTTCTCTAATTTTACGGTGGCGGACTTTTGGGAATTATAAATTTATCTCAAACGAGTGACACTTGAAACCGCACGAGTTTGAGACTGTGTTTTTGTTAAGGAGCGTTTATAACCGTTCATTAGATGTAAAGCACCAAATTAAAGTAAAATACAAAAGAAATGCTGTAAAACTGGAAATTGTCAATGTTTCAGGTGTAAAACTGATATTAGTTAAAACAATAAACCCTTTATAATATATTTTCTGGCCATATTTTAATAAAAGACATTGATAAACATTTTATGAGAAGATATATTTTAAGAAACTTCATATTTATGCTAGTGGGGTATAGGATAACCGAAAACGTTATAAACGATTAAAAATCGTCACTTTACAAACCTCACGTGAGTCCGATTGCTAACTCCACTCAAATCGGAATACACAAGTAGTTGACAAATTAAAACTATGTAAATTATTTAAAGAATGTTGATGTGGCTATTATAGATCCCATCAGGACAGTTAAAGGAAATTATAGGATTAATACAGCAGGTTGAACAAACAATACTAGCAGATTTAATTAGCTATCAGTCTAGCTCGGAACCCATATATTCAATTTATGGTCTATCATATTAAATATTTGAGGGGAATGTGAAAATGAAGATTGACTCATTTTTATTATATGTCCTATTTCCTAAAGACTACAATAAAGTCAGTGGATGTTAATTTAAACAAATATTGTTTTTTTTAAATAACTGCACGGTTGGCGAGAAAGAACATATCTTCATGTACGAGTATATTTTTCTTTGTTTTCTGATTCAACATTGTATATTTTTTGGGTAATCCAAACCTTCTTTCCTTTGTTAATTTCGTTGAGCAATTTAGGATAGTGGACAAACGCGAATTTCACTTTGCGCGTGATAGGATGATGGACTAAATACACATTAGATAAATTATTTCGGGAAAGTTCAAGCCCGTTCTGGAAGATAATATCTCTCTCTCACCCGTGACACTAAACCCCCTCTTCCAATCTACCCAAGATACACCAAAACATCTCGTTTATTCGATAGATCCTGGAAATTTAACCCGACGAGCTCCTCATAAGTTGCTACGCACACAGTAATTTCGCGTGTGTTCACAAAGCTGCTAGTGAGTTTCGCAGCTTCCTCCTAACACACACGCACACACAACATCCCACGCCGGCGCGCCGCGTAATCCTGACCTCCCTTAATCTGGTGCGACCATGCGCCTAACGTAACGAACCGCGGCGCGGGGGTGGGGGAGGGGTGACCGCAGTCCGCGACGCCGCAAGCAGCCGGGCCGCCGCGCCGGGAGCGTACGTCACGAGATCGCGGCCAGCAAGGAGCGCCCGCGCGGGATAGCGAGACCTTGAGGCGTCGCTTGGCGGAAAACAACTGCCTGCATAAAACATTAGAAGGGAGAGATTACGACCGCCTCCGAACAAATCCAATTAACGTAATTACCGGAACGCTTTTAGACTAAAAAGACTAATTCGTAGTGTTAACAAGTTCGGAGGAAAAACGCGGCAGACGAAGAGCAGGGGGAGGAGTGGGAGAATTTGTCGTAGAAATGCGGAATTCTCTGGAGAGTCCTCTGGTCTGAAATTCGTTTTGTTCTGTCGTATTGCAGGCAAGAGAAGCGGACATAGACTCAATAGCTTTGGGTCTGCGTATTGTAATGAAAGAAACGAAACTCGAACATCGACGAAACTTCTCCTTTCTATTTGCGGTAAGATTTGGTTACCTTGGATACAATTTTCCTCTGAGTTCTCAAATATTGTTGCAAATGGAAAGCGGATTTTATTTTGCTCTTATCGTTGCGTTATTACTTTTACGGTTCTCAGTACCTGACATTAAAGATACCTCTTGTAAATATTTTAAAATTATATTTTCATTATTATGCATTCATATAATACCTTATTAATGTGCATTTACTAAATAACAATGTAATAATAATAGTAATAGTAATAATAATAACACCAGAAATAAAAGTACGACCACGAATTAACTCGTTTATTTGTATCATTTCTTCTGTTATCATTTCTTCTCTTTATGTTAAAAAGATTTAAAGAAGGCAAAACGTGTCACACGTTATAAAAGTTCACGCAAATTCATATTCCTCAGACTGCCACTTAATTAATGGTATACCATGCTCATGGAACATGAAATAGGGGCATTGAAAAATATTTTGCATTCGGAATAGAGGTCATGCTGATATCACTCGCTCCCGGGAACTGAACTCATAACAGGATTAATTTCCGAATTAGGGTTTACCTCATTTAGCATATTTACGAATGCAGTCGCTATAACACTATGCATACACAATTTGGATCAACAACCCCCGGCCCGGCTCATTCTCTTATGTAATCAAGAGGATTAAACTATTCAGGTGCAAAATTTGATTTTCCAGTTTCCATTTGATGCATCATTTGCTTTACAGTAAAATGCAGCGCTTTTACTCATGTATACAACTCCCAGACGGCTGGAGATCACGCAAATGTCGATGTAACTAAATTGATGATCTCCATCAAATTTATAGTGCGGATTATTGTAAATTGAGTATGCAAATGTAACATATAGATACGAGCTTTCCACGTCTGATGGATATGCTGAACGTTATTTAGATTCGAATCACTAGACGTGATGTAGAAATGCAATGAAGAAGCTAGGACGATCCTGCTCACAGCAATTTATTTGCTCGCATGCCAATCTGCATCTTTCCCATTCTGTTCCTGAATTCTGATCTGATATGTAGGTCATTTTTTAGGCCTTACGTAGGTCAAAAATTTGAAAAAATAAGTTATCAAATAGAGCATAATGTACATCATTTCGTGAATATTGATCGAAATATTATGACAAATAAGCACTAATTAACAGAAGAGAACTGAAATTTAACTGTACC
The DNA here is from genome assembly GCA_038098605.1 of Gryllus longicercus. NCBI lineage: Eukaryota > Metazoa > Arthropoda > Insecta > Orthoptera > Gryllidae > Gryllus > Gryllus longicercus. Next base: position 3,319,713 of record JAZDUA010000103.1, on the reverse strand, counting down.
ATATAATATTTCTGTCACATTGATCAAAACTGGAAATCTTCCACTGCGTTTTTTTTTTCTAGAACAAGAGTAACTACTTGATAATACGACTCAACAAATTTCCAACCAATTTGTCATTTTCTTCTCGTGTTATTATGATGGTAGATAATGGGTGGGCCTATTGTTCTGGAATGAAGCAGATTTAAAACAGGCTGGTAGTGCAGCAGAATGGCACAGATATCCTCTCTCTACTTAGTTTTTTTATCTCTTTAGAATCAGGCTGTTTTTATCAGCCAGTTACGTTGTACACTGAGCGATTGCAGATATCCCAGGCTAAATTTCAAACTTGCAACACCTTAAAAAATCTGTTCTCAAGAAGCACAAGAGTTTTTTAATGGTTTCGCATAGCTCGCAATGGTTTCGCATAGCTCTCGTGTACAAGAACAAAGATTTTTGAATATTAAAGTGTTTAACTTTTTATGTAGTTATAAGGCCTGCTAAACTCTCCCATTATTAGCAAGTTTAAACTGTGTCTTTAGATGACAGGCTTTCTGTTATTAATATTTTAATCCTAGTTTTTTTTAATGCTTCAGTCCACTAGTTTCTTCCCTTATTAATGTCTTAGTTTCGAATAGTGGGTTCCATTTTAATATTCCGGTACACTGTATTTTAAATTGTGATGTTTAAAAATGGCCCGGTGGCTCAGAGCAAAGTCGTTCGCATTTCACCAAGAGGGTTTGGGTTCGATTCCCGAGCAATCTCATGTGAAATTTGTTTCTTACGCTAGCGCATTTCAAGTTTACGGTAGCGCATAAACCGATCAGCCGATTTTCTCCAAAGTTGGTATTCCTCAATCATTGTAGCTAATGTCGCGGTTCCTGGAATTTGAAATCGAAATTTTAATTCTGGACGGTACTTCACATTAAGCCACTGGGACATTTTTTTTAAAAAAAAATATGGCTCAAAATTTTTAATTAAATTTTATGTTTAAATAGTGCAAAGTAAGTTTAAGAGAATGATGTAGGTATCATTTTTGTTAACATCCCTACTTTTTCGAAAATAGGAAAAAAATGAAAACTTCAAAATTGAAGAAAGAGATTTTTGTCTCAGACAAAGTCTATTGTACAAAATTAGCTCTTCAATAAAAGTCATGTACAAGTTTATGAAAAAAATTGTTTTAATTAATTTTGAATTACGAATTTTGCGATTGAAATTTATGAAAAAAATGTGAAAAACCTCTCCTAACTTTTTCTTTAAATTTCCTTTACTTATGTAATAAGCGACGATAAAAATATGGTGGTAGTTATGTTTTCCGGTATTGCTCTTTTTTTTAAATTTCCGAAAGAACATTTTAAAACTACAAAATTAAACAGAGATTTGCGTTGGAGCAGCATCTTCCTTAGTGACAAGTAGGAAGTGAGATCCGAGGGGCAAACGGTAACTCCGCGCTCAGATACATCCTGCAGGAAAGAACATCTCGGCCTGCTATACTTCGGTTTACATAACGTGGCGCTTCAAGACTTTTCTTCACGACGGAATATCTCATGGCATTTCAATATCTCGTGCATTATGCCGCGACCGTATCGAACAGTGCGATCATGCTATATCTAGCGACGCGACCAAGAAAGACTCGATATGCTTTGAGATATACTATAGTTACGTCAGACGTCGACGCGTGAAGTTATAAAAAGCGAAGTATACGGCGAGGATGCTTGCGAGGCAGCGGGACTCGACGGTGGTCAGCGGTGGCTTTCACTGTAGACTAAGGGACTGCTTGGCACCGCGATAGGCTTCGCTCCAGGTTACCGCTCCGTCAGCGTACATGGTTTTGAGACGTTTCAGTGATCATAAGGTGAAACACTCTGACAAAAGGTTCTTCCCTTACCTTTAGAAAAAAAAGCTAATTTAGATGTGCCCTGGTTTTGCCAGAGGTAACTTTAAAGTGAGTAATTCTGGTCCTGAATCTCAGGATTCCAGATATTCTTGGTTTCGCTGGCCTCAAATCATATTCCAACACATTGAACCGCATAACAACGAAGTACATTCTGGCTGTCAATATTCTGAAAGATTAATAACAGGATACATAAGTATTTTCAATTAATTTTATTTCTCAGAAATGTCCTGCACCGATGATTGAACTATTTTTCATTAAAAAGGTGGGGGTAAAACAAAAAAAATCCCCCTGTGGTACGTGCGAACCTTTTTTTGGGGTCATCTTTCGGAAGGAGACGAGGGTTGATTCATTAGCTATTTCATGTTTCTGCGAGCGTCAGCTGCTATGGTGATGGATCTCGTAAGTGAAGAGCATGTTTTATCGCGGGGCAAACTCTAAGCTCCCAGCCGGTCGCCCGGCATGTGTGGTTGTGCAGGGCATGTAAATGTAAGTGCCTGTTAGAAAGGGGTGAGGATAGGGCAAGATAGGGAAAGGAAAGATCGCGCGCAGTCCGTGGCCCGTTTGATTATATATTAACATTATCTAATTAACACCATACACACATACAATCACCCACACTATTTATTTTCCAATAACGCGTATGAAATTTTCTTTTTCCGTTTATACTGAACCTGGCCCCCGCTTTACTTTACGTAATGTCCCTCATCTCGAAATTTCCATCGTTTTCTCGAGAGTTGCAATCCCATTTGCATGGTGTTACATATATTCGTTGAATGCGAGACTCAATTTAGCTTCGATTTCCTCATGCGTGACGTGACGCCTTCGCCATCTTCACAGGCGGCACATGGGTGATGGATGGCTTCTGTCCTCACAACGATACCAAAGGCATATGAGCAAAAATGCTCGCATAAAATGTGCAATATTAATACACTAACATATTTTCGTTACGTGAAAACATTTTGTTGAGATTTTACCTAGCAACTCAACCCTCCTACTGAAAATATGTTTCATTTCAAAATTAAAAGCATGTGCCATTCACTGGAAGACAGAAAGACAGCGTAGTTTACCGTAATGAAAACCGATGGAAATACAGTAGGTTGAGTTTTGTTGCAGATGGAGGTGACGGCTAGCAAAAAATATGCCTAGCAGTCCGGGGTGGTGACGACAAATAACATGCCTTCATTAAAGAAAAGTAATTTAACGACAGATAATTGATGAGATTCGGAGATGAAGTTTCTTTCCTAAAATACGAGACACAAAACCGCTAAGAATGCGGAGCTAGAAGACTTATTTGAAAATGTGCTTGTTACGATCCAAATAAAATTAGAATGTAATAGAACGTAGTGGACATTTGGTGGTCACGTGATGACGCCAGTTCGTTCTAGAAAACAGCGAATGAGAATCTTTGGAATTTGCACATTTTTGTTGCCTAAAATTAGAAAATAAATGTTACGAGTAAACAGATGCTACGAAAAATATAACAAATATTACGAACAAACTTGTTACGAGTTTCTCTACATTCCTTTCTTCTGTTTGCCTAGTTAATGTTGGAGCTCGTAGTAGAACACGTCGCCCCCTCCACACCCAAACGTCATCTACATTCAAATTTGATTCGTACTGTAGTGGTATGCATTTTTTAGCCCCCAAGACCATGTAGTTCTCCAAAGGCACAGTTCTCGCTCCCCCTACCGCCGCTCACCACTCCTACTCCCCCGCCCCCGCTATCGCAACTGCGCCCGTGTGCGCAAAGCGACTTCTATCGATATTCGACCAAACCGCAGGCGGCCCCCTCGCGTTGGGTTAAACGCTATCGATTGGCGGCCGGTCTGTCCCCGGAGACCAGCGGCGTGGGACGCACATCGCGATGTTTGGTGTGCGGTCTCATAAATTAGCTTTGTAGCTGCGCCTCGCTCGAAAGGCGCTATCTGCGTGTCGATATTCGGCGACGCCACCGATTCCGAGAGAATCACCCTCGGTTCATCGCACGGTTCTTGTCGTACGTTGTCGTGAAAGTGCGACAATTTTTGACCTAATGCATGCTTTATTTAATATGTTGCTTTCTAAGTTGCTCATATTTTCTTACACACGTTTCATGTTTCTATGTGGTTGTTATTCTATGTGTTGCACATTCAGACCACGGATGTGTGTGAAATATTTCTCAGCAATTGCAACCAAATTGTTTAAATTGCCCAGCATTCTATTTTTTTTAAATTATCACCCATGACAAAATATCAACAGCTCTGAAACAAAGTGGATTATTGAAAAGATCGAATACTACAAATCAGAGAGAAAAATGAAAGGAAACGGAGAACATTTTTAATATGGTATTTAATTTAATGAACTCGAAAGTAGAAACAGTTTGTTCAAATATATATTGTTGTGTTCCAAACAATGAAGTGAGAGAAAACATTGTCTCTTAGAGTATCTTTCTTTAGAACACAGACTGAATTATAACTCTTCCCAATTAGTTATGTAATGTTAGAAAACCAATGTGAAGTCGTAAGTGGGAACCTAGATCCTGTGTCAATTCATAACAATAGAACAAGGGCGGGCAAAGATTTCGGCGCTTAGGCAGAATATTTTCTGCACCTACCTCAGTAGATAAACACTACAGCTGTTGCGGCCAGCGAAGGATTTGAGAACGAAAACGTTCCGGGCAGTTCAAAAAGTGAACGACAAAAGGCATATAAAACAAGATTACGTGTGCGATTTTAATTATCTAATATTATTATAATAACCATTTTAATTACGATTTTTTTTTACACTTTGAATCTTTTTTGATCGGTGTGAAGAAGGATGTAACTTCTCAAACTGTAACCTACTACACAATTTATGTCTTTTGATACCACTCTTCACAGAGAAGAAAACAATTGTTGAAAAACGTATGTGCACTGAAACATGGATTAAAATGTTTGAGATAGATACTATAACAATGTTCAGAGAATATGGACTATGAAATATACAAATATCCATCTCCAATGTCTGCAAATACTCGAAATGAGATTTCGTTTTTTAAACATGGAATTTGAAATACGCTATTTTTATGGAAAATGGTTAATTCATATACATTTAGATATAGTTTAGTTCAATTTGAATAGGTTATTATGGTAACTTGTATATTTTTGTAAATTAAAGAATTGAATTAATATATATATAATAGTACTAGTCTCGAAGCAGATAATGTAACCGACAGAGTATGATCGTGTTTTAAAGCAATGAATTCAATTGATTACAAAGAATGCCCTTCGATTTCTTCATGAACTTGGTGACTAAATTAGAAAAAAACGTTTAATTTATTTTAATTTTATCGACCTTGATAAACAGACTATGAGTTTTTTATGACAGTTTAAATTTTCATACCTGTCTAACCGGATGCTGACGACTTGATCATTTTCATGAAAATGACAATTGTTTTTATTAAAATGCTTACCATTTTTTGTGATGTCAACTAACCTGGATACTGGGTTGTTGTTTGAAAAAGACTCCAAATAGGGTCAACAGTAAATAAGTATATAACATGAATTAAATTGTTATAAAAACTCATAGTCTGCTTATTAAAGTCAAGAAACTTACAATAAAATAAACATTATAACAGACGTTAAAATATTCTTTATAAAACGTGTTTATATCAAGTTTTTATTACCCTAATTATTTTCCATTTTGCAAATATCAAAACTCATATAATATCGAATTCAATGTTAAAGATTAATTCATCGATATAGTCATATAGTCATTTTTAAGAACGTAACATAATGGATCATAGTGTTTATTATTTCTAGAAAATGCATTAATTCAGTTTCTACATGCATAAATTTTACGGAAGGAGATGTAACTTTCTGTAAAGGGGAAGATGTAATAAATCACCGTAAAAGCGTATATTCACTTTCAAGTTGTTCCCGGAGGAACATGCACAGCAGCGAAATGACGAAAATAATATAACATCGGTGAAGTATCAAGAGGAGATCGATGCCTCGACATTTTCATGCATTCGCGCGCTCGGAACAAAACTCCATTTCCTTTCAAAGGTTTCATTCCACCGCAATAATTGCATTCAGGCTCCGTCGAGAGGATCCCAATTAGTTTGCCAATATACTCAGTAGGCATAAGCCCGGACAGAACTCTCCATGCGGAGCGGGGCGTGACTCCTGCAACCACGTGACCCGGCGATCAAATCAGCGCCCGTTCAGGCCTCTGTATGCGGCGTTGGCACGTGACAGGGCATAATTCCCTCTTGTAATTCCCTCCATAAGAGAACATGTAGCATCATCCAACTGTTTTCTCTTGTAGCCACGATCCTCAAATCCAGTATTGCTAAAAAAACACATCACAAAAGAAAATGGGGATTCTGTATTGTCCTAATCCAATCTGCTCTAAAACGTTTTAAATAAATAGTAGTAGAAATTTGTAATGATATATTTGATGAGGGTTATACTCGTATGATGTTTCTGATTCCATCACCTTCATAACTCGCTCGATTGTTGCAAATCAAGTAGTGTATTTTTAGAATTATATTAAGATTACAAATGTGAGAAAGGTAATGCGTTTTTTAGCACTACTGAACATACCTATGGAACTTGAGGCGAAAAAAATTTCATGAATAACTCCACACATACATCCGAAGGCTCACTCTGTCCGCAAACGTGCGCCAGTCCAACCCGGACCTCGTCGACTTTGCAGAATGTGAACAGAGCCATAACCCGCAGTCTCCGGGATTCCACCCTCCTGAATCCCCCTGTATTATTAACGAGGCAGCGGTGACGTTTCAAAACCAGGCCCCCCGCGAGCCGGACGCGACGATATTAAAATCGCATGTCCCCGCGATTTTTCCCGGGCGCCCTGCTTCAACGCCCGGGACAAGCTGGATTGTCCGCGTCCGGTACGCTCGACATTTCGTCCTGTGTTGAGAGAGCACAAGGGAGCCGTCTCGCATTCATGCTAGCATAATGGAAATGTTTTAAAATAGATTCTACAAAAAATATTCACTTTTTCGTTGCGTTGGGCGCCGGGATTCTGAGTGTCTTCCGTCCCCCCGTCCCCCGTTCGCTGCGCTACAAAGGCCCAGTTTCGTTCGAGCGGGGGGGGGGGGGGACTGTTGGCGAAAGTCGGAGCAGTAAAAACACGCTCTTTTCATGGCGGCAGAACGCGACAAGGCTGCGCCGGGAGACAGAAGACGTATCACTCCGCGCGCGGGGGCGCACTTTTCCCGGCGGAAGCGGCGCCCCACAGGAGTCCTCGGCCGTCCACCGGCTCTCGGGTGGAGACCTCGAAGGAAGGACATAGAACTGGAACGAGCTGCAAATTGGAAAATAAATATGAACTGGTGTTTGCGGCCGCAAAAATACTGCTAAACAATACCTCATGAAATGATTTTTCGAAAACGTAGCACGCACACTGCTCAAAAAAAAGATATTTTTTTAAATCAACTGTTTATTCACAATTTGTTCTTTGCATGAACACTTGGTGAATGAAGTTGTTCTTTAACAGCACTGCGCAGATACAAATAATTTTTTTAGCTTTACGCTGTGATTAGACATTTCCAATGGTTTTGCAAAAATTATATACTCTGTCGTCTTTGATTCAAGTTGTACATGATTTATACAATTTTGAATCTATGGCTGAGATCTAGGGGATGGTGTCCTTTTAATATTATGATGTCTTTACTGTTGTCCAGGATGTTCATTCTGTGATGGTGTGATGTTTAATCTTTTGATGTCAGAGTAGCCTATTGTCACGTAATGGCAGGTCCTTGATTAACTGAAGTTAAATAACTTAATTGTAAGAGCCATTAGTCTGCTTCGGTTGTAATGGGTCAGGAATGCACTATGAATGAACTATGGCATTTTGAATCGCTGTCTCTTAAACTGTTTATATTTTCCGTCTCAAGAGCACCTTTTATTCTTTACGCAGGTCAACAACTTCTGTCTTTAAGCCCTGTTCGGTAGTTCTATACTGCGTATAAAGTAAAAGAAACGTTTTGTGTCATTAAATGAAATAGTAAAAAGCATATAAATGTTTCACAAGTGTAGACCTTAAGAACTGTGACCTTTTATCTTTTTTGATGTTGGACCAAACATAAGTTTGGCAATTTACGTGGTTTTCCTGAGCTCTGATTTATTTGAAAACATAAATTTACCTTAAAAACGTTAAAAAATACCCAACGTATTTTGTAAGGGTTTAGCATAATAAGAATGTAGAAAATGCCCCGAACGATTTCAACCCTCTATGTGTTTTGTATTTAGTATAACGAAAAACTAGGAGTTTGGTTTATCAAGATTCTTACTATCATAAAGGTTCCCCTTCGCTAAATTTTATAAAAGACATAATTCTCACATTTTTTACAGATCTTAGGATGTTTCAACTCATATAATGGGCTGATTGGTTATGTGAATACTTAATAACAAAAAATTAATTATTTTAGATTATTTTTCTCGAGACTTGTAAATTTAAAATGCGATAAAAACCAGAAACAAATTTATTTCAAAAATGTAATCAGGGAAAATAACAATACCCCTGAATGCGAGCATGTTATAGAATAGAAGTTAGAGTGATTGCTCCGGCGAGAAAAATTGGAAAAGTTCGTCTTTTCATAAGTAATTTAACTAATGGTTTGAAAATTACTATCTGGGAAGTTTCAAACCATGAGTGAAATTCGGTTGGACTATTGAACGAACAAAAGTCATAAATCGATTAAATAGAATAAAAATAATGTTAAAAATAGCAAAAAATATTTATTGATTGTTTCCAACGATGTATTGATTACTGCAGCTTCCATCATGAAAGGAGTATTTACTTTCTAAAACAGTTGAACGTCATCTGCGGTAAGGCGATAGCAAAAAGTGCACATGTGTGATTTTCGATATTTGGTTTATAACCATCGTATTATAAAATGCTAGTGGTCAAATTGAAACTAAAATCTCATGAGTGGAATCAGTGAACGAGCAGTGGTATCCTCGAGTGAACGTTGTTCTTGAGGTGATGTGCCACCGCAGCGAGTGCGCCGCCCAGGCGTCTTCCGTGGCCGGGGGAGGGGGAGGGAGTGGGGGTGGTGGGCGGAGGTAAAGGCGGTCGAAGGGAGCCGCTGTAATGCGTCCGCCCACCGCTGGCAGCGTGCCGACTGCGTGTTCCCTTGGCCTATCCAGCTAGCCTCTCTAGTGCAGCTGCAGCCCGCGCGGCAGGCGCTGCTCCTGCTGCTGCGTCTATCCCCCCCCCCCCCCCCGCCGCTCGCCCTCACGGATCTTCTTGCCTCCCTCCTCCGCCCTCTCGCCGCTCCTACTCCGCCCCTCCTCCGCCATTACCAGGCTCTCCGTCATCCCTCGCCTCCCTAACACATCTTAACGCCCTCATACCGCCCTCCACCGATCACGTTTTGTCCTCTTTCCTATGCTCTCCCTCCACCTTCTCTCCGCCCTCCCTCCACCCTCCCTCCAGCCTCCCTCCGCCCTCTTTCCGCCCTCCCTCCACCCTCCCACCGCTCTCCCTCCAACCTCTCTCTGCCCACCCTCCCGCCGCTCTCCCTCCAACCTCTCTCTGCCCACCCTCCCGCCGCCCTCCCTCCACCCTCCCTCCGCCATCCCTCCGCCTCCCTCTGCCTTCCCTCTGCCATCCCCCTGCCATCCCCCTGCCCTCCCTCCGCCCTCCCTCCGCCCTCCCTCCGCCCTCCGTCCGCCCTCCGTCCGCCCTCCCTCCGCCCTCCCTCCGCCCTCCCTCCGCCCTCCGTCCGCCCTCCCTCCGCCCTCCCCCCGCCCTCCCTCCGCCCTCCCTCCGCCCTCCCTCCGCCCTCCCTCCGCCCTCCCTCCGCCCTCCCTCCGCCCTCCCTCCGCCCTCCCTCCGCCCTCCCTCCGCCCTCCCTCCGCCCTCCCCCCGCCCTCCCTCCGCCCTCCCTCCGCCCTCCCTCCGCCCTCCCTCCGCCCTTCCTCCGCCCTCCCTCCGCCCTCCCTCCGCCCTCCCTCCGCCCTCCCTCCGCCCTCCCTCCGCCCTCCCTCCGCCCTCCCTCAGCCCTCCCTCCGCCCTCCCTCCGCCCTCCCTCCGCCCTCCCTCCGCCCTCCCTCCGCCCTCCCTCCGCCCTCCCTCCGCCCTCCCTCCGCCCTCCCTCCGCTCTTCCTTCGCCCTCTCACTACCCTTCCTACGCCCTTCCTCAACAATCCCTTCTACTTCCATACTCCTTCCCTCCTCGCACTTCTCCCTCAGCCCGCAATCCATCCTCCCGGGAAGATCAATTTTAGTTGAAATCTCTGAATATTGAATAAATTCAAGCGACTTCTTCCAACTACAATATTGAAGATACAAATTTATCTCCTGTATTTAATTTGTTCTCCAAAATTATATATTTGTTATTGGGGCGTCACTAAGACATTATATTTATATTTTCAAAAATTACGGGTAATTTTAGTTTCATTATGCTTGAAATAAAGACAATTTTAAAAACAAGATTTTCTCAAAAGACTCCTAATATTTTTAAAACATTTTATAACGATAGTTCTATATAGCTCAATTAACTTTAAGTAAACACCATTTCGATAAAATTTTGATATTTAAAAAATTAGAGAAATTAAGTTTTTTGATACATACGTCACGTTCTTTATTAAATTACATTACATTAGTTTTTTTATACATTATTCCGTTTGTGAATATAAGTGTTTCAATTGTTTTTAATGAAATTTCTCAATAACTGAAAAGTTTTCTGTGATCTCAAAATGTTCTCAAAATTGCGCATTTGCAGAAACTCTTGAACGAAATTTTCTTCAAAACAGCAGCTTTTTTTTTCTTGAAACGTTTAGCACGGGTGGGGATAAATCCACAAATTATATGACAAAAACACCATTTTGATATTTTCTTTTAATTTTTTGGAAACTACACAAATGTATTTTTTTTAAATACCTCTCAATTTTTGATTGAAATTTTACTTGTATGACTGTGTTTTACTCTTCTATAACATTCTTAAAGTAATATTTCAATTCTACTCTTAGGGGACCAACAAATTAGAAAATGAGAAAATACGTGTTTTAGGCGCCGATAGGTAGCATTTGGGAAAAGGGGGTGGGAATACCAAAAAAAGATAGAGTAAATAGATTAGAAATCTAAAGAGCCCGAGAAAGTTTGAGTCATGCTGTAGGCCCACTAGTTTCTCGTATGCAGCAAACATGGACCAGCACCAATTTTGTTACTGTCAGTAAAAACTTCATTTAAGTTTTTTGCCAAGGTAAGAGACGCTTATAAATGACGCTGGTCTCATTTTGATTGAAGTTTTTGATTTCGAAAAAACGAATTCGAAGAATTGAAAAACCATTTTTTCTTGATTTTTTTGCCGAGGTTAAGAACTCATAAAAATGACGCTGGTCACATTTTCACTGAAGTTTTCGCAGTTTTAAATTATTATATAGCAATTAGAAGTTAGAAGTTAAAAATATGAGAAAGCAAGTGTTGCTGTAGCTCCAGTAGTTCAAATTCATATTGGGTATTTTCTAAGATTCACATTCAACGTAATTCGGTTCCCGAGCCTTTCATATTACACAGATTTAAAATTGAGAATCTGGGGACTGAATTTTATTTTTTCACCCTAGAAAGACGCATCCGAAATTCCTTGCCTCTTCTGAGGATTCCTTTCAGCTGTCTTCATATCTACCAAGATTCGTGAGATGGCTCCTCTTAAGATTGATGGGTTCCATTCATGGTTGGACGTCCGCTACGACTAAATGGCAGCTGACACGAAAAATGAATGTCGAGAGCGACATGTTCCTTAGACGAGCGGTATTACAAGAGATGGCCGAAATCAATTCAAAGGGGTTATTGAGTTAGAATTTGTTCACTCACTAGGAACTCACATTCGCGCTCCTGACAAAATCAAATTTTCTTCTAGAATCTAGCATTGCTGTGACACATCACTTACTTTCTCACATTATTTATAACGGCAGTACAATATTATAAAAGTGTTTCAACCCTCAGAAATGATTCCATCCCGCTAAAATATTTTTCCATGCTAGTATTCTTTGGTTTAGCACATGGCGTACGTTACCCCAGAACTTTAGCCTCATAGGTAAACAATATTCCTTCATGAGGTTTTGCTTCGCGCGTTTTCGCACGTTATTATTAACTTCAGCCAACTGTTAACGGTATTGAATGAATTATTTATGCCTCTTCACGCGTTTATTTTCACATGAAAATTTGGGTGCAACATATATCAGAGGTCTCCTGGATCGCCCATCTTCATCTTCGTTGAACAACTATGATAACCATCAGGGACCCCGACACTCTTGCCAACCACAACTCCGCACATGTGCAAATAATTGGATTAGGAAGAAATTCAAGATAATAAATTTCTTCAAATGAAACATATAACAAGTTAAGTTACATTCGTGGAGGTAACTCTCGGTTCGGTTTGCCCATTCTCCCGAGTTTCCGTCAATCTACGCTGTAAGATTACACCATGGGTCTGCCTCTATTTTTAACTCAACGCATCACGACACAAGCACAAGCACAATTCAGTCAAAGGAGAAATTTCTCTCTTCGACCAATAAGGTCCCATCCGAAAGAAATTTCATCTTGGGGCTACAGGAGCACTGTGATACAAGAGTGATTAGCACACGACCAGAGGAAAAGTGCGTATATTTCAGATCAAAATAAATTACCACACACCTACCTAACAAACTATTATATATTTCCCTTCAAACAGAAATAAACATAAATAATATATTTGGACGTTTAAAAACTGAACTTACGTGCGGAAAACTTTCGCCTCTCCCCTCCTCTAAGAAACCGTCACTGATTGGTGTAGAGCTGCATCTCTGGGTTGAGAATGTCATCTATTGCAATGCCGTTTCAAAATATAAAACTTTCCGAAAGCTCGCTATCGATGTTTGCATTCGCTGGGCCGCGCGCTCGGTGGCCGCACAGTAATGGGTCTTTAATGATTCATTGCACTACATTGTGATGTGATGTATGATTGTGCCTCGCATTGCGATTCCCACGAGCAGAGCCGGCGAGCTCGCTCGGAATTCCAAGAATTCAGGCGAACGATCCTAAACTATTCTTTTTTCAGTATCCACCCGGATTGTTTCACTGGTTGATCGCAAAGTATGACACAAATGGCACAGTTGCACAATTGATAAAAGGAAATATATGTAATAAGAAAAGAGAGCCCTATTTGAAAACCGCATGTTCATTCGCAATGCAAGTGTTCATTACTACGGGAGAGATGGCTCAGGACATCAACTGATGTCACTGCTGTCCCTCTGACCGGGAGGACCTAGGTTCGAGTCCCGCTGGTGTCTGGAGGAGGATTCTAGCGGCCGGCTGCTCTGATCGGTAGTTTCTCAGATCAACATCTGGAAAATGCTGGAGCAGTACCCTAATTACCAGGGCACGGAACGCGCGCGATCTTTCCATCCTCTTCCTCGATCTATCCTCACCTCTTCACACACACTTACGCTATAATAAACTACTCTACTGCACACGCCGGGGGAGCGCTTGGGAGCCTAGAGCGCGTCCCGGGCGTGGCAGTTGGAGAGAGATACCAGGTCAGGGAAAACCCGGTTGGTCGGAACCGGAAGACCACCGCCACCTTCCGAGCAAAAGCCTGCACTATACTTACGGGACTAATGACCATAGTAGTTGACACGTCAGGAATCACTATCAATCAATCATTATTCATTATTAGAATCAGGCAGCGAAACCCTGAAAACTAATTATTCCAAATGTCAGTCATCTGTAAATCCTCCGGTTCGGTTGATTATCCAAGCCCTATTGGATATGCAAATGAAATAACTATAGACGTTGTCATTGCGAACAATAGGGTTTAATATAATAGCAGCTTTCGATGGCTTAGCCATCATCATCAGTTGTATGCTGGATGGAAGCCACAAAACGACTATTGTTGGCAATGACTATTGTTGGAAAACCCTATTGTTGGCAATGACAACGTCTATAGTTATTTCATGAAAAATGCCAACGATAACACACCACAACACCTATGCAAATGAAGTTGTTAGCATTAGCTACAACAAGAAAGCTCTGGAATTCGGCTTTTGCTGAGAGCGGTAAGACGTGATATTCAATATCACATGTCCGAAGAAATTTTCGACGCGTGACGTCAGAGCGACAAATATATTTATTAAGAAGCAAGTGAAAGACACGACCGCAAAACCTAAAGAACACAAAGAAAGTGTATATGACAAACTTTGGTTTTAATTTGAACTTGCAAGAAGAACAAATCAAAAAGTGAATGATGACGATCTGCCACCGTGAACCCTGAACATTTCACAATTGGCAGAGAAAATACGAATTTTTTCGTCTCACGCCGCGATCATTCGTTTTAAAAAACAGACAAAAATAAGAGAAGAAGATCACAAAATTTGTATCCCGCACTCACGTTTACGACGAAGAAAAAAATGATGTCGTTGTAAAGGAATTTATCGAAAAAGTCTTAGAGGTATTTTCTCGTTACTCACTGTCGGACCAATGTGTATCTGAGCGCGAAATCAAAACGGACTTTTTCGTTTGTTAGTGAAAAATACACTCAGAACGTTTCATCAGTTGGTGCTTTATCACACTACTACTCTCTAATCACCACAATAAGTATGAATTGCTTATTTTTGCCTAAATTATTTAAAGATCTGCAGGAACCAAAATGATTTTTTGGTTGTGTAGTCTCCAAAAGCGTATTTCAAGCCGAAATACTAATTAATGCTCCTACAAAATCATGAAAAATGGGAAAGAAAGAGTGGAACAGTGGTTTAAAAACGCCCATTCATTCATTTGTAAGGGAAATTTTTACTCTACTTTTAGTTTCATGGGCCACTCAGAAAACGTAGTTGAAGATACTCTTCCAGGCCAACACCATTGAATTGCTCCAGGTCGCTCCCACAACTACAGGAAAAATCCCGTGGAAGCTACGTATTGCCACTTATCAGAAAAATAAATGTCTGACAAGAGTATAAACACAAAATGATTCGATAGAGTCACAATTCTTCAATTGCAATCCTTTATTGTTTTCCAATTTTCATCTCCGCGTTTCCTGAATATGATCAAATATTCGTGGTTTGCTTCCAAATGTGTAACAAACCGGTCTCCTGAATTTGGAGTGCCCGTCAAATATTGCCTTGAAACTATGAAAAACCAATGTGGAGGAGAATGTGACAGTGATGTTTTTATTCGTTGTGATTGGAGCCAAAAACATTTATGTTTTCATCATTCAGTTGAAACTAATCATTTCTGGTTTTAATTCGTGCTCCACTAAGTTGTGACGAGAGTCTGCTCCTGGCTTTCGCCAGCCCACTCGCTCGCCCGTGTGGCCCCCATCCAACCGTTCACCCGCCTGGTCGATATCAATATGTATCAATAATACATATATTGACCAAATTTGTTATTCATTTATATTATTATTATTATTATTATTATTATTATTATTATTATTTTCAAAGTTAAGAAAAAAAATCAAAATAAAATATTATATAACTGCATACTTCCGGTCAATTTTAAAAAAAATTTAAAATAAAACTATTGTAGTTTTGTCCAGCGACACAACGAAACTCCATTGTTAGGTCAGAGTTTAGGGAATTTTAGCGCCAGGCGTAAGGAGATATCCTTAAACTCTATTGATCACGTGAATAACGCCTTTATACGGTCGTAATGAACAACTTTCAGAAGAGTTTTAGCAATTACAACATTGCGTTATGCATTATAACAAAGGAAGCATTTCAAGCGTTGAACATAAAAATTGCATAATATATCAAAGAGTGTAGGCTAGTGGTGAGACATTTAAAACACGTTGAGTCAACAGAGCAACAAACATACATTGTGCATAGAGTTTTAGATTTTGTGGCCCTCCGTGATGAGTATGCAGTCTGCTTTTCTTGAAAATATAGGAAATACCTTAAACCAGCGTTCATTTAAGACATAACCTATCGCGAAGATTTGATTTTAACTCCTTTTTCGAGAACTTCTTTCCTGTCACCTCTCCAACACATCCCGTTAATTCTTGCAGATTTGTGGAGTTGGTAAGAAATAATTGTAACTGCTTCACATACGAAAATCAGTTTACCAGAGTTGGAAAAATTCAACTTTTCCTGTTGTTAGGCGGCCATTTTGCCCCTTGTAAGGTGACCGTAGAGACACCCACAGGCGTGCACTATTTATGAAGGTATAAGGTCGTACCTTACGCCTAAGGTAAGACGTTATGACTTCGAGGTCCGTCACATGACTGTTAGTGCATAACGCCGCTACCTAACGCGTGGCGCTAAAACTCCCTTTTATCTTCAGTATTGGAGCCTTACAGTAGAAACTAGCATAGAATATTTTGAATATGGGCTTCTGATAGCGCATTGCGTGTGTCAGAAATATTTCGAGGGGTGTTTCGACATGAATAAACTGATACTCTTCTTGATCTTCTCACATAATTGAAACTCCCCTAAATCTTTCTCCTTCAGTTTTTAATTGTCATGTTTCCTTCACCTGACCTCAAACACTCAGCCTCTCCTCCCCCATCGCAGCATCAAACGATCTCTGGCGGGGGATCTGGAGGGGGAACGGGTCCTGTCATTAGTCTGCAAACGTGGAAGTGGCAAAGGCCCCCTCGTGCATTAGCTAATGCGGCTTTGGGGAGGTCGATATGTCGACGACGTTCCGCCGCGAGCGGAGAGGGGGTGCCCCTCCCCCATCCCACTTCTCCCCCTCCCCCTCCGCCCACCTATCTATCCCTTTCACGGTGGCTGCATCCACCGGGACTTGCGGGCGGCGGTTTATCGCGAAAAATTGAACGCGGCCACCAGCGCGCTCATCGGCGGGTGTGCGTGGTCGATTGGTCGAAAGAGGGGATGTGTTCGATGGTCATAACAAACAGCTCTGTCCCTTCTCGGAATAAATTGTAAACATTTTATTAAATGCGTCATCCTGGTCGCGGGTGATTTATTTTAAAAATGCATCCGCATTTCAACTTGTTTTCCCACCCTTCCGTGTTTGGTGTGTAGCGAGCAATTGTATTCCATAACGCTCTTGTAAATTATAAATTACTCGAATTTTATTGAAGTATTGCGTGTGATCCGATGTATAATATTGCAACGTATATTTTACGTTGGGTGGAGTTGGAACAACCGCGTGACAACATTCAAGAGAAAAACGAATATGAAATACGTCACACATTTTTACGAGTTTTACAGGTGGTGACGAAGTCTGCAAAAGGTCCCCAATGAGACAAATGTTCACAGCAAATTCGTTTCATTAATAACCATAAAATATTCTGTAAGAAAGAGAATTATATAGAACTATATAGAGAGAACTTTGATTGTACTGAAAAGTACTAATAAGTGTTTAAAAAAATTATCAAATCATTTTAATAAATATTTATTTTAATGTAAATATAAATAAATGTTCATTTTTAAAATATTAAACGTCTAATCATTTGCCTTAATGTTAATTTGCATTATTTGGTCAGGAAATTTAATCCAAATTAAATAATCATTTGAAGAGAGATACTATTGACTGGACCCGTGCTAAAACTGTGTACTTTTGTAAATAATTTATTTGAAAGTGAAAACTACTTTGTGGTGGAACATTTATGGTTTCTACGCTTTTCTGACCACTCATGCAATGGAGTGGGGACACACACAAGACGTACGAGTGCACCACAAAATTACAATAGAGAGTACAAAAAGATTCATTTTGTAGAATACTGCTTAAGAAACTTAATCCTCCCCTACCCACTTTGCCCTCGCCGACTCCCAAAGAAGACTCTTTATTTCTTCTGGGATACGTATTTTTAAAGGTCTACGTCACATCGATTCCGAGTTGTGTGCGATTTTACGAGTTGCGTGTTGGATTAATCTGTTTTGTACACTATAATCTGCAAACTTCTATTTTTTCGTCCTAACTATGTAGGATACAGAAATTAGGAGGAATTGTCCTGTCCAGTTGTAGCATACTTGGATGATTTTGTACGGATGGTATCTTGAAAACTATCAGAAACATTCCTCTAACCTTAATTCCACTGGCATAAATATATAATTAATTATATGGAGAGGAGATTGCGTCTTTAAACATCTTTGAAAAATATTGTAGTTGTTGATTTTCTCCCCAAATTTACCAAAAAATAACTTTTGTTAACAATTTTAAATAGTAATTGAACGTACGTACGAATAGGACGAAATACGTACAACGTTCTGGCATTATCAAACTACATTTTCAAGTTAATAAAAAAATATTTTATTGAACATTATCTACTATCATCAGCAATAAAAACTACTGGTTCTACATCACATATTTTCTCGTATAATTTGTTACGGTAACATTTTTGGCAGGATCGTGTAAACTAAAGGCAAAAAGATTACTTTGCTGCGCATAGATTGCGTGGGACAATTACGTATTGAAATGCATATGATGATATTGATTTCCTTCGTCTTCAGATTTCCTTTTAAATGTAAGTGAGTATTAGCATTGAAACAGTGAAGAGAGCTCTAGAATAATTTATTGTGAATTAAAGTTTTTTATAATTCTCAACGTACTTCAAGAATTAATATATTCTGTATTATTGATGTTTTATTTGGAATGAAAAAATTGAAAATTATGTGTATAATTTATAATACTAACACACTAATGGAATCAACACATTTTGAACTGATAATTGAGGACGATGAAAAGCATAACCGGAACCGGCGGTACACCGAAATGGGAAGGTCATGAGTCCTACTCCGAGAAGTCGATTATTATAAAAATACATTAATCGGGCTGAGGAGAAAGGGAACAGGTCATCTTTTGCAACTTTTTCAGGAGGAAACAAACATTAAGCAATACTCACACATTTTATATCATCCTGTCCACTTTTTCTGTGTGGATTCTCAACGATAGCCTAAATACTGTTATGACGCGATTCCTTTCTTCACAGTACAAATTGCCATGCATTAAGGAACCACTTTTCAAAAATATTATATCTGACGTGTTCACTTTCTCCTCGTTCTGATTCCATTATAGTTAATTTAATTGCAATGGTTTCCTGGCCTTGATAAGAACAGTTATCAAACGAATGTCACAAACTTGCTGTATTTGTCTGACATGAGCAATACCCAGGTTTATTGTTACAGAAAGAAATTGCTGGAGACAAATGGTTAGCATGGTTTTTTAGAGAATAAAGATTTGTCCTTACGTTCCAGAGGGGTATATTCTTGCTCATGCCACGGCACTCAAGCGACATAATATGCACTCTTTTTTCAACAATTATCAATCTTTAAAGGGAGATCTTTGCCTGGATGATCCTACAGGTGTCTTCAAATAACATGAAACAAAACCATCAACAGTTTCAAAGAGAGGAATGGAAATTGCTGAAAAAAGTTGCACAGATATGTGTCAAGTAGAAAAGCACTAAAAAGGGTATGAACAAGGTAACAACATGCTGTGTTGTCTGCGCATATGGTAATTAATTACCACCTATCTTAATATACTGAGCGAAGTGGGTCAGCGCGTGGTGCAGACTTCGCAATCGGGAGGTTCGGGCTCGATCCCAGGGTCGGCCATCCTCATCGGGGTTTTCGTGGTTTTCCTTGGTCATAAGGCGAATACTGGGATGGTTAAAAAATATAACGATAACCTGCCATCTCCCACTGTTCTTTTGTCGTTTATCATCACTTTATCACTTCATTCAGCATTCCTGCAAAAGGCAGAAGACCCTTGCCCTTAATAGGAACTTAGTCGGTTAGTAATAATGATAATAATGATAATAATAATAATAATAATAATAATAACAATCACCATCATCATCTTGATATTTCCTCAACTGATTGTTGGAAGGCACGTCACATGCCACGTCAAATGCTCGGACTGGGGTCTTGTCATGTATGGTAGTGCAGGGCATCTACGTGGATGGGCAGATTACTTTAAATTTAGTATTTAAATGCATCGCCAAAATACTTTGTAAATAAATATTTAAAAACGTACTCAAAATACAATACGTTCTAAATTGCTAAACACATACGTATTTAAAATACCAAAGCCACAGTAAACAAAATAATTTTACATTATTACTTTTTTATTGCAACAATATATTGTAATTTTAAATTTCAATAAATTACTAGTAGCCAGTCATACATTTTTGAACAATATCTAAAAACATAACACTTTTAAACAATATCATAAAAATATATAACACTTTTACTTAAACATTGACCAAATCGCTTTCAAATATAAAATGATATCAAAAATATGTCAATTTTTCGGTGAATTGATACATTCTTCCTCTTCATTATAATTGGTAAATTTGTCTGTGGTTTTGAAATGTTCACAAACATGATCGTCGATAATAAATGTTACCTTATTCACGGTATTTTCTGTTATTATTATTATTATTATTATTATTATTATTATTATTATTATTATTATTATTATTCAAAACTGTTATCCCATATCACAGAGTTTTTGTTGAGATTTTATAATAAGTATTTTTGGATTCTATCCTTAGAATCTCATTTGTCTATCTATATGGTTATATTGTGGGTATGTATATAGTGTTTGTTTGCGATGGGTTATGAAGGCCTTTTCTTCAACACCTTGTACTATAAGGCATTTTCTGTTAGTTTACTACGGTTGAATTCAGTTAGTCATAACCACCCTTAATAGCTACGGTTAATGCAGGGTTACTTTCAGGAGTGCTTTTTTATTTTTTGAATTGTCAGGGGATGTTTGAATAAAAATGTTTTCAATTCGTAATGAAAATGGTTGTAATCATTGATACTATCACCCCGCGCTCTTAAATCTGCAATTGTTACTATCTCACGTTTAGATCCAATGTTATAGTGTATGCTAATAATGTAATACTGCTTAGTAACCTACCTTAGTAGACCTTCTAAAGTAGATCTTTAATTTTGTTTTCAATTCTTTGGTTAGGATATCTGCTGGTGGAATTATATGAAATTGTAATAAGTCAAATGTTTGTAAATCTAATTTTGCTACTTGTGGCCTGTAAGTTGGTGTTGATTACACAGGTTTACAAATTCTGGTAAATATTTGGATCTGAGACGACTAAAGGATTTTCTTAAGTATTTGTGTGCGCTGAATTCACGCTGGTGTCCCGCCATCAGGTCAGGTTTCTTTGATTTCTCATGTTGACAGTATTGAGGTCTCACGACTGCTGATTGCGTCAATATCGTGGTTGTTTCATTCTTATTCGTGGCGTATTTTTTTTGGTTCTAAAAAGTAGGGGAGGGAAAATGTGTAAAATCAGTGCAGAGTATTTTTGTTATGTTGATGGCGGGTATTTTGATAGCAAAAAAGGCAAAGTCATAACATATTTTTTGAAGAATATATATCTGCACTACTTCGGATATGTTGTCAATATCAGTGGCTCAGAAAAACCCGGAGTACCGAAATTCTTCTACAACGGGTGTCGAACCAACATGTCAAGAAGCGAGAGAATCTATTTTCCATTTTCATCGCCGATGCTATGGAGAGAATCTCAGAACCACACGAGGTAATTACTTTTGCTTAACGAACGTGGTGGGTATAAATTCAAAAAATGTTAAGACATTGAAATATCTTTCATTCGTATTGAAGCTAGTAGATACGAGGACAACAAAGTGTCTGTGCTACATCTCTTGTTGTTCTAACTTTTGACTGTTGTTACTTCCACCTTTACACATGGAACTTGGTCTTATAAAGGTAAAGGCCCTTGACCGAGATGGACAAAGTTGATTGTCTGATAAAGCTCTTTCCCAATTTCCTACACCAAACTCAATGGTGTTTTCGACGGGCCAGATACTAGAAGACTAATGGTGGACGACTACTTCACCAAATGTTACTCGGCCGCGGAATCAGCAGCAAAGGAGTCTCCAAAGAGTGTTGTTCAAGAATGAATGTTCCCTCCCTAGTGTCATAACACTCCATGTACAAAAATGTTATTGTGTATATTAATGTCACTAATAAAGTTTTGCAATTTATGCGATAAAATATAATATGTATAATTTATAAAAATAGCGATAATTTATCAAAAAGCGTTTTTCGAAATTTCTTTGGTAATAGAAAGAGTGACGACTACAAGCATTGGAACTGGATTGTTGTAAAACGTTTGCAAAATTACCTCAAAACGTGTGGTCGAATGTCGCTGAAGATTCATTTTCATAATTTCCACCTGGAATTTTTCCCTAAGTACTTCGGCGAAACTATCAATGAGCATGAAACAACGGCTACACAAAGATTTACAAAGAATCGAGAAATATTACAAGGGTTTTGGGACAAACGAATGCTCAGCTATTTGTTGGTTTCTAATACGTGAGATGGATCTAAAAAAATACAAACGACCAAGTTTCACTGGAATGAATTTTTGATTTTTTATGTTTTTCCAAATAAAGTAACGATTTTTGATTGAAAATTGTCAAACATGGTCATTCATTTATCTAAGAAACCTGACCTGATAGCCGAAAATGGACTGCGGATTTGTAATCAGCGTCAAAAGTCATTTAAAAAGTGCTTTCAGATCGTCAGGTCCTAAATCGTGTAAACCTATGTTATTACAGGCATTATTTTATTCAATTTGTAATTATTCAAATCACTTTGGTAAGCGCTCTAGTTATGACACCGCCGCTATACATATCTTGGATTCTACCCTTATGGTTCATGTATATCGTGTTTTGGTTTCAATCTGTTATATAGGCCTACGTTTTTATCACTATTATTTTATCTGGCTATGTACTTCTTGTTATATTGCTCCTCCTGAATTCATTGGCTTGCTTACTCTCACTAACTCTTGTTAATGCAATCTTATTACCATGTGACCTCTGTAAATGTCATGTTAGATGACTGGAAATTAAAAGGAAAATTTGTAATTTTTATATTAAAAAAATGTTTGATCATTACTCCCTAGCAATCATAAAATTGCCATAGTTATATCAATATTACATCCAATCTAAAATGTTAACAATGTATTCTACTGGAAAGTTGATGGTGTATTATTTGAACACAAGTGTGGTTTTCTTGTAGCACACTATTTGTTTTATTATTATTATTATTATTATTATTATTAAATTAGTAGCTATGGTTTTCCTTTTGCCTACCTTTCAGTATGGGTTCGTGAATTGGTTGGCAATGTTATCAATTCTTTCAATCATAATTATACACCACTTGGATGATAAATCCTGGCATATATATATATATATATATATATATATATATATATATATATATATATATATATATATATATGTAAACATCTAGTAGACAATTGATTTGATTGTCTTTAATTTAAACAGGCCTGATCAATTTTTAAAAATTTGACCGAAAGTACGCAATTGTATACTATTTTATTTTCATTTTTCTTTCTTAACTTTGGATAATAATAATAATAATAATAATAATAATAATAATAATAATAATAATAATAATATAAATACCAAATTTGGTCAATATATCTATTATTGACATGTATTATATGATTGATATATTATTTAATTGTTTCAGTATTCCTTGGAACTTTGTTTTCTGGTTATATTGCTATTTTAACATATCCCTGACCGAAAACACGTGCCGTGGCAAGGAGTGGTTCATGCATTTCAACCAGTGCTCATTCATTTGCGTTTCGGGCCGTGGCCCGATTCAGACTTGAAACGGAATAAACCCATATGCTATAGCAACTCCATGGGAAGCTGGGTTTGATGGCTGGAGATGAGGC
This sequence comes from Gryllus longicercus, assembly GCA_038098605.1. Taxonomy (NCBI): domain Eukaryota; kingdom Metazoa; phylum Arthropoda; class Insecta; order Orthoptera; family Gryllidae; genus Gryllus; species Gryllus longicercus. Next base: position 3,296,203 of record JAZDUA010000103.1, on the reverse strand, counting down.
TGGACTTTAATGGGTTTTAGTAAGGTGTGTACTTTCTGTATATATTTTTTTGTTTATAAACATATATATTTGGGGAGCGTTAATTTTTAGTCTGTTGCCCTCATTCATTGTTTTTGTCTCTGTAATCTAGCCCTGATGAAGAAATATTTCGATTATTATTATTATTATTATTATTATTATTATTATTATTATTATTATTATTATTATTATTATTATTATTATTATTATTATTATTATTATTATTATTATTATTATTACTATTATTATTATTATAGTTGTTATTATTAATAATATTAATATTTTTATTCATTGTTTTTTATTATTTTATTCATTATTCAATATTTCCATTTGCACACAGTATTTAACATCGTTAATATTAATTTTAACAACGTATATTTATATTTAATTTATTTGGTCAAAAAACAGTAAAAAACGTGTGTAACGTATGGGGCAGAAGATCATCTGCGTACGTATTCTTTTATAAATAGATTTCTGTGTTTTAAAGTACTACAAAGTCCACATAAGTTATGGTGAATTGTAGTTCCCTAAGAACGTAGCTATTACAATATAAAAATAAGTAATACATCGTCAAAAGATATTCCAGAAATTTCGTGTTCGTATTACGCGCTCTTTTTGCTGCTATCTGTTGGCTATTGTCTGAACTTTCACGCCAATGCAGTGTTTGTGCTGCTATCTAGTCGTATCAGTTGTATACCTCAACTACTTCTTACTAGGCAGATACCGACCCTGGTGGCCATTCATGGAACTCTGTCGAAAGCTGTGTGTAGGGTTGTCCAAATGGAACTCGGAAAAGGCGCTGATTTCAAATATTTGCAGATCAAATAAAATTAATATTCGTATACAATATTGACAGCATTCGTCGCAATTCGTAAAACTATTTCTACGCTTTCTTCAACATGTGGTGTATTGTTTACTACAATTTAAACTCGATTTTTTTCCTTACGAGTGTGGAAGAATCTGTGGAAACACAGAAGAAGATCAAGGCAAATGCACTTTAACGAGTAATGTCGAAGGGGAAATTCATAAAAGAATACGTAGCAGTATTCAATAAAAAATGTTTCTTTAACGTTAATGAAATTAATTGAAATGCGTTTGAAAATGAATTCCGATCATGTTATTTTAACACTTCACATGTTCTTAGTATAGCTGTTTTGATTTATTTCTCACATGCTCGCATTAAAAGTACGAACATTCTCACATAGACGTGAGGATTCTAAACATTTTAATTTTCTTGAAAACAAAATCGTTGTTTATGTTTCCAAGATGAAAGAATTGCGTGATTATTTACGAAGAAATGAGCAAAAATGTTTAAAAAAATGAATAGTATACAGAAACGAAGGTATGTTAGGTATATTTCAATCAAGCGTGCTGAAGAAATGGTAAAATTGATCAAACTAGTGGTGCTAAAACAGCAAACATTTTCTCGCTCTTAGTAACGTACAAATGTTTTTCGTTTAGTTAACAAAATATGCTCATTAATTCCATAAAATATCGTTGATTACCAGTATCACTTTACCTGTTTATGGCATGCGTGCAATTAGAACTTCGGCGTGTAATTAAGACACCACAACAGCCAATCAAAAATCAAAGAACGGATTGAAATCGTTTAATTATGTATCGATAGTACAAATGTAGCCAAGGTATTCCCAGACGACTATGAAACATGAACAAAAATGTACATCACAGATTACATACATCAAAAACATATAATCAATGAACCAATGAAACTAAATTATAAACGAATAATTATTATTACTTTTTAGACAATCAAGTTAATATTCTTAGTACAATAAGTTAAATTAGAAACTAATACCCTACTCATACTTGACATCAATCATCCTAACCCAGAAGTCCCTTTATATTGATTGACCTATTTCCCCTATTTGAACGTGATGGCTCAGAGAGATCAGTTGTTTTGGCAAAACTCCTTTGTTTTTCTACAAAATCAAGTAAAGTGTTTATAATGCAAAATATGAATATTCTTCTTTATTCGATAGTCTTTTTCTTCAACATAAACAAGTATTGCCATAAACTTGTTGGTTTGGCAGTAGCTGACTAATGAAACAACGTAAAATATTGAACACGAAAGATGTTGACGTGATTTTGTCTTAGCATATTACAAATATAAAAATGTAATAATCAATTATATTCACTCGGTCTGAAAAGTTCACGAGCAAAATGTCTGAGTCAGAAGTGAATCGCTTTTCTCCTTTCAACATTTAATCGTTGTTCTCTTATATATGCCCAAACGTTTGGTACAAAGTAATGTTTTCAAGGCTTCGTCAGCTTCTTCTAATATTTCAACAGGAATACGTAAAATATTTTCCATTTTCAAACGTTTCTTATTTCATACATTATTCTCTAAGACACTAAGGTGATCACAAATATACGCTGTATGGCGTACTAAAATAGGTCTTGATCAGAACCAATATGACGTCATGAAATTCGTACGTCAAAAGGTAAAGATATGATTGAATTTCTCAAAATTAAAATTATTCTTAGATGGAAACGAAAAAAATATTGAAGGTAAAACGTGGATAAAAGGATATAATTGCACTCATTGTAAATAAGAAACTCGTTTCTATCGTCGCTCGTTTTCTTGAACATACCATTCATGCAATTATAACCCTCTTTAAACACTTGTTTCGTTAGTTACTATAATATTATACCGCATTTTTATCCATATTTGCACATATCATTCGTCCGCTTTAAAACTCTTCTACGAGTTGCATTTTTATGCAATTTTGCATATTTCTTCTGCTTAGGCGTAAAAGCACAGAGTTCAATTTCCTTTCCGAATGCGAGTCCTTAGATGCTTATTTTCATATTTTTGTTTTATTTTCTTTGCTATGTTATGTTATGCTTGTTTCCATATTAAATTTTATTTTCCATATTTTTTGCATATTTGAGCTATACTGTATGAAGTTGCATATTTTCGGGTTATGCTAGAATATGTTGCATATTTTACGATCAATTACGTGTAAAATCGAAAATTAATTAATTATTTATTAACAAATTCCCTCGTTTTACTTGGTCCTTCTGCAGGTGAATATATGTTAATAGTGAATATCACGTTATTCAACTTGTCAGTTCTCTTGAACTACTTTCTATTTCTTTAATTCTCATGAATACTATACTACGTGTTGCAAAGAAACGATACACAAAATTAAGTAACGACAATCTAAACGAACGGCGCCTTTAAACGCAGCCCTGTTTCCTGCTTAACTGAAAGGGAAGACCGCATAAATCACATTCTTCGAACATAGATTTTGTAGAAAAAGTCGCTACTTATCTACCGCTGTCTTTCTCACTTCTCTTTCTCATTTTGTCTTGAGCTTGCTATCTGTTGCAATCTTTTCGTTCATGTGCACAAAATTAAGTTCGCATGCGATATGCCAAAAGTGTTTCATCGCGTAGTTCCAAACTGCGACTTCGGTTAGCATAATTTGACGGGAAATGTGAAATATTTAAAAGCGACGGAGACGACGCGTTTTGCCAGCCTTGCTGTAACAGTCGCCTGCGGAAGTCGTGATCACAACATGTAGCAACAGGTATGCATTAGTATCCAATTTAAAATACTGTATGTATTTTTTAGTTTATATTTCGGTGTGTCAGATAATGTGTTTTCAGAATATCACATTTTCAGCGCATATTTTTTCATATTTTACGTTTTTACTGCATATTTTTGTATATTACGTTTTTATGGCATTGTTTGACATTTGATATTGTATAAAAATCCAATCCATTACAAAAATTCAATTCATTAAAAATTATTAAAAAATAAGGTCCTAAAACTAATTATTTTAAAGCTAACATACCAACACAAATTGGACACTTAAAGCACTGTACTAAATACAGTTATTACATCTCTCATCAATGAGAAGGAATTCTCGGAATTTCCAACCGCCGCCGTATCCCGTCTTGGCGTGCGGCGTTGTCGTACTCCAATCTGGTAATGTCTGAGATTAGCAAATGGAGCGCTGTAAATTCCAATTTACAAATTCAAAAATAAGTAAAATTACGCTAAATGACTCATAATTTAAAAAAATATTTATATCACTTTAAAGAACTAATTTTTGGAACAAATTCATCAATATGGTACTTTTGTAGAGTTAATTTTTGTTGTCGTTGTTCGCAATTTTTGAAAATGTACAGTTTGCTGAAAATGGGACCGGCACCAATCCCTTTTCCATTCTTTCCTACAGATGAGGGGAAACAATTAAAGAAAAACATTGCAGCAATCTTCAAACAAATGATTATTTTTTTTAATTTCCTGTTTCATGCTAAATTACGCAAGAAGTACTCACATTTTGGAAAAATTGAACTTTATTTCCGCTTCTACTTCATGAACACAATTCATTATGAAAACATTCCATCTTAATTATTGTAGCTGTAGAAATACGCTGAAAATTTTCGAACTTTAGCAATTTGCGAATAATTCAACAAAAACGAAACATGACACAATTATTAATATTTCTTCACGCTATTCATAGGCAAACTTCAATCCAGAAATTTGGCTCCATTTTTAAGAAAATTATGAAAATGTTTAGGTTTCATGTAAAGTACCTACAAAGATCAAAGAATCCATTTCAAATTCGCATTGCCTGGAGTTCGTACAGATCTATCAGGGAATATAAATTTTGGAGATACTCGTTAAACAGTTTTAGCGCTATTGTTCCCCATAGACAAAGAAAAGAACCGAGAAACAGACACGTTTTGTCGTTAATCGATATTACAGTATCAAGGCCTCACAAAACATGGATTCTTACTTCACTTACTACTTACTTGACTTACTACTTCGTATAGTAATCTACTACATATGGGAACAAGATTTACTCTATCGTTACCAGGGCCTGGTAATAAGACTGAAAAATTACCATTTTACCCGCAGCAATGCAATAACTTCTCAATACTGCGAAGCAGTAAGCGAGGAAGCAAAATCATTTATCACAATGCTATCTCTGAACAAGAAATTCCGTATTCAATAATAATAAATTTATTGACTCACCACCATCCTCCTTCCTACCAGCTGACACAGGGTGGTGTGAAGAGTTATAGAGTCGTGTGTTTTTCAGCAACAACAAATTAAGTGCCAAAAAAGTAATACTCTGTTATTCGTAGTAAACTGAAACGTTGAATTCTTGCATTTTTGCTAATCATACATAAAAAACTGAAACGTTGCTATATTGTATACGATGTATAGAGAAAATTATGATATGTGCAAAAAACTCTATCTCATGGTTTTGACAAATAGATTTTTGGGGCTCTGTAATATCGAAAAAAATGTTTCGTCTTCTGAATTACATGTATCTGTCTGTGAATAACACTAGCACCTAATGTTCACAGACTTTTCGCAAAAATGGGCGACATTCCCCAATCCTTCCTAACTGTGGGCCCTGCGTAAATGACAGGAATCTTTTAATTTGTAGAGTTATTTTTGCCTGAATACTTTTAACGTTTTCTAAAAAAAAATTACAATGGAGATATCTCTTTGTACGGCGCACGTGTGACTCGGACAAACTTTTGAGTTTTCGAAAAATAAAGGTAAGTAATTTAATACGGACGAATTTGAGCGGGCAGATTGTTAAATGATCTGGCAGGTTGTTAAATGAAATGGTAAGCACACTGGTCTCTGAAACGTACAACGTTCTCGGGTTCAAATTCCATCCCCGTTGCACACACTCGCAGAGGTATGTGTGAGGGTCAATATGGAGTGAGCCCCAAGTGTAGTGAGCCGTTGCTGGCCGCACAAACATGTGCAATTGAGTTCAACTGGGCGAAATTTTCAATTTCAACTAGGATTTAGCTAGTATTATGTGACCGTTACAAATAATACGGAAAACTTTGTGTTGTTGCATTTCCTCAAGTTTTTTTCACATACTCTAGAATGTGAATTTCAAATGCAATGTTATTTGTTTTGTTTTATGCGCTTCTTTACTTTCTTTTTTTAAATTTTATTTCTTTTAGTAGCTTTATAAAGAAATAAGTTCACTAGTGACCACTATTAATTTATTTATTAATAATAGTTATTATACTACCTTATAACAATCACAAATTTTAAATACAAAATTATTCAATACAAATATATTTATAAATTATAAGAAGCAGAAATATTATGTCCAATAATTTTTTACAAATATTTAGATCATTTTATCAACATCAACAATATTAAGATAGTTTCATATTGATTTGCAACCTTCAGTTGAATAAAATGTTTCATATATATAGTTTTTTATGCCAAGGTTTTGGAGATTAAGCATTCACGGATAATTTGAGATGTTGATAAAATAGTTAATGTGAGTATGTCTACATGCAGAAATGTCTATTACCGAAATGCCTGCAGGCAAACATGTCTTCATGCAAGAATTAATTTAAATATGTCTCCATAAAGAAGGGTCTACATATAAATGTAATTATAAATACATTTTTAACTCGAAAAATACATTAGCAAAATGTATGCAGTAGCACGAATAGGAGTTTCATTAAAATCATTCATCAAATTCTTATACTTCATCTACTTCCAATTTCAGGCGATAACTTAATCCTCTTACGTATGTGAGTATTTCATTTCACTGTCTATAGTCTTCATAGCGCAATACCATTATTTCAACTTGCTCCATATTGACAGAATATTTTAACAGTTTACTCGTTAGACATTTCTGTTAGACTTTTAGCCAGTAGACATTTAGCTGATAGTATTTGTAGTTTGTTGACCTTTTTGGTGGTAGACATTTTAGGTTTGGACGTTTAAACTTAAGACTTAATATAGACTTAGACCGCATTTTTATTAGATATTTTTTTCTGTTAGACATTAATACAGTTAGACATTTTCTTGTAGACCTGCTGACCTTGAATCATTGGTGCCTGTTACAGAATTTCATACGACATGGAGTTTGGATGTTGATGCTTTCGACTGGTGATCCCATACCTTTATGGGAACTTTAAAAAATGTGAGTAATTTAAGTAATTTAAAGAACCATGTATCTGATGGTCAACGTTCACTAAATGGGTTGTGTTTTTAGCAGTTACGTCAGCTGTTTCATACATTTATGGGAAGGGAGCTATAAAATTAAAAATAGTGTTTTCGTTGTTCTAAAGAAGATTTTGAATGATTGGATTATTGGACAATCTATTTTGGATAGCTCTGAGTGTTGCCATGGAGTCAGAAAAAATGGCAATGCGTATTATCTACATTTTGGGTGCTGTATTCAATGTCTTTGAAGACAGACCAGGTCTCGCAGCAAAAAGAAAGAAATCTTTACTTTCAATATTTGTTTTGAATTATTACAACACCCAAAATAACTGTAAACATTTTAAGATTGTAATTTACTTCTCTCTCTACTTTTTTTTTCAAATTAGTCACACTGTATTTGGCCTTTAATGTACAGACAGAATAATACAATAAAATTTAATGTAACTTATGTATTGATATAAAGCAGTGATTTTGTTTCACTATTCTGTCTTTAAATTAAAGGCCAAATACATTCTGACTAACTATAAACATTCCCGCTGCCTTTACGAAATCCCCGCTGGAGCTGGTGGAAATGTTTCGTAACCCTAAACGCTCCCGTGGCGTTTGCCAACCCTGCGCGGCGGGGGCAGGGGCGGGGTAGAGTCGGTGTCATTATGGGAATGTTTTCGAAGCCATTCGTCACCCGCTGCCTCGTAATTCGGGGCCGAGCTGTGTCCCGGCGCGGTCTGATCCGACCGCGCCGCCTTTGACGCGGAACATTTTTCATTACGCCCTGCAACACGCGTCGAGTGGCGCGCTTCGCTTCACGCGCGGCTGATTCACGCGCCACGCAACCGCTCGCGTTTCCCGGCACAGCGCACATTGCGCCGACTGCGACTTTATTTCGTTCTGTTTGCAACGACCACTATCGCACGGCGTTCTCTCTCGCGATTACGTGTGCAATTTTCGAAAATTCGTAGGCTAACGAAAATCTCACCTTTCTTATTGACATTACTGTTTTTTGTGGTCTGCCCACAATTGAGCTCTGCTTCCTTTTTTAAACTAAGGTTCTTAAATCTCTCCTGAGCCGCTTTTATAACTTTGTTCTCATTAAGGAAAATAATTAAGAGAAAAATTGGATCCGGTTTTTCGAGATACATTTTTTAAATTGTCAGTATTTCATGCTCAATTACGTGAAATTTAAACGTAATTACGTCATTTTCTCGAAAAGTGTACATACTATTATTTAAAGAGACTTACCCTTTTGTCAACCCCATGAACAGAGGTTGGACTTCATGCTGAAATTCATCTACTCGCCAAGTAACCTCTTCCTTCTCTTCAACATCCCTACTGTATCCATTGCTCCAGAGAACTGATCCAAAGGCGTCGTAAATCAAAATCTTACGATTTATCTGACCATTCGAAGTGTATTTAAAGTCGTAAGTGATTTAAACGCGGGATATGGGTTAAGATGATTTCATTTTTTAACTTCAGTCCAGTAATAGAAAAAAAAATTGAAAATAATTCTTAACGATTGGTGTTTTCAGATTTTTCGTGCTTGTTCCCGGGTTCGAAGACAGTAAAAATTATTTTTTGTTAATTTTGTTTCAAAAATGTTTTGAGGAGTTTGATTTTAGCGCCTAAAAAATACAAAAAAATTCTGATAGTATAAATTATTTTCTTATTTTAAATATTTTTTTCATTCAGATGTAATAACGTTTAGTTGACATAAACAATTAAAATGAAAAAATAAAACAAAATTTTTAGGCTCTAATGGGGGTGGTGGTGATAGGAGGGGGCTACGAAACATTCCAAAATTCTTGTTTTTATATTAGTTTTGTAGTTTAAAAAGTCACGTAATTTGGTTTTAAGGAAAATTTTACCACCTTATTCGAGGGTGTCCTTAGGTATATCTTGGCCATCATTACATATTTCATTAGACACTGGATTGTTGAAGGAACATTTTAAAATAGATACCCATTGTAATTGCGACATACAGTCGCCTCCCATTTTGGTGAACTTGTGAGGACTAACATTTTTGGTTCACCATATCGGATTATGACAAAATTTCTCCGTATGGGTTGGTTTTTTATTGATATAAAGATACAACAAAATACATTAAGAACACGAACTGAAAAATTCAATATCTTTATATGTCATTAAAAGATAAATTTCTTTTTTAATTGTTCCTTCATGCCTTTTCATTATTAATTTCTCTAGATTTTTCTCCAGAGTTCTTTCTCTCTCCATAATTGATTTTGCATTTTCCTCTTTATCTAAGTATCGTAACGCGATCTTGACACCCTTCAATGCCTATTGCACTGTTGGATACTCCTTCAATGCACTTTGCACTGTGCAACTCTCCGAAGATCGGTTTAGTGACCTTATAATATTCGAGATTCTTTTGGCAGCGCAAGCGGCTAATGAAACTGATCGCCTTTCTGTACGGCACGGCGGATATTGCCAGGGTGTAGCAGTAACGGGCTTCCTGTCGCCTACGTAGAACCCAACGCGATTTGTCTAGCGGAATTTCAAGTACCATCGAGATTGAAAGAGAAGCAATCAATCGCGCGTCGCCGCCGCCAATTGAACCTTTCGCACGACGCGGCCTTTGTTTCCGCAGTGAAGCTCAGTGAAAAAGGTCATTACTAATGTGACTATTATGGGTTCCTTACCTGCACAACAGACGATACTACTATTACGGTTATTGGTCGACATTTTTTTCTCATTGGCTAGTATTGGAATTTGTGGCACTGGGGCGATATACTCGTTTCCAGGGAGGAATTAACTTCCAGGAGGTTGTACTTCCTACGTTCACTCTAGCCGAGGTTCAGGTTAACTAAAACCGAGTCCCCTTATGCTTATTTGTAATGAAAGTGAACCGAAACTAGTGACTTAAGTTCACTGTAACCAAAAGCTCACTACATCCGAGTTCACTATAAGCGGAATTGAGTCTATATCGCTGCGAACAAAATCGTCATCCTTCACCCCTCCATTGGTTGTTTTGAAGTGTAGTTGAAATGAAATATAGAGAATTTTCAGCCCGTCCACATCTCATTGTATTTACGCTCACGGCACCAATCGGGATTAAAGTTTATATACTACGGTAATCGTTCCAATTTGACGTTTTTCTTTCGCCTGTCCAATGATTCATAAATCCGGCTCTAGTTTAGTGACGTCGTCCATATTATTCTAGTTTCTTTCCGAAGCCGGTCCTTAGCCCGGCTGGGCGCTGTTGGCAGCTCCGCCTTGTCCAGAGCTATAGGAAATCAATTAGGGACGTGCACGTGCCCGGCTCGTACCGCCATTCGTCTCGGAGAGTCGGAGAAAGTCGACGCGATGCAGCGGCGGCGATAATCGATTCTCTGCGACTCGAAACTTGTCTGCACATCTGTGCCCGCGTCGGACGTGGATGGCGTCCGAGTCTGAGTTTGATTCATGCAGGGCAACGCGGTTGTCATTCTGAAGAAGTGTGAGTGCGTGGTAAAGTCCCTAAATCCTACAGCAATGTGTCCTTAATTAATTAAATTTAAAAAAACTATGGACATTACCACACCAGAGACAATTTTTTTTTCTATAATATGTCGAGAAAGACTTTAAAAGAAAAAGTATGTATATTGCTGAATAGTGACTGACATGTTTCTCGCAGACATTATTATTTACAATTTTGTGTCGAGAATAGCGCAAACTCGACCTAATGTCACCCAGGCACCCAACTCCCGATGGGACAACCTTAAGCCTTAGGGGTTTCTCAACAAAGTACCCGTTCTTTACACCAAATAAAGAGTGAGGGCGTCCCTTGGTTATTTGTAGCATAACTAAATAGTCTGACTACATCTGAAATGATAACTTGTAATAATTTGAGCGAAGATGGCAAAATGGTATGAGTCACTTTTTAAAAATGTCCCATGAAAGTAATTTTAAGTATCAAAATGTCATGAAAAATTTCTCAGTAGCTTTTGTCTATTTGTAATTTCTCACTATTGTTCTTTCATATACTAAGAGAAATTCACCTTTTGCCTACTTCTGAACTAACAAACTACACTAACAAACAACAGAGTTTTGTGTCATTTTGTAACACCGGACACACTCCAGACACTGTTTTAACATCCAAAATTACCTACTAACCTTGCGCAAAAACGAAACAAAAACTAGTGGTACCTTCTCGTACTAATTAAAAACATCAATCAGATCGGCCGAGGAATATCAATTTTGTTGCAAAATCCTGCTTACGATTTAGCAAGTAGAGTAGTTCACAGACAGACGGAAGGACATACGTTTTACCGTCAATCAATTTTTCGACGCAAGTACTTACGAAACATGGGTTCTAAATACACAAGGTGTTAGAGGAAGTAGTTTTATGCAGATAGGAACAAGATTTATTTACTTTCTCGATGTCAGGGCACGGAAATAGCTCGCTGACTTTGCAATCGGGGCCCAGGTTCGATTCCCGGGGCCGGTCATCCTTACCAGGTTTTTGTGGTTTCCCTCGCTCTCAATGTTGGGATGGTTCCAAAATCCCACGAACACCTCCCAACCTGTCACCGCCCGTCACCATCCTAGTCCTTTTATCTCTCTTCGTCCCCCTATCACTTCATTCAGCATTCCCTGCAAAAGCTAGAAGTCCTTTGCCTTAATCAGAACTTAGTTGGCTAATAATAATACTAAAATCTTATTATTTTGCTTTTTTAGTATATTTTTTGGCTTAAGTGCGGTGGTTGTGGCATGAAGCACGCGCTCCGATTTGCTGCTGAGCCGAGCCGCTCGCCGTCGAAGCGTTCGCCCGGGCGACGCCGGCGATGAATTGATTTTGCTCCCAGAGGAGGCGCGGCGAGGGGGGGGGGGGGCGGTCGCCGGCCGAGATAGTCACCGCCTTATCAGCGCTGACAGAGTTTATTGGCGGCGGAGGCGCTGGCTGGGACGACGCGCCGCGCCCACGGCCCCCTGAGACGCCCGGGACGCGGCCTCCTTCAATCAACTCCCCTCCCCCCGTCCTCACACCCTCCCCCTTCCCCACCACCCTCGCCACTCATCTCCTCCTTCCCTCTTCCTTACGCCAGCCCTCGACGTCCTCGCACTTTCCCCTCCCTTCACCACCGCCCTCGCCCCTCCTCCTTCCCCCAGCCCCCCTCCCTCCAACTCCCCCCTCGAGAATTGTAGCGGCCGGCGGCTCAGATGTGTGGTTTCCCGATCAACTATTTCTCCGATCAATGGTGTATGCTGGAGCAGTACCCTGGACTTCGCTCTATCCTCACACCTCACGTACACACACGTTCACTTACGTGCTTCTCACTAACACACTCGATGATAGACCAGTAGGGAGTTTAGAGTCTGTCCCGACTGAGGCGGTGCTCAGCCGGGGGAGATACCTGGTCAAGGAAAACACCGCTAGCCGACCGGCTCTGACAATCTAGTGGGGGAACACCTCACGCGATAAATAACATGCACTTACGGGACAAATGAACTTAGCTAACACAATCACTAACCAATCAATCGAAACAACTACCCCTCGATCTCCCTTCCCGTCCCCACATATCCCCCCCACCGCTCCTCCTCCTTTCACCCGTTCCTCTCCTTCTCAATCCCCTCCTCCGTCTCCCTTCCTCCCGCCTCAACCCTTCCTCTCTTTCCCTTCCTCCCGCCTCAACCCTTCCTCCCTTTCCCTTCCTCCCGCCTCAACCCTTCCGGGCGGCTCGAAGGGGGGCTCGTACGTCTCCGCGATGGGGAGCGCTTCTTCATCGAGGCCGTCGCAAGCGCCCCGTGGGAAGGCCCGGAAACACGAGGAACACCCCGGAGAGAGCGAGCTGAGGTTACGATTTAGAGACAGTTTTTCACAGTGGCTATTCCTGAGTTACTCATAGGTTATGTCGATGTGAAGAAGCGGAGTAGATAAACGGAGGTCCTTAATGCGCAATATTTTCGCGATTTCTTCTCTCAAAAGTGCACTTCGTGATTCATAGTCAAAACAAGCACGTGCTTTCGTCAATTCTAAGAGAAGAGATGTTCTATAATTCGTGAAACTGCCTAGAAAATCAAAAAGTATTTTACAAAAATTATTGATATTCTCAAAATAGATGAAAATTTGTTTAAAATAGCCTTTTTTGTATACCAGCAATACAAACGACTGTTTCCGTTGCAAGAAACGGTTCATTTAATGGCACATATGGCATTTTATGCCCTGGCTCGTCCTGCGTACCAAAACCAAATTAAAAAAATAGGCATATTTTAGTTAATTAATCTATATGCTTTCGAATGAAAGCTAAAATAAGATTCATGAATTTCTTTTTTATTAAAGTCTTTAATTATTATGCATTATGCATTAATATTGTGCATTTTATTTGTGAATTTAAATATATCCCCAAATCAAATGTCGAAAAAAGCCTCAGACATAGTTTCTCAAATAAAAAATGCATTTAAAGTACTTATTTCAAGTACAAGTATTTAGATACAGCCCAACCCCCAACAGAAATTGCAGTATTATAATGTTACCTAATCATGTGTACGTCCGTGAAAGTACGTGCTATTTAGCGCTATTGAAGTTTAACTTCTTTTGACATGCATATTGCTTGTACAGTTACATGTTGTAATATATTACTTCAAAATATGTCGTATTTTAATTCTAGAACTTATTATTATTATTATTATTATTATTATTATTATTATTATTATTGATTCTTTATTAAGCTTGTTGACTTGAAATACCTCCCATTAAATGTATTTAATCATAATATTATTTAACGATGTTAAAATATTCTTGCCAATTTTTGAAAGACGTTATATTGAAAGGGTTTCCTTCTCAAGCAAAAAGCAGCGTTTGAAAATGTTACACCACTTGAATAAGCAATTAAGTGTTATGTTATCACTATCTCTACATCAGTGTTACGTATCTTTTTAAGTATATACTCCGAAGTGTGCTGTGGTTTCAAGATTTGCCTACAAAAATGAAAATATTATGTGTTTTATTATTCGAGGAAAGACATTTTCACTGGAAAGATATCCTTTTCCTCCCTGTATTCTTTTAGAACCCTGCCCTTCACAGGAAATGAGGTTGTTAATCACGAGTCCCTCCAGATAAGTTATCACAAGGACACGTAGGCCGTTTTTGCCATCTTAATGAGTTTCTCCCCTCACTTATCTAATGGACTTGAAGTAAGATGTTTCCCCATAATTCACAGAGGGGGAAAAGTAAGAAGGTAAATTGAATTGTAAGACGTTAACAGGAGGGCTAGAATCAAACAATGCATCTTTTTGGCTCGTAAAAATTTTGCAGAAGAAAATATTTTCTCAATCGACTCTCAAATGTAAATAAAACAGCCCTTCACTGACGCCAATCAATCTGTTAAATTTTCTACTCCGTGTTTCAGCTAGAGGGTCGTACTTTATAAGGGGGCTTGGTTTTTTTAAATTGTTTGTTTATTTTCTGAAAATTAATAAATACATTTAATAATTGAATGAGCCATAAATAAGTAGTACCATAAAATATATAAGTACCATTTTATTTTGTTTTGTAATAACCAGTCAGGTAAGTGCGAAATTTGATACTTTGATTGAAAATAAGTATTTTGTAAAGTCTGGCTCAAATCTGTTAGAACCCACATAATAATTGCTATTGATAAATGTAATAAACGATTTACATTGTTTTGTAATAATTATTTAGTGTGGCACTTGACAGTGTTTTGTTTAAATCAATTTTGTAACGTTCGGTTCTAATCTTGTCAATCAACATCGGATCGCTCTCAAGTGACGATCTATGTATTACAATTTTAACATATTTTTTCGTTCAGTTTACTCAAATTACAGTTTCTGACGAGAAATTCTTTAACACGTACATCTGTTTGCTATGTTCTCTAACAAATCCTTTCTTTTTTCTCTCCCCCTTGTCAATATATTTTACATGACACCACGACCTCTCGGCTCACATAAAGTCCATCCTACAGTGATTTTGAGTTCTAAGTGGATCACACAAATTTCCATTATTTCTTGTTAATTGTCAATAATGATGAACGCCTGAATTTTCCATATGAACGAATTCACGGCGGTTTTGAAGTTTGCGAATTCTGGTTTCCCTTGGTGTTAAATGCAAGACGGAAGTCAACTTGCGCAATTACTACAGAGTAATGCCATTTGATCACAGTAACTTCAATTACTTCAGCGTCAATTGTTTTCTATTTTCAATGGAATCATCCGGGCTTCCAGAGGCGAAGAAACGTCTGTAGAAATTGGACTCCCGCTTTTATGTCTGAGTGGGCATTATGCGACTGAAATCTTTTCGATCAGTCGCGAATTGTTGCCAAAGTGCCTTTCTCGAACCCCGGACCCTTTGTACGAGACAAGCGCCGCGGTCCCTTGTGAGATATGACTCGTCTTTCAGAGCGCGCGGCGCAGAGAAAGCGGAAGGGGTCTGATGAGGACAAGGCGCTCGCTGAACAATGCTGCCCGACTTTACCCCTCCCCCCTCCCCCTCCCCCACACTCTCACCCAGCCCCTTCCCTCTGGAGACTTGGTTTTGCACTTGCCTCCTCATGCTCAGTCTCTCTCCCTTCCGATTGCAGTGTAAATTCCTTCTCTTTTCTCTTCTTGAGCATGTAATTGGTAACTAGTATTTAGTAATACGTAGGTAATACTTTTTAAATGTTTGTATCTACGTTGAAAACAAACATTTTTGTAGTTGTGTTTTAACAGTTAACCATCAGTTTTAGTTTCGCAAACGAAATAAGCATCTCAGTATCTCTCTTCTGATTGTAGTATACATTCCTCATCCTTTCTCTTCTTCAGTATGTAATTGTTAATTAGTATTTAATAATATGTAAGTAATTATTTTGGTACTTTTTTAATATTTGTATCTACGTTGTAAACGTATACTTTTTATAGTTATGTTTTGATAGTCAATCATTAGTTTGGTTTTGAAACGAAATTAACGTCATCATTGTGGATAATCATTTCATATGCAACGTAATCAGGTGATTTACGTTTTACTAATTTAATTATTTATGCTGTGTGGTTAATACTACATTTATTACAATTTTTATTAATTTTCTTATTTCAAACATTATTTTTGACTTTACAAACCTGCGTTCGACATATAATAATTTACCGTCTTATTTTACTATTTTATGTAGACGTGCGACTTTGTATAGAGCCACAATTCCAGAAAGTTCTGCTGTATTATCCTGTTATTAAAAATCTAATGGTAACTTTTACAAATTATTAGCCTTTTTCCTTTTTTTATAATAAAAAGTTAATATTTTTAATACATATTTACATTTTTTGTCTTTGAGCTTTTGTTTTGACTTGAATTATCTTTACTTTGTACATTCATAAATTCCGTACAGTATTCCTTTCGTATAAATGTTCGTTAGCTTACGGATATGTTCTACGCTGGTCTTCAAGGTTTCTTCGGTCTGAATGCAGTCGGTGGGATGTACTCGCTATGCTCCTGCTATTGTCGTAAATTCTAGCAGCGGGAGAATTTTTGTAATGTTCTCCGAAAATCCTAACCTTGGGATAATAACATTCTACAATACGATGAATTCAATAAATACGGTCCTCGAACGCGACTTCTCGATTCTGCACCTGGGATAAAGCGCCTACTCGCGACTACCTGTCCTTTTATTTAAATTAAAACAATGTATAATATATAGTTACGAATCTATTGTTCACTAATTCCCCACGTACTAAGTCTATTTTATGAATCTCCAGAATCACAAATTACAACACAAGCTAAAACTGATCCCCTCAAATTAAAAATTATATACTACACATAAACATATCACTAAATTAACCTACGTTTCCCGTTTTCTAACATCAAAATGCTACCCAGCCGAAGTCTGCAAAATTTGAACCATCCATTGCAGTTGCTGCCAAGAGAGAGACTGACCTATCCTAAATATTTGCGGAACCTCGATTTTCAACGCCGCCTTGTCATTTATTCAACATTATGTCCCGGGACCATGCTTCGCAGAAAAATATCACGTTCAAATCCAGAAGCACGAACACAAACGTTGACACGTTGTCCTGACGACGTGTATTCCTTGGTCTACACTATTTGAATGCATCCAATTCTAAAATAATAATACATTCGGTGCATATTTCCTTACATTAAATGCCTTGGAGGGGATTTCTGGTATGTCACAGTATCGTTGGGATCGTTGGGAACAAGTTGTCTTTTACTAACGTGCGGGCGGTGGAGGCGAGTGAGTTGAAGAGCTCAACAATCTCTTAACCTACGATTTCCAGTATTTACTCTCTATCGCAAGATTTATATCAATTATACGTTTAAAAATCGTATAAATGAGTCTGAGCTTTGAGTAAATATTTTAAATTATATTACGAACGAGGCATTCAATATTTCTAATGACAATTTTGAATTTAGCCAGATTATAATTAGACAGAATGTAATAATTGCGTTTATAATTTAAGTACTTATTAGTGGATAAATACAGGAAAAAAGATATGGCACGTCCACAAAAAACTCCTTTATTTATGTCGTATCTCTTATCCTTCGTATTAAGTGCTTTCCAGAAGTTTATCAGATGCGGCAAATTGCTGTCCATTTACAAGAAATAATAAGTGGATGCTCCTTCTACTATAATTTGGGACTGAGTTTCTTTGAAAAGAAATTTAGGGCAATGATCACTCAAGATAAGCATTTTAACATTGTTCTTGAATTCCATATACGAGTTTTTAATGCAATTATAATGTACTCCACGAAGAAGGTAAGAGTTCACTAGTTATTCACATTATTGCGTTCACTACTTGTATTTCTTGTATCTAGTCACCACCACGTCACTTAAAAAATGGAATTCTCTTGAGCCCGAATTGGTCATCCTAGGACCACGCAAACATACAACTGTACTCACTGAGGCCCATTCATATTTTCCCGAGGGTAGGTGCACGTGACTTTTTAGGGAGGAATCAGCATGTCTATGATGAATCCATTTCTACACCCCAAGATTGTTAGCCCTGGGGGATGAGGTGTGAAATGATGGTGATTATGAAGGGGGAATAGACGATTACAAAATACCCACACACACATAAATATCCATGCCCCAGGGGGGATTCGAATCCGCATTCCTTGTGACACTACGCAGCAAGACAGCGGTTATCCGGAGGAAAGTTACTTTTAATAATTTATATTTTAATTTTTAGCCGTTATATGTTCCGCAATTGACCGCCTTTACAAAAAATGGCATTACGACTTCTAATTTCATGGGCGATAAGCACGTGGGGAGTTTTAATTCCGGGCACGTCAAGTGCTGAGTTCGTTAGTCCAGTTTGCCTTGAGTGTTTTGTATGCGTACTGGAACTGCTGAATGAATCCAAGTACTCCAACAACGTTTACACTTAATTTCCAAATGCAAAGTAGTACATGAAATATAGCTAAGTCGTCATACTAAATCCAATGTTCCCCATGCATGCTAACAGCTGATCTGGCTAGCCGCCGTAATCTCCAGGTATCTCCTCCAACAGAGCACAGTCGAGATGGAACAAGGTCTAAATTTCCGGCTGCCCTCAAAGAGATCGTATAGTGCATGAAAACGTGTGTGTGTGTGTGTGTGTGTGTGTGTGTGTGTGTGTGTGTGTCAGGGGAGAACAGGGAACATAGAGGTAAGTGTGTATGGGGGTGGAAATATCCCGCGCGGTACGTTTATTACGGTATTACTCCGACATTAACCAGAGTAACCAAAGACATTGAACAGAGTAACCAAAGACATTGAACAGAGTAACCAAAGACATTGAACAGAGTAACCAAAGACATTGAACAGAGTAACCAAAGACATTGAACAGAGTAACCAAAGACATTGAACAGAGTAACCAAAGACATTGAACAGAGTAACCAAAGACATTGAACAGAGTAACCAAAGACATTGAACAGAGTAACCAAAGACATTGAACAGAGTAACCAAAGACATTGAACAGAGTAACCAAAGACATTGAACAGAGTAACCAAAGACATTGAACAGAGTAACCAAAGACATTGAACAGAGTAACCAAAGACATTGAACAGAGTAACCAAAGACATTGAACAGAGTAACCAAAGACATTGAACAGAGTAACCAAAGACATTGAACAGAGTAACCAAAGACATTGAACAGAGTAACCAAAGACATTGAACAGAGTAACCAAAGACATTGAACAGAGTAACCAAAGACATTGAACAGAGTAACCAAAGACATTGAACAGAGTAACCAAAGACATTGAACAGAGTAACCAAAGACATTGAACAGAGTAACCAAAGACATTGAACAGAGTAACCAAAGACATTGAACAGAGTAACCAAAGACATTGAACAGAGTAACCAAAGACATTGAACAGAGTAACCAAAGACATTGAACAGAGTAACCAAAGACATTGAACAGAGTAACCAAAGACATTGAACAGAGTAACCAAAGACATTGAACAGAGTAACCAAAGACATTGAACAGAGTAACCAAAGACATTGAACAGAGTAACCAAAGACATTGAACAGAGTAACCAATCAACGCAGCCGGCCGCTAGGAAGCAACCTCCGTCCACCTCCCCTCCCAGAATAAATAAATGTCTTTGTTGGTGGCTAGGTTCAGAACATTTCGCTGCTCTTCCGCCAGATCAATTTAAAAACTTGAATATACGTGGTACTATTCGAGAGTGGTTTTACCCCTCATAGCTATTATTCCGTAGTGAGTGTTCAAGCCCCACCACCGACGGAACGCGAATCGTAGTTCCTTGCAAAGAGAACGATCTCTCCGCTGAAGTCACTAAGGTAAATGTGAATGTTAAAAATTGAATACTTAAACGCCGATTTGAACAGAGTGGCATTTCAAGACCACGAGTTGGGCGCATAAGGGGACATTGTCGTCCAATCGGAAGCTTCTTTACGACTTAAACTTTCAGCATTGGAGCTTCCGTTTGCATGAGAATGCCCCCGCCCCCAGCCTTCCAGCTCGTGACCTTGAAGTGCCACTCGGTTTAAATCGGACTATAAATTTGTATACCCTTGAATGGCAGGTGCACTGATAACGTTCGTAGCGCCGATCATGAGAACCGGCAAGTCACGTGTCGGCGGCAGGGAGTGTACCGAGGCCAACGCGCAGGGGTTGGGCCAGTCTCGCGTAGGCCGCGCCGCCCTCCGCTGCCACCGGAGCCATCACTGGCGCCGGCGGTGGCTGCGGCGCGGTCCAAGGCGACAGCGCGGCATTTGCATGCGAGACGGCGGCGGCGGCGGCGGCGGCGGCGGCGGCGGCGGCGGCGGCGGCGGCGGCGGCGGCGGCGGCGGCGCGCAGCCCTCACTGCGCCTGATACGCGCCTCATGAATAGAAAGCTTTCATTAGGAGCCGCGCGCCGCTACCCGTCGCCTCGCGCTGCCCCGCCATCACCCCCTGCCCCCGCGCCTCCGCAACGTCACTTCCAACTCAGCTGGCGTCGCCTCCTCCAGCGCAGCCCTTACGTCCACCTCCGTCACCCATCCCAGGGCGCCGAGCCAACCCAACTCCGTCAACGTTACTTACAACGGAGCCTTGTTGCTTACTCCAACACAGCCTCCATTTCCTCCACCACCACTGTCACCTCCACAACCCAACCCCGCCAACGTCACTTACAACGGAGCCACATCGCTTCCCTCACTGTCAGTGTCTTCACCAGCTACCAGGGCGCCTCCTCAACCAAACACCCCCAACGTCACTTCTAACTGAGCTGGCTTAGGTTCTTCCAACACAGTCTCTATATCCACCACCATCACAGTCACCACCACCTTCACCATTTCCACAAACCACAACCCAGTTCTTCCATCTGCACTAGCATCACCTCCACAACACAGCTTCTATTTGCACCACTATCACCACCGTCACCGCCTTCCAGGGCGCTGACACAAGTCAACCCCGCCAACGTGAGTTGCAATTGACCCTCATGGCCTCCTCCAACACCAAAACTATCACCGGCAACACCCTCACTGTCTTGGCCACCTCTCACGACACCTCCATAATCAGCCCCTACCACGTTTCTTCCATCTGACCTGGCATCGCTTCTTCCAACACCATCATCGTCACCAACGTCACTGCTTTCATCTGCTCTCGCGTCACCTCCAAAACCCAACCCCGACAACGCCACATCCAACCGTGCTTTCGTTGCCTCCACCATCACCATCTGTTTCCACCACCATTACCACTGCCACCGTCACCGCCACCACCTTACAGGACACTTCCACACATCTCATTCTCTTCCCACATTCAACCTGCATCCGCCTATCAGGACCTTTTCACATCACCATCGCAACCTCCAACACCATAAGCCCCCCCTCTGTCCCTACTTACATCGTCACTCCTCTATCACTACACCCGCCTCTACCGCACTCACCACCACCGCTTCCACCTCCGCCACAATTTCCGCCAGCATCTTAACTCCTCTGCCACTACGTCTCCCCTCTCCCCACGCTCGCCTCCCCACCTCGCCCCGCCCCGTCTCCGACAGCCGTCAGGCGCGCGCTACCCGCCCATTGTGAGGTGGCGCCGTGGACGTCTGACCCGTTGCAGCCGGACGCCCTTCCGCCTGCCCGACGCCTGCCGCCTGCCGCCTGCCGCCTGCCGCCTGCCGCCGCGGCGCCCGACGCTTCGCCTCAACCACGGTACATTAGAGTGGATATTGTAGCATGTTAACTGGGCTGGAGGTCTGAGAGGATGCTCTTTTATTTTTAAACATACTACTATACTTCGATTAAAACAGTGTTCTTTTAACGTGAGGTGGAAAGTGAGGGGGACACTGTTATCCAATTGAGGGCTTCAGTATCAAAAAATTAAGTCGTAACGAAGCTCACATTTAGATGACAAGGTTTCCCCTCTTTTGGAAGTCCATTACCGTGAAGTGACTTTCTGTTTAATCGGAGTGTAATAGTGACAACAGTTTTTCATGAAATTGCTCGCACCAACGTTTCAACTTTGTCATTGGGCGAACTTCAGCCCTCAGTATGAAAAAAAAAAACGCATAGTCACCAAACCAAATCTCTGCTGTAGGTTGTAGGCAAGATCTGAATGAACAAAAATGTATATACTCGTAGTACATTAGTTATTCACTCGGGAACTCTTTAAACACTATTCCTTCCGAAATTTCCGACAATGTATGTGTACGTGTGTGAAATGAGCGCCACATGTTACACGTATGACTGTACTTTGTACTGTTTCATTGATTGTGCTTTTCCTTTCTTCAAACCGGGCCGAGAAGATTCTGGCACTTCAACAACGCTCCGTTTTAGTGACCTTCGAGACGGAAGAGGTTTATCGCACTGCCATGGCCCGCGACTGGTGGTGCACACGGCAGCAACAGAAAAGACACACATTTCCTCACCCTCGCTTCTGATTTCCGAACACTTGAAATATTTGAAGCACAGTTATACGTAACAGTGAAGTTGCATTGAAGCGTTATTCATGAGCAATTGCAAAAATTGTGTATCTCCTCTTGCCTGTCAAATTTTGAAATATTTGACGACGGTGTTTCCGGTCCGCAAAACTAGTGGTTTCAGTTTAATGCGGATATGTTTGAATCTCTCAGTTGTAGAACTATTCGTCTGCGCTACTGTTGAGTAGTTGAAAATTTTCATTTATTATATTAGGCAAAGCAGCACAAAAGCTTATTATGGTGGAGTGACATAAAATACAGAAATTTATATACGAATTTCTAAAGAAAGTTAATATTTATAATTATAAAGAAATTAACATGTAATTTTCCTTTTTAAAATATAACTCGAATAATTAGCAGTCAGCACAAAAAGGAATGCTTATTGAAGTCACCAAGCAATTAATTTATTTTCTCTTCTTATAACGTTTGTACGTTTGCTCTGATAGGTTTTCTGTGGTTTTGCCGATCAACAGCAGGTTCATTCCGGAGAAGTACTCCACAAAAACGGGCCAATAATTACTTCCTCTTTCTTGTCATACCTCATACATACACCACTTACCCTTTTTTTCACTACACTACCTCACGTGCCGTTCACACGCTGTTCACTTGTCAGCGTGTTTGCTTTCCATGACGCGACCCCAGGTGCGACTCCCTGTCGGGGCAGATTTTAGTGTGCGCTTTCCATGCAATATCCCAGAATCTGTTAGTGTGTGACGATGAGAAAGTTCGCTTTTCAGCTCGAGAAGACCATAATACGGCGTAGGAATGTCTATGTGCTATGTAATTGTATTCTCGTTAGTTAATGAAGCATATGAATTCGTTGATCCCGTGACAGGCGAGAGTGGGGAGCGGGGTGGAAGTGGGCCCGATGAACCGCTCTCGCTGGGGCTTTTTCCGACATTTTGGCTTTGTGGACGTGAGAGGGGCGTGTAGCCCCCGGGGCAGCGGGGGCGCAGCGATGTCCGTTGTGTCGGTCTCGCCGGGCAGGCGGCGAGCGAGAGTGAGAGGGATGGGCGGGCGGCCGGTGGGATGAGCGGGTGAGAGGGTGGGGGCGGGGGCGGGCGTGGGGGCGGGCGAGAGTGAGAGGGATGGGCGGGCGGCCGGTGGGATGAGCGGGTGAGAGGGTGGGGGAGGGGGCGGGCGTGGGGCGGGCGAGAGTGAGAGGGATGGGCGGGCGGCCGGTGGGGTGAGAGGGTGGGGGCGGGGGCGGGCGTGGGGGCGGGCGAGAGTGAGAGGGATGGGCGGGCGGCCGGTGGGATGAGCGGGTGAGAGGGTGGGGGAGGGGGCGGGCGTGGGGCGGGCGAGAGTGAGAGGGATGGGCGGGCGGCCGGTGGAATGAGCGGGTGAGAGGGTGGGCGAGGGGGCGGGCGAGGGGGCGGGCGAGGGGGCGGGCGAGAGTGTGAGGGATGGGCGGGCGGCCGGTGGGATGAGCGGGTAAGAGGGTGGGGGAGGGGTGGGCGAGGGGCGGGTCAGGGGCGGGCGAGGGGGCGTACAATCTTTCGGGAAGACAGGCGGGCGGGCGGGTTAGTGAGCAAGATGGGTGGGCGAGCGAACGGGGTTGGGCCACCGAGCGGGATGGGTTGGCGGGCGTGAGCTTGAGAGGGCGAGCAGGTATGCGGGCGAGCGGGCAGGCGGCCGGCTCACAAACTCCCACTGCGGCCTGCACTTTCCTAGCTGAGCAGGGAGGGTGAAGAGTTTTCTGAAATGCCGCAAGGAGGTCTTGCAACAAATTTATTTGCAAGATCAACTTATGAATTATTAAGAAACGTGTATTAAAGACATCAGATCGTACCTCCCCCTGCCCTAACGTACGATTAGACTCCCGTCGCTGTTCTTAAATGATTGATTAGTGTTTCACGGCACAACAACTATGATCATTAGCCCCGACACTGTAGTGCAAGTTATAGAGCGGAAGGGGGCGGTTCCCCCCTCCCCATTTTTGCGTAAGATCCGACACTGGCCTACAAACCAACATGCGGATTTGCAAGTTTGCCCTCGGTCCGTGGGCTGTTTGTTAGGGTATTTGTCTGGTACTGTTCTCAACTACAGACCGGTCCAGCGGACCACGAGAATTCTCTTCCACAGAGCCGCTGAATGTCATCCACCTACGCCACTGCCGAAAATTCACTCCCATCTGGACTCGAACACTAAGCTCTCCAAGTCATAGTCGCTGCACATATGTTGCGCTTGGCCAATTAAGCCGGTCCGACGCCACAAATTTAAAAATCAATGCGGACAACTGGTGGGAGCCTGGAAAAGAAGACATTCTATAATTTGAATAACTGGCATTCCATAGATTAAATTTTACGCTTTAAGTTTATAAATAAATGCTTATTTTAAGTTTCTTCGTATAAGCAGACAATGATATATTGAAGAGACAGAATTGAAATTTCTTCAAGATCACATTCTGCTTACAAACGTAGCAAGAAAGCATAAAAGCAAATTGCCATGACTATTATTTTGGGTGTGAAGAACTTAATAGGAAATATTCAATATGCAAAATATACGAAGGAATTTTTCGAAATACTTTAGAAACGAATGTTCACTGTCCGTCTCCTTGATAGCTCCATTGCAAATCAGTGTTTTTATTAAATTCCGTGAATTTCTCTTCCTGTTTTCCATCAGTCAAAGTTACTCATGTCGGCATTGGCCTGGCAAGCGTGGATTCATTGTTCTTTTTCAAGTTTTCGTTTATTCTGTGTTGTGTCTGTGTTTAACTATTATTTTTTCGTGCCCCAGTACTAATCAGTTGCAAAACAGTCCTTTATTTTATACATCGTACATGTTTCCAAATAACTCCCCCAACAGGAGGCATGTTATTGGAAATGCCCTCGAGGCACTTGGTAATACTAATCCATAGGCCGATGCAAACAACGTCCAGTACGAAGTTTTGATGTCAACACATTGGACGACCTTCATATACTTGAAATACAGCTTGATTAAATTAATTTCCAGCAACATAAAATTCAACAACAGTGGCAACTACAGCAACAACTTCGGACAGAATTACTAACCTGGTGTTTCTCAACCACTACAATCTCAACCACAGTTATTTAGTGTTTTAAGCAGCCACCATCAGATGGTACTCTACAGTAGGAAGCAGGAAAACTCATACAGATCAGTTACTTGCATTCACAACATAACGATCTTGTGACACGCAAAGTTTGTAACAAAAAATGAACTAGTGATGTTACAGAATGACGCAGATTTTCCCGTATTAGTTTTCTATTTCCTTTGGTCTCGGCTAGCTATTTGGACTTGCCACATACTCTTGCCAGCTGTCATCAATCGCCACCCCATTTTTTAATTTTTTTCGGTTTCCTAATAATAGAAAGGAAATATTATTGTAATAATATTAAAGAACAGTAAAGTCTCTTCCTAAATGGCATTTTCATTTCAAAATTTTGAGTGGTTTCAAAAAAATGCCATTTAAACTCTACTGTGTATTGGAAATTTGAACCTCTTTTCACAAAAAACGATTGTTTTTTCGAAAAGCTACATACCTCAGTTGAGGCAAGCTCTAAGCTCTCGACGTAAGAGTAAGTGTGTAGAAGAGGAGAGGATAAGCAAGAAGAGAGAAAGAATCGAATTCGAATCGGCGGCCGAATTCCACTAAGCTATTTGCACAAACGGCTCATGGCTAACTCTTGGTCAGTGAGCTTGCTTTCCACTACGCAGCCCCGCGTTGGATTTCCCATCGAGTAAAGACTATAGTGTGCGCTTTCCTTGCAAAGTCCCAGTGTATGTTGCTGTGTGATGATAAAATTCATTTCTCAGATTGAGAAGATACGAATACGGTGTGGGATGTCAACCACACGTACCCCCTTAACCCATGGCCGCGAGGCAGGGATGTCGCCGGTAGGTCTGGGCCGCGTTCACGGGCTGTCGCGCTAAGTACATACATACATGCATACACACCGTCAAAAACCCGCCACCATCGGAACTCGAACCCTAGAAGTTTCCAGGTGATTTGCTGCGGAGACAACGGTAATGTGGACTGAGTTACGCCTCCACGCACCCCCTTAAATACACACTAGCGCTTCCACGCATGCACGCAGGGCCGCGGCGGGACAGAGGGAGGCAGCCCCGGGGTCGCGGCCGGCGCGTCATTAAACAAACAACGAAATATCCCCCTCCGCGGTGTCGTATATAAACACCGGGCGCACACGGAACGCGCGAACGTGGCGCCGAACGGCACTAGATAGAAATTTATATTCCTGGATGCCGCGACCACAAATACAGCGCTCCTTCTCTTGGCAGCGCCCGTCCACAGCCCCCGCACGCCGGCGCGCTACAGAAGAGCGATTCTATCCTCGAATTATGGGCTCTAGGAAACTGCGAGCTGATTCATCGATTAGTGTTTCTGGGCTCCTCTACTGCTAAAGCCAGTAGTCCGGTTTTTGTTCTTGGCGATGACGTTATTTCTCCCTGCTGAATGGTAAGATCCTGCGCCGACCTGCCCGTCTGCTAGTGGGGATTTTCCCCTACCAGGTATCTCCCCGCAGCAAGCCACCGCCCCAGCCGGGACACGCTCTAAGCTCCCAACTGGTCTTCCGACATGGGTGGTAGTGTAGTGTAAGTGTGAGTGTTTAAGGTGTGAGGACAGGACAAGGTAGAGGAAGGAAAGATCGCACGCGGTTCGTGGTCTGTTTGTTAAGGTATTGCTCCGGCATTGGCCCGGTGATGATAGGAGAAACCGCAGAAAACTACCTATTAGAGCAGCCGGTCGCTAGAATTCTCCTCAAAGTGACTGAATTCGGCCTTTCTATGTAACTAATGTCAAAAATCCTACCAATGTGGGGTCTCGAACCCAAGGATCTCCCAGTCAGAGTCACTGCGGTGACATCAGTCGATACTCTCAAACACCTAACCCGTTAGAAAATCTATAGAGGAAGGGGGGGGATATTATTATAATAAAAACTAAGTGTGGAAATAATATTTCTCAAGAGAGAGACAATTATACCGAAAAAAACTATTTTAAAGAAATCTCGGTAGATTTTTTCCTGTTTTTGTTACTCAGATCTTTCAAGTTCTAACAGGGAACTTTTAATATCATTATTTCTGAATCAACTACTAAGGGTGCCTGGTAGTAATACCAAGAATGTAACAGAAGGTTTAAAAAATTATATTTTCATACAATGCGGCTTCAGACGATTTAATGAGACCTCTCCTGCATACTACCAGCCTCCTATTGTCTGATATTCCTTTACATATTTCCCGTTCGTTGTCCCACATTTTCAGTTGTTTCATTTAATTATAATGGTCACAAAATGTTATATTAAATAATTTGACACCCTTTCTGTTCCCTTACGCTCTTAGCGAATGCGTATTTTCGCAATGTCATAAGTCTTTTTCCTTATTGCAGGGAAAAATACGTTCTCAAATATTCATATTTTATATATACAAAACCCGTTAAAAGCAGGCCCCCTCTGTGATGTATCGTCGCCTGAATGCAGGGTAGGGCCTCAGGGACGTCGTCTCGTTTGGCTTGTATGGCCCCTGCGACGCATAAAACAATGCAACCTCTACTACACTTCGCAGAAGAATGGTTACAGAAATAATAAAGATTAAATTGTTCCAATTTGCAGTAAGAAATGAGTGAAATAATTTGATCAAAGATTACAAATATACACTTTCATTCTGAAAGTTAACTGATCTATAAAATAGTAAGCAATCAGTAAAGGGAGCGAATAGCTATTGATGGACTGATAAAATCTGAATGATGTGTGAAAGAAAGAAAGTGTGTTGAATTGAGTAAAGTTATAGTGAAAACTACCAACTGTTAGAATTAATTAGCACTTACAAGCATATTGATAGTTGTCTAGTATTTATGGTTTCTTCTTTATGTTACTTATCAAATATACGTAAAAAGTACACATGTACATGTGTGTATGTATGATTTGACGGTTTGAGGATCATCTGTTACACAGAAGGAGAATGTCGAAATGGATGTGTTAGGCAGTTACGAAAGTATATACAAAACTGAGAAAAGAAAGTGAATAGAGCTGTAAAGCTGAACTTGGGATAGTAGTTCTCCCTTTCACCTTCTACGCCCTTCTTCTCCCTCTGCATCCCCCCTTTCCTTCCGTGTCTTCCCCGAAACTCCCGCAGCCGCCGCCGCCGCCTGCAAAACACGGGCTCCGAGGCACGCGTCCGCGTGTATAATTCAGGGCCAGCGGACGCAATGCCCCCTCCCGTCCCCTCCCCTCCCCTTCCCTCCTTCGCCTCCCCGTCTCAACCGCCCCTGCGCCACCCCCTTATCCTGGCCGTAGTCGGAGAGAGAGGATTTAAATTAAAGAGTAGCCTGTGTTCGCGAAACTTTAGTTCTCGCTCCTAAAAGAATTATCGACCTCGCCCTGCCGACGCGTCCGCGTCGGTACAAACTTGGCCCTCCGCCCCTCCACGTACCACGCCCTCCCCGCCCCATCGCCCTCCCTGGCCTCCCCGCCCCACACTTCACCACGCCCCGGACCGAATAGCTCTTGTTGGAATATCCTCGCCAATGCCTCCCTCTCCTGCCCCGCCTCGATTCACATTGCGCTGCCCACAACCCGCCTCTCGCACTTCGCCCTCCTTGATGTTGCCCCCACATCCCACCACGCCCTTCCTCGCCCTCCTTGGCCTTACCAACGCTCCTCTACGCCTCGCATTTCTTGGCGTTGCCCACACTCCGCCACTCCACGCCACGCCCGTGTCCCGTCTCGCCCTCCTTGGCGTTTCCAATTCTCCTCCCCGCCTCGCCTTCCTTCGCGTTGTCCACACCCCGCCACGCCACGCCACGCCACGCCACACTCCTTGGCGTTGCCGAGACCCCGCCACATCAAGTCCTCTTTCGCGTTGTCGACACCCCTTTCGCCTCGCTCCGGCCGTTTTCCTATAGCGAATACTGAATAGCAAATAAGCCAATGTCATACTTGTTATATACTATTTTTTACCTTTCTTCTTATTCAAAATTTCTTCATTCACGGAACACTGAATGCAATCTGGATAAATTATCCAATGGATGTATAACATCGGTTAGGGAAGAAGAGAAGTCACGGGGTAGTAGAGACGGGAAGACACTAAATCGTCAAGAACCGGGGTTCTTGAACCTGAACTCTGCCCGAAATTCCTTAATTTCACCATGAAGCGAAAAGTACAATTTTCTTCGAGTCCAGTCAATTTCATTTATACAGAGTTAATTATCAACACATATATCACAATCCCTAACGTTACAATGTGTGGCTATGTTAAGTATCATTATTCTACGCGCAGAAATAATGATTTTTCACTTGGGCTAATGACCCACCTCGATCTGGTGGGATCTAATTTTGTGAATTTCATAATTAACATTGATTTAAACGATACTTATTAGTTTATCTTCATCAATACAGTTGATACATTTCTTCACACATATATCACATCATCACAACTATTTGTTAACTATTGGTGTGAAATTCTTATTTTTGAATATTTTTAAAGTAATCATTTTTTTTATTTTCATTAACAGTTAGAATTTAAAAATCACTGTGAATCACATCGTTTGGAATGTACCAGGAGGCACTGGCAATGTTTCTTAATAGCAATGTTTCTTTTAGTCTAAAATCATGCTGTATGCAGTAAGATCAAACTTGATTTAAACTCTATAAAACTAAAAGATATTCGGTTAAATTAAGTCGCGTCTGAGCATTCGATCGGCCAGTCTGATTCGTTCTAGTTCTACACCGCATTACAGAGCGTGGGTCGGTTGGCACTACTTAATCGCGGGTGCTCCTTCGCTACCCCCGCGCCCGGCTATCGCCTGCGGCCCGCGGCCGCTGCCTCTATAATTCATCGCGCCCAGGGCGTGGTATCGACCTCGGCCCATCGGGTGGCACCTCCCGAAAATTGAGTCGCAGGCGCTTCGTGGCGCCGCCAGCTCCAATGGCAGCGATTCGCCCTGGGCCCAGCGCTGGGCTGCGGGGCGCGTCGCACTACGCTGCGCTCTCCTCCTTCGGACTGGCTCTGGGCTGGCATTAACAACAGGAAATAATTGTAAACGTTGTCATTGCCAACAAAAGTATTTAATATGAGAGCAGCTTTCGATGGCTTAGCCATCATCATCAGTTGTCTGATACAAGAAGAAAAAAACAAAACATTAGAACGTGAATACAACAAGATTATGATAAAGGTTACAAATAATTTACAAATTTTTTTGGAAATAAATTTAACATTCTAGAAACTGGAAGAAAGAAAAAAGTGGGGGGTTAAGTCATTAATATTAAAGAAAAGCGAATGAAAAAAAATAGAACACGTAAAATTTTTTTTTAACATTTTAAATTTTTTTTTATATTAAATACTTTTGTTGGCAATGACAACGCTTACAATTATTTCATGAAAAATGCCAACGATAACGCACCACAACACCTATATTAACAACAGGGTTTACGATGGTTCCCCTCCTCCTTTCGCTAAGGCTTCTGGTTTTCCATCTTCTTCTTTTGATGCCTACATTTTTGATCCGTGTCTTTTGCTTTGTTTTCAAAAACGCACCCGCCTCCACCTCCTTTTTTATTGTCTTCCCTTTTCTGCATCTCGTTCTACTTCTCATTCTTTTTCTATTCGTGTTCTCGTTACATTTTGACGCTTCGTTTCCACGTTTAATTTCCTCCGCCTTTCACTTTTCGTTATTCCGTCGGTTTATTTATCCTCGTTCTTCCTTCGTTTTTGCGTTTCCATTTTGGCAATTGTACTGTTATATCACAAAACTAAAACTAGTTGTGTCATAACACAGACTTTCTCTCATTATTTGCCTTCGCTCATTCTATAAATCTTTCAACGTACGTAAACATTTTCCAAAATTATTATATTTTTACTTTCTCGCCTACTGCTTACGCAGTGTAGTAAAGTATTGTAATGCTTCGAAAAAAATGCAGTTTCGACAAAAAAATTATCTCTATTGGTAACAAAAAATTAAATAAATCTGGTTCTTATATCTTGTAAATTACTTTCTCTTTCTTCTTATATCTTGTAAATTACTTTCTCTTTCTTGTAGTCACGTGCATGATTGGTGGGTCCTTGATGCCAAAAAATCGGTTGTCGGCAAAACGTCTTTAAGGCTGTCCATCTGCCCGCCGTATGGTGAGGTACGGGGCTCGGTAGCGGCTAAGCCGTCAGCTGGATTTTCGCCAAAATAGATATTGCGCTATCGTTATGACTGATGTTCCGGTCTCTTGAATTTGAAACGATTTTTTCTGAGGTATTTACACGAAGCCTCAACTCTTCCAAAATTTTCTAAAAAAGTTACTTTTGTGCTGCATTTAACTTCTTCGCTGAAGCAAAAGAATCACAAAGGAATGGCGTCCGTAGCATTTACGCTGAACTTCCTAAATTTTCGAAAATTGCAAAAGTTCGAAATTTTTCGGTTTCTTCCTACAACTACAACTACGAAGATAAAATTTGTTTCTTAATGAAATCTGTTAATCGAGAACATTTTCAAAAAAGGATATGTTTACTTTCTGGAAAATGTGATTAATTTGCGAGAAATACAGGCAATTTGTAAATGTTCTAGACTATCGAAATAAATGGATATATGCAGTAAATGGCGCTTCTTTCGAATTTTTTCAACCTGTGTTAGTAGAGCAGAAATTGCATCATTTCAAAATTACGTAACTCTTTTCAATAATGTGAGAAAGTACAAGCTGTTGAAGGAGCTCTAGTTTCATTTACATAAACAAATATATAATTACATGTACGTTTTATTATTTATATTAATTATTTTTGTTAGCAGGATAGGTTCGTGGTTACACTTAATTTCAGAACATTAAAATATTCATAATATCGAACAATAGATTGAAGATCATGCGAAGCCAATATCGTCTGTATTGAATTTAAAAGCAAGTACGAGAAAATGGAGTTTATCCTCTTGCTTTCTGTGGAGACCACCACCTCCAGGAATAAAACATTTCGCACATTGACAGGATTAATGACCCTAGTAATTGACATGCCCAGAAATATCAAACAAAGTAGCACGTGTCATACTTGCAACAAAACGTCACACGATATACATTCACGTGACTTCTCCCAATCCTGATATCGTTGGGCTACAGATGTGCCAGTGGTTTAGCACGCAGCTCGGGAAGCACTGCGCGCCGCCGGCGGCGGGAATCGAATAAAGACCGCCTGGGAGGAGATTTCCGCCGGGCGCGTGAGCAGCGTCCGCGAGCAGCGACGCCCCCTCCCCCCCTGGGCACCGGCCCCTCCGCCCCCACCCCTCTTCTGAGGATATTGATTCCATAACGGCCACCGGTGTCCGAAAGGCGCGGAGGAAGGCTACGGCCGCGTCAGCTGCTCTCGCGTCCATCTGGCGCTTACCCACGCCTTTTGCCCACTTCCGTTAAGCACGCGATGTTAAGGGCTTTTCTTGATGCGGTCCCACAGGGAGTGATGGCTCAGGGCATCGACTAATGGCTCAGGGCATAACTAGCTTGTAAGCTAGGGCGAATTCAGTCGCTGTCTGGAGGAGAATTCTAGCGGCCGGCTGCTCTGATCGGTAGGTTTTCATGGTTCCTCCAATCAACTTCAGGCGAATGCCGGAACAGCACCCTGATAAACGGGCCGCGGACCGTGCGCGATCTTTCTTTCCGCTTCCTTGCCCTATCTTCACCCCTTACACACTCACACGAACATGCATTAGACTAATACACATGTCAGGAAGCCGGTCGGAAGCTTAGATCATACCCCGGATGAGATACCTGATTGAGGAAAACCCTGCTAGCAGAAGGTAGGTCGGCGCCGGATGTCGCCATGCGGCGGTGGAAGACTACAGCCACATCCAGAAAAAGGAAAAACAACACTTGAGAGACTAATGACCTTA
Source organism: Gryllus longicercus (assembly GCA_038098605.1). NCBI lineage: Eukaryota > Metazoa > Arthropoda > Insecta > Orthoptera > Gryllidae > Gryllus > Gryllus longicercus. The sequence goes on along the minus strand of JAZDUA010000103.1, from coordinate 3,263,030 downwards.
GTAGTTGAGGTGCCTGGAATCACTAACACTCAATAAATCATTTATGGGGTCTCAATATGAATGAAATAGCAATAACTAGTAGAAATCCATGAGTTTAAATCGCACGCGAGGTTTAAAGCCAAGTCCTTTAATGGTCTGGATAATTAGTGTAATCATCACACAGGAAAAGGAATTCACAATGTCTACAAAGTTTCCTCTCCCTAGTGTGGCATGGCACGGCCTTCTCTGCCCTGACATGCACTGTTTGCCCTATTCTGCCCTATCACGGCCTGGCCTTCTCAATCCCATCTCGCCCTTTGCCACCTTCCTCGCCGTGTGCTGCCTTGCTTGACCCTGATACTACCCACCTTCCGCCACATTGTGCGCGATATCACCTTAAAAAAATACAATTGTGTGTGTCAAGCTGGCACTACAGTACAATCACATTCAACCAAATAGAATCTTTAGTACTCATTTATTACCCCAAAATTTATTGCTCTTGCAGTTTAAGAAATAAATGGTTATGCTGGCGTGACTGTCAAGCTGGCACAACAAAATTTTAAAAATAGGCACAATCGACTCAAATTAATATAAATATTAATATATCATTTGTTATTAATTTTTTACTCAAATAGAACATGCGTTACTATTTCCATTTATTAAATAAATATTGTTAAAAACGGCATAGTAAAACTTCAAAGCCCATGGAGAAGAGGAAAAATTGCTGACAGAATAACTAGATACACAATTTGCTTTTTATTTTTAGAATTGTACCCCTTCGCATCTCACGAACAGAAGTAGCAGTCATTACTATGGTTTGACTGTTCTCTCAAAACTATAGTTATTGCAAAAGATAGTGACTGTCTTTTGCCGTTACACCCAATGACGAAGATCTTCAATGCATATTCTTCATACTTTGTGGGTTGCCCAAGGTTTACTTTGTGCTCCACGTTTGGTTCCAAAATAGGCAAGATACAATTTTTTATGAATCTATGATATTACGCACCTGAATAGACAATATGTATTTTCTACATATATATCAAAAGTGGTCTGGATTGCCAAACAGTACTTGTCTGCATAGGATAATGTTAAGATGGCAAGGATGCACGTTATCTTGCTCTAACTTCCTGAGGTGTTCGCTCCCCGTATCAGATAACAAATATTTGCTGCAATCGGTGTTTAGTATAAACACATGAAAATCATTCTAAATGCATTTGGTTTTCAAATACTGATATCATAAAACTACATATAGTAAAGTATTACAATTTATATAATTACTCTTAGGACATTCGAAAATTACGCTCTAGAAAACATTCAAACTTTGGAGACAGCAATTTCATCGCAGGTTAGTGTAATCATTGTTCAAAAAAATAATCCATCACAATCACGTTTCACAATAAATTGTGTATTTAGATACCTTCATATTGTAGAAAGAAACTCTCCAGCCGACAGTTACGGTTTCACTCTTGTGAGGTCTTGAGTTCGTGTCTCAGTGCTGAAAATAATGTTTGTTGCATAAAAACACTTTTGCATGTTTACGTAGTAGTATAGTATATCAAAGCATTTAAAAATAATGCGAGAAAATATGTGCTGTTGGAGCACCACTAGTTTAGTTGATCACCACAAATAAACAGATCACGAAAGGAATTATGGACCATGATCTGATTTGTCGTCCCAGCCTGAAGAGATTGTAAAGCGATTCAGAGATTATTCGTCTGATTCCTGCCTGAAGAGATTATTCAGCGTATCAGCCCTTAATCACTGTCCAGATTGTAATCATGGTCACACATGATGGATTCCGCCTCTACTTTGCGAGTACCTAATCGACCATGTAGATACTGGATGTTGTCACATTGTGGCGATAGTAGATATCTACACGATGACAGTTTCTTCGTATTGTCCTTCAAAACGACACCTGCGTCATAAAACAAGCATTCACTCCAGATGTTCGGAATTTTCATGGAAATTGATAACGCAAAATTCTGCTACAATACATTTCTTAATAGGATTCGTTTTATATACAGTCATATTTTATAGACTGTGAAAACAATTTTTAAACTTTGAGGTAGACACTGAAATGAATTTGGAATTTTATTCGATGTGTTTCAGAGTTAATGTAAGGAGTAAATAATATTTCTTTAAAATTATCTTCAGATTAATTAAATAAAAGTTGTTTAATTTGAGAATGTCCTGATTGAATAAACTTATTTTTCTCGTATAATGACATAAAGTCATGTGTGTTTCTTATCTTAACAGGAAACCAAACGAAACCTTCCGTGAAATTCATTAGTATTATAATAGTTTTGTAGGAAAATACGCAATTCAATATTCATCGACGATGGAAAGGAAATTTTCAGGACAAGACATAAAAGTTGTTCTCAAAGAATGGAAATAACAAAAAAACTTTATTTTAAATAATAATAAATACATTTACTTGAAGTGTGTGTTAAGTACATAAATAGCACACCGTTACCTCATTATATCTACGCTATAGTTCGTCTCCTTCGCCGAAGCTAGAGTAACCATTGAGCATTTCCGGCACTTCAAGAAGTTCCCTTGAAACTCTGCGTGTTCATGGCTCTCGTGAACAGGCAGTTTCAAGCTGAGCTCTCTGCTTTTGTCTTTACTCTCCAACTTCAACGCGCACTTAAATACTTCATCGTATTTTTCAGCGGCATGAACACCCATGTACATCAGCTTGTTCGTCTTGTGTTTCCAAAACCAAAAATACTTCCCTGACCACTCAATCAGCTGGAACTTTTTGTTTCGTGTCGCGAGAAGGGACGAGTGGCGAACCTGGCTCACGACCGTTCCGTCGTGTTCCTTTTCGTAGTGAGTTTTGAGGTCCAGAAAGCGAACGTGGACGGCGCACCCCATGCACTTGATGAGCCGGAAGCTGCAGGCGACCTCGTGCGCCAGGAGCCCGGCGCGCAGGCCGACGTGTTGGCACTCCGGGTGCGCGCACTTGCCGAACTGGCTGGCGATGCCCTCCGCCAAGCGGTTGCGCACGCCCGGGAAGTGAGTGCCGCAGAGCGGGCAGAGCTGCGCCCGCGAGCGGCACCGCCCGCACACGCTGTGCCCGCCTCCGCACAGCTCGATGCACTGCTGGCCGCTCATCAGCTCGCGGCACGCGAAGCACTGCAGCCGCTGCAGCACGGCCCCCAGAGTGCCGGTTTCCTCCTCCACGTGCATCTGGGAAGAAAACAAGCCTCTGCTGAGAGCGGAACCAAACAAATTGACGCACTATACTTGGATTTACCCATAACTTCACTTCACGTATATCAGCGGTTACTGTGTTATCCAATCGGGAAGGGGAACGTCCCCATAGTGACGCCACTGTAGTGATGTGTAAGCTTCCGATTGGATGACACTGTAACAGCTGATTTACGTTAAGTGCAGCTCTAAATAAATCGAACTACAACACATGCGGGGAGATCGATCGAGAACGTAGAGCTTATCCCGGCTGGGGCGGTGCCCCACTACGGTAGGTCGGCGCCGGATCTCGCTGCCAGCGAAGGAATAGCACCGCCTCCCCACGAGGAGACCAACATTCGATTACACTACACTTACGGGAAAAATGCCCCTAGCAGTTGATGCTCTCTGAGATACTAACAATTTACCGACAAAACACATTGAGCAAACAATGAAAGTTCTAATCATTTTTTCGACATGTAAATAACTATCTCGACCAAGTTATTCAGCTAGTTCCTTGTGATCCACTGAGCAAATGCTAAGATGGCCCCTTGTTTTGCTTCTGGACGTATATATAGTTTCACTAAGCATAATTTTTGTTGAGCTGTCTTTTGATTAATATTGCTAGGAGTAGACATTAAGGTGTGGGTTGCTATTTTGTTATCAATATCATAGAAACGAAAATGTGGTTCATATATCGATGCAAATGAGTTTTGTATTACTCGGAAGTAGAAATGTCTAGTTTTTAAATGTTGGTAATCCCGTTCCATTGGCCATATCATTCAAATATGACATACAGAAAAAGTGAGGGGAAAGGATTCTGAGGCTTAAGAAAACGACCGTAGATTATACTTCATCCCAATATGCAACGGACTGTTTTGACGAAAATAATTCGAATGGATTTTGAACATGTACTTTCAGTACAAAATATAAATTGAATTTTTTAAGCGAATTGTGTACATTCATTTGGAGAATTGACTCAAAAGAAATCAAAATTCCATTTCTTCCTGAATACATAGATCTCAATCTAGTCTACCCTCTCAGATTCCTTTGATCCGGCACTTCATTGCCCTTGACACCTCATACAAGCTTAAAAATATATTTGTCATTTATTTAAAAAACAACTCAATCAAGATAATACAATTTTTATATATCTAACACTGCAAACCACAAATTAAAACACGTCTGCGTTCTTAATATATAGCTCTATAACGTTCTATCTCTTATTTTTGACAAATGAAGTTGAAATGAAACACCAAATTATTTGAAATGATATCATAGCAACTGAAAGGAGACAATATAAACAAAACAAATAAATGAATGTGATTGTAACTTACTTGTTCTGTCGAATCTCCCATTTGCTCCCTCAAAAATCTGTCTCCTGTGTCCCCAGACTTACTCGCATCCCTGCGACGAAGCGACTGACGCGAACTATCGGCTGCGAGCACCTCCATATGAACCGTATCTCAAGTGCGTCGCCAGAATGGTTTGACTCAGATTCGGAGAATATTTATGACGCCTTATCTCATTTCGCACATTTCCTTTCGATTTCGTGACAGGGATTGACATGATTCAGATAATGAATCACAAGCAAGCAAGTCTTTTGCAAGGAAGCAAGCCAAATGAATTATGACCAACATTAGCTTTTGAATGTCTAACCCAGTTTTAAGATTCCACTGAGAAACTTTAGTATAATGCGACCAGACGTCCCGTATTAGCGGGGACAGTCCCTTATTTTGAATCCCTTTCCTGTTTTTGACAGGAAAACGGGACGCTAAAATATCCTTTTTTGTGGCAATAACTTGTCAGCAAACATGTCGTCAACAATATTTAATTTATCGTAATACATTCAGTTTGCTTGACATTTGTTTTAAATTAAGTGCCACAAGATATTGTATTTATGTGCTACGTAACCAGTGTGTTTAGAGAGTCAGTTGTGGATTCTAGGAAGACAAAATGCAACGATGGCGTCATTTCAACTTGTATAAGCTTTATCGTTCACGACATCGTTGTGGGGAGATTCAATAATCCGATGCGAGGTCGTGTGACTTTATATGGAATCTTGATTGACAAATTCTGACCTGGCAAGCCTGAAATTCTGAACCTTTGCAGCTGAATGTGGTGTTGCCGACGCATTAAACCCTTTTAAAATGTGTTAAATATTTCTAAATTTGAAGCCTAGCATTTTCCAATAATTTCTTACAGTATCTGGCATAGTATTTATTAATGAATTGTAATAGCTAATAATGTTATACTTACGTAAAAAAAACTCCCAATGACTTAGCATGTCACCTCCATAAGAGATATGAAATGGTAATATTGAAATTTCAAAATTATAATAGCCGTATAAAATACTTGCAAGTGTGGATGTTGCGAATAGTTTGAATTTTGTACCGCTAAATTTTGTACCCTATTTGCTAATATTCACAAAAATGCACCTAAAAAACACTCATTCGGTGTTTTCTCGAATACTAACATAAGATCATTCTCTATCGGTTCCAAAGATTCTGTCACAAAATTTTCTATAAGTACATTTGATTCTTCCTCGGATTTGTTTAACACTTCCATATTGTTGTCCCCTAATTTTTGAAGAGTTTAAAACTTTACAAATTCAGTTTCTGACATTACTCATAGATCTGGTTTTCTACACATTCACTTGGCATTCTTCAAATTTAAAGTTCAAAGGTACAGTATGTAGGTGTATGTACACTTATTGTTAAAAATACGGTAACGAAACAATTCACTTAATATGTTCCAGACAGAATCTTTTTTGACATTTCTGCGGCGCGATTCTCTTGACCACGACGATCAGTGTTGCCATCCCCGTGGAAAACAAATTATGGTATAGTGAACAGAAAATTACTTGTGGGTACTGGAGTTTAATCAATGCCACCTACATACTCGTAGATGTACGAAGCGTTGGCCTACTTCGCGTTCTACCCAATACGAACGCCGCTCTAAAACACACAAAACACATTACTGGAAATTTTTTAGAGTTTTGTGGTCTGATCCAAAAGAAATTGTCAGGTTCCCCACCAGGAGACAGAGACGTGTCGAATGACACATCATACCTGGATTGGTGCACAGATAGTGGTCTAACCGTGAACGACGGATCTACATACACGCACAGCCACAGTTCCTCGAATACTGTATAGGGTTTTCGTAATGAATGAAAGAGCAAACTAAATAATATTTTTAATGCTCCTTTCTAGGGGATTCTCTAGTTGGCGTGAATTGAAGGTGGCTACATGATGAAATTTATACGTAGGTATTTATGTATTGATTCATTTGTTTAAACTTAATTTCCAAACCGAAATATTTGTGATAAAGTAATGTTTAGCATCGTCTTTTACTCCTTTTATCGTGACAAAAACTAAAATGTTCTATTTACATGATTTAAAAATATGTTCGTTAAGTTAGTATTCGTTAACTTTTGATGTATTTGCAGGATATATTGTAATATATTCATTCAATGAATTGCTAAATATATATTTATTTATTTTAAATCATAACATTCTTGGAATTGGCGTATTTATTTAGGAATTGTAATTTAAGGATGTGTACAGAAATAACTTGTAATTCAAGGAATAAAACTGTTGAAAATTGAGATATGTGTTAATATGATAACCAAATTAGAAGTATGTTATCTACACTACGTTTATAAGACCACAGGTTACTTGAAAATATGTTTAAAATTGAATCGTTGAAATATTGTATATATTCGATTTGATCTTCATTTGAAGCGGAAAACCGATTATACGAATAAGGAAATGGCGTAAAACCGAAGTTTTCTGCTTATTTTTGGCCGTCGTCGGCTCGAGGAGGAGTGTACTAAGTCCGAATGACAACAGCTGTGAAGATCCTGGTGAGAATTGAGATGAATGAAAAAAGAGTAATGACCGATAAGGTACTTAGCTCTTAGAAATGAACCGATTGTCAACGGCAATACAAAGACTTGCCTAATTGTTACTTTCTGGCTGTGCAACAGTGAGAAAGGTATATAATGCCGTGCGAAAAAAACTTCAAATTGTCGTCATCAATAAGCTGTGTCACATTATACAATTTAAGCAATACAGAAGGTAAGAGAAAAGATAAGGAATATGTTCTAACAAAACCTGCTAAGAATGAAGCCAGCAAAATCTTCTGAATCAAGAATATCAAAGAAGCATCATTAAAATATTTAAAGACGAGCACGCATTGTACCCAGCAGAGATTCAAATTTTAAAGAACAAGTAATGCTTTACAACACACATTCTCTCATTATTTCTACTTTTTTTGCAATTTTGGAAAATTTAGAGAGTTTTATGTCTACTATAACAATTAGTTATAACGACCAAAATGCTCGATATCTTCAGGGTTTTCATAACAGGGTTGGACTGTACTGTCAGGCGTCTTCTAATGTACGAAGTACCTCAAATATCATCTATGTAACCATTTGTATGTAAGTAAACCGAAATCAGGACATCCCACTGTGTCCTGTCTCACTATTCACGATGGCATAGGAAGGAAAGAAATTGTTCGTACGAATCCAGTGATTCAAAGAGTTTGATGCGTTTCTTCCAAAATCATGTAAATCATGAAACCATCCATTAGAAATTCATCATCTCTGTCACATACGTCAATTTATTCTTCAATTTTGCTATTGTTTCCGTCTTTCTGTTGTCTCATTAGTTGCTTATGACTATCACTCCGGGTAAAACTAAACCAACGAGAGAGCAAATTAGACATTCAACCATCAAATGGCAGCATAGTATGTCTAATTAGCAACCTCTAGTGATTAACTACTGATCTATGAAAAAAAGGTTTTGTTTTTGATATTAAACCTGAAGAAGGAAATCATAAATTTGATAAACGGTGCTGTTATTCTGTATCATATATGTAATTTATGTATTAACATAAAGCAGTGATTTTATGTAAATATTGTGTCATTAAATTAAAGACCAAAGTACAGTCTGACAAATTTGAAAAATATTTCGAACTCACCCATATACTTTCGTTCTTCGTCCTCACAACGTTTTCAGTAGAGAAATGGAGAGGAATGAGAGGGATTAGAGGAGTCGAATGCCACAATCCTACCTTTCAGTCATTATGAAAATATTCCACTCCCCGTTTGCGAAGCCCAGTGCGTAGAAAAATCGAAAATGCACAGTATAATGAGGTGGTATTATAAACACTAGCCTGATCTATTATATTGATCGTTAGGATTATTTGAATGAAATTGGTGTCGCAGACCCCTTCGTACAATATTCACAGACATATATATGATTAGCACATGTAACATTTATTCTCATAAAATGAACTAGTACCTGGAAATGGGAGACACATACACATATAATGAGGTTTGAAGAGTTGATACCAGTAGATTAGCTGATTGGTAGACGTTATCCGCACTGCGGGGCGATGTTTACACTGGAGACAGGCCGTTAACCAAAAATAAAAGTTTCTGCTCACACGAGACACAATTTCGTTTACGAACGTTAGTGTGTGGAAGAGAATTTTGCTTCATGCCAAGGTGATTAGGCACAGTTTATAACTTATTACACAAATTGTAAAAATGGCAAGAGTTTGTGTTCTTGGTGATTGCCACACTTTAAATGCATGTATGTTAGTACCAATGCCAAAACTAACAGGATTTCAATTTGCACAAAGGTAATAAAACTTTACCCGACGCCAGAACAACGTTTGTGCGCCCTAGATAATTCTTCCACGCTAAATTAACTGAATCTTTGCTGTGAGGCAAATGTTTTGTGGCATAAGGAAAACGTGTGGACTGCTTTGTCCGACTGAATTAACCGATTCAAAATTCCCAGAGCGCACATCTGGTGCCTTTGATTGATTGGGTGAAATGCGATACGGTCACTGGGCGAAACAGCCGGGACTTCCCAGGATCGGGTCCGTAGTTGCACACCTATGTGAGGTCAGAAATGTGTCACGATTCCATCTCCGTTAGAAAAGACGCGGCTAATGGCCAACAAATAAAAGTTTGTATAAAGCATGAAAAATGTCCTGACGTCCCTTCGCGGGAATAAACAGAACTTATCATAATTGCAGTATGTACACATGTGACACTTTCTTCCTCCTGGGCGACCACGTTCTTCACTTGTCTTAAACAGTTTCCATTCACTAGAGCTTCCCCTCATCGCCACTGAGCCCTGAGTTCCGTCCGCCAAAAGAAGTAGGCTCTCTGCAAACGGACCTCGGAGTTACGTTCACTGTGTTTTATTACGCGATAAATTGTGGAGGCGTTTGAGCGTCGAGGTGGGATTAGACGTCTGAGACGAGCTTAAAAGAAAATCTCTGCCTTTATTTATCGCGAAATCGGAACTGACAATGGCGCCGATAAACGTTACAGGAACCTTAGCTTAGTAATCACAACGGCTGACATTACAATATATGAGCGAACAAATCGAATAGGCTACTCAGGATTTTTTGGTGAATATTTGTTTGACTTCGTAAATATTGTTTGAAGCCAGAACTATTAAAATGATATTAAAACTAATTAAATCATCAAAAAATGCAGTAAAAATGACTTAAAAAGGTAAAAATTGACTCATTGGTCGAAAGCGACGAAAAATAAAAGTATGATGTATAAAAATAGGTCAAGGTCTGATGAATTACTGCACTAAACGTCATTGTTGTAAATTTAAAAGCAAAAATGACATTTCATTAAAATACTCCCCCTAATTATTACTTATTAAAACATGAAACCACACTAGATTCCTGAAAACATTCCCCGTCTTACTTAACTTACAGAAGTATTATATTTTATTAATTACACTCTTTTATTGCATTTAATATTTAGTTTTGAAAATTGATATGTGTGTAGATGTGATGGCTGTACTTCCACTGTTTCTGTGAAACATATTTCCGACACATCTCTAAAAGAACATTTATATTGTTGTAATTATCCCAACCTATTTACTCCACTGCAAAGCAGAGACGATCTCGGATGAACCACAAAGCTATGCGACTATGTGATGTTTGATAGCTAAGGATAAAACAAAACAGCGATAACTATATTTCCACTAGTAAGTACTATTTTAACATAGCACATTGATTTATATTGCAATATGCTTTATAAGAAAATAAGTATTGTAAATTATATATATTTCTTAAAGTATTGTCGACGTCTATGTTATTATTCTATGCACAAATCGATACCACTTGAGGTCGCGGGATATTTACGCTTGATTCTTTGAAAAAATAATAATTAAAAATAATATGGTCGCAATTGATTGACAAAACGATACGTACAGAGACTAGTGAAACGATTTTCAATTTAAAGACGAAACATTTTTAATTCAACGTCATTTGATAGTCAAGGTTTTAACGGAATAATGTACACAGGTATCTGTATGATTGCAGTATGTCTGGCAAAACCAAATGATGATCCTATGTCTTTGAGATTTAAATGAAACCTACTGCGATGTAAGCAGATTCACTAAAAAAACATTTTGAAAAAGAATGACGCGTGGAAACATAATCAAAATGAATACTTCTAATCAAAAAACGTTTTTTGCGATCCTTTTGCGATTTTCTGAAAAACTAAGCTTCTAATCGAAAAATGAATAGAACTATTGTATTTGCCATAAAATTTCGTGCAAGGTCCGTGATTTTTACAAAAATTTGTGACATGTCGAAAATCGCAATTTTTCGTCGATCGACGAAACTTTACATTTGTTGACCCAAAACTTAAACCAGTATATCTCACAAACTATGACACAGAAATCAATTCTAGAAACACCAATGTGTGTGTTAATTCTTGAAGTTTTAGAAAATGCCTTCATTTGTTGCATACGGATGAGAAATGTGGCCTCTAGGAACCTTTAACTAGAAGCCTTGTATTTTCGCTTCTTCAAAGCATTGAAAATATTAGTCACATTCAAATGGCTATATCTCCTAAACATTTGGAGCTACAGCGCTGAAGTTCGCACACGACAATGTATGTATCTTGCTCTTATTTTGAGTCTTAAATGGAGTATTTTCTATGAAAAGAACTCGCTTGAATTGGATGAGTTCTACACTGCTATTTGGAATAAATTGACATTTTTATCGATACTTTTGCGATTTCTTGAAAAACTAAGCTTCTTATCCAAAATTGGGTAAAACCAGCGTATTCGACATAAAATTTCGTGCAAGGTCCGTGGCTTTCACAAAAATCCGTGACATGTCGAATTCGCAATATACTTTACCTATTTTATTATTAAGTATATTGCAATGTTAATCGGTGTGAATGTTTTTGATAAACAATATAGTAGGTTTGAGACCAAGTGAATTACGTATTTTGTTGCAAAATTGTGTGAGTAACAATCGTGTGAGGGTTAGTCATTCGTAGCTTAGACTGTCTGACGCTACAAACTCTCGTGTTTGGTAACATCGGTGTGTCAGCAATGCGTAAAGTATCTTAAGAATTCACCGCCTTATGAAACCTTTCGTTCGATAGCGCAAATCAGTTCAGGAGATACTATGACTTAGTGCACATCGTAGCGGTATACCAATTGACAGCAATATCGACTCTCTGCCTCTGGGCTAAATGTTTCGAACTGAGTATACTCAGAAAGTTGAATTGTTCTAATTCGCATGGTCGAATTGGAGTGGTGGATTTAATTTTCAATATTATATGTTGAGAAATTCTGGTGTTTCTGTTCGTGATTTGCTGCTATATATTCCCTTCATCTGCCAGAAACAGAGAAATTTTTGAAGAACAATAGTTAATAATTTTTTTGAACTCGTCGCAGTGAAATCGTCTATGGTATAGTTTAAATATACAAAACACTTTATTAGAAAGGGTATTATTATTTTTTAAAAAATATGTCCTATAGGTGCTCTTTATGCGACCTTATGCTATCCGAGGACAAAGTTTATTTCTGAAAAATTGAGCCATTTTTGAGAAGATATTTAAATGTTTGAAGCTTGATGTAAACTATCCAAAAATTTAATTATCCCTTCCACTCTGAAAGGGCTGCGAATTAATTGCAGTCGTTTGGGGAATGCGAGTATCACAGTATTTTCTGTTCTTACAAAATAATGGCGAGAAATAAAAAAGGAAGAGAGTGTTAGCTAGAGAGAACGATAAAAGTATGCCAAAGAGGGAGATAAAGAAAGAGGGGTGGTTGGAATATGTTTAAGTGGAATTTAAACATCTTAGTTGTGTGAAACTATCAACACTATGTGAAACAAGATGTGTTCTAAACTAAACTTATAATAAATAATTGTACCTTAAGCTGTGGAAAAGCTTTTGTAAACTAATCAGGTTATGCAGTAACTAGTTAAACTCAATAAAGGCCGAGACGGTATCCCAAACTAGAAAATCTGGAATTCGGAATGCATGGAAGCGTCGCGGTCAAATATTTTCCTCTTCAAACAGCGCCAGCTCTTTTAAATTCAAGAGGGCAAATGACGCCGTTTCATCATCAAAGAGCTCTCTGCTCGGGTTTGTGTGCTAGGCCATTAATACCGGTGGGGATGCCATCGGCAGACCAGCGCGCCCTGACGCGCGGGCCAGCGGTCCGCACTCGTGGGGGAGGGGGAGGAGGTCTGTCGGAGGGACGCTTGTGGGCAGCTGAGCCCACTCGAACCGGGGGAGGTGGCTCAGAGCACCACACGATGTCACAGCAGTGCCTCTGTCCGAGAGGTCCAGGGTTCGAGTGCCGACGGTATCGGGGTTTTCGACACTGGCCAGAAAGCTAAGCCGAGTTCTGCCGCTGTCTGGAGGAGACTTCTCGCGGCCAGCTGCTCTGATCGGTAGTTTCGTGGTTCCTCCGATCAGTATCAGGCCAATGGCGGGTCAATTCCCTAAACGGACCACGAACAACCCGTGATCTTTCCTTCCCAAACTTACATTTACATGCACTGCACAGGCCGGAAGATCGGTCGGGAGCTTAGTGCTTGCCCCGGCTTTGAAGTTGCCTCATTTGTGGGAGATACCTGGTTGAGGAAAACCCCGCTAGCCGACGGTAGTGGTTAACACCCGACGGAATCACTAGTAATCAATCAATCAATCAATCAATCAATCAATCAATCAATCTGAGTCCACTCGCCTCAGTGAGCTACGCCCTTCGGCTGCTGCACATGTCTCACAGCCATTCATGGAAACTTAAAACGGAATAGTGGATACTTTTTGATAAACTACTTTTTACTAAAAAATCTTTTTAATAAATACTACTTAATAAATATAATACGTATGTCGGGGTTTATTTAAAAAAGTAGTGATTAGGCTAACTTCGAATGAAAGTTAATGCATAATTATATGCCATTTGATAATGAATACATAACTTTCTTCTTCTGCACTTTATGGGTTAGTCTTGAGCTTGTTCCATCTTCAGAAGTTTTCCTTATTTTGGGTTTTTGGGTACACCCACGTCTCTTCTTTCGTGCGGTTGGTAGAGTAAACCTAATGTAGTCTTGTAGTATCCGTCCTTTGTCTGTATTGATACAAGTTGTTTCGGTATTTAGTTATTTTTCTACCTATTCCTTCGGCGTGTAGTTTTTCCTGAATCTTCTCGTTACGAATTCTTTCGTGCTGCGTAGCGTTCTCCTCAACAACTTTATTTATTGAAATTAAAATGAATGAAATGACGTTTTTAATTCATAACTAAGTTCTGAATTTGCCATAAATTAGCCGTTAACTATTAGGGAAGGATTGTAATACTAAACTCTATTTTAGAACGATATGAACAAAAACTAGAGAGGTTTGTATGACATAACGTTTTGCATTAGTACGGATCACAATGCCAATATTTGAAACGTCCCGTCATGCTACTGCAGAAAAATTACCGGAAATGGCTTCCGGCCCGGCACTCTCCTTCCGCCTTCTGCCAAACGGAAGCTTCTCATTATTATTCGTGGGGACGTCACGTGGTCACTACCACAGCAGCCCCTTACGTCGCAGGTTCAGTTTATACGTCGGCTGCCCCACGTCTGTGAGCGCGTTCCCAGTTCAGAATCTTTTCAGAAAGTTTTGTTCGTGAGGTAGCGCCAAGTATAGTCAGTAACATTCACTTTTACTCATCATAGTCCATGTAAAAACAACAAAGCGGCAATACTCATTGATATGTACTTTAAAAATCTCTGTTAGCTCGTCTTTTATAGGTGAATGAATCGTTTTATAATTAATGTGAGTTCCTTTTCATTAATTGTAATTAATAAAGACAAAGTTTAGTAAATTTGTAAGGAAACGTACAGATTTAAAAAATTCAAGGCGACCAAAAACATAGTTTTTCTAGCTTCTGTATTATAGAAGATCACTTTCTCGAATATATAGGATGGAAGACGTCATGTTTTGGGAGTTCTTGGTATTGAAATACTTGTTTTTTGCAAAACGTCCGTCCGTATGCCCGTTCTATGAAGAATACCAGTTCCTCAATAGCATTCAAGACGTTCATAACTAGTAGTGCTAACTCAGCACATACTTTCTCGCATTATTTCTAAATTTTCATTTTTCCACAATTCCCCAGAATTGAACAAAATTAGAAATGCACCATATTTGAAGTGTCCCTTGATTTATCCGTGGAAAAACTGCAAAGAAAAGACTTACGGAAAAATTGTTTTTGAGAAAATATTTTTTTTTCTAATTCTTCTGAACTTCAGAAATTACGCGGTGAGAAAGCACACTTCTCAGGTTGAGAATACTAGAAACAGCGTAGGGATGCCTATGCGCTAACCACACGTGCTAACCACTCGTCTTTGTCACGCAAGAAGACTCAGGAATTTTTCTTTTGTTTTGTATGTCTTCTCCGCTGTATCTACGTCACCTTCAGAGTTCAGTACTCTTTCATTGCTTTTTATTTGTTCATCAGTATGGACAGTTAGTCGCCATGAGTCGCCGGCTTCCTGCCTCAGAACTGATTCATTTCTTTCTATTTGTTCACTTGCACTGACAGATAGTTGCGTCGAGTCTTCGACTTCCTGTCGTATTTGCTCTGGTTCGACTTCAGAGAGGTAGCACTTTTTCACTATAGCATGTTTTCTATGAGCTACGTTCTGTTCTGTCAGATGAAAGTCTGGGTACCTTTTCGTGAATTCGGCGAGACGAGCTTGCCTTCATCCTAGGAGTGGATTCTATTCACACTGGTTGATGTAATGGAAGGCTGTAACTATTTCAGGGTTCATCTCGCGCATCCATCTGTTACGCCCAACATCTCCTTTCCTGCCGGCAGCCCTGCTCATGCGTGGCGAGCCAGAGGGCAGAGGGCCATTTGGTTCTTCCGTCCGTCCGGTTAGATCCACATTTTTGCTCTGTCGTCGTCTAAAGGCTACGATTCATATATAGAGCAGCCTCATGGTTCGATGTGTACGAGGCATACCTTCTTTCCCTGTGTCTCTGCATAATTACATGGGTGTTGCATTTTATACCTCTCTGCCATGTGAGTCAGAAGGGTCCATCCACCTAGTTCACCACTGGGGATCATTGACCTTCATCTGCTGACCTAACTGTTCACTCTTTCTGTTTGCAGCCGTCTGCTCCTCGCCAGTCGCTGTACTGAGAAATGCTGTGACATTCGTATTCCTTAATGCAGACTAGCCTTGACGCGTCGCATTGTGTAAACCGAAGTATAACAAGTGGTCGAAAACGGCGGTCATTCTCCATCGCGTATCGTGCAAGGCAATCCGACAATCTGTTCCGAGAATGTCCATAAATTTGTCACGAGGCTTCGCGCCATGCAGTATCGTGTTGCTTGGTTCAGCGAATACAGACATAACGGATACATAATCTGATTGGGAAGGCTGCCCCCTAGCATTGCGTTGGTTGTGCGGCAGCAAGGAAGGGCTGTTTGCCGAGTTCCGTGTATCCTCACTCCGAACTGCAATTCCTCAAACATGTCATTTAGACAATAGGTAGCATGAAAGGCATGGACGCTCAGTTCATATGAAAACAAAATACAGAAATGATTCATATTAAACGGCGCTTGGGTTTCACAGACCACCCGAATGCACAGACTGGTTAAGTCATACTTTTTTCTTAAATTAAACATTTAAAAAACGTAAAGTCGTAGTAACTGGGCATTTTAGGATCCAATGGGTTCCCTAGACTTCCCTACAGGACATTGAAGTTTCTTTCCTGCATTTACTACCAGCAATACTAAATTGCTCCATCGTAATTTAAAAATTGTGTATAAAGTTTAATAGAGCTTCTGAGAGCAATAAACGAGATAGTCAGTAGATCGCCTCGAGACGTGATTCCCAGGTTTTTGAGGGCACTGACTGTGGCATAGCCCCAGAGGTTCCAACCACCACTGGCAGGATTCTGGCGTTGGGTACTCCATGAAGTTGGGCTGCCAGGGGGATGACTGGTTAGTATTTTACCACCTTTTCCTCTGCTGCTTTCAGAAGGCTAGACCCATCATCGTGGCGGACAGTCACATCTACCGCGTAGAACCCTTCCCGTCTTTTTATTACCAGGTCAGGTTTGAGTCTAACCCCTGCGGCAACGGAGAAACTGGCTTCCGTGGACACCACCGTGTCCGATTTCCGGAGCTTCTTCCCTTCTATGAAATTTTTGTTCTCGTCATGACGCTTTATTCTTGCTGGCTTAAGAGGAAGTAATGTACTGTGTCTATTTTGAAAAGATTTATCGGGTGTTTTGTCACCAGGCAATAAGAGTTTTTCCGTCAAAAATTCCGTTTTTCCCTTCAGCATTACAATTCGTTTTCTGTACTACGTAAGCAGTAACGGGGAAGTAAAAGTGTTTTATTTTTTGCATATGTGGAGTGGCTAGCATTCTCAGCACATTTTTAAAATCTTTCTTCGAGAAAGACGTAAGAATTGATTTTGATACCTGTAATGAGAACATAATTATGGTGAACGTTGTTTTGGATTTTGAGTAAGCGTGTGTGCCAAATTTACCCCCCTTGTTTTTGAAAAATTACTTTCTGTGCTATGGTGGTACCAAAGAAAAAATTTAGTGACTTTATTTAGACCATAATTATCCCGAATATTTTTTAATATTGAGAAATTTGGACGGTTTTAATCTTTGTTTTTGTAGGTTGGGGGCTTGAAAAGAGGGACTCACTGACCTAAACCTCCGTTGATTCGATGGTTGACTAATTCGGGTCTTTTTACAAAATGCCCTATTTTAACAAAAAATATTTTAGTCTAAAATCTAATTTTAATCATTCACATTCAACGAAACATTGGATTGCAAGTGTTTGATGGTTTATGCAACACCATATCAATTTATTCCAATTCCTTGTATATTTACAACAAAATATTAAATAAGAATTTACTACTCACAAAATTGTGAAATTTTTCACTACTGTCCCTTTTCTTTGAGGGTGGATATTTCTAATTTCCCCTCTCCCGACCCGCCCTGTCCCCGAAATCCCGCTGAAGCGAGCGGCAGCAGAGGGGCCACGTCACCCGACTGAAGTGTATCCAGCCCGCCCCGCGCCGCACGACAGCGCCTCGGCAGTGACAACAATAGCGGCGCGAACAATGAAACCCAGGCACGTCCGGAAATAGAGCGCGCGCGGCGTGGAAGTCCGCCGGGCGTCCGTCAGGGGCGCTGGCGGCGCGGCGCGGCGGCGTCGTCGCTGCCTGGGAACCCCCGCCGCGCCGCAGGGCGAGGAGCCCGGCGAAGACCGCGCGCGCCGCTTCGATAGATCGAATTGCGGCGGACAATAGACTGCGGGCGTGCGCGCCACGCTGCTCCTATTGTTCCGAGCGCCTCCGGCATGCGCGGCGCCCCTCCGCCCACGCAGCCGGCGCGCGGCGTGCCTCGCGAGCTTGCAGCCGCCCCCCCCACCCCCACCCCCCACCCCCGGCCACGGGCAGGCGAGACGCCGTGACGCGTAACAAAGCTGAAGGATCGCAGCGGCAGACTGCTCTTGGGACTGGCTTGGGAAGGTTAATTAATGCTGCTAGTCAGACCAAGATAAGAACATATAAATCGCTGCTGGAAAGCGTACGTATATAAGGTTCAGACGTTGGGACTATTTTATGTCAGAGGGAAGAGCAAAAATTAAAGTAAATAGAAATGAACAATTAAAGACACGGTTGCGGTCTCACATTAATCGATAAAGTACCCAGTGTTAGAATAAAAAATCAAATGGGTATTCACATTGATATAATGTATGCAGTTGACGCTAAAATAATCAGATAGCAAGATTACATTCGAAGGTTGACGGGAAGTCTATGGCCTAAGAAACCTGCACACGAACGAACGCGTGGGAATATCGGAGAACAAAGCACCGGAAGAAGTGGCTCAGGGCATCAGCCGATGTCACTACAGTGCCTCTGACCGGAGGTCCTAGGTTTGAGTCCCGAAGGAGGCATGAGTTTCGACACAATTAGCTCGAATTCAATACCACATTACTGTCCGGGACTCAGTTCTCCGACCGCGGGGCGGAAGGGACGTAGGCCTTTTCCAAGAAACGGAGCGGTGGTGGGGAGGACACCCCGGCCGTCGACGTACTACTAGCCGCGCGAAAAACATTTTTTTTTATTTCACGATCGCGGGCGTTTTTCTTGCATTATTATTTTAGTATCTAACTTACCTTATTCAGAATCTGATGATGATCTGCAGGCTTCACTCTCTGATGAACCACTGTCGCAGTCCAAATTAACAATTATTTCGTCAATGATGTCCGGTACAATACCATCTTTTTCCCAATAATCACTTTCTATTTTTTCCACGTGCTTGCAAAATCCTTGCCAGTCCTGCACGGTGACTTCTTGTATTGCAGTTTCAATGTTTTCTTGCAACTTGGTAACTGACATATCACCTGTTACATTTCGCTCCCTAAATATCCGCTTTACTTTCGCCCAAGCAAGTTCAATTGGGTTCATCTCACACATGTAGGGAGGGAGTCGTACAACTGTATGTCCGTGTGCTGCTAGCAACTCATCGATCTTGTACTGCTTAGCGCGTGGTTTGAGAGGTGCAATTAATCGGTACAAATCAGTCTTACGCATACTTTCTTCACAATGCACTCCCTTTCTTTGAAGCCATACAATCATGTCAGCTTTTCTTGAGTATGCGGACGGCGTCTTGTTGACTTCCATACTGTGGTATGGAGCATTGTCAAGGACAACAACAGCATGCTCTGGTAGATGTGGTAATAATTTTTCACGCACCCATTTCTCAAAATTAATGCCATTCATTTGGCCGTGATAGTCTCCCACAGTACTACCAGCTCGAAAGATTAAACATGTGTCGCAAAGAAATTCATTTTTCCCCCCTGCGTGAACAATTATTAGTCTACTTGTGGCATTTCCCATCACTTGGACACCACAAACGTCATCACTCTGCCAGCACTTTTGAAATTTAAGAGTGTTATCAACCCATGTCTCATCCACGTAGATGATATCTCGGTTCTCTTCTCGAAATTGTTTCAATTGAACAATGTATCTGGATCTCCAATCCACTATGTCCGGCCTCTCTATCAGCACCCGCCGCTTTGATTGGCACCTCTTCCATTTAAAACCCATTGATTTCATAACCCGCAATAAAGATTTTGGACCCCAAGGAAAATTAATTTTGCCCTTAATAATTGGAAGAAGCTTTAGCACCGTCGGCACTACCTTTTCTCTCATGTAGAAATCCAGAATCGTATTTCGAATGACACACTGGTCAAAACTATCTACATGGACAGAATTGCCACGTGACACTCTCCTCTTCTTACCAAGAGACTTCAGCTTCCGATTTGGGCTATTCTCATTCCTCTTTTTATTTTCTTTCCGAATGGCTTTGATGGTGGTGAGTCCAACTCCTGTGTATTCGGAGGCTCTTTCACTCGCTTTCATTAAAGGTAAATGTAAACATTTATCTTCTTTCTCCTTATCACATATTTCAATCACACGGGCAATGATTTCGCGACACTCGCTGTGAATAGTCGTATTAGTAACTCTCTTTGCCATGATGAGAAACTAATGGTTTTCACACGTTAACGCTCGGGTCCTGCCACAA
Source organism: Gryllus longicercus (assembly GCA_038098605.1). Taxonomy (NCBI): domain Eukaryota; kingdom Metazoa; phylum Arthropoda; class Insecta; order Orthoptera; family Gryllidae; genus Gryllus; species Gryllus longicercus. Next base: position 3,242,953 of record JAZDUA010000103.1, on the reverse strand, counting down.
GCGAACTAGCCGCTCCGATGTTCTTGGAACGGTTGCATTAATGTCACGTGACATCGTGGGTGCAGCGAAAGCCATCCCCTCCTACCCTGCCGCTCCCCCCGCGCGGAAACTAGGACCCCTCTCCGGCGGTCGGAAAACTGGGACCCGAACAGTACACTAGGTCGAATTCATTCGCTGTCTGGAGGAGGAGAGTTCTTGCGTCCAGCTTCTCTGATCGGTAGTTTTCCGTGGATTCTCCGATCAGTCAAACTCCGAAGCAGTACCTAACAAACGGGCCACTGACCGCGCGGGATATTTCCATCCCCTTCCTTGCGGTATCCTCACCCCTTACATTCACACACTTACACAAACATGTACTACACTAGACCACATGCCAGGAGGCCGGTCGGGAGCGTAGAGCTGGTTCCGGCTGCTTCGGTGCCCTGCTGGTGAGAGATACTTGATTGGGGAAAACGTCGCTAGCAGGCAGGTACATTCATCCAGCGGTGGAAGATCACCGCCACCTCCCGAGGAAAAGCACATACGCCACACTTACAGGACTTTACAAAATTTACGAATTGAGAATATATTTTGATGTAATGTATCGGCGCCACAAAACGCCAAAAATTAGAAACAGTATCTTAGCTGGACCCTCGTGGTTTAGCTCATTGGTAAACGTGCTCTCATTTTCCATGACGACTCCAGGTTTGATTTCCTGTCGGGCAAGATTGTAGTGTGCGTTTTCCTTGCTATGTCCCATTAAATGTTGCTGCGTGATGATGAGAAAACTCACTTCTCAGGTTGAGAAGACAGGAATACAGCGTGGGATGTTACTGGACTATAAAAGCAATATTCCACGTTTGCAAAAAATGCGAAGTCATACATTAGCGACACGGCTGTCTCGCACCTGGTGTACAGGCCGTAGTTTGCAGAAGAAAACCCAAGACCTCCCTATGTCATGACTTCGATGGACTGTTGTATGCAAAAGTAGTTCTGTGAAATGCTGAGCAAGATATTCAGACTTCTATATCACTGGATGACCAGTGCCTTGTTTTCTGCAGAAATGTTGAAGAAGCCAATCTACATTTTGACCATTCACAAACTCACATTACGTAGTTTGGGTACGGATTCTGTGGAACAAGCTACTAAACCAATTCCCTTTCCCCTGATAGAATTTCGTTTGTAAGGTAAAGTTTCTATTAGTAATTAGACAGATTGTATCATGAGCAATACGTACCATAATAAGTGAAGGCTTCTTCATAGAGCTTGGTCAATGTAAAGTATAAGTACTATTTAAACATTTACCTACGTTTTGGAATTGTTTCCATCTTCAGCGCTTGCTACCGAAGCACCAGTAACTCACATGTAACTCCAGTTCAGATGTTTTTGGTGCAAGAGCTGATGATGGAAATAAATCATCCGAACGTTGGCATACGGCTTAATAATACCAATAATCTCAATTGAGAAAGCCCCACGAAACAGCCAGAAACAGATTGTAGAATTAAAACCAAAATCGGGACTAATAGTTGTTATATAGATTGTGAATGCAAGGCTTACAACTTCATTTGTGGATATAACAGGTTTTGAAAATAAGGTACTTTGCCTGGATTTGCGTGTAATGAATTTGTGTATTGGGTCCATTTCACGATTTATGCATTTGACTTTCACGGTTTTGAAACTGAAGAAATGTCCAAATTCAGTCTTTTTAAAATATAAATCTACAAAATTGCGAACACTATTTTACATCATACCCTTACTATACCACTAGTAAAGAAAAATAATTATAATTTTCTGGCGGAAATCAATGATCTTTACGAGGGGAAAACGCTGATTGTCAAGCCCTGGCAACGAACGATCTCATCTGCCAATTCCAGCGACTTGTTGAATTTTTATTTCATGGTTTTTTGTTTGAAAATTCAGTTTTCTTATTTTAAAACAATATCGAACAAAAGAGCGGAAAATTATAAACAATCACAAGATCATGATATGATAAGCATGAATTCTATTATCCAGATAACGCTCACAAGAAACACGCAAAGTTATGTTTCTTAATGATGCTGTATTAAATGTTTACATAAATATACATCGTCAAATCATGTGGCGAATAACAGCGCAGAGAAAAAAGCAGAAATACAAAGTAAAAGATGCATTATAGTTGGAAACGGCCCTAGAAATCCTATGAGTTTTCGCGACATTTCCGAAGTACGCAGCTGATTCCTTAGGCGTGCGAGTTCGTTGAGAACTGGCGAAGTCCACATGATACAGCCCAAACTTCTCTCTGAAATAAAAAATTAAATAAATATATAAATAAGTGAAATAAGAATGAAGAATTTATATTGTGGAACGTTATAAAATATGGATTCAGAGTCTTACGTATTTCATTGATCTCTCAACATCTCTCAAAGATTTCCCATGATTTCCCTCTAAATATTTCTTTTAAAACGTATATTAATAGATAAAAATTAATATGCTGAATAATGTTAACCCCCTCGTCAGTGGCTCATGATCTAGCTTTCAGGTTGCGTCCTCGCGCTGGAGCAAACATTAAGTTGTGGTTTTTACCGCTATGTCCCAATACATACAGTTGTGTGACTATGTGAACATTTCTTTCAGGTAGATATTGGCCAATACATGGTGTAAGGAATTGTGGCCTGCTTACCATAGATCTCTGCAGCTCATAGCCTTCAGACTTGGATGTTCTAGTGTCACAAAGCTCTAGTACCAGAGCATATACGTGCTGAATAATGTTAGAATATCTCGTAATTGGAGCTGGGAAGTTAAAGTAAGCTTTTAACCCTACAATATGCATGCAAATATGCCAAAAAATGTTTAGTTATGCACACAAATTGTAAATATATGCAGAATTTGGACACAAAAATGTTTTTACAATGACTTACATATTTTTACCACTTAGAGACAGGGAATATGCAAATTAAAAATAGATTACTATCTACCTCTGCACATTTAGTTTTTCATTAAGAGCACAAAAGCCACACGAAATTTATTAAGGCTATTGTTAGGTTCTGTCTCCTACGATAGTATAACTTTGTACGTATAATTTTGCACTGAAACATACACATTTCAAGATTCATGAAAATATGACTATTAACAAAACATGCAATTGCAGAACTTCTCAGCTCAATTCAACATGTATCGACAGTGACATCTTTAATGATCATCTTAGAAATGAAGGAAAATGGCCTCAAATCTATGTCATGTTGTATATCAGCCTGTTCAAATAATCGGAACTTACGTGTAGCCATTAAGCCACTCGAAGTTGTCCATCAAACTCCAAGCTGTGTAGCCGATGACGTTTACACCATCGGTGTACTTAGCCTTATGAATTTCTGTGAGATACAGCTGAAGCACATAAGACAATCATTAGGTGCGCATGGTCAGAATTTGTATAGGATGGCAGGTTGAAGTTGAGTTAATACAATGACACCACGTATTAAATTGAGCGTTAGTGTGTGCATACGTAAAGAGCAATGAAACACTGTACCTTGAAATATTCAATCCTGTCGGTGTCATTAAGATAGCCTACTTTGTCTGAATATCCATTTTCAGTTATCAAAATCTTCGGAATCTTGTACGATTTTGTAATCCAATTCAACAAATCCCTAAAACCTGTAGGAGTTACCTGAAAATAAAATATTATACGTATACTTTTATTACTTAAATTAAATATTAAACGTATACTTTCATTAGTTGTTGTTAGCGAAAAATTTTCTGAAACTTTCTATAACATCATTCATTAGCTTTTGTGAATGTGAACCTTTGTTTGAACGTTAGGAACAACATAGATCGATAAAAATCTTATTTTTTATGAACCGAATAAATTAATTTCATCTTTGTATTTTCATCAATGCTTTTAGATGAAAGTAAGAAATATTCAAACCTAGTCATCTAACACTACTTCAAATTTTAAGCTACAAGAATGAAAACTACTTTTATAATATTTACATAAACATAAAGTAGGCATGATATTTACCTAAGTAACATTTCAATTAGTTAATGTACAAAAGTGTTGTCTAGGTATCTTCAATTTTATTTCCATGAGATCTTTCCAATGACGTAGCGATAATCATGACAGCAGAAAAAATATAAAAAATAATTAATTTACCAAAAGTGTTTACGTTAGGAAATACGACAAATGCTTAAGCAAACTGGATCACACAGACCGTCCTGGCAGGGTCTGGACAAAAATTACAAGTGTGGAGTTTCTCGTCATCAGAAGTAGTAGTTTCAAGTGAGGACAGGGCGAGGGTCGGAAAGGGGGGGGGGGGTAGGTCGGCGCGACACAAGGGCCAAGAGAGATTTGTGTAAAAGTCGGGAGTGAGACGGATGAAAATGGAAATCGGATTAGAGTTGCTGTGGAGGTATGGTGAGTGGGATTTTAGAGGTGTATGTAATGAGCTAATTTTAGCAGTGGGGACTAGAGTTCAGGAATTTTTTGGTTTCGACAAACGACATTCTGGCATTTCTGAAAAACAGCAGAATATTGTTTTCCAAAGAGGCGCTTCAAGTGTGTGCGTTCCAGTTCCAGTAACGAAAATATTATTATTATTATTATTATTATTATTATTATTATTATTATTATTATTATTATTATTATTATTATTACTTATAAATATAAGTACATTTTTCAGCTCTGAGAATGATCGTTACTCGATAAAAAATATCATAAGTATGTTAAGTCTTCGATATCTAGACAACATTTGGACTCAGATTTATACGAAGGTATCAGCGTAACCAACAACATATAACATTACAATTGAGATGCGGCAAGAAACAAGTTACTCTTTATATTTACTTACACCATATATCTTGTTTTGTTGCCCAAAATATTTTTCGAACGAGACGTCAAGATCAATCGGTAATTTACAATGATATGAGTCATTGTACATTGATAATTATATTAAACAATATCATAACTACTTATTTATAGTCAACTTGCCTTGAAGAAATACTAAATACACACTTCTAATTAATCCTAAAATAGGATGTGAGGAAACTACCTGGAAGATACGCGTGGTTTGAAATGCCACTGTATTTAATTTTGACTAAAATATACATTTTTTCTCAACTTTCTCTGATATTTATTCGTGTATTTAGGTGACTACGATAGACATTTTTAATGATAATGGACAAGAGCAAAAAGTATATAAAATATTGCTTTATTATTTCTATACTTTCTAAAATTATATTGCCAAAATGTAATGTAACCGCCCCCTCAAATTCGGGGTGAGATAGCGAGCTGCAGACATTTGCGAAAAGGGGTCTGACTAAAGTAGTATCATGAATGTATTCACTGCTATGACTAGTGATGTTCAAAATCGAATACGTCAAAGAACAACGACGTAGATATGGGAGCGCTCTGCCGGATGATACATGTAATACTGATTCTACTTCTCGTTTCTGGAGTGGACTAACCTGTAAACGACATTGGTCAGCAGATTGTGCAGTCGCGGCTTTGTACGTATTCCGAATTGGATTACGTCTACTTTTTATAAAATCACCGCAAGGCTCTCCAAGTGAGGTAAATATTCGTCCATGAATTCTTTTTTTTTATGAAGAAATTAGTTTAAATTAATAAAAAGGATTTTTCTAGAGATTCGCGGCACAGAAATTAGGTCGTATTGAATAATCGCTATAATGATTATTAATCTTCTTTACAGTCTTATTTCTAATTTCTTATATCTGGGATTTAATCTCACCATTGTCCTCATTCTTTTAAATCATCTGAATTCATTGAAATAGGGCATAGATTACACGAGATATGGATTATAAGGAAAGAACGTTGGCTTGTGCTGCTCCCGGGAGAGAAGCAACTGATGAACGCCACCCCGTGTTCGTTACTGCACTCAAAAAACTACAACTGAGCGGGGGAATATCTCACCGAGGGAAGAAAATATGGAAATGTAGTCGCTGAAAAGAAAACGCAAGTGTATGGAAAGAGGCTTAGGTGCAGGAACCCGCGGTACGTCGCAAGGATACAACGCCCATGACATGCGTAAGGTGATCAGACGTCCCGTATTATCCGGAACATGAGTCACTGTCTCGTATTTTTTGAAAGTAAAAACAGGTCGCCAAAGTGTCTTGTTTTTTGTGGCAATGACTAATCGACGTAAAGTACCATCAACAACTTTTTTTTAATTTATGGAAATATGTTCCGTTGGGTTTGCATTAGTTTATAAAAAAAGTAACCGCGAGAAGATCATACGGTCAGATACTACAGCGTAACAGGTGTGTTTCACAGTCTATTGAAATCAAGAAAGGAGAGATTTAGTGGTGGTTCTACGAAGGAAAAATGATCAATCCCGTTATTTGAACTTGTATATGCGTTATCGCTACCGCTATCGATATCGATACCGAGAAATTGAATAATTCGAACTTTCTGCTTCTCTGAGTTTCTGTGCGACCTGGCAAGCTATCTTACTATTGAGGGCTAACTTTATAATGAATAAAAGTGAAAATGAAACACTTTTTTTGTTTTTAATGTTCCATTCTAATGTTCTTTTTGACATTGTTTTTCTCCATTTTCTGGTTCTTTTTAGACAAACATTTTTCATAACAAATACGGGGGGGGGGGGGGTAAAAGCGTGGGTCCCTTTTTTATTCAAGGAAATGTCCAAATAATCCGTTTTTTTGTTTTTAAGATCTGTTCACCGCTCACCATGTACTATTGATCCCCTGGAAACTCGCAGAATGGCGCAAAGTTCTTCATTTTTGCTTCCTCGCTCTTATTTCGTAAAAAAAATAGCATTGTAATCGCGTACCGGAAAATGCGAATTTTTGACAGAGAAACTCTTAATTACCGGTAATGAAAAATTGGATAATTCTTGTTCCTGTAGAACATTACTTCTAAGGCGTTGTGTAGTCAGAATTCTTGCTTTGTGGGTCTTTGATATCGATTATCGGCAAAACGTCTGTCAGTCCATCTGTCGGTCTCTCAAGCTTACATGGTGTCATGGCGCGGCTAGAGCTGCAGCCTTGACCTGGTCCCTAAGTGCAAGCCTCTTTTCCAACTCCTTGAGTGCTTTGACAAGTGCTAATTAGGTCTGTCCGGCGGTCAGTGTGTCAAGCGCATCGTCTGTCCGTTGTCAAATCTAGTACCTAACCCATTTACATGATATCCTCCAAAATTAATATTCTCATCTCAATTTATATGAACGCGAGGCCCTCCCAGTTTGAAACTGATATTTAAATTTTGTAGGTACTTTGCTTTTGTGGTATATTATGAACAAAATTACTCATTTAGCATAATTAACAATCTTAGAGGTAGTTCTTGGAAGGGACCTCTGAACAGTTATTTTAATTTTTCGTGATTTATTACTATTGAATAGTTAATAAGTGGCATTAAGGAGTATGCAATAAATCTTTCCAATTGAAGAAAACTGACTGTCCTAATTGGAAAGTTTGTGTCGCTGGGAAAGAGGTTAGTGAGTAGTAGAAACTGTTTTATAATTTATTTACCCATGTTTGAAGGGGTTCAATAGAAAGTTCTGTCTGTATATCAACTGATGTCACATCACTGCGGCACACTGGATCAATCGGGCCTAAAACCTGGCCATATTTGCACATGCCAGTGAGTTTACGTAGAACCAGGTATCAAGGGGTTTTTGAAGTTGCTGAATTCGAATATCATTTCAAAATTCAAAATGGCGGCTTGAAAATGACTAACTGACTCATGAAAATGAGCCCGATATGTGTGGAAATATATATACAATGGTTCATAAGGTCGATAATTTCGAATATCGAAATTAAATATGATTTCATTGATAAATTATTCAAGATTAATCTATTCTTCGAAAAATAAATTGATTTTAAGCAATATATTTTGATGTATATAAATAATAATAATTCATGTTTTTTTGTTTATTCGTAGTTATGCCTAATTATTATTCTATCGTTCTAACTTCAATTCTTAAAATTACATAGATGTCGAAATTTAACACTAGAATTTATTAACGAAATAAGACATCTTCCTTCACTTACCAATATTATATTTATTTAAATATGTAAAATTTCTAAACTATAAAGTATGAATCGTTTATTCATATTATATATTCTAAACGTTCAAAAAAATTCGTTCAAGGAAGCAAGCAAGCAACTTCTAGGAAGTTGTTAAGGTGTGCCGCACCCTCTAGAATGCTATTGAACCGTGCGTACCTCGTATCCAGTGAATCTCATCCTGGGTGAAGCGCGGCAGGCGAGACCTCCTCAGCCCCTCCTTTCTGCTGTTCTCAGCTATTCTGTCGCGCATCGCGTGCGGGTAATCGCCGCCGTGGGAGATGATGGGGTGCGCGAACCAGCCCAGCTGCAACAAGATCCATGCGGACGCATGAATGCCAAATTTGGAGGGACTGCATTTGTGTAATACAGAAACTAAGCTAACCGCAGGCTCCGCCAATCTGTGGACCATGTATCTGAAGCCCGAATGCATTCACCCATCTGCACCGAATTAGGTGGCTCAGGGCATCAACCGTCACAGCAGTGCCTCTGACCGGCAGTTCCTAGGGATAGACTAGAGACCCGACGGTGGCAGAATTTTCGGCACTATATATAGATGCCCAGGTCTAATTGAGACGTCTGGAGGAGAATTCTAGCGGCCGGCTGCTCTGATCGGTAGTTTTCCGTAGTTTCTCCGATCAGCACCAGGCGAATGTCGGAGCAGTACCCGAACAAATGGGCCACGCACCGCGCGTAATATTTTCTTCCTGTTCCTTATCCTATCCTCACCCCTTACATACACCCATGTACTACACAGCCACACGTGCTGGGAGCCAGTCGGAATCTTACGCCATGTCCATACTGGGGCGAAGCCCCCTTTTGGGAGGTACCTGTTTGTAGAAACCTCCGCAAGGTGACGTATAGGCCGGCGCTGAATGAAAAATTTCTGATTCAGCGAGGAAAGATCACTGCCACTTCCGAAGGAAAGCATGCACTACCCTTACGGGATTTGGGACTTTACGTGCCCCCCAGTAGATTTGCAACAGATATTTACAGAGTGTACTGAGAGAATTTATTTCTGAATTCTTTGGTTTTTAACAGAAGGCCGACTTTTATATCAATTTTTCTAAAGACAACGTATATGAACTAGAAATGCATATGAGTTTGTTTCGCGAATAATCCGCGCGTTTTTTGTACAAGGGAACTAGTAGTACTACAATATTACGTACTTTCTCTCCTCACAAACGGGTGCATACAATGATAAAATCGCGATTCCTGTCCATATTAATACATTTCAGACATCATTGGACAATCAAAAACACCGTACCATTCACTCAGAAACACCGCCCAACAAAGACACGTTATTTGCAGAATTTCGAGCTTGGAAATTCGAAAAGAAATCATGGGGAATTTGTAAATCGGCTTGAGCAATTTGTTACAGTGGACGTGCTAAACCTAAACATTTGAGTTCAAACCTATTGTGGGGAAAATTTTGAGGGTTGAAAACAAGTTTATGGGTTTAATTATTATTTAAATATTCGCAACCTTTACTAATAATGTGAGAAAGTACGCTCTTGTACCACAGATGGAAATGTCAGAAATTGTTGCGGTAATAACCATCATCAAACGTAATATTTTTTATTACTCGCTCTAATAATAAGCGATGTCGTTACCACCGGTAGCTAACCAATCTTTCGTAGCTCTAGTCACTTCAAAAGACGAAAGTTAGGGAATCACCGAGTCAGAGAACATACTGCCAACCAGCTTTCCTGAATATGTAGATCGTCGACGAAATGCAGGAGACCGGTGTTGATACAATTCCCGCCGTGGACTATCGCAGCAGTTAATTCCCCACCTTGATACAAGCTCCGCGGTGTTTGAAAGCATTATGGGCTACAATATGACTTTCCCGCCAAACGGTAATTAATATACATTGAATTCGCGACGAAAGCCTTCTTCGAGAGCCTGCCGCAAGCCCTGAATGCCTCGCAGTAGGTCGCCAGATAGCGCCACTTGCCGCTGCTGCTGGCCGACTGCCGGCCGCCGACCGTCTGGAGAAGTGGCTGGATTGATTGTTTGATTGACAATGGTTCCGGGTGCGTCAACTGCTAAGATTGTTAGTGCTGTGTTGTGCATTTTTTTCCTCGGGAGGTGACGATTGTCTTCTCCCGGATGGCGAGATCCGGCGCCGACCTACAGTCATCTAACAGGGTTTTCCACTGATCATAAGGTCGAAGCCAACAGATCTCATCATCATGGATTGATATCTCATCAGATCATGGATTGATAAGGCCTCACGGAAAGGCATTACAGTCGACATACCATATTGAATGGAAAAAAATTGTTAGGGTTTTCCGGTGGTATGTAACACCCCCGGGGTGCCAACCCAGCCGTGACAAGCTCTAAGACTCCCGATCGGCCTCCCGGAATATGTGGTAGTGTAGTGCATGTGAGTGCAAGGGTATGTAAAGAAGGGGTGCGGGTAGAATAAGGAAGATGAAGGAAGTATCGCGCGTAGTCCCTGGCCAGCTAGTTACAGTTATCGCTCCTGCATTCGCCTGGTGTTGATCGGGGAAGCCTCGCAAAACTACCGATCAGAGCAGCAGTCCGCTAGAAGTCTCCTACCGATCAGAGCAGCAGTCCGCTAGAAGTCTCCTACCGATCAGAGCAGCAGTCCGCTAGAATTCTCCTACCGATCAGAGCAGCAGTCCGCTAGAATTCTCCTACCGATCAGAGCAGCAGTCCGCTAGAATTCTCCTACCGATCAGAGCAGCAGCGACTGATTTGGACCTAGCTGTTTAGCTAGTATCGAAAATCCTGCCGCGGTCAGTTCTCGAACCGTGGGCCACTGGATCAGAGGCACAGCAGTGACCTGAGGCAAGAGGTCGGTGGACAATGGTGGGGACAGAGGACAACGGCGAGGCGCGGCCTTCGCCGACAGAGATCGAGGGAGGCTCGTAAGCGAACGCCGCCCGTATATCTTCTTAGAGGTCAAACAGGAAAAGTATGCAAGAAATTAGGAGCAAGATGGTCTAGAGGTTATGGTGCAAATGGTGTGATTTTGGCATTCCATTACATTGTGGGCAGGCTTGTCTAGCTAGCGTAAGAAAAGAGACTGCAGGTTTTCTGGTTGTTGAGGCTGGCTCAAACGTTACTTTGCAAGAAACGTTTTTTGTATTTATTCTCTCTCAATTATAAATGTAATTCTGAAATTGTATTGCAAATAAGCCCATGAATTTAATGATAAACTGTTTTAAATAGTGCTTAGTTTAAAATCATGCTTGTTCTTTGGCTGGTTACGAAAGTACAAATTCTTATTCAAATTATAATGTTAAATTCATTAGGTGGAGGAGGATCGAGAAAGTGGAATCTTTTTACTAGATAATTCGCGGAGTTCATAACCTCACGACACCATGCTCTGCAAAATGTCTTTTTATTCTACAATATTATAAGGTAAATATAGAGAAAGGAACTGCCTGCAAATGTAACTTCACATAAAATTTGCCAATGTGTCTTTGTGTTCGCTGCATTTAATTTCTCGCAATCCCCTTTCGTAGTATAGAGAAAGTACTGTAATGCTGCGAGGAAAACGGCGATTTGTCGATAGAAAACCTGATGTTGCCGAGCCGCTGCAAACAAAAGCGCATAAATCTTGTTCTTATGTGTACTAAACTACTTCTCACACGCTCTGTTGTCGAACCTCTAACACGTTTGATGGGTCTTTGAACCCGAAAGATCGATTAACAAGAAGACATGTGTCCGTGCGTCTGTCTGTGAATAATTCCAGCAGCTAAACCTTAAGCAGAACTATCTCCATAACTGATATTCTCCAAGCAATCTTGAATTTGATTTTGATCTGTTACTTTGAGTGGCATATTGCAGATTCATGCAATTGTAACCCTATGTATACACTCGTTTCATTAATTACTATAATTAATATATAAATAAAAAGTCACTTACCCAGAATTGCATGGAGCGGTCAGCAGCCGCTATGTCGGCGTCCGATTCCGTTTTGGGAATGGACCAGCCAGCGCTGTAGGAGATCCCCACTTCACCTACGGCATACGAACAGTCATATTGTATTATCCGGTATAAAAATGTTAGACTAAACAATTTTTTCTGCGATTTTAGATTTCATAATGGTAGAGAGTTGTTCCTATTTTTCACTTAAGACGCTGAATTGTCTTTCTGCATTATGTTTGTGAATAGAACATACACAATTATATATTTCTGACGCAAAACAATTTTTTTTTTCATTCAATATGGTATGTCGACTGTAATGCCTTTCCGTGAGGCCTTATCAATCCATGATCTGATGAGATATCAATCCATGATGATGAGATCTGTTGGCTTCGACCTTATGATCAGTGGTGACTGCTACTTTCCACAAGACCACCGTTTCGACCAGAAAACTGCATCCGGCTTGAACTTGTAGAGTCGGACGTCTTTCTGTAACATCTCTGACTTTGCTGCCTGGTCCTGATGGACAACCGCAACAACGTCCTCGTGCCGACTCGTTTATTCTGTTTGTGCCTTATTATTATTATTATTATTATTATTATTATTATTATTATTATTATTATTATTATTATTATTATTATTATTATTATTATTTTCTGTGGATGTACGCTGATACCGGATGAACAACACGCAACAATGATTTGTACGTATAGTGGAACAAGAAGGCTTGGGGTTTTGATGTCCGTCAGTTCTAACTTAAGAATTTACGGACTATATTTGCCGTTCCCAATAATTCAGCATTTTGAATGGTCCGCAAATGCCTCTCAGTTTTAATTTCTTCGTAGTCTCTTGATATTTCGTGATGACCAATCCATTTGCTGACAACACCACTGGAAGCACTTCTACTGTGCGCTATCCACACATGTCCTTCAATTCAACAGCCAGGGGTTGGTATTTCCTCTTTTTCTCAGCAACAGTTGTTACTAGCCCGTGCTCTGTAGGGACCGCAACATCAATGATGCATGGTATTTCAAATATTTTATCAAACAGAACAATATACTTAAACAATTCTTATTATTATTTAGTGTATTTAAGTGAATTATATTTCAGTTGCAGTTAAATATTTATTATTTTTCAAAAAATACTAAATAAATAAATGTGTAAGTTTTCGGGGCCCCACCTAGAGGCGGCCTGAGGAACGTTACTATTATGGGCACCCCTGGCTGCTGGGTTCGAGATCCTGGCGAAGCGTAGGCCGACTGCTCTCATCGATGGTTTCTGCGTCTTCACTAATCTTGTGATTCGATATTGTAGCAGGCTTCTATGTGAATAAGTCACCGATCGGCGTGGGTTTTCCTATAATCTTCCTTAAATCGGTTCGGGAGGCCCCGTGGGGGATAGCCTACGTCTCATACATTCTCTCTCGTGATCACGAAATGTCAGCGGGAAGGAGTCAACGCCCGAAACGAACTATAAATGTCTGAATCTCAAATCTGGCAATGGTCGATAGGAAGGTCGAACTAAATTAACTCGTTTTCTAATGTGTTAAATGTACACCATTCCACTGTAATAAAATGAATCACTTACCCTTTTGAGAAGAGCGATATACTTCGTTGTACAGATGATATGCATATGCATGGGCCAAGAGCACGCTATGTCCACACAGGTAGTTTCCCACACCAGACATTTTGACGCTTGGAGGTACGTTGTATTCCCCCGAATAACCGGGGCAGAATGCTTGAGGTTCGTTGAATGTAATCCACCATTTAACCTTGTTTTAAAAAGTGAAGATCAAACAAATATATTTAAATTAAATTCGCTTCTCTACTTATAAGATAGTAAATCTCTAAAATTTTCCTTTTTTATTTATCATAATAAACTAATTTAACGAGATTTTGTAATTTAACATTTTTATTTTACAAATTTTCAAAATTCAATTCTTAAAAAAAATCCTAGGGAGAATGCGTTATTAATTCGGGTTCGGAATCGCTTTCTACAATGAATACTGGATATTGTGGTTGAGGTAAATTTTTGTTTAACATTTGGATAGTTTATTCTGCTTTTAGCTTTCCTATATTAACTTTCCTCTTAGAGATATGTTAATAAATCTGTTTTCCAACATTTTTGAAATAGGTAATATCTGATACTCTATCACGCACGTTTTGAATTATAATTTATGACTATTATTAACTAAATTTATAGGAAATAACTATATTTACAGCAAACAAAATATGGAAGAAACTGCATTGAATAAACACGTGTAGATAAAAGGGAGTGTATTATATCTAACGTCGGTGATATTAGAAAAAGACAGCAGAGAAAGCAAAAAGTTGAGAAAGATAAACATCCTCTTTAATTTGTCAACTACTTCCTGTAGGTAAAAACCAAACCAGCGTAACAGAACAATTCATTGATTTGTTTCACTAGTACTAGATGAAAACATATATTGTCTCAGCTACAATAACAAATATTGACTAGAGTAGTTTTCTCTGCACAAATATATTTGATATAAAATACACTTCCATAGAAATGAGTTATTCTGTAAGAGTGGAAGATCAAAATTGTGTTTCCCTCCTCGGCATTCAATGATTGAAATTCTTTGACTCATTTCCTCGACTGGTTAGAGAAATATTGGCAATCAATATCTGAGAAATATAAATTGAACTGAAGAAATAAAAAAAACGTACTTATAATTTTCACCAACACACCCACCCTGTTTCCGTAGGTTCTGTATAACAAATCGGCGTATTCCCTAAAATACAAGGCAATGTGACGATTTGCCCATCCCCCAAGCTCCTGCAGGGCGTAAGGCAAATCCCAATGGTACATGGTGACCAAGGGCTCGATTCCGTTTGTCAGCAGCTCATCGATAAGGTCGCTGTAATGCTTGAGGCCCTTCTCGTTCACGACGCTCATGTCACCGTTGGGAAGCACTCGAGCCCAAGAAATGGAGAATCGATAGAAGTCCATATTCATCTCTTTAACCATTTCTACGTCGCGTGCGTAACGGTGATATGAATCCGCCGCCACATCACCATTCTCCTTATCCACAACATATTCAGGATGTTCATGCAAGACATGATCCCAAATTGTTTTCCCCTTCCCTAAAAAATGAGATTATCATTATTTGAATAACGCATTAAATAAAATTAAGTTATTGTTGTTTAATTCGCACGATTTCTGCATTTTCCATATCCGAAAAAATCTATTGTTTTCTATTTATAATGTAATTAATACTTTGTATTATTATCAAAGTTATTTATTTTTCGCACTTACCTCATGTTTCTCGGGCTGATGATGTGCATGGATTGACATTCTCTTACTCAGAAATTGCTTCTATAAGATGGCAGTTAGAGCGGAGTGTATACTACGTAAAATGCTGAGCTATGTGAACCACTATCAAAATGATACTGCAGTAAACGACTTGAACTATTGTGTTGATTTCTTGTTCTCCTCATTCAGTGACATAGAAGTTCTTAGCTACCAATATTTTCATCCTCCCCATTGTTTTGAGTTATAGGAATTCTAGAGGAAATCTAAAACTTAAAAACCTGAATTTCGCTTTTCGCGGAAGGTGCAAAAGCTTCTTTCTATTATTAAAGACAAAATTAATTTTCCTTGGGACCCAAAATCTTTATTGCGAGTTACGAAATCGATGGGTTTCAAATGGAAGAAAACCCAATCAAAACTACGGGTGCTGGTAGAGAGACCGGACATAGTGGATTGGAAATACAGATACATTGTTCAGTTGAAACAATTTTGAGAAAACAACCGAGATATCATCAATGTGGAAGAAACATAGGTTGACAACACCCTAAAATTTAGAAGGTACGTGTAATTTGGGGTGACAAAGTGATGGGAAATACAACAAATAGACTAATAGTTGTTCGAGAAGGGGGGGAAATTGATTTCTTTGCGACACCTAATTTTCGAGCTGGTAGTACTCTCGTAGACTACCATGGCCAAATGAATGGGATAAATTTTGAAAAATGAGTGTGTGAAAATTTATTGCCGTATCTGCCAGGTCGTGCTGTTGTCCTTGACTCCGTACCATAGTACAGAAGTCAACAAGACACCGTCCGTATATCGATAAGTAGTTAGCAGCAAAGATACATACAGTTGTCCGACTTCCTCCCTATAAGTGTGAGATGTGACATGTGACATGCGACATGTGACATGACATGAGACATGTGAGATATGAGACATGGGTAATGTGACTTAAATTAAACTTGCTTGGGCCAAAGTAAAGAGAATATTTAGGGAGCGAAACGTAATGGGTGATATGTCACTTACTAAGTTACAAGTAAACATTGAAACTGCTATACAAGAAGTCACCGTGAAGTACTGGAAAGAATTTTGCGGCCATGTGTAAGAAATAGAAGATGATTATTGGAATTAAAGATGGTATTGTACCGGACATCATTGACGAAGTAACTGTTAATTTGGGTTCATACAGCGATTCGATAGAGGGTGAAGGCCTCATATAATAATAATAATAATAATAATAATAATAATAATAATAATAATAATAATAATAATAATAATAATAATAATAATAATAATAATAATAATAATAATAATAATAATGTCTTTATTGGTATGGCGAGTCTCAGGCCATCAGGTGCGCTCTTCCGCCTAACCACATGTCTTAAATATACAGATTAGTCTGAAAAAGTAATGTAATCTAAAAAAAATTAAATGTAATGTAATCTACAAGTGGTAAGTAGTTAGTAGAAAATAACGTTACTTAAAGCAACTTATAAATACATAACATCAGAGGTTGAATGGCCGTATTATCATCATTATCTGAATAAGGTAAGCTCGATGCTGGAATAATCGTGCAAGAAAATCGTCCGCCATCGTTGTTGTGTAGGGCCGGAACTTGCCGTGCGCGCGCGCGCCATGAAAGGGGCGTGCTGTAAGGCTGCGCAAAGCAGCAAAACGGCTGGGTCGCGCGCGATTGGCCCCGTGGCAGGGCACGAGAGTCCGCCTGCAGCAGTGCACGCCACGTAACGGGTCTGCCAGCACTAAAAGGTCTGCCAGTACTGTTCCAGACAACACAAGGGGGAGTGCAACGCAGTGGGGACGACGGAGTGTACGTCAGCGTGCGTGCAGCGAGAAGAACCCGGCCGACCACGCCCAAATACGTCAAACAATATTTCTTCAACTGAATACACATGCATAATAAAATGGTTTTGTAGTAAATTGCAACTTACCGTCTTCGTTCCACGCGCCTTCAACCTGATAGGCAGCAGTGGCAACTCCAAAGAGAAAACTGTCATCGAATCGTAATGGTTCTTCTGAACCGCTGGATAGTGAAATACAAGTGATGGCCGCCACCGCGGCGAATGTCAAAGAGATATACATCCTTCTCAGACGGTGCACCTACTGCTCAAGGTATCTTAATAGTTTTGAAGAACATATTAAGATCCGATGTTTTGATAAGTACCTACTTCACACACTAGGTGATAAGAAATGCGTGCAAAGTAAACACAGTGATTTAAACACATTATGATAGGGCAGTGGAAAAGATATATGAACAGATCGTAATACACCACACTTGCCGAGCCGGCGTCGCTAGCTGAATTCGTTTATTGAATTTATTGGATTTATTCGTTATTCGCATGAAGTCAGAAAGTTTAAGCGAATTTGAGACTTCTCGGGTTCCTGATTGGGTGACCGTCTATAAACCCGACATCTTACAGTGCCGAGCCCCTTGACGAAGACATAAAAGGCACTGACTGCGACGTGACAAGACTTGACAAAACTAATAACGGATTCCTCCACACCAGAGCTCAACCGCCCGACGAGCGTTTAAGAGACGCAGTGCATCAACGAAGACGCAACAAATTTATATTTATATTTTATTTATTAACACATATATATATACATATATATATACATATATACATATATATATACATATATACATATATACATATATATACATGTATACATATATATACATACATATATATAGAGATCAAGATCTTTATAATCATAATCAATAATATCACTGCTGCCGATATAAATATCTCAAAAATTACTCATCGCGAGACTATTGGAAAAACACATAGCCGTGTCGTTGATCATCAAAGTAAATAATAAATAGATTGCAATCTCCAATAAAATACTTTTATTGTGATGTACTGTATCATTCACAGAAAGAATTTGGTGTTCTGCCACTATTAGAATAAATAAACACATTCAAACATTAATACAATATCTTCTCTCACAACTCCTTCATGTCAAGTAATATCACGATATAACATTACTCTACTGCAATGCAAATAGTCTCAAACGACGGACAAATATACATCATTTTTTTTAATCACACAAGTATTGAAATTACTTGCATTAGTAAGACACACTTCATTCCAGGTGAAACAGTTTTCATTCCTGGACACGTGATTTATATAACCGTATATATATATATATATATATATATATATATATATATATATATATATATCAACAGACATGCTTCCAAACTTCTCATAATTTAGATTGCAAATCAATATAAATAATACAGGCTTATTTATTTATTCTGTTTCTAAATCTCCAAATAACATATTCCCTACTTTAATTAATAATCAAATGTTTATCGATAATAATTGCACTTTTGTTTCAATTGATTTAAACTTTAAAATTATTACATGGGGTTGTAATTTAACGAATCCCCAAGGTATCTTATCTCCAACAGTATGTAACTCAATATATTTTAGATATACATGTACTGTTTTTCCGCACTTAGTTTTCTTCTCATTGCAAAGTTATTTCTAAAATATTAGGTATTATTATCTCTGATAATATTAATTTTTCAGTATAGTATGATGGATTATCCTGGGTTCTATAAAAACATCAGAAAAGTTTATAAGGAACACTGTGGAGTGAACAACAATGGAGGTCAAATATACTAAATAAAGGAGAGTAGGAAGTGACTAATGTATTAAAACGACAGAAGATAAAGGACTAATTTTAGTTGTGGATATGTGAAAAGGTTCCGTGGATACAATATAGAAACGAGACCATATGTCACAGAGTAAATACAGTGAGTGGTAAATAAATAATTAGCCAATCAGAAGGAACACGGATATAAGACAATTGAAGGGGACGCGCAGAAACTATAAGAAAGGAACGAATTTTGAATGTGATCGGACAGAGAAGACAAGTGAAAGGCGGAAATGACCTGCTGGGCAGAACGAGCTGAGCGGTGTTCGCGAGCAGACGTGCGTGCGTTAGTGAAACTGTAAATTAATTTGCTAGCGATTTTTTTCTTCTCCGAAATCTAATTGTAAATGAAGTTGGAAAATTAAAAAAAAACGAATTTGCTGTTGCAAAATAGTGACTGATTTTTAAATAAATTTCGAAAGATTATTTAGAATTGGACGTAAAATTGGAAGCAGAACGATATCCAGCTGCAATATGACGTGGAATCGCAGATGGTAGGATATTAAATGCAGCAACATCGTCGTCGAAGTTTGCCGTGGAAGTGACAAACTATAAATATTTATTTCATCTGTATGAATATCAATGTGTTGTTAATTTTAAGTTCAAATGGTATAATAATAGAAAATAAAAAGGGGGCATGGCCATGTGTGAATGTCGAATCACAGATTGTAATGTTTATAAACATGAATGGATAAATCGACTTGTGATAATATTTGTTCCTTTTTTGTTGATTTTTGTTATTTTCTGTGAACTAGCAGTTACATCAAGGTTCCGAAATGGTAAGAAATAGGAATTATAATGTTTTTCCAAAAGACGAACAAGTTTTCTTTTTCGTTAATTTTAATAAATTAATTTATACGAGTAAAATCTTTCTTACGTAATGTTTCGTGCTTGAAATCACGTACTGACCAGCCTGTCGACCCACGATACAAATTTTTCTGTGTCCCGCAACGATTTCTTTGTTCACTACTAGACGTAATACTGAGCAAACCAGAGAATGTGAAAACCTAGATAATTGTTTTCTAATGAAAATAATTTTACTTTATTTATTTAAAAGGGGGAGTGAGTAACATTACAACAGCAATCTCCTTTTCCAGAACTAAATTCCGATAACCTTACCATTTTTTTCTTTTCAGTTCAAACCACTATTTATGTAAAACATAACCAAAATACAAATTGGAGAAAATATAATAATTTCATTAAAGATAACTATAAATTTCCTAAAAGTCTAAAAACTTTATTCAAACTCGGTTCAGAAATTGATAAATTCACTTCAAAATTACATCTTTCGTATCTCGTTACGTATTTTAAATCTTATGTTCTCTTGAATCTTTCAAAAATGGTTTAAACAGTCCAAACATTTAAAAAATCGTATTTATATCTATCATTGTATTTGACAGATATATGATAAAAATTCCATAATATTTCCAAATTTTACATTAGTATTTGTGAAGATTATTGTAAAATAACTGAAAGTAAAATTCATTTTATAATTTTAATAACTTAAAAATACAAAATGGCTAGTAGAATTCTGTAAAAATGTATAGGTAAATATCTTGCTAGATTCTAAGAAATAATTACAGAATTGTTGTACATTACAAGACACATTCTACAATAATAATGTCTGAATGGAAAATATTCTAAATAATAGTCTAAAGATTAAATTATTTTCAATATTTTTCATTCTCTGTATTTCCTATATCACACCCATCAATACAAGCAAAAGCACAATGTTTCAGGTATAAGCACAGCCTTCAAATCTTGAAATCCGCATCGCTGTCAGTGTCTTCCTTCTCTATTCATCCTCATCCATGCCATCAAATAACATTTGTTGAATTCTTGCTACATCGGTCAAGTAAAAAACATTTTTGGTACGCCATCCTGTACAGTAATAAAAACTACCTAAATACTGTCGTATATCTGAGACACATGTCTCTGTACTTTTGAAGATAACATCTTTTGTAGCAAACGAGAATAACTAGAATGAGAATACTACCTAGAATGAGTTTAGTACCTAAAATGAGAATAACTAGAAAAGAATCACAAAAATAGGGGCAAAAGAACAAAAATGTATGTAGATTGATCAAAGATACTTACGAATTTCCTGTCGTCGTATCTGAGTTATACTGGGCGCTGACCACAATGACCTGCACTTGAAAAGGTCTGCCACTATACTAATGTTTGGCTCTTCGCCATTAAGAAAGATAGGTGGGAAGAGCACACACCATCAGGCGCACGATGACAATACTTTCGGTAAGGTCGTAAGTAAGGTCGACAAAGTAAAAATGTAGGGCCACTTGTAGTAGACGACTTTTGGGAGAACTAAAACAGAAAATGATATAGACGTTAAAACAAAACAAAACTTATATAAATAATTTTATTTCTATATTCATTCTTCATTAATTTTATTTTTTAATATAAATCATTATAAAAACAATTACGTCAAATTATACAAAATAAAATAAAATTATAAGATTAAAAAAGGTTTTTTCATAATTCTTTTACGTATACTACAAACCTTTCGCGTGTATCCGGTACAATAGGCACCATCTTAAACATCCGGTCTGGTAATAATTGTCTGGTCAATTTTTGCTAAAATATTCCCTTCATTAAACAACTTCTAATTGAAAAGACCAATTTTTCACTGTACCAACAGTGGTCGATTAATACAAGGATTCTCTGCACTTTTCAGAGATTCTTGAACTAAAATCAGCAAGAATTGTGTGTGTACGACTTGACGAGCAGGCGGACACACAATGTTTTCTCGTCTGGTTTTTAATTGATGTATTCGACAATTTAAGGAAATTTCGGAAGATGTGTAAGGGAAGGCAGATGAAATAAAGAAGACAGATAATATTGTAATTACATATTTTATTAATTAATATTTAATTATTTTTCTGTGCAAACGAAATCCCAAATGTCTTTCTTATATGTTAAAATTTGTGTGAGTTTTACCTTTATAAACTTAACATTCGCAACAAAGTAAGACACTGATGTTTGATGAAGCTATTTTTCTCTTTATTTTCTCCCACATATGTTTAGTCTTGGAAAACTCACAGTGACACTATAGGCGGCTCCAGCAATTCTACTGATTATGAACT
Source organism: Gryllus longicercus (assembly GCA_038098605.1). Taxonomy (NCBI): domain Eukaryota; kingdom Metazoa; phylum Arthropoda; class Insecta; order Orthoptera; family Gryllidae; genus Gryllus; species Gryllus longicercus. The sequence continues at coordinate 3,221,009 of JAZDUA010000103.1, read as the reverse complement.
GGACCAATACGATGACAGAGGCGTTTATAGAATTCTTTATATTATCAACTTGTTTAAATTTACTAGTATGCACGATGAAAAAACATAAAAAATAATTTTAACTTTTAATTATTTATTACTTTTTGTATGTACCACGGGCGTTACTAGTTCTTAAGATCTTTGAGCATAAACAACTATTTTGAGTGCATCTTAAAATTATTGCGCGAGTTTAAAAGACACCTAGGGGAAAATGCACATTCTCAACAAAATGGCCGCCAACAGGATGGATGATGCAATTAGTTGTACTCCTTGGCTGGGGACTACATGTGTGAGTGCAATTTCTCCAAGATAAATCGAAGATTTTTTTGCCGATCGAGTGAGGGAAGGATCACTGAAGTTCACGTAGTATAATCCAAATCTCTCTCTGAAAAAGAAATATATGCGATTAATGCTGGCGATTTTGCGAATTGCAGATGAGATTCACTGGATTAGAGGTCTTAAAGGAAGGAAGGAAGACATTATATACGAGGCTTGTGGCAGAAGTCATGGCAACTATTTGTTTTTCTAAAGAGTGTTATCGAATCTCACAATTTCATTTGTCGCGTGAAAGAAATGCTGTTGTAATGTGTGTTCACAACAACATATGGCCACGTGAGTGTCTCTACTAGCACCGAGAGCAATGTGAAGTCAGTTGTCTGACTACCGCCATGCTAGTAACTCGTTTCGAGCAGCGCTCATAGTCCAAGAAAGCCGTTCTCCATGCAAGATGTGTCCGAGAATGTCAGGGAATTGGAGCGAGCCGTTGGAAACAATTGCCTTTCACACCGGGCTGTCGCGAGATGGGCAGGAGAGTTTCTGCGAAGTCGCTTCGCAACCAGGGCTCGGCAACGCACGTCAGAACGTGTGTGTGCGGACCGATTTAGCGTGCGGTAATCGAGCATCTGCCTAGTCGGCCTTTAGAACGGGTATGTAAGGCTTCTGGAATGTTGTGAACTTGAATATCCTATAATGCATTGAAAAATGAAGCCAGTATTGACATTTCAAATTAGTAAATACGAGAAACCCATTCTGGGTATCGATAAATATCCATGCACTTAGTTCATACCTTGCACTTTCTTGTGCGTATTTCACATTTTCGTCTCGTGAACGAATTCTCACAGAAAAATAGTTGCCATGACTAATGCCCCTATATTATATATATATATATATATATATATATATATATATATATATATATATGTATATATATATATGTATATATATATGTATATATATATATGTATATATATATATGTATATATATATATATGTATATATATATATGTATATATATATATATATATATATATATATATATATATATATATATAATACACCTTTTGTACGGATAGTATTAAAAGCACTTAATAGAATGACAGTAAAAGGTTTTTTGATGTATTCTTTTGATGTTTCAAAAGTAGTTTTGAAAGTTGTTTGTAAAATTTCTAATTTGGCTCTCTGTCATTCAAAGAATTAAAAATAACTAATGAAAAATAGCCAGGTCATTTACTCACTGGTAACTGTGAAGCCATTCAAAATTATCGATCAGCGTCCACGCAGTATACCCGAAAACCTTGACGCCATCGGTATAAATGGCTTTATGCATTTCTCTTAGATACTCCTGCAACAAATCAACTTAATATTAGAAAAATAGATTTTAATAGTCCTGTATGAATACTCCTACATGATGGATGGAAATACTGCGTGCGTCAAAATTGTATTTTGCTTCTGGGTATTGAATTATTATACATTTGTTTTAAGAAACTAAAAATATGTGTATTATGATCATAAAGTTAGAGTAATATTCACAAAATATATTTCGATTTGTTTCAAATGGAAAATACAAAACGTTTCAATAATTTAATTCTTGACAATTAACAAACACAAACATTTCACCCTTCTAATCGTGCATTGATTTAATATCTACCCCCTGGAAAATTGCTCATGAAACTTCGAATGGTAATGATGAATCAGATATTTTTTAAAAAATATTAATAATGTATTTCTTTGACTTGACAGCTGGTGGTGCTTGTGTCTCGCGTGGCCACTGAAGGTGAGTTGAATAATTAATTGCATATAGAAAAATGAGCGGTGATTTTATGAGACGCGCGAATGCTACTAAAATAAATGTTTATTCACGTTTGCAGAACTTTGTCAACTTTCCTTTTTAGCTCCACTTCATTTACATGTCTTGTTCGTGATAACTACAAAATGTACAGTGTTCAAATGCCCCAAATTGCCTCATTGTTCACCTCAAAGTATGTGACGCGGCCGTCATCGAGGAGGATGCCGTCCACAGTGGTGTTTCTGTCAGAAAATCCGTTTTCGGTTATGATTATCCTGACGTCACCATACGCGTTGCGGATCCAATTCAGCAAATCACGGAATCCCGTAGGAGTAACCTGGAACGACAGAACATATTTTTATTTTTGATGAAATGAATGAATTAGTGATTGTTTCAATGCTAAAAGTTTCATTAAATACATTATCCGAGAGATTCCTGTTTCCGTTGCTCATGGTTTTCAGCACAGAAGCAACTAAAAGGTCGATGGAACGATGTGAAATGTTCGAAGTTGTCAATGTGAAAAATTCGCGCATTCAGTAAAAATTCTCCTATGCCTATGCCCACACTAATACGTATGCCCAAATATTTACATCGCATAAGCTACACTCTTGTGAGCTCAGTCTCTTGTTCGAAACAAATGAAGGGGCGTCGTTGGAAGAGTAGACGAGGGGGAACGCCCCATCCCTATGCTTCGATTTTTGGTGACCCGAATTTGTTTCTGTCTGGTCAAGCGCAGGCGTCTGTGTTCACAGCTCCCCCGGCAAGAGACGGCGTGGAGCAGTCGCGGCCGGACGCAGGCAGGCGGCGGCTAGATAGGTTGAGGGAGACAGAGAAGTAGAGGGAGAGATAGAGAGGTAGAGGGAGAGATAGAGAGGTAGAGGGAGAGATAGAGAGGTAGAGGGAGAAATAGAGAGGGAGAGGCAGCGATAGAGAGGTAGAGGGAGAGTGTGAGAGGGAGAGGGAGAGTGTGAGAGGGAGAGGGAGAGTGTGAGAGGGAGAGGGAGAGTGTGAGAGGGAGAGGGAGAGTGTGAGAGGGAGAGTGTGAGAGGGAGAGGGAAAGTGTGAGAGGGAGAGGGAGAGTGTGAGAGGGAGAGGGAGAGTGTGAGAGGGAGAGGGAGAGTGTGAGAGGGAGAGTGTGAGAGGGAGAGTGTGAGAGGGAGAGGGAGAGTGTGAGAGGGAGAGTGTGAGAGGGAGAGTGTGAGAGGGAGAGGGAGAGTGTGAGAGGGAGAGGGAGAGTGTGAGAGGGAGAGGGAGAGTGTGAGAGGGAGAGTGGGAGAGGGAGAGTGTGAGAGGGAGAGTGGGAGAGGGAGAGGGAGAGTGTGAGTGTGAGAGGGGGAGGGAGAGTGTGAGAGGGAGAGGGAGAGTGTGAGAGGGAGAGTGTGAGAGGGAGAGTGTGAGAGGGAGAGGGAGAGTGTGAGAGGGAGAGGGAGAGTGTGAGAGGGAGAGGGAGAGTGTGAGAGGGAGAGTGGGAGAGGGAGAGTGTGAGAGGGAGAGTGGGAGAGGGAGAGGGAGAGTGTGAGTGTGAGAGGGGGAGGGAGAGTGTGAGAGGGGGAGGGAGAGAGGTAGAGGGAGAGGGAGAGAGGGAGAGGGAGAGTGAGGGAGGAGAATGAGAGAGGGAGAGGAAGTAACATTATTCATTGTTAACGGTGACTGTTGGAAGGCTATCTTAGGATCGGGTAGCATTACCCATTTGGTATTCTGTGATGTAAGATAAGTTAATTCAGAGTTTTTTTTGTTAATATGTTACTGTTTTTTTGTGGAGGATATTTTTCTAAGTTTATCCTCAGAGTGTATTATTGAACGTATATTTAAACTTATGATAAATGAAACATGAATAGATTGACCTTTTTTTCATCTTCTGCGTGCACCGTGTCAACTTCGATAAACCAGTAAAAATATGGCTAAGCCTAAATAAATTTACGAAATTATTAGCACTTGCACTTTCTTTGATGTCCCCTTCCATTCGAAATGTAATGTGATAAAGACGCCCGTGGTCATGCGTACGGCCAACTGCAGAAAGTGTGAATTAAAACGCTACAAATACCTTTAACCAGTCCGATCCGGATGAGGGCCAAGATGCATTTTGTGTTATAATAGCTCCAGCGTCACGATCTGCGGATGGTGTCTTACCCTCTTCTCCTTCTTCCGCGTAGTTGGTTGTATAGTGGTTTAATCCAAAGAAATCAGCAGTTCCTGCAAAAAGGACATATTCAAACGACTGTTGTTTCAAATTTTCTTTTATTTTAAAATTTCTTTTCCTGTGTACCAAAGGACGGTATAAACAATGGTGCTAGAGCCATTTCTGGCAAACTCTCTAGATTTTCGAAAACAGCCAATGTCAACACAGCAAATATACACTAGAAAGGATTTGAAATTTCAGTCTTAGAAAATTAATTTTTTTTTAAATATATTGTGAAATTGTTTGAAAGAACAAGTAATTTCGCGTAATTTCTTCTTAAATATAATGCAAGGTATAAAAGAAACATTTTATCAAAAACCGCTCCACCTTGTTTCTTCAATTTTAAAATTTTTGCAGGTTTGTTGCACAATACTTTAAACCATCGCATATTGTCATTAAAAACTTAGATTTGTGTAATAAAATAGAATTTTTCCTAAAGCATCATTTGTCTTGTGTACAACAGGAGGAAGTTGATTTTCTCGTTGATGCGAGACTTAACAGATATTTGTATATATAGACAGTGTGGTGTGTTTCTTTCAGCTTAACGAGACTTCTCTAAAAGTAGCCATATTATTTGTAGTGTATTTGATGTAATACACGTAAGTACACTGAATTTGTAAATCTATTCACTAGAAAACACACGCAAATGTCTGAGCTGCAGCATGACTTCTTTGCAAGTGATATGATTTGAATATGATTTATTTATCAATTATTGATATCTTAACAATTTCAGAATTTTTTAATTTAGTTTTCCAATTATAATTTTTTTATTTCAGAAAAAAAGTCTAGATTTAAGTGATATTACACTAAATGACGCGGTGATATTGAATATTGACTCTTGTATCAAATATCAATCTGTACACATTCGTTCTAAGTAGTGAAACATTTTTATTGCTTTGATTGGTATTCGGAAATGGTTTGTCTTTACCTAGAGTATCTATATTTCATACCTTTAATGTAGTTGATTTCCTCCTGGGTGAACACCGGTAGGCGAGACCGCCTCAGCTTCTCCTTGGCGCTGTTGGCTGCTACTCTCTCACGCATCACCTGCGGGTAGTTGCCTTCCTTGGAGAAGACGGGGTTCGCGAACCAGCCCAGCTAACACACAAGAAAGGAAACTTAGAAGCACCTGGCATGAAGTACGGAACTGATTCGGACGAATTTAAAATTCACGATTGGAATTTCAGAGAAAAATATGATTTTTTTTTTCTGACTGGAGGATCCAATGGTTCGAGTCTCTACGGTGTCAGGATTTTCAACGCTCCCTGCATAGCGAAAAAAATCACAGTTTGGAGAAGAATTCTAGCGGCCGACTACTCAGAATTCCTCACCGCAAATGCCACCGCGAATTTTTCTACTGTTCTGGCTCGAATTTCTCACCGGGAATCCACGTTACAATGATTCTTTCGTCACGAATACCGCGAACTCATGGGTTTTACTACGGAGAGAGGTTCAAAATTTTAGGGCCCGAACGTTTTAATCGCCTTCTCTAGAGTACGTAAGAAACGATGTGTGTGTGTGTGTGTGTGTGAGAGAGAGAGAGTGTGAGTGTGAGTGAGTGTGAGTGAGTGTGAGTGAATGTGAGTGTGAGTGTGAGTGAATGTGAGTGTGAGTGTGAGTGAATGTGAGTGAATGTGAGTGTGAGTGAATGTGAGTGTGAGTGAATGTGAGTGTGAGTGAATGTGAGTGTGAGTGTGAGTGAATGTGAGTGTGAGTGTGAGTGAATGTGAGTGTGAGTGAATGTGAGTGTGAGTGAATGTGAGTGTGAGTGAATGTGAGTGTGAGTGTGAGTGAATGTGAGTGTGAGTGTGAGTGAATGTGAGTGTGAGTGTGAGTGAATGTGAGTGTGAGTGTGAGTGAATGTGAGTGTGAGTGTGAGTGAATGTGAGTGTGAGTGTGAGTGAATGTGAGTGTGAGTGTGAGTGAATGTGAGTGTGAGTGTGAGTGAATGTGAGTGTGAGTGTGAGTGTGAGTGAATGTGAGTGTGAGTGTGAGTGTGAGTGAATGTGAGTGTGAGTGTGAGTGTGAGTGAATGTGAGTGTGAGTGTGATGGAGATCGCACTGGTCATTTGGACTCGGAGCCACGGGAGCGTTGCCTGTGGCCGGCGATGGCTCACCGGTCGACGAAAGTTTTGTCGGAGACTTCTTGTAAAGAGTTCACCTACACACACCACGGTACCGGCAGCGTATAAGCCACCCTGACAGTTCGATGCGCTGTTGCCACACATTTCTACGCTCATGGCACCAACCCACATGACAGGTAAATTAAATCCCTAAATATTAACACTTACTGGCAAGCGACGATACGTCTTGATATCATGTTCATAACCTCCCCCACAGCAGAACCTTACCTTAACCATGTGAGTCGTATAAGCGGCAACGCTGACTGCTGGATGTGAGAACGTAAACAAATCCTCCCAAGCATATTGCTTCGGAGCAGGTCATATGGCGTACCACAGCAAATGGCGAGACAACTGTCAGAGTCGCTTATACGCTGCCAATACTGTAGTTAGATTTTCATTGATAATAGCCAGGCATATTTGCTCCTACGATTATAAGTCTTTCATGTTTTGTTCGAGTACGAATACGAATTATTCGAAATATATTCTAAACATCTGGAAGCAAATTTCCAGTTTGTTAACAGATATTCTGGTTACAGAAGCTATCACGAATGATTTCTGAAATGTTGACAGAAAATTATAGCATGTTATTGGACCCTTTCCACTGCACGCATTTGGGTATATTTCTTGCTGAAATGTATAAGCTTAATGGTGATAGACGAATAAAATCTGATAGTCACTTCAAGAATATACGACGACTGTTTTATTGTTTTTAAGTGTTAGCACTTCTTCTTTCAATAATGTAACATTTGGAATAACTAACTTGTATCTTCTAATATTAGAGACGTTCGCGTTTAGGGAAGATAAATACCACGATGCTTACCCAGAATTGAATGGCACGTTCAGCCGCATTTTTGTCATTTTCTGTCTTTGGAGTGTACCAGAAGCTGTTCAATGTTATACCTACTTCACCTGAAAGAGAAAGATTCAAAGAATTTAGAAGAAGAATTCTAATTCTAAGACCAGCCCATTATTTTTACTATTGGGCCACACATACAAACATACATAGTAAAGAAAATATTGCAAAAATGCATAAAAATCTGCGATTTTTCGACAGAAGAACTTGTATTGTGAGCGTGCCTGTGTGCAAATTACTTCCTCTAACACGTTGTGCAGTTAGAATCTACGTTTTGCTGACTTTCGTACTGAAAAACTCGTTGTCAAAACGTCAGTTCGTCTGCGATCAACCCTAGCGCCTAGACGATTTTCTCCAAAACGATTTTCTCCTATCAATATGGCCGACCTCAAGGCCCTGAGAAGTTTAAAACGAATATTTTGATTTTTGAAGGTTCTTTACATGAAGTCTCAAAATGTTCAGAATGTTATGAAACTCGATTCAAGTTTATTATCAAACTAATTCTTGGATGAAAACGGAATATCTCAAAAAATAGAGCACGTCTCCCCTTTTTTGAACAGTAAACTTTTTAAAAAATAAAAATTGTTTGCTCCTACAAATACAATATTGAAGATAATTATTTATTTTGTGTGAAATTTTTTTTCAAAGTTACATCTTTAAAAAATTATACTGCAGCATAACGTTTTTGAAAATTAAATCTATGGTACCTTCAATATTAATTATAATAATACTTATAATTGGGGAGTGAATTTCTTTGATTTTGCATATTTTTCTCCGTTGGTTTAGGGCATAGCTATGTGGAATTGGGGTTGATTCGACTGAACGTGAGTGAAGGAAGTATAGGCGAACATCCACCATAAACTTCAAGGAATGTTAGAAGAACTAAATGAAGAAAGCCAAAAGGTTGGACCCAACAGCGGCGGTGATGGTGTGACGGTTAGCGTACCGGACTGTTATACCCAAGCTCGCGGGTTCAAACGCGATCGAAGCCGTGGATTTTTAGGGGCGACAAAATCCTTCGTACGCCTTCCTTCGGAGGGGAAGTAAAGCCGGCTGTCCCATGTTAGTAGATTTACTTGCATGTAAAAGATCCTCAAGCCTAAATGACGCCTCTGAGCTAAATTCAAATAGCCTGTTTCTCGTCCAAGAAATACCTCCTTTCTCTGCTAGATGAAAGGAGCGTAACGAAATTTGCGTGGTCAGACGGAAGAGCGGGCCCGATGGCCCGAGTCTCGCCACGTAAAATAAGGCAAATTCAATTCAATTAAACAGTAAAATTAGTAGACGTATCACTCTTGCATGGCAAAAGTTTTGGAGTCTGTCTTTCATCCTACTGCACAAAAGGCTCGGTATAAAACAGATAAGAGGTGTATTAGACTCTTGAATTTTATCTACATTCGTCTATGGAAGTCAGACATACTTGCTAACAGCAACACAAAAGCTTCAATTATCTAGATGCCAGAGAAAAATGGAGATAAATATTCGTAATATGTCTCTTAAAGACCACGTTACATTTATGGAAACAAGAAGTAGAACAAAAATAAAAGTTGTAATAGAACAAACCTTGACTCAAAAATGGTAATGAGGAAGTCACGTCATAAAACATGATAACACTTGGAACTATGCTTCAACCGTATGGGAATGAAGAATCGGATGGCGTAATCGCGGATGACAAAGAAAACTAGGGGATGACAACTTTAAGGAGTCAGTTGGCAGAAATTGGATGAGTATGGCTGCATGGAGAGTGTCATGGAGGTCCCTTCAAACAACCTCAATCGTTGGAAATGAAGAAAAGTGAAACCAGTGAAGGGTTGTGGGAACAATATCAATATTAAAAGACATATTGTGTTAACAGTCAAATTACACGACAAATTGTTAAGTTAGTAGTAATCTATACCAGCTTAATGTGTAGAATCCATTCGCATAGTTGTACTCAACCAAACTGCACGGGCACATAACCGTGCAGAACTTCCCTGGAAAACCAGGAGGCCCTAGTCCTTAAGGGATTGTAACGGGCTCATAATAATAATGTTAATAATAATAATAACAATAATAATAATAATAATAATAATAATAATAATAATAATAATAATAATAATAATAATAATAATATGTGGAATTTCGTGACATTTGGTTGAAGAGGTTCTATGAAGACTAACATGTTAATGCATATTTGTGTATATTTAGCCGATCTTTCCTCTTGGCACATATTAGTGTGATTATAGGTACATAATTTGTATATTTTGTTAAAATAGATACTTATCTCTATAACGTTTCATCTTTTCATAGAATTCATTCATTCATATTTATTTGTGAGCGGTCATTGATTATACTGAGCTTGTCTCAGTTTTCTTGTTTTTCTTTCCCGTAGATGATAAAACTCTTATGCAAATGTAGGTTATTTATTGGTATCAATTTTTTTAAACCAGGCAGAAGAAATGCAACAAAACATACTTCACTAAAATGAATATTTTCTACAATTATTTCTCCCTTGAAGTGGACGTTTGCACTAAAATATAACTTTTCATTACAAGCATGCTTCTCCTTAATTTTATCAAGAAGATTTTATTTAGTAAATCAAATATAGTTAGTTTTTATTGCATATTTCAGATTTTTTAGGTCAAAAGTGCATATTTTAATAGGATATTTCAAGATTATTTTAGGGCAGAAAATCGTCTCACTGCTTGTAATAATAAGTTACGTGAATCATTATATTATTATTTACCTTTCTGCTTCGCGCGGTAGGTTTCTTCGTACAGATGGTAGGCGTGGGCGTGAGCCAGTAGGGCTGTGTGTCCACACAAGTACTCTCCGACACCCGGGTGCTCGACGCCAGGCGCCAGGAAGTGGTCGCCAGAGTAGCCACGGCAGAAAGATTGGGGCTCGTTTAGTGTGATCCACCATTTGACCTGTGAGGTTGGAAATAAAAAAAATAATCTATTAAGAACTCATTTTGTTTCTTTTTTGCAATATTCCCAACACTAACTCAGAAACTGTTTTTGACGAGAAGTATCAGTAAAACCATACATCTTAGTAATTTTGCAATACTAAAAAAATCTATGTTCCATGTTAATAGTATTTTTTTCTATTATAGTAAAATATAGTCCAGAAAACCCCGGTTGATATTGTAAATACTTGGAGGTCCTATTGAAGTATTTCACATTATAGTGAAACCAGATTCGATGATATTTTGATTTTACATTTATTCTACAATATATCATAAAACTAAGTATTTTACTTCATTAGGCATCATTAATGATTACTAAAAACATTTATTAAAAGTCCGTAAGAAACCACAAATGCGTCGTTCACGTGTGTTGGTTATCATTATAAAGAGGAGTGATCATTTTAAAACAGACTGTTTAGAAACTTACAGGGACGATGACTAGTAACTTGCAAAAGTAAATTCTAAATCTATACTAATAAAGCTGAATTCCATGACATGCAACCGACATCAATACTACAAAACATAGTGTATGAATAGATACAAAATTTCGACAGGGTTATCTTCAGGGTCGTCGCAGTGTCCATGCAAAGTTTGGTAAATATTTTTACAACACACGTGCGGGAAATAAGTAATTAAAATAATGTTGGTAGATGTACCGTGATCATGTTTTTCGCCTGTCCCTAAGAGCAGATTCCTACATGTTTCGCCAGAGACTAGTAGTGGTGCAGCAGTTTGTCTACAAGTATTTGTAGCCCGAACTACCAGTATTTAGCCCGAATGTACTGTATTCCAATTTAGGGCCTTCTAAAATAAAGGACTAGTTGGCGAATGATTTTTTTACAATTTCCTCACAACTACGTAAGATAACCTTCCCGTTTGTAGTTGGTGCACAGTTCCACCCTGCCCAATCAGCAGGAACAGTATTGCAGGAAAGAAAATCAACCGCCACCCTCCGGGCTGGGAGGAGGTAATCGTCCCAAGAGTGAAACAGGAGGGGACGTAGGGGGCCTTGAAGGAAAGTTAGATTGCAATATATAAGTACTCGTCAGGCATCCCGCTTTTTAAGGCTAAAATTGAATGACCCGCATGGGACTGCCAAAATCAAGCTTTTGTAAAACCTTCCGATTTGAATGGCCCAATGAAAAAATAAAACAGCGAAAAAGAAAACAAGAAAAAAGCACGCGAAAAAATCTCAGCTGGTGAGTCGGTCGTCGCATGATGCACGAGGCGAGTCGGATCGTGTCAGGTCGAGTCGGATCGTGTGGTGAGCAGGTCATCGAGATAGCGGCGTCGACGCTATCGCAGATCGCAACGCACTCTTCATTTTTTACGAAATGCCGTTTGCTCGTTGAGCACATTGGATACCTCAAACACCCTACTTGGAAAATAAACTGTACTTTACTTTTGTGCTGATATTTCTTCACGCTTTGTTTGAAGACGAGTAAAGAAGATTATAGTTCTTCGGACAGTTTGGATTTGTCGACGTAAGACACACCTATTAAGAAAATTAAACTAGGAAAATGTCGGTTAACAAAACCCAACATTAAATTTAAACGTGAGAGTAACTGGCTGTGCAAAGTAACGTCAAATGAGTATGAAACAAGATGTCGACTTTGTAAGACAGAGTGGAGCGTTTCTCAAGATCAAAGAAATGTTATCGCAAAGCACTCGAGAACAAGTTCTTAAGATCTCGAATTCTCAAGCTGCAAAAACATTAAAAGGCTATTTCAAAAGCCAGATAGTCTTTTGATTACAAAAACATCTATTGAAATTTGATAACCTACTGATTACGTTGATTGTGATTGAACTCCGTATAAATGTGTTTTGATGCTTGCAAATAAAATATTACTTATTACTGTATTCTTATTTTGTCCCGCTTTTTCCTTTAAGATTTGTTAAAAATCACGACTTAGACAAAAATAATCTGGCAGCGCTTGTTCTCGTATCTATGGATATTCGATAAGTCTAATTTGCTATTCTCTTACGTATTATTCCACATATGACCATATGACTTTATTCTACATATGACGACACTTCGTATATAATGTTTTAATACTATAATTTATTTTTCTGAACGACAAAATACTTACTACAGAAAAAATAAATACTTCAATTATTGTCACCACTTTCACAATCACGCCATAAGCCTATTTCATTATTATTACTGTCTTTTCCACTTTTGCACCAGAAGTGTAGGGGAAATAATGAAATGTCCCGCAACAATTAGAACTTAGCTGTGAACTTTCTTCAGTACATCATCAGAAGCTTTTCTTTATGGCTTCCTGCTCAAAATATAAATACCCCAGAGCAGGAGGTTTACTCCACAGCCCAGTAGAACAGTATTGACACTGAGCATAGAATCTATTGTCAGCACTAGCATACAATACGTTGTACAATATGTTGTACCAGCAGATCCCTACACTGTCGCATTTCATGAAGTAAATGTAGATTTAGATTTATTCAGTCAGAAGAACAGTAAAAACTGTATGTGACGTAAAGGGGGAAAAGATTATCTGCGCACATTTCTTGAGTTCCAAAATACCTTCCCGTCAATTCAACTATAAATAGTTGAAAGATGAGTAAAAGTTTAACATAAATAAATAAAAGAAATAAATTTAAAAAATTAAAATATCAAGATAAGCAATATATGAAAAAAAGTCGTTTTCGTTTCTGAGTTATAGAAAACGTATTTGCATCGGTACACAAATAGCAAATATGATTTTCTGCATTGCTAACAAAATAGCAACTCGCCCTTGCCTCTACTCTTACCATTTCAAGCAAAAAGAGAGTTCAACAAAACGTGCGCATAGTGAAGCTACGTTGACGTCCAGAAGCAAAAGAAGGACTGGACAAAAACCTGATCGAGAAGGGGGTCATTGTCCCGGAAGCTGAAATACATTATTTGTTACAAACATATTAAGTCTTTAAAAAAATATACAATACAAATGTAAACTAATTCATTATATATCACTGTTTTGTTAAAATAAACATTATTTTTCTTTTTGATAATCAGTATAGTCTCTATTTTTTAGAAACAGTTATGCAGCAGAAAAGATTTTACTTTTATCTTAAATTTGTGAACCGACTTTAATTGTTTAATGTCATCTGCAGTGCGTTGTAAAGTAACGTGAATGTATTGTATATGGATTTCTTATAGTGAGCTGTTGATACTGACAGTTGATGAACGTGATATTTACAACGTGTGTTGTAATTATAAATATTAGCATTGCATGAAAATATGTTCCCACCGTTAAGTATGTCACTTTTGACAAATATTACAGATTCGTAAATATATAGGCCAGGCAGTGGTAAGATTCCAAGCTCAATGAAGAGAGGCATGCAAGGGTAACGCGGATGGCATTTTTTCGTTATTCAAATAATTTTCTTTTGTAATCTGAAGGTCTGAGTACCACATAATGAGTTTCCCCAGAATTTTATACCATATCTCAGGCGGGAATGTGCATTTGCAAAATACACGCAACGACCTGCATGAAGGCTGACAGAATTTGAAAGAATTCTGAATGCGTAACACAATGAACTTAATTTAGTGTTTAATTTTGTTATACGTACATTCCATTTGAGGTTTGACTGAATTGACAGACCTAGAAATTTTGTTACCTGAACATCACCTAATTGCATATTATTCATTTTCAATGGAGCATGCGATAGCTGATTTGAAGGCAAAAATGCATTGAAGCTGTTTTTCCTTCATTAACTATTAATTTTTTATTACAAAACCAATTTGAAACTTCTAAAATACTACTATTTATTGTTTGTTTTTTGCAAAGAACATTCGTGTCATCGGCAAACAGAACCGTTCTTCCGTTTTTAATACACGACGGCATATCGTTTACGTATTACAGAAAGAGGATAGGGCGTAAGATCGAGCCTTGCGGAACCCCATATTCAATTGGTAAAGAATTGGAAAGATAAGTAAATAATGTCCTTTCATGCCAGTAAGGTATTTGTACTCTTTGAGATCGATGTTTAAGGTACGAAGTTATCCAATCTAGGGTGATACCACGAATTCCGTAAGAAGGTAATTTTGATAGCAAGATGTTATCATAATTACCGTCAAAAGCTTTAGAAAGATCTAAAAATATTTCAATGGGTGCTTCATTTCGGTCTATCGAAATAGTAAATGTAGAAATAGTTCTTCTATGAATTTTGGTGGTTTTCAGGTGAGAAAGTTGAAGTTATGTCATTTATTTATACAACAATGAAATTTTAGGAAGTAAGGGACTCGAAAAACTTTTTAAAAAACGCAGAATCCTTCGTAATCTTCACAATCTAATCCTTCATTATCTAGGTTGCATTTAAAAATAATACCTTACCAATAAAAGAGTCCTTTCTTGTAAAATCCACAAACACAGTTTTCTCTTACTTAAAAAAGAAGACATGTGCGAGGAAAAGAGAGCACACGGTAACACTAAGACTTACCTTATTACCGTACGTCTTGAATAACAGATCGGCGTAGTCCCTGAAGTACGTGGCAATGTGACGATTGGCCCAGCCTCCGAGTTCCTGGAGGGCATACGGCAGATCCCAATGGAACATTGTGACCATGGGCTCGATTCCATTTGCCAGCAGCTCATCGATAAGGTTGTTGTAATACTCGACACCCTTCGCATTAATGAGGCTCAGGTCGCCATTGGGAAGGATTCGAGGCCATGAAATCGAAAATCGATAGAAGTCCATGTTCATCTCTTTAACAATTTTCACGTCGTCTCTATAGCGATGATACGAATCTGCTGCCACGTCGCCATTTTGTCGGTCTTCCGTGTATTCAGGATGTTCATGCAGCATGTGATCCCAAATGCTTTCTCCCTTTCCTGAAATTAGTATTCAAATTAGTTATTACAATATCCAAAATCATAAACTGTATTTAAACTGTGCTTTTTTTACTATCTGAGGAAAAATATTCCCCCTCTGTCCTTGATGAGAACATATGGTATTAAATGAACTATAATCGCTAGTATATTCCGCGATTTTCTACTTTCAGAAATATATTATACCACAGATTAACAGTCGCATATCAATGACGAGGTAACAATGGACCTTAAGAGTAATTATTTGCAATACTTTTAATAAGAAGTCAGTGTCTCATCTTTTAGAACTTTTTTAATAGAACCTTTCTGAGCTTTATACTCTGATTAAAACATAGCGTACTTTTAAGGTTGGATTTGGAAGGTCATCTAATTGGAAGCGTCGTTACGAATAACATTTTTAGCATTGAAGCTCCCGATTGAATGTCAATTTCTTCTTTTCGTGACCTTCAAGAAACCCTATGTTTTAATCGGAGTATTTGCCTGCCCATATTCACGTTGAAATCTTTAGTTTATGTCGATGTAGAATACAAAAGTACTATGGGAGCAACACATGGAATGGTGAACCAGTTTTTCAAAAAAGGTCGTTTCCATCTGTGTCCGTACGGAAAGTTCACAAAATGGACATACGTCAAAAACTAAGAGTATTTTTATGCAAACGCTTAGAGAAGAATGTATTGCAAATACTTATCATTAGTTCTTAAATATATACAATTTCCCTCTAGCTGTATTGCTATTTATTCAGGGCTTCGCCGACCAGTACGGCCGAGATGTCCAAGAGCGTGTACAGACTCTTCGAGGGGTCGCAGGTTCGAGTCCCGCCTAGGGCATGGCTGTTCCTCCCTTGTCTGTCATAAATGTGCTGTCGCAGAGAGCCTCGTGTTCTGCTGACCCCAGATCAGAAGAGCCCGCAAGTGTGTTGGTGTCGTGTGTGCTCGAATATGCGTCCCATCGGGACGTAGAGGGTAATCGTCTCTCGGCTGAATAAAAGCTCTAGAAAAATAATCCGCCGTTGCTCTCCCCCTCTCCTTCTCGATATACTCCGGTTACCGAAATGACAATGGTATGTGACAGTAAGTATTACAGCAAAGCATTCACCGTGCTTTCACGGCAGTAAGTTGATTCCTTTACGAACGGTTTTAATAGTCATAATGCTTGATGATAATAGTAAGAATGATTTCCCTTTGCAAATAGATTTTATTACACGGGAGCGAATATGTTCTTATAGTTTCTTGCCAAACAACGTTCATTTCCAGCTGTTTTCATAATTCAACTTGGGTAGGGGTTCGGATAGATACCCCAGTATTTAAGAAAACGTAAACCGAATTCGCTTATCACAAACAGTTTTCAAATTTTTGGCGTTAAATAAATAAATGTAAATAAATAAGTGGATGGTGTGATTACCAACCCATGTATCGCTAGTCCTTGCCAAGCAAGCTTTCGCTAATTATTCATTTTATTACTCTGATTTCCGTATTTCTTTTGAAATAATTAATAAATTGTTACATTTTTTCAAATAATATGAAACTTAGTCATTTAAAAAAGAGCAGAGATATTTTCTTTGCTAGGTATATTCTAGGTTGAGATCTAAAAAAAAAATTTCCTCTATGCTTTATTTATAGGGAAGGATATAGTTGTTTCATCAAAATATTTTCATGAATCGTGCTCCCTTCAATCTTCAAAAACCAAAACTGATGTAAAAATACCTGTATTCGTAAATTCCAATGTGCGCCTAAATGGAAATAAAAAGTATTCAACCGCCGGCCATCTAAGAGGTGTCTATGAATTTGTTAGTTATCCAGGAACGCGGGAAAAATACAAAAATAATTCAATAGATTCGATTTGGACTGAAAAATGAAAATAGTTGATTCTGTTATTATGCCTATTCCCCTATTACACATACCAGTTCTATTCTCATACTCAATACGTCATTGCTTACAATACATCTGACACGTAACATCAACGCTCGAAGGGAGAAGCCCCAGCTATTAAATATTTGTTTCTAACAGACTGAGTTATGAAACAGCAACTTTTGACTTTCTTGCCCTTACTTCGTACCAAGAGAAAGCGTTGTTCTTGCGCCAGAAAAAAGCGAAATTCCGGCAGAAAACTCGTATTGCCGGCCCTTCGTAATGGAAAATGGACAAAACTTGTTCTTTGTTCGTATTTATTACAAACAGCACTAGCGCATAAACTTTTCGTAGGATTTTTCCGAAAAGATCATTCCCCGTTCGATATGTCTCAGCTCAAATATCTGCGATTTGGCAAAACATTCTTTAAATTTTGAGTTACTTTAGTTAAAGCCCCTGGGATGTTTCCAGCATTGCCTCAAAAATGGCTTCTTATTAGTCTCCCGTATAAGTAGGTGTATACGGAGTAATATACGTATTATAGGGAAAGTGATGTAATGCTGCAGAAAATGGATTTCGAGATTTCAACAGCCACTTTGCGGTTCCCTGTCACCGAAGAAGTGTTTTTTTCAAAACGTCCGTCCGTGTGTGTAGCACCTAAACCATGGACGTTTTTCAAAATGGATATTCCCCGGCAGGATACTTTTCCTAAAATTGATATTCCTTGGTCGATCTGTCTCGACTTCAGGTGCTGCGTTTTTGAAAAAAATTCTTCAAAATTTGGGGGTACATTACATGAGGGCCCCCGGACATTTTAAAATTTTTCTCACTAACGGCTCCAAATTTAAGAAAAATACTTTTTTCTAAAGTAAAGAAACAAAACAAAAAATTAATATTTTTGACTTCTCTCACGTCGTTTAATATTTCTATTACCTGTAATTTCTTCACATTATTATATTTACAAGTACATGCGCTTTTAATAATGTCACATCACGTTTTTTCAAAACTCAACCTTTTCTGTGAAAATTAGTTCCAAATTCCTAATTTTTAGAAACGCTGGAACGCCATATTTTCAAAAATGTTTTCTTCTCACTTCTCGAACGGATAGTGCTACTTGTGTTGACGAGTGTTAATATGACGTAAAGTTCAACTTATACTTCAACTAATATGACGTAAAGTTCAACTTCAGAGACCAAAAGAAATAGAAAAGTAATACGGGAAAGTCTGTGCAATTTTGTAGGACCAATTGTTTTTTCTTTAAATTTCATGTAAGAATACAGTGAACACACACTTAAGAAGGCTTAGGTCAGATTTTAACTGATAACTCTGAATTTTTGAAAATTACTAATGTTTGGAATATTTTGAACATCTTACTACAACTACAGTATTGAATATAGATATATTTTATTCAAATAAGTTTTTTCCTCAATAATCAATCTACGTCATTTAGGTTTTTTGATAATTTTTGTAGTTTTCGTACAATTTTGAGTAAAATATGGGATATTACAGGGATTAAAACAAATGTTTATCAAAATCTATTAAAAAAATTTTACTCGTTTTTTACTGACAATACCAAGTGCACTGTAAGAAGAAAACAAAATGCATTATTGTGTTGTTTTTTCAAAATTACACAAATGTATTTTTTATATCTCTATCACGTCTTTAATATTATATTAGTGGCAAAATTTATTCATTATTCTATTTGTGAGTACGAGTGCTTTATATGATGTCTTATAAACTTAATCAAAACCTCAAAAAATGTCTAAAATGACGGTACATCAACTGAATAACATGATATCAATGCAGCTTTGATGTATTCTTTCAAAAAATACCCAATTGTAATTTTTTATACAGCACTCACGTCGTTAATATTTACATTGGGGACATTTTTTACATTTTTACATGGAGGACATTATTATATTTGTTAGTAGAGGTGCATTAAATGATTTCCAATAAAGTTTCTGGAAAGAGCAAAAGTTGTCTTTGAATACAAGCTCCGAATTTGCAACAAAAAAGTAGATAAAGACCAGGTTTTACATTTCTTTAATTTACTAAATGTCGTATTTCAGTTCCACCATTAAAGGGCAGAAAAACTGAGAAATTGTAAAGAAAATATCCTTTAGGTGGCAAGCGATTACAGATAGGAAGAGGGTGAAGTAAAATAGAAAAGTGAGCCCAGACTAAAAGTATTTCAAAAATAAATAGTACGAGAACGTCGAAAAGTCGCGGCATCCTAAAACACTACTAATTATTGATATTTTGATGAAATATCATCATACTACTGCTCAGTCTACTAACCGTCTTCATTCCAGGCGCCTTCAATCTGATAGGCAGCCGAGGCAACTCCAAAGAGAAAGTTGTCATCGAATCGAAGCTCTTCATTGTCTTCAGATCGAAGGGTTGGGGTGGCCGTTGCAAAGGCCACCACCGCAACGAAAATCAAAGCCCGATACATTTCAACCCGTCTCACAACTGATTTGAGGATCGTTATTTGGTCAAGGGCTCTCTTATACATTCGGAGTTGATTTGATGCTGATAAAATGATTTGATCGAGCCCACTTGAAACAAGTGCTTACACGCGACCAGCATTCGTCGAAAGTCGCAACCTTCGAACTCGGGATGCAGTTTTTATTGAAACATGGAATGATTAGTGAGGCCTAATTTCATGAAATCATTATTTTCTCTTCTATAAAGGACCTTTGGTTGTTTATTTGTCATACAAATCAAGTTTTATTCCCACCGTAATGCATCATTAAAGAAGTGATCTTCCAAAATAAAACAAAATATATTTTCTGACTACGATTTCGTAAAAAGTAGCCTATTCTACCTCTTACAGCAGGGTTGCCAACGTGGTCCGTATCGACCACCTGAGAGTGGATGAAATTTTGAAGAAGGTCCATGATGATCAGTTGCTCGGTTGGCCGAATATAAACCGGTGACATATCCAGGCGAATACCGAAGCAATACACTAACAACCGTGTCACGCTCTCTGCGCGCTCTTTCCATGTTCAAAAGTTGTAATTTGATATGATGAACATTTCGTGATGGACAACGTCATTCCGAAAGCCACAAGATATTCCACCACACTATCAACCAATTCTTGAGCTTCCAGAGCACCTTTTGCTAACAGCACCAGATCGTCAGCAAATGCTAACACGGCACACTCCTTCCCAATAGCGTGTATCCTGACATATTTTTCAATCTCTCAAGAAGGCACTCCATGATGAGATTAAAAAGGAGTGGGGACAAGGGATCCCCCTGTTTTACTCCTCTACTAATTGGTACCTCAATTCCTTTCGAGGGGTGCTGAATGACGGTGAAAACACCGGCGTAAGAGTCCATTACTAAATTGGTAAAGGCATCAGGGATCCCTTTTCTGGACAGAGCCCACCGAATCGCCGCGTGAGGAACAGTCTCAAATGCTTGGATATATCTAGCACACCTATCCCACCCTCTGCTTTTTTCATGTCACTGACTGCTTCATGAAGAATTTGAATATTAGCGAAGCAGCCAGCTTCAGGTAATCCCTTTCTGGTGTGGGTTGAACTTCACCACGGATCGAATGCGTTGTCCCATAATGCCCCAAAAGATTCTGCACAGCAGAGACCTAATTGTGATGGGGCGATAGTAAGTGACCACCTTTTTATCCTTACCCTCTTTTGGTATAAGGATGATGCGAAAAGTTTTCCACCCGGAAGGCACAAATCCAGTATACAGAATATGGGTGTACAATACGGACAATATTTCCATTTTGACCTGTTATGTTTCTTCGGCAACTTGCACCGCATGTAGAATTGTGAGTGGGTTCATTTTGGGTGTCAACGATTTATCGCCCTCTCTTAATTCGGAAAGCCGAATCGGGGGCGTGTTACCCCAGATGGATTTGTACAGGTCATTAACCTCATCCCTGTTAAGGGACTGTTTATTGACACTACTACTGTCAATGCCCGTTCTAATGCACTTTGCCAAGAGCGCTGGATCAGTCTTGAAAAGGTCCTGTGCCCTAGCATAAGAGCAGCGCTTCGTAGTGCGTTTGCCTCCATGTCTACGGGGCCTTTTTGAACTGATGGTGGTGGGTACAGAGGGGCCGCCCAAGATTTCTACTAACTTGGCATATGTCTCGTTCAATTGGTCCTGAGATACAATATTTGTTTTGAGTTCATTTCCCACCTCAATGATCTCTTGATCTACATTAGTTTCAGAAGTGCCCCAGGTTCCTATCCAACTTGAAATATTTTTCTTCCAGTTAGGCTTGGTTTCTAGTGTGGCTCTGTTAAGACAAATTTCAGTAGTTACGTCTCCGGGAGCCATTGCAGCCGAGAACTCAATAAAAGTTTGGTCCTGTCCTAACCGACCAGCGGTGTCGGAATGGGCCATGCCAACAGCAGATAAAACAGAATCAAAGAGGACGGGCTCAGTCGAAAGCTCCTGATTCATCTCTGAAACTATAACGGCCTCCTCGTTAGGGGATTGCCCCCAATCTGCTTCCGGGGAGGCAATGACTACCATTGCGAGTTCCTAAGTGCCACTGCCTACGAGCCGCGGTTTTGGAAGGGAATTGGTGTAAGGCTGTTTGCTTATCTCGACCTGTAAAGTCGTTTCCACCCCCGTTGGACAAGTGTTAGAGTAGGGGATCATCGGCTTCCTTCCTGTCCCAATGATAGGCCTTCGATACAGGGGAGAAGAAGAAATCAGCATAGGGTTTTGGCTTATTGGATAGGGCTAATGACCCTGCGAGGCGATGCGATAACAGCAGCACTAGTAGAAAGTCTAGATAAATCATCAGACCACCGACCATCAGATGGGGACGAAGATGACTCTGCAGTGACGGTAGCTGCAGTTTCAATGGTTGGTAAATATCTTCGATACATAGTCTTTTATTTTTTCACCCACCTGTCGGGCAGTCTTACCCAGTAAAGCGGCCAAATTCTCGTTCGACATTTCTGGGTTGCTGTTTCTCCAATGCCGCCGTTTTCATAATTTCCCCTGAAGAGGAGACTTTCCCTGCTCTAGGCACAGCAGTCCTACTACTACGCTGCGCCTTGGCAGCTCGAGCCCTATTGGCTGCGGCTGGATGAACACGGCGCAAATGTTGTGAGAGCCCTGATTTGGTTGCGGAGCATAACTCGCACATAAAGTCTCCTTTAGATTCTTTCGGACCAGGGCACTTAGCTGATAGCTTACCTTTGTAATTCTTGCTGCATTTGGAACATGAACAGATTAGGGGGATATTACAATGGATAGTATCGTGATGCCGAACCATGTTATTCAAATCAGTGGCCATGTAGCCACCCCCTCCTTTCTGGGCACAATGTGCGCAGCGATTCGCCTCGAAGGGAATTCTAATCATGAACCGTTCCAAGCTAGGGTCGTCATAAATGGTGGCCTGTTGTTCACGGGGCGCGCCAACATTCGCACCAGCGTCCGAGGCTTCGTTGTCCGCTGCCAGTCGCTCTGAGGAGCACGACGGGGTCGTGAGCTGCTGACCCTCGACCCCCTTCCCCCGTGACGTGAGGTCCCCGAGATGGCTTTTCTGTCAGCGATTTCCTTCCCTTAGCTAGATCCATCTCACTCTTGTATCTTACTACTTGCTAATTTACACAAATTCTCACTCTTATTTCTATCATATACATCCAAACAAATAACATACAATACACAATTTTACCATACGTTATTTACTGTTATATCTAGATACTCCGTAAACATACGTTCAGAATTTATATTTATATTGGAATGAAAATTTATAAATTTTTACGTACATTATTATAGTTAATATTTATTTTCATGGAGGTTTCAACATATCTTTCGAATATCGTGAGTGTATTCTCTTGGGACTGTTTACTGTTTACCCCATTGTAAATTTTATACTACAGGAGAAGATGGAAGAAGTGTAAAATAATTGTCATAATTCTTTCTTATATGTTCGATTATAAAACAAAATTAACTCTAGACTTATTTTCTCCATTGCGCCATCCTCTCTGAGACAGGCCTCCATTGTTTGCTAGATAACGCGAGCAAAAATAATCAGTTATGCCTATGAGGGGAAGGCACGGAGGTGCGGGTGAGAAAGAATGGCCCATGTGCCCAGTACTTGTTAGGTGGAAAAGGGGCGTGCCCACGCCTCCATTTCTCCTCTCACAAAATAAATGCCAAAGTGGTGTCACCTATTACGCCAATAGAACTGATCACCCACAAAATAAATTTATTCGGATGGAATACATCCCAAGACAATTCTTTATTGGTCAAAGTTATTCATATGACGCCAGCGGAAAAGTCCGTCAAGAGTGTCAAGAGAAGCTAAGAATGGGAAAATACCTTGGAAAATGCAATGGCCAGTTATTATTTTTCCATTCTCACCACCGCCTTCGCAGTAGAGAGAAATTTATGTAATGTTACTCCTTAAAAAGTAGAATTTTCGGCAAAAAAAAGTCTTATTACAGAGTCATGATAACGATAAATTCAATTGCTAAATTTAGAGCAAAAACCCTCTAACCGTAAAACAAAATCGGTGTTATATGGGTCCTTGACACTTGTTTGAAAAGTTGATTGATGGAAAAACGCCTGCCAGTCCGTCTCTCCGTCTGCTTGTCCGCCTATAGCACGCAGCAAAATCGCTCAGCCGATTTTCTCCAAAATTGATATTCCCGCATCCATCTTGATGTCGTGGCACCTTGAATATAAAACCCATATTTAAGTTTTGGGGGTACTTTACATGAAGCTTCTGGAACATTCTCAATATTTTCAAAAAATTTATTCGTTTTGATAACATTCTCAATATTTTCAAAAAATTTATTCGTTTTGATTAAACTTTGTTGTTGGATAATATGAAGAACGTTTAAAAACATGGTGTAAATCTCATGTACGTTAAAAACTCGAATATTTAAAAAACTGCAAAATTTCAAATTTTTTTCAGTCTTGCCACAACTAAAATATTAAAGATAGAGATTTTTTCCGTGTGAGAAATCTGTTCCTTAAAATTAATTGTGCAATAATGTCGTGTACAATTTTTCGAGAGTAAAGAGTATTTTGTACAAAATTTTGTGCCAAACATGGGCAATTTTTATTTGCTTTAAAACATTTTTAACGACACTTTTTTAATACATTGAGACCTTATTTAAGGAAAAGGGCGCTTAGGAGATTGGTCCAGAAGTCATGTTCGATAAAATTTCAGATTTTACGAAAATTTAACAAATTAAAACTATTTTGGCGTCTTCCTACAACTTCAATTGTGACGATACAATTTTCGTCTTAATGAATGTGCTAATCAAAAACAGATGTTCAAATAAGGTCATGTTTAATTTTTCGAAAATATGAGTGTTTTGAGAGTAATTTGGCGCCAAACATAGTCGCCCACTCCAAATACCCTGCGCTTCGAAAACGTAATTTTAGAGGTGTTTAGAGACAGTTGGATGCTACGTAAGTTAGAATGTGAATATTATTTGATATTTTTTGTTCGTTTCTTACATTCGAGCGTTTGTTATATGTTTACTTATTAATCTTTTAGTAATTCTTCAAAATCTATTTGAAATATATGAAATAAAAATTGCTAGTCTGCAGGGAATATCAGATAGGAATGCAACAATAGCGTTTCCCGTCGCAACTCGGCATATAAATTTCTGTAAATTCCATCTCATAGTTGGGAAATGGTTTAGCTACATGAAAAAACAGTTATCGGTGTCAAATTTGTGTTGATATTTTCTTGAAAATATTTAATTTTCGCACTAAATGTTTTACGTATGTAAAGAGTTTTACAAAACATTATGACTGAGATGTGTTAATTCGGACTACATAACAACTACTAAAGGCGAGAAAGTACGTGCTGTTGTAGCACCGCTAGTTTATTCTGATTTTTGCATAAGTCACTTAAAATGGGGAAAACACTGTTTGCCCAACGAATGGTTAATGTTCAAATGTTCGGAAATTGTGTGTCATGTAAATGTACCACGTTGTTCCCTGATGGTGATCTTTTTCAATAGAATTCAACGTATTTATTGATGCTGAGTATTTGTGAATTCCAAGTTATTTACCCGTTCACTATCAATTTCCTAAATATCTAGTACTCGTCGAGGACATACTTGGATGCCTACAATGAATGCCTTTTCTAACCTCAAACTGCAAGAAAAATATGGCCTTCACCAGACTCGAGCAAACGAATGGAGGTGGAAATAATAATGTGCAAAACTTTCGTTACTGAATCTTCATTTCCCCTTAGCTGTTTTACAGTTTCCCGGCCTCACAATATAGTCATGTGACGCCCAGATAAGTCTATATAATTTAGTTGACAAACTTGCATACGTACGAAAGTGGGCATTTCATCGAACAATGATGCGAGCTTTGTTTACAGTCAAATTGCGATAACACAAGTGGGAGATAACGATGTATAGCTTATTGCAGAGTTATAGATCTTGATGGCCTTGGTTTAACGTTTACATTAGCAAACAAACGCAGTCAAGGTGTGTGTTCTGTGGGCGTTTCTTCCAGACGTGATAAATGGAACTAAGACGACTACCATATCTATACAAAGTTTGATGAGCGGAAGAAATCATTTCAAGTTGAATGCCAGACATGATAAGGTACATTTTTTATAAATATTTCAGAAGATATAAAAAAGAAATAAAATTCACTTATGATACTCTCTTGCATTCAACTTACACAGATAAAGAAAGTAATGTAACGATGCGACAAAAACAGCGATTTTTGACAGAAATAATTATAGGGATTTGACAGTTGTGGGGCCCAGATATCGAACAAGAGACACATCAATAACATATTTTCGCTCATTATTTCTATCGGCTACATGGCCACATGAACATTTTAAATGTTTCCAACAAGCATTTTTTTTCGCGCATGATTCAAACTCATTCCCGCATAAAAAGTTGAACACCTGTATTTGCAATTTTTAAACACTCAAGTATGATGATTTACATTATTTTAAAATATTCTTTTAAAGAAGAGATTTCATTGAGAGAAAAATATATCATCGACCTCGTAGGTTTTCAATTTTTAAAATTTGTCGGCGGTTCAAGACCAAAAAGCTAAGCCAGACCAAAACTAATGGTGCTACAGAAAGACACAGACTTTCTCGTAATATTTAGTTTTCTAATTTCTTTGTTCTGGGTACTAAAATATTATTTAAGAATATTATAGAAGAGTAAAACCTAGTCCTATTAGGAAATTTTCGATGAAAACTTCGCAGATGTTGTGAGAAAACCACTAAAAGGTTCAAAAATTGTACATGCTCTTAACAAAAGAACTAATTACAAAAAACATTTCATTTGAAGGATTTCAAAGATTTCAACTACAAAATCTCTATTGTCAATTTTGTAGTTGTTGGAAGACGCCAATGAAACTCAAACTTTTAAAATTATCGAAAATTTTGAGTTTACAGTGATAATAGAATCTTTTCCATCTTTGTAAGTGTATTTCATTCTATTTTTACAAGAAATGTAAAGAAAAATTGGAGCCACTTTTGAGAAAATTTTGAAAATGTCCGTGGGGCTTTATGTAAAGTACCACCTAAAACTAATGAATGTTTTTCAAAATCGCAGAGCTTCAATTCAGGCCATAATTACAGAGGTTTCTTCAATTTGGAAATAATCCTAACCATGGTTTTGACGCTAGTGTTAGTCACATACGCCAGAAACACGGACCTACTGAGTTTCGCCGACAATCGATATTTCGGTATGAAGAACCCACAAAACATGGATTTGGCTACAACTCGTGTTTGAGGATTTTTTTTAATTAGCAACTGGATTTATCCACTTTTTCGTTATCAGGGCCCAGTAATAAGAGTTTTCTGCCCGAAATTCGCCAGTTTTTCGCGGAGCGTTACATAACTTTCTTTCTACTGCGTAAGCGATTGCGAGAACTTAAAAAGGAAACAATTTTCACAAGTAAATTGCTTTTTACTTTCAAATTGTTGTTTTATCAATCTATAAGCGTCTATATTTCTGATAGAAGAGTAAAAAGTAATTATTTTGAAAATCCAGAGTAATAATTTGAGATACCCAAAAAAGACTCTCGTCTACATCTTTTGCAACCTCCTATTACATACGTGAACCTAATTCGTAATTATCCATGCTTTGTTGAACGTGAGGTAATTGAGCTTCTCATATGTTTCACTCCCCTTCCTCACCAAAGAATAATCAAATGAATCCTTGTGGCTAGTATTCAAACTAATCAACGAAAGAAATTATAATTTCAGCATCGTCAAAGGTCATAGTTCTGGAATATTTTTATCTGTTGATCACTCTCGCACTTAATCATGTTTCGAATTAATATCTTCAGCGATAATGTCTTTCCGCTGAGTTTTATGTGCCTCTGTTGTTGCCTTCACAGAAACACGCCTCGAAGGAAAATTTTTAAGCACGTACATCTAATTAAAAGTAAGTCTGTACAGTTCAAAACTAGTGGTGCTACAACAGCGTGTATTTTTTCGCCCTTAGTGACGATTACATAATATTACTAATAGGGCCACAGTCTTAGGTGGCCACTTTCTCTCCAAAAGGTATCCCAAATTTGAAAGTAAAAAGTTCCCCTAACCCAAATGACATACTGTGAGTAGTTACACTACAGATCGAGCCATCTCTGTTGGAATTGGATATTAGTGGCGCTGCAACAGCAACATTTATCAGTAACGACTAGGGAATAGTCGTTTACGAAACAAGGGCGCGAAACAGGTGATTCACGCACGAGTCGAGTTCGTCGTCTAGTGAAGACAATAAAGAGCTGAGTGCGGGAATCAACTCGCACCCGTGTTGAGTATACTATTTTTGATTTCTCGCGCTTAAGAAGGAACTTCTTAAGAAAAGAATGTTATGTAATGCTGCGTAGCATTTTCGTCAAAAACTCTCTTATTACGGGGCACTGGTAACGAATAAGTGGATAATCCAGTTGCTAAATTAAGAAAAATCATCTAACTCCTGGTGTAGTCGGAATCCGTTTTGTGGGCTTGATACCGAAAAATCAATTGATGGCAAAACGCCCGTCCGTCCATCCGTCTGTTTGTCTGCCTGTGTCCGTCCGTCCGTCTGAAAACAATGCTAGAGGCTAAACTGTTCAGCCAATTTTCTCCAAAATTGATATTCTCCAATCGATCTGGAAGACGTTGCGGCCCCTTGAATTTAGAACTGATATATTATTTTTGGGGGTACATTAAATGAAGCATCTATGACATTTTAAAAACTTTCAAAAAATGGCGCCATCGGTTTTGATTAAATTTTGTATTTGGATAGTCTAAAGGACGTCGAAAAGTCGCTCTCATTTGGATAAAAAGTCTGATTTTTCGAAAATTGCAAATACTCAAATTTTTTTCGGCGTCTTTCTACGAATAAAGTATTAAGGAGAGATATTTTTAATAAAATCGTTCCTTAAAGATAGATTTTGAACTAAAGTAATGTACTATTTTTCGTCATGTCCATCGTTTTTGATGAAATTGTGTTGATGGATAATCTGAAGAACGTCTAAGAAAATGGTGCAGATCTCAAATTGATTGAAAACCCTATTTTTTCAAGCAATTGAAAAGATTCAAAAATGTTTTCGGCGTCTTTGTACAATTAAAAAGAGACAAATTTTACTTTCTCGCGCTTATAAGGAACGGCCGATTTTCTCCAAAATGTGATTCCCCGATAGATCTGGCTGATGTCACGGGCTTTTCAATTTGAAATCGATATTTTAATTTTTAGGAATACTTTACATGAAGCACCCGAGACATTTTCAAAATTAAAAAAAATGACGGCATGAATTTTGATGGAATATTGCTATAAATGGCGTTTAAGAGAGTGACGCAGGTCTCATATTGGTTGAAAACTCTGATTTTTCGGAAATTAAAAAAAAATAAAAATATTTTTGCGTTTTCCTATCATTAAAATATTGAATATAGAGATTATTTCTCTAAATGAAATTCATTCCTTAAAGATAGATTTTGAAATAAGGTCATATACACTTTTTCCAAAATTTGAGATTTTTTTTGCGAAATGTTGCTTGAAATAATAGGCAATTTTTAAATTTTATTTAAACAATTTTTTTCTCAAAAACGGCTTCATTGTTTTTATGCATTTTCGTTGGTGGATAGTCTGAAGGACATTTAAGAAAACGGTGCAGTTCTCATGTTGGTTGGAAATCCTGTTTTTTCGATAACTGAAAAAATTCATAGCTTTTTCGGCGTCTTCCTACAACAATTATCAATATATTTTTTTTCAATGAAACGTGTTCATCAAACACTGATTTTCAAATAATGTAATAATGCATTTTTCGAACATATTAGTATTTTTTGAGTAATTGGGCGTCAAAGTCAGTCGCTCGCTCTGAAAATTCTGCGTTTCCTCATCGTAATTTTAGGTGTTTTTAAGCAGTTGGTTGCTAGATAGTAATGTTAGAATACGTTTAGTATTTCTTGTATATTTCTTCTTTTCTTACATTGAAGCTTTTCTTATACGTTTACAAATTAATATTTTAAAACATTTTCAACTTATTTTATGAAATTTAAAACATATTTGAAATGAATATGAAATAAATACTGCTAGCGTTCAGTCGCCCGCTCCCAATTTACACATGCTATGTAAGTTAGAATTGGAATATTATTTCATATTTCTTTGTATTATCATTTATTATAGTTATATTATATTTATGTTATTTTAATTTAAATTGGGTCCTTTAATTGTGTTGAATGTAGCTGAGCGGTCATTGTTAGTTGTAACCCGTTGATATAACACCTCACAGATTACATAAGGCGATAATGACTGCTGCTTTTCGTTCATAATAATAATAACTAATAATTTTATGTATTTGTAGAATATTACAACATTATATTAGTTTCATTATTTTCATATTATTATACATTCTCGCATACTGCTTATTTTTCGCACCAAATGTTCTATTATTTCATATGACTTTTACAAAACATAATTCGAAGAGAAAGTGTGCTATAAATAGTACTACATAACCATTACTAATGGCGAGAAAGGCTTGCTTTGTCAGCACCGCTAGTTATAAAATCCATGAGCGAAACGAAATGCGTCAAGTTTATGAATATAAATTAAATGTCAAATAAACAGAAATACCTTACTTGTACAAAAGTAATGGATTCCAGTCTGAGTCGTAACTTTATTGTTTGTACATAATAAAAGACTCTGTCAAGACAATTGCGAATCGTTACAGATACTTCGCACACTGTGAAAAAAATAGCGGAGACTCACGGAAAACGTGCACGAGAAACAGCCTCCGCGCACGGCGTATTAAAAAAATTATGACGCAATTTCTGTCGATATTAACAAATCTAAACCATCACTTGTAAAACCCATTACCAAACGTAGAACATGAGGGGCGAAAATTTAAGTCATTTAATGCTAATATCAGAAATTTAACAATCCAAAAGTCCGTTCCATTCACCCAGAAACACTGCCCAACAATAAGAAGTTATTCTGAGAATTTAAAACACCGTTTTACTAAGTTCCCGCTGTTGTATTGTAATCTGAAAATTCTTGGAATATTCCAGCAAAGAAGTGCTGGAAATTTGAAAATAATGTTGTTTATTTACATTTCTCAAAAAATGTACATGGCGTTTTTTAAAGAACTGATGTTTAGAACAGATACCATTTAGAACAGTGGGAGTTTTTAGGAAATCTTGAAAATGTTGAGGACTCGTATAAACGTCACAAAAATTAAAATATCCGTTTCACACTTGGAGAACCTAGAGTTCGTCCAGGTCAGTTGGAAAACAACGATTTTAAGAAAATTGTCCGAACGGTATATGTAGGTACATGCGTTGACCAGGAAGACGAACCGACAGTCGTTTTGGCATCAACCATTTTTCGATCAGAAAGACCCCAAAACATGGATTCTAGCTGCACAATATGTTACAGGATTAATTTACTTCGTATAGAAACAATATTTATCCAGTTTATCGTTGCCAGGGCCCAACAATAACATTTTTGTGTCCAAACTATTCCGTTTTTTCCGCAGCATTACAATTATGTTCTTATACTGAGTAAGCAGTATGCAAGAAGTAAAAAATGAGCATTTCCCAAAAGACTTGCAGCAGGCCTGTGTATGTCAATGAACTATCACGAACAAAAAAAGTTTCTGTGAAAGGCCTATCTGTCAGCAGTGTCGAGATCTACCAGAAATAAGGTATGCTAATGAATACAGTGCACTAATATTCTTATCAAGAGGAGCATTTAATAATTAATTATTTACATACTTTGAAAATGGTATCTGAAACTGTATAGTTGATATGTACATGGATTTATGGTAACAAAGAGGAATGAAGAATTAAAGAAAAGTATGGTATTCATCAACACCACAATTTCACTTTTTTCATTGTACAACAATCATTTAGCATATTTTATATAATACAGAAGCATCGGTTGTTATTTTAGAATTTATTCTTCCAGAATTATTCAACATGTTGTTACACACGTATTAAAGTAAATTAAACTCTGAAACAAACACAACATATATCCATTTTGAAGTACATCTTGTAATATTGCAGGAAAATTAGCAGCTTTCCTCTTCAGTTCAGCCCTCACCATAGAAAACTTGTTTGTTCTTTTTTCAGAGGAAGTATTGAAGTAAATTCTCAAATTTCAATGATCTTGTAATACTGGTATCTTGGTTTAAAAACACAATGTAATAAAGAAAATATATTACTTTCTCATCATCCTAATTTATTAATTCAGTTTCAATGCATACGCAACTGTAAGAATCATTTTAAGAACCTTACATCAGAATAAAGCTTCAGAGGAACTCCTTGTAAGGACATTGGATATCGCACTGAGGTAAAGTTTCAAGATGGCAGTTTGTGTGTTCTTGCAATCTCTGCAAAAAACTTGGATGATTTTTTGGGGGTTCGTGTGCGATTAGGATTGTTGTAATCTACCTGGTATAATCCAAATTTCTCCCTGAAAAAAAAATATAAATGTGATTAGTTGCAATAGAACAAAATTATGAATGGGTCAGTTTTCAGTTATTTTAATATGTTATAAAAATGAACAAATAATATACTATAATTAAATATTTTTAAACATCTTGTTATAAAATAAAAAGAGATTTTTTAAAAGATCATATTGTTAAATGATTTTTGTATCCAACATTTGAGATTCACATTTATAGAAATTGCAAGAATAATGTAAACATGTGTAATCTTTTCTATCTTTCTACTGCAACATCCCATCCATCTAATTTTTTGCGTGCAGACTTTCTATCAGAAATTTTAAGATATATTCCAACTTTTCAACTCATTTTTCAACAATTTGATTCTTGTGGTTTGGATGTTTTCTGCAAAACTTTATTAAATTGTAGATCTTTAAAGTACATCATGCACTTTTGTATTTTAGCTTTCTTTTGTTCAAAACAGCAATATTTTGATACAAAGAAAAAATAAAGAAATGAGGGAAATGTTGATTGCACTGTTTCAAATAAACCATTCAGATATTTTAAAGAAAAAACACTTGGTTTGAAAAGTAATAAATAAAATTACATATTATTGAATGAACATTTTTATATCATGTGATCCA
Source organism: Gryllus longicercus (assembly GCA_038098605.1). Classification (NCBI taxonomy): domain Eukaryota; kingdom Metazoa; phylum Arthropoda; class Insecta; order Orthoptera; family Gryllidae; genus Gryllus; species Gryllus longicercus. The sequence goes on along the minus strand of JAZDUA010000103.1, from coordinate 3,188,633 downwards.
GCTAATTCAAATTGTGAAAATTACAATGAAATAACATTATTCATATTTATTGTACCGAAATATTTCAAAAATAAATCATCAGTTTAATGATATAAACTAACATCTGTCAAGCACTTTTTAATGCAATTTTAGAGGAATAACGCTTAAACATGAACACATTACTTTAGTATGAAATGTTCAGTAAGAAATTGCAAAATAATATGAACTTTGAAGCAAATTTCTTTGAAGTGCCAAGGAAGCAAATTATGCTTTATTAGTTTTAGATTTAATTTTAGTTCTCTTGTATAAATCATTTGGCTAACAAATGTAAGAATAGAAATGATGAAAGCCAATGTGGAGAGTCAGGTTCATTTTAAAAATGAAGATCTTATTTCATACCGATATCCTGATGCCCATTCTAAATTGTCCATGAGGCTCCATGCTGAATATCCAGTTACTTTCACTCCATCTTTGTGTATTGCTTTCAGCAATTCCTGTATGTAACTCTGAAATGCAGACAAAAAGTTTTCACAGTTCATGCATGCTGCATTATAAACGACCTTTTTCATTGTAATTAATAATAAGAAATTATTCATAAAAAATCAATTTATAGTACAAACTATGATTTATTAGCCGTTTATGGCACAATTAACTGTATCATCACACATTCACATAATTGCAGCGAATCGAAGGGATAGTGGCAGTAAACTGAAAAGCCACCACCACTTTTTTGAACAAATTTCAATTATTCATGAATTGTTTCCAAAAATTATTTTCAATTGTCTTGTAAATTATTAATAATACTACTATAAAATATAGTGAATGCAACTCATTTATAATCTTGATTTATTCATTCATGCGAATCAGAAAACTCACTTCTAACATAGCTCATTTTCAAAAATGCAATAAAACATAACATTGTAAACTAGTAGCAAAATATATCAATTTGTACTGCCTACGAAGTTTGTGTAATATGGAAAACACCGAAATATTTCACATTTTTTTAGCATAATATAAAAATTTATTGGTAATATTATATTGTAATATTATAGAATTTGAAATAAATTATCATTCAATCAATATAAGAATTTAGGTTTTACACTATTTTTACACATTTTTTACGTTTTATTATTATCTGGTGTTAGTTGACAACGAAATACGAATGAGCATTAAACAATAATTTTGCAAAACTTAAGCAATTTCTCCACATTTAATTTTTTTACTTTGCATTAATAATCCATTCAAATTTTCTAAAATCAGTATATTAAACGTATAGTTAGTAAACTACAATATTTAATTGTTTTAATGTACTTGTACATTAGTAGTGACACTTGTAGAGACAAAATTTGAAAAACCATTTCCCTTGACATTTCAGTTTTTTACACCCATCAATATCAATTTTCCCTAATCAAAATTAACTCCGGTAAAATTAATTCCAATTAAGTTAATTGACAAAAATATGAAACACTTCTATCAAGAGCAGTGATTTCAATCAATGATCTAATTTCCATTTTTAAAGCAAAAAGTATTTTGAAAAAGATTTATATCAACATTTTCGTTTGTACTTTTCATACACATTTGTTTCAAGTTGGATTTGTTTACAGACTCCCAATATTGTAATTAATAAATTGCTCCTTCATGAGAGCGTAGTTGGTGATGATATCAGAATAGCGACCGAAACATTGGCACCTGTGCCCTGGACGCGCGGTCTCCTACCGCCTATAGCCTAGTACACACTGATTTCGGCCGCGGAAGCCTACACCCTCGTCTTTCACCCAATTTTGCGCGAAAATTACTTCTATTATTAAAAAATGTACATGATTTTAATGGAAGTAGGAATTTAGGAGAACAAATTTCATTTGAACTGGAAATCTCTATCTTTAATTTTGTAGTTGTAGGAAGAGGCATACAAAATTTCAAACATTGGCAATTTTCGAAAATTCTGAGTTAACAAAGAAAATCGGGTTATGCCAATCTATTCTTACATGAAATCTAAAGAAAAAATTGGTGCCATTTTTGCGAAAAGTTTGAAAATGTCCCAGGGGCGTCATGTAAGGTACCCCCCCCCCACAAATTCTAGAATGTTATTCAAAATTCTCAGAGTTTTCAGTGAGGCCAAATTGACCGAAGAGTATTCGGTTTGTTAAATATCCTACCCACAGTTTAGACGCTAGTGTTGTTCACAAACGACAGACGGGCGGACAGACATTTTGAAAAATTTTATTTATGTGGGTTTATTATTTATAATTTATTAAAAATATTATTTATTAATTATACGGGTTCACACTGGAAGGTTCGCCGCACATTTCGCACTGGAAGGTTCGTGTACATTCTGTGGTTTGTGACATAATCTTTTATGTTTGTTTACAGAATAATAAAAACTTGACAATGCACTTTTTATGTGTAAGCTGACACAATGATTTGTCAGGAAACCAACTATAAATTACCCGTCAGACAAAATTTCGAAAGCGATTTTCTCAGAGCAGTATTTTCGGCATATGACCTTTTCCATTCACATCATTGTTTTAAGTAAAACTCAAAATTCTCTGATTTTTTTCCTTGACTTTTCCAGAGAATAACAAATTTCCTGATAATTCCCGTCTTTTGATGTCTGTCGACGTCCTTCAATACTAAGAAAGTTCACAATAGTATTCAGATATTTTTTTATCTTTGTTAAGACTGCGAATATAGCTTGTGAAGGTAGCTGAAACAAAGGGAGCTGCAATACGTCCTTCTAATCCTTAGACACAAGGGAAAGTTCTGAAACGACGCAGGAGCGCGTAAGAGAGGGGCGCGTACGCGGAGATGTTATCTGGCGGTCCTCTTGACAAATGGCTGAGATGTAATTAATGGATGATTACTCCCGCGCAGCATTTTAAGGAGCATTACTCCAAAATTCGCAAAGCGCTCAACGCTCCCCAAGGAATTTGGAGACTTGTTGCGTCTCAGTTGACGCAACAAATAAAAAAAACAAAAAAAGATAAGTATTAGGTTGTTAACGTACCTCAGCGTAAGGATCAATGAAGAAATTGCCAGTGTTACCATGTCTGTGCGAATGTAAGTTGTTTTTTTTCAGTTCATAACGATCTCGCTGCTTTCGTGAGCAAGAGATATACGCGCCAGCACTCTTACTTAATGGAGAATCTGTCGGCTTGTGGCTTCGGAATGCGACACCAACGATACGTAGTAATACAACCTCCAGTGCACTCAATACGTACGTATTTACTTTTACGCTAGCGAGGCGATCTGCCTTTAGACCACTCGTTTGCAGATTCTCAAACAATGCGATTCCGTCGCGTCTTATGTGGAAAGGGCTGATTTCTGAAAACCCGTCGATAAAGCTCACTGCTGCCTACGCGGCGGCCGGGATATGGCGCGCTCTCACGACCATCTTTGAAAGCAATTCAAAGATTTTTATGTGAGAAATATTATTATTTTTATCTCTGTGAGAGAGTTCGTGTTTTTTTTTTGGGGGGGGGGATTAAGATGATCTCGAGTGCTTGACGTTTGAAATGTGTGCTCTTTGCTAGTAATTCGCCCCAAAGACTAGTTATAATTGTTGTATTCGAATTGGCGCCAAATTCGAATTTATTTGCTGCCTATGCCAATATTCTTAGAAAATAAAATTCACACAGCATCTTTCCTAGAATTCAATGTTATAGAACATGAAACTGTATTTTGTGTTATTACATCTCTTAGATGCATTATAGATATATTTTTTATTTACTTTGTAATAGCTGATTCGTTCCATGTCGTCAATACGGCCATCTCTATCCGAAAATCCGTTTTCGGTTATAATTATATTTGGTCCATTGTACTGTTCGTGAATCCACGAGAGTACATTTCGAAATCCCCAAGGAACAACCTGCGAACAGAAAAATGAACTCAAAATTATGAAAAGAAATATTAATTTGAGGAAAAGTCCCTGAAATAAATCAGCTCAACTCAATGAAATATTCGATTTCGGTTGTACAGGCGCAGTCATGTGCTTTTCCCAGCGCCTGGGTACATACATTCTTAATTCACTGATGCCCATGCACCCACCACAAGCGAAATGAGCCTACTAACGGTTCTTAATTCTGCAGTATATAGAGAGAAGCATACCTCTAAATTTACTTTGAGACTACGCTTGTTGATAGCAAGTCGAAGGTTACACGCAAAGAAAATACACTGGCAAGATGAGTTGAGAGGTAGTTAAAATTGTGATGGGCAACATCTCTGTTCAATTGGAATTATTATTATTATTATTATTATTATTATTATTATTATTATTATTATTATCATTATCATTATTATTATTTGCTGCAGAAGGATACAACTTGCCCTAAACTACGCAGTAGTATGAGATGACGTAAAAAAAATTAAAAAATAAAGTGGAAATGGTAATAATCTCGTTTAATAAATACCTATGATTTAAATGTGAATAGATAGAACGAAAAAATGTAACATATTTAGCTATGGCGATGGATTTGAACACTGATTTTTTTCATGTGTACTAATCATATTACAGTGAGAAAACAAACATAGAAAGAGATTAACATTAATTAAAGATAATACTATTTCTAGTGAAGTTGAATTTTTCTAAATGGATATCTAGTTTCTGGATATCTAGTTTAAAACAGCAAATTTCTTAGTATCCATTAGTAAATTCTTAGTATCCTTATTTAACTACGAAAATACTTCCGGCGCTAGGCATGGGAATGCCGGGCGATCGCCCAGGACCCTGCATATCATGGGGTCTGATGATGTGACTGATAGGGAAAATATTAAAGAATTGAAAAAGAAATTAGTTATCGTAATTATATAAGCTGCGAGTAATCTGATATTTCATAAAATTTTCACTTAATTTTTTACCTTAAATGTGTTTGTAGTCATCACTTACAAGGTTTAACTCAATGAAATGTATCAAATAACGCTAATATTAAAATAGATTCTACTGTAATTCATATTTATTATTTCATTATTTAACAAGTAATTTATTTAAAGTAACTAAACCCGGCACACTTTTTAGCGTTTTAAGATCACCATGAAAATTTTGTTATTAGATCATTAAATACTTAACATTATTATTTAAAACACATTTCCCACAACTTTTTCCAGATTAAACGTAATTTTGGTTATTTGTTGAAATAAAATAACTCATAGCTTATTGACACAACAATCACAATACTAATTATTTTTCGGGATGGGGATGGGGTGGGGTGCTACGTTTCAACATTGCCCGAGGGTCAAAATTGCCCCGGGGTCAAAATTGACTAGCTCCGGCTCTGGGTAACGGCATTATGGCAGGGCCGCCTGGTTTGCGGTACACTGAGAGTTAAGCAAATGGCGCACCTTGAGCCAGCTGGAGCCCGACCCCGGCCACGAGGGGTCTTGCGAGAGCACCGCGCCGCTGTCTCTGCCGAGAGAGGGGCAAGGGCCTGTTTCGTCGGCCTCCACGTGAAACGACGTGTAGTGGTTCAGGCCCAGGAAATCAGAAGATCCTGAAAGCAATCAATTAACAGTATAAACATTGAAAACGAAAGTAACAGACTAAATGAGTAATGGTTGTCAATTGCAATAATGTTAAATCAGAAATTGCGGCTCGTGATTCACCTGCCCGGATGCATGACACTCAGATAATCGTAAACTACTTTTAATATGTTTAAAACACAGTACATCGCTCATTTAATATTCGAGATACGGCAGCGGTTGATGTAAGAAATAAGTTTCAAGAGCGTGTCTGGCGTCCAGTTGCAAGCCAGACAACGCACCGATACGTGGCGTCGCGCACATGGACGTTTAACATTGTGAACCACGAGACATCCGAATAGCTGTGCATCCCTATGCACAACATTGCGGGCACTCGGTCATTCCCCGTGCGCTTTAGTATCGCAACGATTACGTAGAAAGGGCCACAGGCTTAAAACGCAGACCGCTCAGAATCTCCTTGCCGACCTCGCCGCCGAGACTCACAAGAGAAAACAAGTTTTCTGTCTTCGTCTGAAAGTACAACAGTTAAATATTTATGGTTTTAAAAGGGTGATTTAGAACGTTTTGGGAATTTACTTTCAATTGATATTAGGTTTGTGTGCAGTTTCTCTTGTAAAAAAGGTTGACAGTCTTGAAAGAAAGTCCCTCATCCTGTGTATTTTCCTGTGTGTGTGCAGTGGGAGTGCTTTTCCGCGCAGTTTTCTGCAGTCGTTTTGCGTCTTTGCCAGGGGCGCCCAGAGAAAAGCAGGGGCCTGGGTCAGTTGATCCAAGGAGGCCCTGTTATTTCAAGCAAAAAATTCCCTCCTTACTTAATTCATTAACAGAATTCATTTCTCCAGGCATCAGGAATAATTTATAGCGTTAAATTTGGGTGAGTGATAAATATATTTATTTTTCATTTCTTTTGAATGAAAAAAAATCGGGGCCGCAATAAAGTCTGGGCCTGGGGCAAGTTGCCCCAAGTACCCCTCCCCTTCGGAATGCCCCTCGTCTTTTCGCATAGAATATGTGAGACCAGTGGGTGATATGTGCTGTCCGGGTGACGCCGCGTCGAAGCATACCAGCCCTGAGGAAGACCACGACAGGATGGTCGAAACTTCGGCAACACAGCCTTCGACGCGGCGTCACCCGGACAGCCCAGATCACCCACATGACTGGCCGCGGAAGCCTACGATTTTATATGTGAGACCAGGTATCTCCCACCAGCGGGGAAGCGCCCCAGTCGAGAAATGCTCTAATCTCCCGACCGATCTCCCGGCACATGTGTCAGTGTGGTGCATGTTAGTGTACGAAGAGTGTGAAAGGGGTGAGGACAGGACATAGAGGGAGGAGGAAAGATAGCGCGCGGTCCGTGGCTCGTTAGGGTATTGGTCCGGTATTCGCCTGGTGTGATCGGAGAAACCACGGAAAACTACCGATCAGAACAGCCGGCCGCTAGAATTCTCCTCCAGACAGCGAGTGAATCCGACCTACCTATCTAGCTAGAGTCGAAAACGCTGCCGCCGTCGGGACTCGAATCTAGGACCTCCCGGTCAAAAGAACTGCAATGACATCAGTTGATGCTCAGAACCACCCCTCCTGGTTACCATACATTTTGTACACGTAGGCTTCCGCGGCTCGAGTTCATGACTTCTAGGTTGTCCGGGTGACGCCGCGTCGTTGGCAGAGAACCCGACGTTTCGCCTGTCATTCACTACCTTGAAGAAGCCTGCGATATGACAGGCGAAACGTCGGCCTCTCTGCCAACGACGCGGCGTCACCCGGACAGCCTAGACGTTATCAAACATTTTGTTTAATAAAATCATATACACGTTAATTTTTAGTGATATTTATTTTGTACATGTCTTCGGAGAGTTGTTGACCCAGCCTGGTCAGTTATTTAGAGAATATTGTTTGTTATTGTGAGCTTCTCACCTCGTAGCAATTCAATTTCCTCCCGGGAGAACTGCGGGAGGCGAGACCTCCGGAGCCCCTCTCTAGCGCTGTTGGCGGCCACCCTCTCGCGCATCACGTGAGGGTAGTCGCCCTCCTGCGAGAAGATGGGGTGTGCGAACCAACCCAACTGCCACAAACGATTTACACGTTCTCATTAAAAACAAAGTGCATTAAAGGTATTTGTTAAGCGCTATACCCGCAATGTTAAATTTTCAAAGTTTGTGACCCATTTTCTCGGAAACTATTAGTTGGACATAAACAAAATTTAGCATACTGATATAGAAACATATTGTACATTTACTGAGTTTTATTTCAGATTCCCATCTGTCAATTTAACGCTTTAAAATAATGTTAATTGAATGTACTTTTTTCTGTTGCATTTTTTGTCAATCTATATTTTGTTGCAATGCCGTTTTTGCATGAAAAATGTAAACACAAACTCAGTAAATATTAATATAATAGTACATCATTGTGTAAAAAATAAATGTTTTGGGACATATAGTTTCGAAGAAAATGGGTAATTTATGCCAAAAAAATCACTTTCGAGAAAAACAAGTTTGAAGTTTTTACAGTGTGAAGAAATGCATGGCACTGCATTCAAATTCATGGCATAGCACTCTACCATTGCGGTCGGCATTCACCACTTGTCGTTGCGGCCCCTTGCGCAGTCATTTTTCGAACACTTAGGTAGCATATATTTGCAAATTTTAGTGCTAATCTTATGTTCATAAGAGGAAAAAGTTGATAGTCTTTAACATAATTGGAAACCTTATCCCAATTTAAAAACAGATAACCTTTGTATAAAAGAGAAATTAATAATAATAACGAAATAGATTCCTCCGTCAAAATTAACTTATTTTCCCCAAAATAAACTATTCTTCAGCTGTTTTTCTTTTTTGGGCCTAATCTTTTGTTAATTTTCTAATGATTTGGATTGTTGTGGGTATGTTTATGAAAATTTTATTGCCAAATATGTTTTTTTAACATTCGTTTTGAAATTAAAAAATTGATTCAATATTTATAATTATCTTTTTCTAATGAAAAGTATTATAATGTATTGTTCAAATAATCTAATAATATGATCTAATAATCCGTTTTATATTCATGTTTACTACGCACTTACGCGGTAAAGAGAAAGTATTGCAATGTAGTAGCGGAAAGTAGCGGGTTTTGAACAGACGACTCTTTTTCCTATACGTAGAAAATTACTTAATACATTGGGTGCAGAGGTTAAAGCCCTGAGCAACCTCGGCCAGTGACGTGGAACGCTAGTAAATTTCACACAGCAATTTGAAGAATGAAGATTATGTGCTGAGAGTGCAAAAATTCGCTTGCTGATATATTTATTCATGAAATCGTTCACACGTATTCTTAAATTAGAATAATATATATTCCCAGTGAGTAAAATATAAGTATTTTTTGAAGATTACTCACATAAAACTGCATGTAGCGTTCAGCTGCAGCAATATCATCTGGAGAATCTGTTTTTGGAATGGCCCAAGATCCACCGAATACGATGCCCACTTGACCTGTCATACATGAATACATAAATGAAACATAATGCACCTGTGAAATAAATATACACATATGTGAGAACAATTTCTTGTTTAAATCTGATAATAAATGTACACACACAAATTATCAGGAAATAACCACGCATTGATATTCCTTTGTTTTTGTAGTGCAAAAATAAGTGAGTAGAAATAAAATAAAATTCACAGCATGAAAGAAAATAATATCGTTTGACGGAAGCACAATTATCTATATTAAGGACAAGGGAGTGGATATAGAACGACTTCTGAGCGTTCTATTGAAACAAATTTTGAAATTTTTACTTTCTCTTACTTGGTAAGAATTGTGCGTCTGAAAGTGACAAATTTTCGACAATGACACAATAACTCTTATTGCCGGGTCCTGGTAAAAAAAAGTGTGCTCCTGTACAAAGTAAATTACTTCCTCGAACATGATACGTAGTTAGAAACTATGTTTTGTGGGTCCTTGATACCGAAATATCCAATGACAAAAAACAACAACAAACGTTTCTCTGTCTGTCCCTCCGACTTTCTGTCCGCGTCTCTGGAGTCAACGTTAGCGCCTCAACCGTTCAGACGATTCTCTCCAAAATTAATGTTTGCGATCGATTAAAAGTAACTCGAGACCCTGCGAGTGTGAAAGGGGTATTTTTAATTTTTGGGTTTACTTTACATCAATTCTCAAAAACAATTATTATCAGTTTGGCATTAGAAATAACTATTCGACTTATCATTAATTATTAAGAGTAACTGAAACAATTGATACGAGGTTTCGTAACAAAAAACACACAATAGCATTATTTTTAGATATCAATCAATATTTTGATAGAGTATGACAGACAAGACTTTTATTTAAATTACAATATTTACGTAGCCTAGTATTTCTATTCCAAATAATTAAAAAAAATTTTAATAGTCACTTTGTAGTAAAAATTAATTCAACTATTTCATCTCAAAGATCAATTAAGACAGGAATACCGCAAGGTTCATCTCTTACATATTTTCTATTTAATATTTATATGTATGAGATTCCTAGGCTACCTTTTACTTCAGTTACTTGCTCGAATGCTTCTTCCACAAATTTAAAAAAATCAAATAATACAAAACAAATCCTTAAGAAAAAAATTTAAAAACCACAGAGTTTATTTCAAAATTACAAATTTACAGGGAACTGCAAATAGAATCAATAAAATCTTATATCAAATTAAATCTCAAAAATGTTTCAGTAAATTACCAAATCACCTCCTTCAAAAAATTCCAATTTATGTTTAAATTACAATAATAATTGAAATTGTTCCAGAAATCCCAAGCATATTTTTCACCCTACTTAAAATGTAATTTAATTTTTAAAATTTCCATTATTATTAAATTAATTAAACATTTAATATCTTATATTAATGAAATTAAAAACAAAATATAGAAAAATACCTCATGTGAACTGCGGCCATCTTGCCTCAATATTATTGTATTAAAAAAATGCGTTCAACCTGAAAAATTCTTGTAAGGATTGAACATGGAGAAAATTAAATTAAAAAATGAAACCTTTTTCAGAATTTGCTCGAAAATAGCTCGAGATATGTGGATTAAAAAGTGTACTCGCCTAGAGTAAATGACGCTTCAAAGATTGGCGTAGATCTTAGTGTCTACAATATCTCTGATTTTTCGAAAATACAAAAGGTCCTATTTTTTTTCGGCGTCATCCTAATACTGCAATACTAAAATAAAATCCTTTTCCTTAATGAAATATGTTCTTTAAAGACTAGTCTTGAAGTAATGTCGCACATTTTTGGAAAATATGAGTAATTTTGTTTAATTTTTTGTATAATATAGGCAATTTTTAATATCAAAAAGTCTCCAATTTTTCTCAAAATGTTGCCCTCGTATGTATCAAAGAACGGTAAAACTGGCACTACTTCCACTTTCAACGATGGTGCTAGTCCCAATTTCCCACTCTGTATTTGCGAGAATTGCAAAAAGTTAACATGTCAAAACTACCAAAATGTAGATACAGATTGTTGTCTTCAACATCTGCTATAAAAAGTCACTGCTTTAAAAATGACCAAATACATTTTTTTAAGAAACGAATTGTTTTCAGACAAATATAAATATATAACATTATCTGGAAGTAGAAAACCTTCGACAATGTTTTAATTAATGATGTTCATCTCGAACACGTTCATTCAATTCGAGATGTTGGTGTAATTTACGACAGAAAAATGAAATTGGATAAACATATTGATATGACTATCAATAAAGCCTTACAGGAGCCAGGTTTTGTTAAGATAATTATTTAAGACATATTAACATAGTCTCGCATTGAAAAATCTATATTATTCCATAGATCACATTTGTTGTTTGCATCTACTGTTTGGTCACCACATTTTAATGTACACATTAATAGATTAGAAAGAGCAGCACAGATTTATTAGAGTTCTTGCACCATGACTTATTCCTCATAATCCTTTCCTTAATCATAATTATGCAAACATTTCTTTAGGATCTTCATTCTCAATTATATTATGTTTTCCAGAAATTAGTACATAGTTCAATAGTTATCCCTAATATATCGATGTATCAAGTTCCACGAAGTTCAGTCAGATAAATTTTCTTCCTCGCCTTGCAAAGCTTTATACTTTTGTTTCACGACACTACGCCTCTGTATATACATTTACATTTATGCATGTACATCTAACAATCTTGTCATAAGAATGTGCAGTTAAAACTTTTGATATTGATGCAGTAGATCGTAGTATAAATGACCTCAAGAATGGTTTGAAATCACTAATCTTCAAATTTTGATGATGTTCAGTATCTACTACTTACATATAATCGATAATCATAGTTGCGATATCTTATGATAACGATACCCTGATTGATTTGATATTTTCCGATAATCTGATAATTGCGTCTTTTACATAGTGATAATATGTAATTGTGATTAATGTGGTACTTCTATAAAGTGGACATATCAACTTACGTGAAGTTTAATAAATAAATAAATAATGAAAGAAACAAGAAGGAAGGAGAAAAGAAATAAAGAAAAAGAAATAAATAAAAAGAAAGAATAGAAAAAAATAAAGAAAAAAGAAAGAATAGTAGAAGTGCGCTGCACATAATTAAGCCTAACTTCACTTTTCTTCTAATAAACGCCAGTGTTAAGAACCGTTGTAATGCTATTTCTAAGGAAGACAACTAGCCGTAAGCCTCGGAAAAAGTACTTACGTGACATTTCCGAATGTACCTTTCTGAGTTGCGCGGAAGGTGCTGTCATAGAGATGAAAAGCTTGGGAGTGGGCCAAGAGGACAGTGTGGCCACACAGATAGTCGCCGACCCCTGGCTTCTCCACATTGGGGGCCATTTTGTCCCCAGAGTACCCGCTACTTATCACTTGCGGGTCGTTGAAGGTAATCCACCATTTAACCTATAACACACATTAATTCATACATACAGTATTTTGGGTACGAAAAACCTCTTTTCTTCCAACACTCGCAGTAATTTAATGATTTTTATAGAAAGCGAAATTGTTAAGTGAGTAAAGATCGTAAATGTTTCAAACTAATCAGTTTATCACTTCCGATTCCTTTTTTCTGATTTACTTTACGGAAACTCGTATTAAATTTGTAGCGTGAATGAAATGTCTGTTTTTCAATTTTTCAGTAATCATATCTTAAACATTCGCTGGAGAAATGAACGACGACGATGCACAGGAATGGCACATACCTGGATATTTGTGAACACACACACACAGAGATGAAGTTTCATTTGGAAACAGTTCAAAGAGAACTAAATTAAAACGAAGACAAAAGCACCGTCGTAGGCTTCCGCGGCCAGAGTCATGTGCATGTTCTTGGCTGTCTGGGTGACGCCGCGTCGAAGGCTGTGTTGCCGACGTTTCGACCATCTTGTCGTGGTATGCATACCAGCCCTGAGGAAGACCACGACAAGATGGTCGAAACGTCGGCAACACAGCCTTCGACGCGGCGTCACCGGGACAGCCATGATCATGCATAAGACAAAAGTAAGTTCGTAACATCACATGTACTTACTCGATCACCGAATGATGTGAAGAGAAGCTCGGCGTAATCACGAAAATATAGAGCAGTCTCTCTGTTAGTCCATCCACCCAACTTCTGCAACTCCTGCGGCAAATCCCAGTGGTAAATGGTGACCATTGGTTCGATGCCATTTGCTACTACTTCGTCGATGAGGTTGTTGTAATAGTCTAATCCTTTCTGATTGACGACACTCAGATCCCCTTTTGGAAGAATGCGGGACCAAGCAATGGAGAATCGGTAGAAATCTACATTGAGAGCTTTCACTAACTGCACGTCTTCTTTGTAACGATGGTAGGAATCGTTGGCAATGTCGCCATTTGCCCGGTCCTCTGTGAATTCAGGATTCTTATGCAACAGGTGGTCCCAAATATTTTCACCTTTTCCTGCAAACGTCATGGAAATTTTTAAAAAAAGCATTACGAACAATTTCTATAAAAATATAAAAAGAAAGAGATGTAAGGGAATAACATGTGATGTGTACAAAAAAATAAAATAAATTATGGTGATAGATTAATAAGGTTTTTAACATTTTGTCATTTTTTAGTATGTTTACTTCCACAGAAGGTGTGAACCAATAGCTTCCTTTTAACGTGAGCGTCTGATTCACTGGCCATCAACTTCTGCAACGTAGTACTAAAAATGGATTGCCAAGAAGGGCAAATATTTCCCACCCCCCCGGGATCAAAGACCAAGATCTTCTGCTAACCTGAAAGAAGCACTACCCCACTGACCTTGGAAATCCGATATTGCATTTGAGACAATTTAACGATAATAGGGCAATCAGCAATTTTACAAATGGCATGAAGAATGACAAACGCTCTAATGTTTCGACTGCGCAAAATTATACGTTTGTAGAAGGACCAATATGCACGTCAAATATAGCTACTGGATTCAAGGATATATGAAGTTGATGGGAAGGAAATCGATGTGTTTCTATGACAGTAAATTACACAGCAACTGTTCACTAAAACTATCATCCCACTGTGGTATGTATCTGGCCCTCGGTGGCTCGTGGGTGGCTCGCTTTCGACGGCGCAACCCCTGGGTTCGATTTCCAGCCGGGCAAAATTATAACTGTGCGCTTTCCTTACAAATTTCTCTGTTAGGACCTAACATACACTTCGGCCCTAACATACGCTTAAAATCATGATATGGACAGTCTCAAGAATGTTTTATGTTAATCAATAGGGCAAAGGCGGAAGTCTCGATGTTTTGATTGACTGATTATTAGTGATTCCCGGCGCGTGAACTGCTATATATATTAGTTCCAGAAGTGTAGTGTTTTTTCTCGGTAGGTGGCGGTTATCTTGCCCCGCTAGATGCGGCGGCGATGGTGTAACGGTTAGCGTTTCGGACTGTTCTACCCAAGTTGGCAGGTTCAAACCCAATCGAAGCCTGGGAAAAACCTTTAAGGGCGAAAAAATCCTTCCTTCGGAGGGGAAATAAAGCCGGCTGTCCCATGTTAGTAGATTTACTTGCATGTAAAAGATTCTCAAGCCTAAATGGCGCCTCTGAGCTAAATTCAAAATCGCCTGTTTCTCGCCCAAGAAATACCTCCTTTCTCTGCTAGTTGGTGAAAGGAGCGTAGCGAAATTTGCGTGGTCAGACGAAAGAGCGGGCCTGATGGCCCGAGTCTCGCCACGTAAAATAAGGCATTAATTCAATTCAATTCAATTCTAGATGGCGAAATCCGGCGCCCACCTACCATCGGCTAGCGTGGTTTTCCCCAACCAGGTATCTCCCACCAGCGGGGCACCACCCCAGCCGCGACAAGCTCTAAGCTCCCGACTGCTCTGACGTGTGGTAGTGTAGTGCATGTTGTGTAAGTGTGTGTAAGGGGGCGAGAATAGGGCAAGCAATGGGAAAGCAAAACGGTTCCCGGTGCGTGGCCCGTTGGGTTGGGCGTTGCTCCGGAATTCCCGTGGTATTCGCCTGGTTTTTGGTAGTTCACGGTTGAAAATAGTCACTTTATGTCACTTTCAATATGTTCATCCACACTTCTCGCATGCCAAGCAGCATAGCGGCCAGCGTCTGGTCTGACTTTTTAATACGGTGCTGCGGCGAACACGCAAATTTGGCCCACCGTACAACTCTACCCATGTTTTTTCATCATGAAGTACAGAAGGTTGTAGTCTAAAGTATTAAATTTGTTATTCGTCCAAACACAATAGATTATTTTAACTATGATCATAGCCGTCATACAGTCTCTTATCAAAAAGACTAGCCGTAAAATGAACGCAACGCATATTAAGAGACCGTGAGAGCCGACTGAGGGCGTGAACTGATGTCACTGCAGTGCCTCTGAATGGAAATTCTCGGTTCGAGTCCCAACGGTGGCAGGATTTTCGACACTAGCTTGTCAGCTAGGTTGAATTCAGTCGCTGTCTGGAAGAGTATTCTAGCGGCCGGCTGCTCTGATCGGTAGTTTTCCGTGGTTTCTCGAATCAACACCAGGAGAATGCCGGAGCAATAACCAAATAAACGGGCCACGGACCGCACACGATCTTTTCTTCCCCTTCATTGTCCTATCCTCTGTCCTTATTTATACTTACACTAACATGTACTACACTATCACACATGCCGGGAGACCCGTCGGGAACTTAAGAGTTTTTTTCTGACCGGGGAAGTTCTTCGACTGTGGAGATACCTGGGGGAGAAACCCCCTGCTAGTCGACGGTACGTCGGCGCCGGATCTCGCCAACCAGCGAGGAAAGATCACCGCCACTCCCGTGTGAAAACATGCCCTACACACGGAAATAGTGGCCTTAGCAGTTGACTCGCCCGGGGTCACAAACTATCAATCAATCATATTACGAGTGAAATTTTAAAATACAACACAGACATCGCAAGCGCCTTCCAAGTGCACGGCCAATTAAATAGAGCTCAAAGTGAGACATTTGCGCCGTGGAGTGGTACTCGACTCACCGTCCTCGTCCCACGCGCCTTCCACCTGGTAGGCAGCCGTGGCCACGCCGAACTTGAAGGTGGGAGGGAAGGTTAAGGCCGCATTCGCCGTCGGCGAATTCATCGCAGCAGCAACAGCGGAGCGTGTGGCGGCAACAGCGCGACTGACGCTCTGCGCGACGCGGCGCGACGCGGCGGCGACCCGGCGGTTACGTAAGCTGGTGCCGCCGCCGCCGCCACCGCCGCCGCCTCAGCTACCCACTCCCAGCCAGGCGTCCCCGCGCACATTAGAGATGCCCGTTATCGCAATTGGTGAGGCAAAGCTAATAATCGGGCTCGCCTTCCTCCAAGGGTATTTCACAAGAACATTTTCACTCTTCAAGACAAGAAGTAATGTATTTAGGAAGTTTGTTTCCCATTTGATAAAGCCGCCTAATGCTTCGATGACTAAGCGTTTCCGCTACCAGATGCTGCATGTCTACGTCCGGGAGACTTTAAATTACGCCATTCACTGTATTAAAAATACTGAGCACTAAGTTATTATTAACATTTGGAAAAGTTTGGAATGCCGCGTATACCGCTTGTATCTTCTTTGAATGAGGCATGGACAATACTATGTTTACAGTGTTCGTGTAGTGTCAATTATAAATCCAGTTTTGAACGTTAATTAGGAGTTTTCCCTTCGAAGATATCAAAATGCGATATGCTTACAATTATTAGTAAACGAACAGCCAAAACTACTTTGTACTTCTCAATGTTAGAGTGGTACACAAAATTGACCGTAAACTATGGAAGAAAATATAAAATGGCTTAGAAAAAATATTTGTGACAGAATTGTGACGTACAAAATAAATAAAGATATTAATGCAAACCTTCTTCACTCATACATTACAAAAATATCTTTCAAATAACTGAATAAATAATAAATAGAAAATAAAACTTCTCTGAATGCATCTGCAATTCATCAAAAAAATTAACGTACTCTGGCAATTTGTCTTCGAGAAAACCAGAAATAATAAGTCAAAATTTTGTGGAACGACCTATAGCACAAATAACAACTTCCCATCTTGCTGTCTTTGATCTTACAAGCTTCCTTGCAAATTCAGGCGTGATTTTCTTCCATTCTTCAGAGAGCACCCTCTTGGCTCTTTTTTATTCAAAACTTTGTTTCTGCACCTGTTTTTCTAATTCCCACCAAAAGTTCACAATAGAATTGAGATGGGGTGATTGCGGCACCGTTTCAAGGCGCTTGGGACCATTATATAACAACAATTCCTTCACAATATGCGATGTATGAATGAACGCATTGTCCTGTTGAATGTAATATGTCGTGTTCAGTGCAGAATTTGTTTGATATTACTATATGAAATTAATAAATATCCATATTTGTCAACAGTGCAATCAGTAAAATTGAGTTTCCCGACACCTGACGCACACATACAGCCCTATTCCATTAAAAAACCCCAGTCGTGCATTAGAGTTGCAAGCAAATTGTTATCTTCTAATGCTGCGTTTACCTTCCTCTACATGTACTGTTTGCCCCTCCACATATCTTGAATTTACTTTGATTGCTGAACATCTCTGTTTGCCAGTGCTCCGAAGGATGGTTTCTGTACTATTTCGCAAACTGCAGTATTTTGTGCAGATTTGCCTACTAATCCAGGGCTTCTTCGCTACTCTCCCGTTGTAATCTGCGTCTCGTAGTGCCTTTCGAACAGATTTTGATGATGCAGTTCTCTCTGTTGTTGAAACCACCAAAGGATGCATTTTATCGACACTTTGGCGAGGATTCCTGCTGATGTTATTGACAATATTTCTTTTATCTCGTCCACTGTGATTTCGGCTTCAGCCTATTTTATTAATTAGTCTGCCATCGTACTTGACTTGGTGTACCATACCTTGAATAGTTGAATGAAGTCTTCCCATTGTCATCGCAAGATCTCTTAGTGATCTTCTCAGCATATTCTATATAAGTCTTCGTTCTTCCATCATCGTTTCACATCTTGGGACTATGATGCTCTCCGCAAATCTGACCATCGACTAATCTGTTACAACTTTGTACCCAAGAAAATATTTGAAAGGGTACATTTCTAAACGCGCCTGTGATGGAGTACGTTCATTTCTGTGCAACGCTTATTTGTAGGTGTCGCACAAAATATTTAACTCTACACCTAATAAAGAATATTTCTAGCCGGTCAGATCGCCGAGATCTTGAGGGCAGTAGTTTCGTAGCGGGCTTGGACCAGAAGACCGCGGGTTGGAATCCCGTCTGCGGCATGGGTGTATTTCTACGTCTATATATGTGTGCGGCCTTTCATCCCTCAGCATCATCATCTCAACGTCCATACCCCCAGGGCTAACAACCTTGAGGTATAAAAATCGGGGATTCAGCTAAAATGCTGACCCCCCCCCCCCCCCGAAAGGTACTTGCACCTGCTGAAACAGGATGCACGAGTGGTCCGCATTAGCCTATACGCGAAAAGGAAGGAATTCTGCTTTAAAATTGCATTAGTCCTTCCAGAAAACCTTAAATATCAAAATCCCATACATTATTTCATAAATATTCATATGAAAAGAATTATGGTATCGTTAAAGTGTACATTCAATTTTGAAAGCCACTGTATATACATAATTTTTAGGTTCGAATACGCAGTTTTCTTCATTTCCCTTGTAGTGCTTTGGGCTGGCTGGCTGACTGACTTGGTGCTACTCTCCCCATCTGCACCCTGTGCGCCGCACACAAAAGGACCGCGTGGTCTCGAAATTTCGGTAAACAGCAATTACGGCACCGCTATCTGGCCCCCCGTTTACGTCTCCGTAAAACATCTATAAAGATCCGTGTCGCCCTCACTACCTCGCAGACGCCTTTTTCATCGCGTTTTCTTATTTTGGCGACATTCTCTGATTTGATGACGCAACATAAAACCCTAAACACCTATCACCATTACTGCGGTTTTGATGGCCTTGAAGCCCTCGGAGGCGATGAAAGCAGCTGTGGAAGCAACAAACCACAATGTGCCAATGAACTCCCTGAAGTGTAATAACTTGAAGCAATAGTACCAGAAGCGATGAGGTTCTCAACAAGAACAAATACACAATTTCAAATTTGTTGTGTTTATATAACTGCAACGTAAGGGCAAAAAAAGTAGAATGTGAAAGTAAGTAAATACGTTGGGGTGTTACATTTCATTAAGAATAATACTACATCAGTCTGTCTAAACCGGAAATTTCTTTTGATGTAATACGGAAATTTAAAAAAAAATTGTGAACGCAATACGGAATTGCAAAGTACTTGTAAATTCAAGAAAATATGCATACGTACATCTACCAATTCACACAAAAAAGTAGATAGAATATATTGCACAGCAATGCGTTCACGTGCTAGTGAATGGGATGAGAGAAGTAAACCGATCCCACACTCTCTTCATCGAATGGTTCCATTTCCTAGTAAACTTGTGCCAGCGGAACGGTGTATCTTCGAGATATGGCAAGGCACTCAGAGAGACCCCCACTGCACCTACGCAGTGCTATCGGCTTCGTCAGCAAATACTACATCCGTTCATAACCCGCCAATATTTGCCTCCTTAGTCTTTTGCCCGTTCGTGTGCCCTGTGGGTGCTCTGACAGGACACCAGTTTCCGCGCAGGACTGACGACTACATCTTCCGAAACATATTTGCATGACTTATTTGCATCTTGATAAGGGAAAAAGTATCGAAATTATTTGTGTGCACAAGCGAACGTGCGAATATTCAGGAGCTGCCACTGATTCCGTCAGAAGCCACTCTAGAAGTAGATAGGATTACAAACTCGCAGGATGCTGAGAAAGACAAAAACAGCACGCTGCAATCACTAGAGTCGAATGCCTTGAGCAAGATTGCACAATGCCATCTCTCGGGGCATTATCGCTCTTTGCTGTACACAATGAAACTAATGTAAAGATAAAATTTAGCGACATTTTCCAGGAAATTGTTGTTAAAAATAGTCTATTTTTCAAGCAAAACTACTAATGTTTTCCAAAAGTTGAACACACCTTTCTTGAAGGTCTTGAAGTTTTTGATAGAGTTAATTAAAGAAAAAAAACTATCTTCAATATTGCAGTTGTATGAAAATGTAAAAAAAGTTTTAACTTTTGAAATTTTTGAAAATTGAGAGAGTACAAAGTAACGATAGACTAAAATCCTTCCAAAAATCAAAACAATAGTTTCAAATTCCAGTGTTCGCGGCATCAGACAAATCGTTCGGGAAATATCAGTTTTGTTGATAATCCTCCTTCGGTTTAGACAGTTATTTACACAGACGGGCAGTTCTCAATACGTTTTTCGGTAAAAAAATGACTCACAATAAGTGAATTTTTGACTACTCAACGTGTTAAAAGGAGTAATTTATTACATGGAGGGACAAGATTTATCCATATTTTTGTTTGGAGGCCCAGCAATAAAAGTTTTTCCATCGATAAATCGCGTTTTTTAAAATTTAATATTACAATACTTAATATTCCGTAAAAAGAATGCAAAAAAGAAATAATTGTCATAAAATATTTTTTCCAGTTCTGATTTCAACCAATATCAAGAAAATTCTGTTCAATAAAATTCAAACTATTTTCACTTTTGTACAATACAAAATAATTACAAAGGCAACTTTATTTAATATTTTTTAACTTACACTTACATATCTATAACAGTGCTTTTCATTTGGATTGTTACCACTTTTACAATACAAAACTTAAATTTAAATTTGATTCATTAATTACATAACTGTACATAAATAGTACGTAAATTAAACACAAGTAAATTTATATAAATTAAATTACATTACAAGATTTGAAAAAGCTAGAGGAAGTAAAATGGAATATTTAGATAGCCGCGACGTTTTTGTCTTGCAGCTGATATAATGGTTAACTAAAAGAAGAAAGCCCAACTGTCAAATAATTTTAATGGGAATGAATTAGTTTACTACTTGATGTTTTTTCTTGATAAAATAGTATTGGTTCAGCGGTGAATTGTCGTAGACATTCCAAATAAAATAATTAGAGGAGTTGGTTTAGCCAACAATATTGTTTACAGAAATAGAAGCATTCGATGAATTAGCCCGCACCATCAGTGTCTTGCTCTTTGGAAGCGTTAGTCGTTTTTTGTCTTCCCAACAGCAGAAAACTGATGACGATCGCTAAGCCATCAAAAGCTGCTATTTCTGTAAACAATATTGTTGATAAAAACAACGCCTCTAATGAACAAAAACTGTACTTTTACATACTTTTGCACTTTTCAAAGACAGATAATAAACAAAACAATATTTCATCACCTAATAGAACTTACAATTCCTTCAAAAATCCATCGTGTCAAACGTAATTGCTGATATTTATAATCCCAACACATTGTCAGGTACAAATCACATACATCTATACTTGTATTCATGAATATGGAAGGACATGATCTAATTATATGATAAAATTAGGTACCTTTTCACATTAACGCTAAAGTAAGTAACTAATGTGCCAAAAGATTTTTCTAAAACGAACATGTAGCTCATTAAATGCAATTCAGAAATTCATCAGAAATCAGACATTTTCCAGAAAATGTGTGTAAAGAGTACGCTTTGTCTTTTCTTCAATTACAAATAGAGGTTTTTGCGTACATATATATTGTTTCTGTAGTCTAAGGATTGACATGCAGTTGAAAAAATAAAGACGCACAGATCATTGAACATCACGAAATGCAAAACATATATAGTAGTTGTCACTAAATGGCTGCTTTTAGAGTTGCATTGAATGAGCGATGTGACTAGCTTAATATATTGTAATGAACCGCGAACACAATCACAAAAGCTTAAGTTTATATCCATATTAACGAAGTCCATTAAGCGTTTTGAATTAGTTTCAAAATTACAAAATGTTTTGATAGATCGCTCTCCCACCGTATCACAACCAACACATTTGACTTTTAATAGCGACAAAAGCAGCTTATCATTATCAAACACATTTAAGCTGTTGATAGAAGGTAAGTAATTTTAATAAACTGTGTAATATTTCAAACCAAGGCCGCATCTGCGCCTAGGCAAACAAGGCCAACCCCCAGATGATAGAACTAAAATAACATTTAAGGCCCTAGTATATTTTAAAAAAATTATAAATAAGAAGCTATTTTTAACTATTTTATTAGATACTTTCCGTACTTGTTAATTATTTAATTCAAGGTTCAAAATATTATAATTACTGAAATAATAGTTTTAATTAGGCCAAAAATATAAACAAAATTATATAACAATTATTAATTCGTAGTTACTGTATCTGATGATTGTTTTTGATGTTCTTATTTTCAACATATTTGGCAACATCGATAGTAGCCACTCGTTTTCTGCAAAAACTGCTCTGACATTTCCTGGTTTTCGAAGTATTTTTTTAAAATTATTCTCTAATAAGGTTTGCAGAGTATTTCAGAATATTTAAATGTAACCCCCAAACTAATTAGTCAGTTCTCTCATTTAGTCATGATAAAGTACAAACTTAAAAAATCTCAACAAATAGAAATTGAGCAAAAATGCTGTACTTTTATTCTTTAGGAATAATATCTAGTTTTATAACCACCTCAGAACTTTCTCTGACTTATAACAATTCTTCCACAACTTCTTTGATTTTTCCCTGACTTTTTCAGAGCAATCAAATTCCCTGATTTTTCCCGGTTTTCCATGTTTTTCAGAAAGTAGCTATAAAGTAGTTACTCTAAGAAGGGACCACTTTGACACGTCGGGAAACACATAATCGTCATGGAGAGCGATGTCATTGCAAGAGATAGTGATGAAGCCATTAACAAATCTGCTACCTGTAAACGAACTCACTGACCAACTGAATGCTTGAATGTAACTTGCAGTTCTATTGCTAGCAGTGACCAAGCAGTAGCTGTCAAAGCAGTCCCTTCTTACAGCAATCTCTCTGCAGAGAGGAATTACTCTAAGAAGGGACTAGTTTGACAGGTCGGGAAACAAATGAACGTGATGCAGAGCGATGACATTGCAAGAGATAACGATGAAGCCATTTACAAGTGAGCTAACGGTGACCAAGCACACTAACAAAATGAGTGCATGGATATCATCTGCAGTGCATATTGGCAGCAGTAGCCAAGCAGAAGATGCCAAAGTGGTCCCTTCTTATAATAATATCTCTGTACCCTGAACGTGGTTGCTTCGTCGTCGACGCCGCGCAGTCTACCAGGCGCGCCAGGGGCCGGGCTTGGCGTGGGAGTAGGGGCGGTTGTAGCCCGTGGAGTGGTGGGAGGCGCGCGCGTCCACGCCCACGGCCTCGTCGTAGACCGGGGAGCCGGGTTCGATGTAGAGGTTGGAGTCGCGCGGCACGGCCGCCGGGTAGTTGGAGTAGGTGGGCTGCGGCGCGGCGCGCACCAGCCCCTGCGCGTCGTCGTAGATGAGTTGGCCGTGGCCGCCCATGGCCACGTAGTGGTTGCTGGCCGCCTCCGCCGCCCCCGCCCCCGCCACCTTGGCCGCCGCCGCCGCAGCCAGCGCCTGCAGCCCCTGCAGCTTCTTCGGCGCGCCCTGCACAAATCCGCATGAATGCAACATACAGGATGGGTGTAAACTAACTAGGCATTTTTAATGTATGCATGTGTGTTCTTGGCCTGCCAGCCTGTGAACGAGTTCAGACCTACTGACGACGTCCCTGCCTCGCGGCTATGGGTTAAGGGGGTACGTGTGGTTAGCACGTAGACATCCCCCACGTCCTACTCTCAACCTGAGAAGTGAATTTTATCCTCGTCACACATCATATACTAGAACTTTGCAAGGAAAACGCACACCAAAATCTTGCCTGACCGAGAAACGAACCCGGAGCCGCATAGTGGAAAGCGAGCGGACCTACGGCAGGCTGGTATTTTTAATATTCCATACAATAAAGATTTAATACTTAATACAATAATGATTTAAAGATGCAAATAGTAGCTCTTCAAAAATCTAAATATAATAAAGAATTACAATTTAGATATCCGTCTCGAAATAGAAAGTGATGGCTTTCCAGGGAAAGCCATTACTTTCGATGTCGATGTGCAAAGTGTCGATGTTGATGTATCGATGTGCAATGTTAATATTTTATAAACCTATGACAATATCAGTTTTGATGTATGGAAGTGTGAATTGGTCATTGAATAGAGCAGAGAAACGGAGAATTGAATCATCACAAATGCGCTTTTTGAAAAGTGTAGCAGGACATACTCGAGCAGATCATTTTCCAAGAGTAGAGATAAGGTCCGCCGTAAATGTGTTTAACCTTAATGATAAAATTAAAGAATACAAATTCCAATGGGCGAATCATATGAACAGGATTTAAACTTCAAAATTAACAGAAATAATATACAACTACAAATCCTTTGGATATCGGAATGTAGGACGCCCATGGCAGGGTGAACTCTGACTTGGAACAGGCCTTCTGTGGCTGACAATTAAGTACTATTAGGATTTTATAACTCCAATTCACTTATTCAACCGTTTAGCGCTAGAAGCATCACTGACATTTTAAATAAAGAATTCAGTTTACGTCCATGAAAAACCGATTAAGTTCAAAAGTTGAAATTCGAAGATGGTGACCGAAGATTGAAAATGTGAGAATTAATCCTGGCTTAATGATTATGCCACCCCACTTTGCACTAATTGTTTGCGAATGGTTGGATCATAACTTTCTGCGGTTTAGCTTACGAGGCGTGGATCTTACAAATGGGCAACAAAAAATCCAGATATCAGACCGTGTGATTTTTTGTCCTGCAGGGCGTCACTAAGGAGGAGATGTTGAAGTCCAAATCTCGCTCATTGAAAGAATTGTGCCGCGACCTTTCCAACTGAAGCTCTGAGTCTGTACATGCTCTTAGCCACCTGGGTCATACAGGTGACCAGATACAGAGTGTTTGGGGAAGTAACGTCGAAACTTTGCAAATAAGTTCTTAGAAAAATTTTAAGCATATTTTCTCTAAAAAAACTACTTGGGTATTCCGAATGGCTAAGCCTCTATAAGCACTCAAAAGTTGATTTGAAAAAATGTGTTCTAGGCAAAAATTTGCATTGCAAAAGCATTGCAATATTTTTGAATCATGTGAATTGTTTATTATTTAAAAAAGAAATAGATAAATTTATTTAGAAAGAAAGTCTAAAGTGAATTGTGTAAAGTGGGTCCTCTTTTTATTTCTCTGTCACTTTTTCTTTCTGAACAAATATATCAATTTTGTTTTTTAAATAAACAATCTACATGTTTTTGGAGTGTGGCTGTGCTTCTGCAATGCAAATTTTTGCCTAGAAAGCATTTTTTCAAACCAGCTTCTAAGTGCTTATTACAGCTCAATCATTCGGAATATCCCAATAGTTTATTACACAGAATATGCTTAAAATTGTCTTAAGAGCTTATTAGCTATGTTTCCACGATTTCTTCCCGTTCATCCTATATATGTGTGGAAGTGGTGAATTTGTTTCGTAGTCACCTGCAGGCCCTTGAGTCGCTCGTAGAGCGGCTCGGGGCGGTGGGCGGGGGCGGGGGCGGGCGGCTCCGGCAGGGAGTGCGCGCCCATGTGCACGGCGGAGAGGCAGTCGTCGTACACGCTGCTCCCGCGGTAGCCCACGGGATCGGACGGCCCCGAGGTGGACATGGCCGATTCGTTGTTCAGCAGCTGCTTGCTCGTCTTGGACCTGCCGTGGCGAAGGAAAATACTTTCTTTCATTCAACGAAGAAAATTGTCGCATTTAAAATACAAGTGTCAGACTCAGGAAGAAGATCCCGTATTTTTGGATTTTAGCTTTCTACTTATGTAGTAAAGAGAAGATTATGTAACGAGGCAGAAAAAAACGGAGGTTTTTCGTCAGAAAAAACTCGTTTTCTAGGGCCCCTAATATCGGAGAAGTGGAAAACCTGATTATTATTTTCTTTTTCTAACTTTTCTAACGTTCGCCGTATTTTCCCGCAGCATTACATATCTTTTGCTAATGAAGAGCCTTCTTCAGGGCGAGAAATGATGAGAAGAAGCGTACTCACTGTTGCCTGCGCCTGGCCACCAGGAGGAGCACGAGGGCGGCGACGAGCGCGAGGCACGCGAGCGCGATGGCCCAGACGGGGACGACGACGCGGCGCTGCAGGTTGCCGCCCGCGCCGCCCGCGCCGCCCGCGCCGCCCGCGCCGCCCGCGCCGCCCGCGCCGCCCGCGCCGCGCCCGCTGCCGTGGGCGGGGTCGAGGGCGCGCGCGCGCTGCACGCAGGGGCTGAGGGCGTCGCGAGCGCCGAGCGCGTACTCGCCCGACGCGCTGGCGTTCGCCAGCACAGACGCCAGCGCCGTCACGGCGCCCGCGTCGCTGCCCTGCCCGCCGGGCCACTGCGACCGGGCGTAGCGCACGGGCTTCACCTGCAACCACAACGCCCAACGTGCAAGCAACTGTTGTCGGCACTGGTGGGAGCCATCTAAAACAAGGGTGGGGCAATGAACCTCAAGTACTTCATCACTTTTGTCTGTTATATTCACTCAAAGAACTAATGGCCGGTCCGGAGGCCGAGATCTTTAAGACAGTAGTGCCGTAACGACCTCGAATTGAAGGCTCGCGGGTTCGAGTCCTACTTCAGGCATTGTTGTATTTGTGTTCGTCCTTTCACCGCTTATCATCATCACCACATCATGTCATCTTCGCAATTACAATTCCGTTAAATGCAATAGTGGTCGCTAATGACCTAGATGTTATTGCGACCTTAAAAGAAAAAAACTGATAATGCTTGTTAGCGGTATTAAGAAAACATTTTCATCTGATGCAGTGTGGAATGTTATGTGATTTTCTATAAAACAGTATTCCTCTTATTCCCGAAATGTTAGGCTAGACCCGTCTTCCTCCCTTCACTCCGTACTCGTACTAGTGACTAAGACAGTGGTTACTTCCATTCGGTGGTGACTAGTTGAGTTATTACGCGGTGGCGTTGTCAAAGCTGCTTTTCCTCTCCTTTCTGTTTGTGGAATTTTGTATGAAATGTATTTGTGGTTTTTAAATGTTGAGTCTCCATGCATTTCATATAAGGTGCTATTAAATGTTTATGGTATTATTTCCACATCTTTTTTAATGTCCTTAACATCAAAAACAATGTATTTAGTCAGAGTCCTAGCTAAATTTCATTTTTGTTCCCTTTTGAGCTTGAAGATGAAGAAAAGACTCTTTCTCGAAACGTACCAATATTATGTACAAAAAGTACAATACCCTTCAAACGGAATTCGTCTATTGAAATTGTTATCTGTATATTTGTTCATTGATATATCCAAAGTATTATCTTTTGTGTTGTGAGACGGCCTATTGTTTTAATTCTCTATCACTTAAAATGGACTAACCCTCTGGTTATATGAGCAATAGTAATCTCCGCTAAATCGTCATCTAGCATTCAGGATTTCCAAAACTTTTGTTTTGGAAAGCGTTTTGGTTAGCGATAGGATGTCAATGTCTTTTGAAGGGAGAAATCGCAAAAGAATGACATTTGAGTTGACCAAGAAACGTGCGACCTCAAATGAGGACTCTAGGCGAAAATGGGTTAAACATGAAAAACATGAATTCACAACCGTGAGAGGTGGCATAAGATATCACAATATGTCACTGCAATTTCTCTGACCTAGATTCGAGCCCCGATGGGGGTAGGGTTTTCGACACTCATTTGTCAGCTAGGTCGACTTCAGTCGCTATCTGGAGAAGAATTCTTGCGACCAACGGCACTGATTGATAGTTTTCCGTGGTTTCTCCGATCAACACAGGCGAATAACGGAGCTGTATCCCAACAAACGGGCCATGGGCCACGCGCGATCTTTCCTCCGTCTTCTTTGTTCTATCCTCCCCTTTTACTTACGCACACTTACACTAACATGCACTACACTACCAAACATGCCAGGAGACAAATCGAGATTAGAGCTTGTCCTGGTTGGAGCCGGATCTCACCATCCTTAAATCATCCTTAGATCACCGCCACCAGACGAGGAAGAAACACGTACTACAGTTACGGGACTAACGACCTTAGCAGTTGACGCGCCCGACTATCAATCAATCAATCAATCAACACTACACAACTAAACATGCCGGGAGACAAATCGAGATTAGAGCTTGTCCCGGTTGGAGCAGTGTCCCGCTGGTGCAAGTTACTTGGTTGAGGAAAACCCCGCTAGCTGACGGTAGGTCGGCGCCGGATCTCGCCATCCTTTAATCATCCTTAACAGCCACCTCACGAGGGAAAACACGTACTACACTTACGGGACTAAGATCTTAAGAGTTGACGCGCCAGGAATGTCTAACAATCAAGCAAGCAAGCAAGGCATTTCCGGCACTCACCTCGACTGTGTGATTTTTCCCAGGCTCGACCTCGTCGGTGAGCAGCAGGCAGAACTCGCCGTCCCACGCGGCGCACGGGTGGGTGGGGCGAAACACCTCCTCGCCGCCGTTGCTGCGGTTGAACACCCCGTACGACATCCAGTCCGTCATTTTGTCAGCGCCGTATCGCACCAGGTAATAGATGTCACTGGGGCAGCGTTGGTCCTTGACTGGGGTCCATCTCACGTCCAGCCACCCGGGGCCTGTCTTGGCGGCGCGGATTCCCGTCAGCTTGGGTACTTCCTCTGAAACCACAAAAGTCATTTAATGGAAGGAACATTTCTGTGATTTGACGGGAAAATGATATAGGACACATTGTCATGCCATGAGACACATAATAACACTAGT
The DNA here is from genome assembly GCA_038098605.1 of Gryllus longicercus. Lineage (NCBI taxonomy): Eukaryota > Metazoa > Arthropoda > Insecta > Orthoptera > Gryllidae > Gryllus > Gryllus longicercus. The sequence continues at coordinate 3,160,044 of JAZDUA010000103.1, read as the reverse complement.
CACTCTTGTTTGTTTATGTTTAGGAGGAGTATTTCTTTTGTAGTTTATGAAAAAACAATGGTGACAAATTTAAATAAGACAAATGGCACAGAATAAATTTAATGACATTTTGATGCTTAAAATTGCTGTCATGGAAACTGTTTGAAAAATGACTTAATGACTTAACTGTTTGAAATCGCCTATTGTCATCTTAACACTGTTAATGGAATATATTGAAATGAAGAAAAAGTACTTCACAATCGTCTTCAACTAGTAGAGATAAGGCAAAAAATGATTTGAAAACGGATTATCAGCCTATGGTTATTGAATGGACTTGTTGAAACAAAAAAGAATTGGATCAACTGAGATTATGAGTTTGTAGTACATACGTATGAAGCATAGTGATATACGTATTAAATGATGCAAATAGTGCCCAGACCTGCTTCTAGAATTATTTCTCTATCATCCGTGGATTGGCAGCTTTAATCAAGTAAAGCACCAAACTGCATATGGTTGGCATGTTGAACGCTTTTCTTCCTCTTATTGACATACAATGATTATTTACGATATTGTAAAGATTACAAAACGCAGTGATGGTGATAGCTCTTCACTCCATAGTAAACTGAATATATTGCCATCTTCCATTCTCCTGCGTGACAAGAAATTTGAGGTGGGTCCTTGATACCAAAAGACCGATTCGCAGCAAAACTTCTGTGTCCGTGTATGGTCAACGCTACCGCTTAAACCATTCAACTGGTTTTCTCCAAAATTATGATCCCCAATCAATTTAAATGAACTCAAAACCTTCTAAGTTAGAAACCGATATTTTGATATTGTGGAGTACTTGATATTAACCTCAATAATATTTTCAAAATTTTCTTAAAAGTGGCTTTAGTTTTTCCTAGATCTTGAAATAAGACGAGGTACAATTTTTCGAGAAGTTAAGTAGTTTTTACTAATATTGCTTATGATTTGGGCAATTTTGAAACAATTTTGTACATTTTTTTCTCAAAAACGGCTCCAAATTATTTTCTTTTAAATTTCTCCTCGTACGTAGCAAAGGACGGTAAAAACTTGGTGGTAGTCTCATTTTAGGTAAACTCTCTGTGTTTTCCTAAGTTGCAAAATTTTAATATTTAAAAATTACAATATTGAAGATAGAGATTTTTGCCTGAAACAAAATTTAATCTAAGAAATCAGCTCTTTAAAAAAAGGCCATATAAAAGTTTCTAAAAAACGATTTGGTTTTGTTTACATTGTGCTTTAAATATAGCAAATTATAAAAACATTTTCTAAAAAAACGCTTCAATTTTTTAAAAATTATTGAAACGGGTAGAAAAAGGAACCTTCAAAATAATGGCGCAGATGTCGTGTTCGTTTGGATTCAAACTTTGGTAATTTCGTTTTGCAAATCAAATTTTGAAAATTGCAAATTCATAGATATTGCGAGAGAGTACGAGTATGTCCTGTTGTAGCACTACTAGTTCTTTGCAGTTTCCTCAAAACATATCAATTTTTTTTCTGAAGATATTTCAAACACAAATAAAGTTTCAACTCTAAATGCAATATTCAATAACAATTAATTATTTATTTTTAATACATTAAAAGTATCACGATTGGCTGAAAGAATGAGCTAATATACGCGAGTAGACGCATCGTAGGTATAAAACAAACGTATGAGTAGATTCAGTCTATAATGTGCATTTTCATTACAAATTTAAATATTATTTATATTTATAATATAAATTTGAGGTAAATATTCTAGATGAACGGTCTGAGTTTTCTAAAAGAAAAATAAATACATCATTAAATTTAACTTACCAGGACATGTCCAGACTTTTAACTTTTTAGGAATTATTTCTGAAGTGTTCAATCCAAGTAATACTTCTACGTCGTATTCTGAATTACTCTCTAGGTTGGTTAAAGTTGTCTCCTTCTGAACAGATTTTATGTGGGTCCATTCCACATCACTGACTTTCTGAAATTGCAGAATTGATGTCAGTATTTGCTTATAGACAATGAATTGATAGACAATAGTAATTATGTAATTATCATAATTTAATAATTGGCAACCGGAAGACAACTACTATGAACACATTTAAAGTTTATTCTAAATAAATAAACCTGTACTTCAACTTTGTTATCGTTTTCTCTGTACTATTTGCGTGTCCTATACATATTATGAAAACAATCAAACAACCGAGAAAGTCGAAAAAAAGTGGGACAAATTCTAATGATCATAACTTAAATAATTTTCATTTCACAACGATTCATTCATTTCATTCATAAAGTTGGTTATTTCTGCAATATCAGGGTATTAATTAACCTGGGCATTATTATTCTAAAAAAACCTATGTGTTGATTCTATTGAAGTATTAGATATTTGTGCCAAAACAATATTGATATTCTTGAGATTTGGTCAGTTAATTAAACAAATTTTATTTTCAGGTCTCTAATCCATTAATGAAACGGTATGAACTACACAGCATGGAATAAATATATCCAAACACAACGGAACAAACAAAAAACAGAAACGGAATATTAACACAAGGGAGGTGAGACATTGTATTTTGGAAATTGCTATTTTGAAAATTTTAACCATCACATGCAACAATGGCATTTTCACCCACTCAAAACACATCATGATCACAACTGGTATGATGTACTGGGGAGGCATTCTTTCACTTGCATGACCTTTTTTACAGAACTGACTTTTTAGAACATATTTCATTTACCAAACTAGTGGTACTATGTTAACAAATTTTTGCCGAAACAGACTCCAGGCAAATAATTTCTCACCCAGCGGGGCGCTGCTTGTATGAGCTAGTAATTTTCCTCCCAGGTTGGGAGCTCCATAGTGTTAAAATCGATTATGGGGACGTGAATATGAATTTCCCACAAAAGAAACTGAAATTCCTGCTGGCTGCGCCAAATCACCAAGTTTGTCGTCTCTAGGCGAGGTTGAAGATAACCCAGGAATCTGGCGCCCCCTGGCATGTCCAGCGTCCCCGCCGCCACCACCACTGACCCCTCCCCCTCCCCCCCTTATCGTTGTGGGGAGGGGTGAGACCCGTCAGCCGCTTATCACCCTCGGAGACCTTCGCGGGGTGAACAGCTGCTGTGCATTTTCGGAACGGCTGTCATTGTGGTGTGGCGTGAAGACTGATACTCAACTATGGTGGAAAATCACCACTAATCTGCCTGCCCGCCTCTGAGGTGAACTGGCATTGTAGCGTGAAGCGAGGGGCTACTCAGGAATTACTGGTAATCACATGATATTCTTTGTAAATGTTTCTACCCCTCGACTGCCAGTGTGCCGATGCTGGAGTGGATAGCTCAGAGTTTTTTAGTATCTATAAGCAATGCCAACTGATTTGCCGTGTGATACCTTAGAGGCTGTTAATTATTCTTTGCAATGTATAGAAAAATACAGTTTTGCGAATCAGCCATTGAAATGTTTCTTCTGAAAATGAATGCAATGTTTGTTCTCGTTGAAAATAGTGTCCCATAAAATTGTGTTCCCCTTTCTCGTCAAATGTTTTGAAAACTGTTAGAAGTTCACCTTTCTTAACAATCATAACAGCACATACTTTCTCGCCCTTAATAATTGTTACGTAATAGTGTGTATACATCAATTTCTCTCCAAATTAACATATCTCAGTCTTCATTTGTCGACCTTCCTGAGGGCGAAATGCATTTCGGCTCGCTCTTTACCCTGAGGAAGGTCGCAGTATGACTGCCGAAACGTTGGTACCCGTGTCTACGACGGGGCGTTAAGCAGTCAGCCAAATAGGTCTAGCCAGTTATCCACTTTGAACACATACATTCCGCCTACCAAGGTAACACAACTACACCTACACAAGGATTTATTTAACCGCGCACTTGAATTAAATAAGCTATTTACGGTGTCATATAATCTGGAGCTTGAACGTCCCCATAGTAACGTCACTGTAGAGACACGTTAGCTGCCGATTGAATGAAACTGCCACAGCTGATTTACGTGCAATCAAGTGCAACGTACTATACACAACCTTTGGTCACGGCGGCCAGCGACTCGCTGCCCCGCCCCTCCGCCCCTCCCCGCGTTGATGTCACCCTCCGCACGCGATAAGAAAAGAGGGGCGACCCTAAAGCGGCAGGGCGGAAAGCGCGGAGTGAGAAAGCACGAGCAACGCTCTTTCACAGTTTCTTCACGTATTTGTGTCAGATGTCTCACACAGTCTGCGTCATTCGGTTTCAGCAACAAAGATAGGGACGTAAAGACCGGGACCTACAATATGTTTTGTTGGCCTTTTTTCTTCTTTACCTACCATTGACATTTTCAACCTAATTAATTTGTTGGTCAAATTCCCACATCCTTGTTTCCTCTTTCTCCTTATCGTTCCTTTTACCCCCTTTTATTATCTTCCTTTAAAACGAGAATCAATATTACTTCATGGTTTTGATTTATTGTCATCCTACCCTACCAACAAACTCAACAGTTTCCATTTCAGAAAAATTTTCTATCGTTTCGGTAAGACAGGTTAAATACACAGATGATTTTATAACAACAATGTTTTGAAAACATCGACATCAATGTTGTAACCATATTGGTGAGCGTCAAGGCGACCCCTTCCGTCTTGAGGGCACAAGTGATTGAGAAGTTACGGATTCGATCCCTGCCAGGTGCTGGAAATTACCCTGTTTTTAACCTTGGCGAGTTTGTATCCTGATGGAGTCGAATTAGCTGGTGGGATGCTTTTATCAGTTCTTTCCGGTGATTCCCTAATAGCCTCCAGAGGCAGGGCACTAGAATAAGGCCCATAGACCGAGCGCAACCCTTCCTTCCCCTTCCCTTCCTATCCTGCCCCATTCCCAACGCTTAGATTCCAGCGATGGACTAATCACCTTCCCTCGATTGGCCAATCCCCCACTGATCTAGAGAAAACCTGTCAAGTGGTGGAGATCGTCATCTCGTGGCAGGATAATTAGTATAAAAAATTGAAGGATAAACACGCAAGGAGCTCTTTACACGTAAGAGGAAAACCTGATAAATCTCACTGCTACCATTCCCAAAATTTCCATTCATTCGTATATTTTGTTTTTTTCGAAATCAAATAGTATGCTTTGTTGAAGTAGTGAAATGATAAGCATGACAACCAAATATAAGTTTTATTTTTTAAATAAATTTGAATGAATACTTCATGAACATTTAACATTGTGTCGTTTAATTCATGTCACCATTTTGCGACCCTATACATTAAAGATTACCTTAAATTGCAACAGACCTCCTGTACACCTTTGATCCTTGAAACATGGAATTTGTATAGTAAAGCTCTTGGAAGTAGCTCTACTTGCTTGTAGTGACGTTTCTTCATTAGATCCTGAAACAAAAAGAAACGAATTAACGTACATTTGCAATAGACAACAACGCGTGATAAAGTATTTTCCCCCTCATATCTTAAAGGAGCCTTTTCTGTAGTTTGAATTGTTCGTAAATTTGAGATTTCTGGAACATTTTAATAGACTAGTTCAGTAAAAATACGCAAATAGTATGCACAGTAAAAGTCAATACATTAAAAAAACAACCAATGATCTATGGTGACCATTGAACATGTCAATAATGATTATGGGACAACCAACGTTTATCCTTCGTACATTTTTTATATGTAATATGTCAACAGAAATAAATTTGAAATATTTGCTCCAGAAGTGGATACTTTTAGAAGGACGTGTACTGAACAAATTTTGTACGCGCTTCGGCCAAAATGTGAATGGTTTTGAACTGGGTCATTTGCCAACAGGCTCTCCGTTGCGGCTCTCTTGGTAAACCCTCGTCCAAAAACATCCACACTTCTTGATACCTTGATATCCAACCAGGCGTTGTTTTTAGTTCGTACAACTAGACCTTTATGACATTTGGACTTTGCTTCCTCTCAAACGTGACCCTCATATTCCGTCTATGCTGTGACTTCGGAAAGATAGCATGGGCACGGAGACAATAACAATATTTACGTGTTCCCACCAGAATTATCTTGAAATTCAGTAATTATCTGTTGTCATTGTCTATCAATATTTTATTTGCGAAGATAAGAAGTCAGTGTCACGCACTGCTGATGTTAAATAACGGAAATTCTTTTGTGATTCAGTGAGTGCTGTGCGTCACAGGCGACTTGGGAGAAACCACTTCCGCCCAATGGAGTGAAATGACTAACAGGATTAAAATAATAAAGCGTTTTATTTTTCCTTTTCTCCCAGTTGATTTACACTATTTAAAATTGTGCAACAAACTATACATTGTTACCACAGCCCTTTGCTACGTCGTGTACCTTAAACACTTTTCCCAATACAGTTGAAATAGTTACCTTTTACACGAACCAATTATCTAGATGAACGAAAAAAATCAAAGACAATCAGGTACCAATTACTACTGAACAAAACTCAAGGATATCAGTACGTACGAGATATTTTTTTTATTGTAAAGAAATTATTTCACCAACCGAATAACCGATTCCCAGATTCTGAGTAGTGTCAATTTGATTTTCATTATTATCGAATCACATTGGATAAATTATATGCGATAAGTGTGGAGCTATACGGCACATAATTTCTCACATTATCTCTAAATTTGCAATTTTCGTAAATTCAGACAGTTCCACAAAAATAAGACGCGCGCCATTTTTTAAGCTTCCCCTCTTTATCAGTGAAAAAAGTTTGAAGAAAATATTTGAAACGGATTTTGAGGAAAAAAAATTATCAATGTATACAAGTTTCTTTTTTTTTTTAAATATCTTACCAGACCTTTCTTAAATAGTTGATTTTTTTATAGCAGACTCTGGTAAGGGCAAAATATCTATCTTCAACTTTGTAGTTTTGATATGTTAAAATCGAAATTATATTCAATTTTCGAAAAAAAGAAGAGTTCTCCGAAAATTGGACTAGCACCACATTTTTTACAGTCCCGTATTATATATGAGAAGAAAACTAAAAAAAAGAAAATTGGAACGATTTTTACCAAAAAAATGTATTTCGCGTAAAATTACTCAAAAACTACTCATATTTTTGAAATAAATTATATGAACTTGTTTGAAGATGTATATTTTAGGCATTGATTTTATTAAGGGAAAATGTCTATTTTCAATATTGTAGTTGTAGGAATACGCCAAAAAATAGCACTTGTGCAAGTTTTGAAAAATCGGGGATTATAAAAAACATGAGACTTGCATAATTTTCTTAAGAGTCCTTTAAACTATTCAAAAACAAAACTTAATCAAAAAATGCTTTGCTCTTTTGAGAAAATTTTGAAAATATTTATGAAGCTTAATGTAAAAAGTACCCCATCAAAATACCCCATCAGAATATCCGTATTAAACTCCCAAAGCCTCGAACTCGTTCAGACCGTTTGAGGAATATCAGTTTCAAAGAAAATCAACCAAACGTTTTTAGACGCTTGACCATAGGCCGACTTTTAACCGAATTTTAAATTTATTTCAAACTTTTCTATCTAATGTCAAAGACTGTTAAATGTGTCTAAAATGAATTACGAAGAAATGCGTTTTCTGTGCACGTTCTCTAAAATTCCTATATCACTAAATTAAATCATATAGAAGGTAAATTCTGAATATAGTTGGTAATGAGTTTTGGCAATTATTGACAAAAGAGTTTCGCCGTACGTAATGCCAAACGAAACATTTTTACAGCGCCGCGCTCACAACGTCGTGCAGTGTAGACAACAACCACTGCCTCCCCCAGGACCCCGCTGGGTCAAGTTATTTATTTCAAATCTTTTAGGTCTCAAATATGCATTTAATTGTCAAGTTTGTGTTGATATATTATCTATATGTGAATTAGTTTTTGCATATAGTGTTTTACGATTTGTAATGAGTTTTACAAGTGATGACTGTAATGTATCATGTAGACAGAAATTGCAGTATTACAGAGCTGTTACTAGGCGCAAGAAGATGTGTTGTTCTAGCACCACAAATTTTCAATGCTTGATGAAATACAAGGAAGTGCAATTATTATTGTTTCTATTTATATTTAAATATTCGACATTTTGAAAATTGCGAACCTCATTGTTCACAACTGTGTAATTATATAAAAAAATAAAGTGGTAAAATGCAAAGCATGGAACCACGGAACACTCGCGATCACATTTCGTCACCTAACCGCATAGGAGAAGGAAACACGTGCACCAGTACGCATATCATATTCAAGACTCTGTTTGAAAATAAACATAATACTTATCACGCAAAAAGTAAATTCAATGCAATGTTTATAAAAAAATAATTTTACAGCAGAATACATAGCACTGCACATCCTAATTTCAATTATTTCTCGTAGCGCACTGTAATTTCGACGGACGAGGACATCACAAAAGGAAGCGTTGAAGCCATTTACAAGTTAGCCAACTGCACACGAACGAAATGGGCTGAAGGCCATAAGTACAGATCCTTCAGTTATATTGCCAGCACCAGCTGTCAAAATTCTTATAAATATAGATCTATATTACAAGCTCCCATTTGCCGGTCTGTCGATTTCTGTTTCAGATCATGGTGATATGTTTAGCTCTATCCCAAGGAGGCGAGAGGGAAGTGCGTGGGGAACACCGATCGTGCGTGGTTCGCGATTAGCTGATTTCTCCCGTATCCGCCTGTGACTGATGACAAGGTATTATGGAAACTACCGATCGGTACAGCCGGCTACTAGAATTTTCTTCCAAAACGTGGTCGGCATTAACACAGTTTATTTATCTGGAGTAAAACTTAGAAGCTCTTCGTTCGGAATTCTTGAGTGGTGTATTTACAACTACGTAGCTTAGCTCGGCAGGTATGTCTTCGACATGGGATATTTAAAATAATAAAGAAATAAAATTGAATGCATCAAATAAATAAATAAATGAAACAAGTGGTCCGTACGAACATGAGGTTCGGTTAGTTATCTATTATAATGACGTTGATGGACATTGTAATGGCGTTGCAATTTTCGTAAATGGGCGCGTTCGACGCTATATGATGACAGACTCGCGAAGAGAGGGTGAGAATTCCCTTTTTCTTTATTCACGTCTAAGCAAAGAGACGGAAAAACATTTTTCTTATTGCTCAAGACACAAGCATTTCTTCGTAAAACATGGTAAATAAATAAATAATAGGCTTTCGGATTATTAGAATTCGTTCCATAATAACAGATAAATAGTAAACGAAGGGAAAACTGTTTCAATGCAGTTTTTATTTCAAATCGCAAGCACAGTTCAAACTCAACAATGTGAAACTGGCTCTTGTTTACGTAACAAAAATATAACAGGGTTGTACTTTTCATTACGGTTTTGTGCCTCAACATGTAGACTTACTCTACAGCTAGAAGAGAAATTTCGTCTCAATAAAAGACACCGAACGTCAGAAATTATACTTTTGTGATAATTACAGAATAGCCATCCAGGACGGTACAATGACCTTTATCCCAGTGACTGAAAATATCTGTGACAGGGACAGAAAAACGCGTCTGATAGAAGTAGTATTTGTACTGTACCGCGGCCAATCAGCGCGGTAAGTAATATGCATAATTAAATAACTGCTCAACTTGAAAGCATTGTAATTAATGCCATAATATAATTTTGGAATAGATGAGCCGGAATTTGTTTGGATCAATGTTTTCGCGAGAATTTTCGGTTGCCATGCGGTAAAATAATAGGAGGGTGAGTGAATTTGTAGGTGTTAATCTACCAAACTTCACATACGATAATCAGCAAAAACACACTATATAGGTTACGCATATTTTTATAATATTTTACATCATTATGAAATAGTATACTTAACGTAAATGAAGATGTAAATCGATATTATATTTAAGACGTGGATGTAACAAACATACCGTAACCTAACATTTGACCCATGTTGTAATATATTATTGGGATTATACATGCAGCGATACGTAAATTGGTGTCACTTCAACGTTTCACTTTCCCAAATAGTCTCCTATATTAGTTTTAGATTTCAAGAACAAAGAAAACAATCGTTCTGTATAGTATTAGGTCCTCAAAAAATACTTTCAAGAACTGTAAACAGACTATTACTGTACAGAAGTAATATTACTAGACTATACAAAACGTATTTGCTTTTTTTCTCTAAATCTGCGTATTTTTTTCCTATGACCTCCCCCCGTGGAGAGGGGTCCTGATTTTGCTGAGTGTGCTAGTTAGAACATTAGGGTGATGTAGCACACCACGCGGGTGCCTAGGTAAACCACTGGTGTGGAAACGGCTTCTCATTTGACCTCGCGTGGTCCACAGCCCCTATCGGGGCCGGCGTAAAGGGCTTAGGCCTTCAATCACTGCTGTGCCTGTGACCAGAAGGTCAGAGGTTTCCACTCCCGACGGTGACAGGATTTTCAACACTAGACGGATAGCTGATTCGATTTCTGCCTCTGGAGGATTTCTTGTGGCCAGCTGCTGTAGACGCTAGTTTTCCGTGGTTTCTCCAATCAACACTAGACAAATTCCGGAGTACTATCCTATCAAACGGGACAAGGTCCGCGCACTATCTTGTCTTTCCTCTAGCTTTTCCAATTTGCGCCCCTAAATTACACACACAATTACATGCACTACACTGCCACTTATGTCGGGAGACCAGTCGAAAGCTTAGATCTTCCCCGATGGTGGAAGACAACTGGATTAGAAAAGTACCACGTCTACGTCGAGGCTCGATCGCGCCATCCAACGGGGAGGTTCACCATCACATCCCGCGATAAAACACTCACTACACATACGGGGCTGATGAGTGCAGTTGACGCGCCCGGAAACACCAATCAATCAATCAATCAATCAATCAAAGAAAACCCGTGTCGGTCGCACCTTCGGGCAGCGCCGCCGCCTGCGTGGACTCACCTATGGGGGTGCGCGCCGCCACAGTCGCAGCCACGAGCCACCACAGCGCTAGCGTCTGCGCCATGGCACGGCTCAGCACCGCTCGCCTGAGCACCGCTCGCCTGCGCACCGCTCGCCTGCGCACCGCCTCTACGCGTCTGCGCCTCTGCGCCTGTGCGCCTCTGCGCCCGCCCGCTCGTCCACGCACGCACGCACGCACGCACGCACGCACGCACTCAGGCCGCGCCGCACAGTGGTCGAAATCGTGGAAAAGCTGGCCAGAATTCGAAACAGTCATTGGAATTGAATACGAATATCGATTTAAAGGTGTCTAATTACTGAATCCGAATATGTCATATTTTCATGCAATTTCACTAATTTCTAAACAATGTCAGCCATTGTGTATCTGCCATTTTTAATTTAGTAATTTTAATGGCATATTCAGACTTAGTGACTAAAAACCTTTATTAATCGCAAAATCTAGTCTTTTATTTTGGTTTCGTGAATCAACCATCTTGGGGCTATGCGATACGTGCATCCTACCAGGACTCAGTTTTGATTATCAGGATTGGTGCCTGTTACTTTTCTACAAGGGGGAATCAGCATTTAAATGCTAATTCCATTTTTATATCCCAGAAAATGGGGTAAAATGATGATGATGATGATTAACTCTGGGAAATGGGATAAATTATGATGATGATGTATGATGAAAAAACACACGAACATACAAACACACACATTCACATACAACACAACCATGTCTGATGCGGGATTCGAACCCGCGATGTTGTGGTCCGAGACCGCTACAGCTCTCCTACCTTAGCAATCTCGACCAATAGATCGGCGCTAATCGTTTCATTTTCATTTCGCTTCAATTTCCACTCCACGTCGAGCAGCGAAGGCAATTTGGTCGAAGGCCCCGCGACGAGATTTCCGCCTTCCCGCCTGCGGAAACCGCATCGCGCCCTGCGTCATCGGCCGCTGCGCGCGCCGCCATGTTGTTCCGGCGGATGAGACGGCGCGGCGCCTTATCGCGGCGGCGGCGCCCGCACCCACACCCGCGCCCGCGCCCGCGCCCGCGCCCGCGCCCGGCGCGCTGCAGCGTTGCCAACTGCGCGGAAGCCAACACACAGAGCAAAGTCCAGACGCACAGTAGAAAGTACACAGATGGGACAATTGATGGCGGTTCTTTTTGTTATCGAGAGGCGCCCCCGAAGTATGTAGGTGGCTCAGGGCATTGATTGATGCCACTGCAGTGTCTCTGATTGGATTGTGCTAGGGTTAGAGTCCCGAAAGTGGCAGAGTTTTCTATACTAGCTTTCAGCTGGGTCGAATTCAGACTGTGTGGAGAAGAATTCTAGCTGCCGGCTGCTCTGATCGGTAGGTTTCAGTGGGTTCTCCAATCGGCAGCAGGCGAATGCCGCAGCATTAGCCCTACAAACGGGACCGCACCCGATCTTTCCTTCCTCTTTCTTGTCCTATCTTCACCAGTAACTTACACACTCATAAGCACTACTTATTTTAACACTTGCCTGTAGGGAGCTTACAGCTTGTCCTGACTGGGTCGGTGTCCTGCTAGTGTGAGATACCTGGTTGGGAAAAAACGCAAGTCATCGGGTGGATTGGTTTGAATCTCGGCCTCCACCGGAAAAAGATAGCTGCCACCTCCCCGGATTAAAACATTTACTACGCTTACGGGACGAATGATTTTATCACTCGCTCGGAAACACCAATTAATCAATCAATCTAGAGAGGGCAAGGTAGCATCAGTTGCTTTATTGAAACCGAGTAAACTGGATTATTGTACAAAGGAAAATGTGCAGAATATTCTACACCCATAATATATTTTTACTTCTGAAGTTTCAAGCAAATTTCTAATATATTGTACACCAGTAGTGAACAAAAATGTATTTTAATGAAGGAAGTAGGTGGACCAATGGACCAGGAAATAATGAATACATCGTCAGACGCTGTTTTTATTACCAATAGTCATTATTACGTAGCTACAAAATATTTACAATTTTAATATCCACAATGAAACAAACTTAACAATGAGCAGAAACCAGTAACACACAATTTTGAGAAACTAAAAACTAAAAAACCGTGCCATACAATCAGAACACATCATGGAAGATCTAACAGCGCCAACCAGCCACTCACCTAGAGTAGAGGTGCTCCAAGTGACGTTAGACCAGCAGTATACTCGGTTTCAATATGGTAAACATTGAATGAACTTGGCGTACGGAACCCAGGGAAATTTCCATTTTGTATACTTTATGTTCTGTGCCCCACAGCTGGCTGCGCAACGAACTGCTTCATCCGATTTGACCTCGATGAAACTTGTGGTATAACGTTCGGCCCCGCAAGGCCCAGGTAAAATAGGGCTGCTTTTAGGGAATATTTTTATTAACTAAGGTACTAATGCTACCTGTGTATGCTATACTGTTTTATAACAGGGACCTGTTAGAGACCTGCATGAGAGTTTTGCGGGAGGGCCCGCACTCATTTCGTTACGCTACTGGATGAAACTATCTGTTTTCTTGACTACGCTACGTTTCTTCTGTTTGTAACTGATAAATTCAATTTGCGCCATTGAAAACAAAACATGACAGCTCATCGGACGAAAGCTTCTTGTTGAATTGATGGACTCGTGTTTCTGAGCACGTCATCTGGCACGGCGGTGATGGTGTAACGGTTAGCGTACTGGACTGTTGTACCCAAGTTGGCGGGTTCAAACCCGATCGAAGCCGTGGATTTTTAAGGGCGAAAAAATCCTTCGTACGCCTTCCTTCGGAGGGGAAGTAAAGCCGGCTGTCCCATGTTAGATTTACTTGCATGTAAAAGATCCTCAAGCCTAAATGACGCCTCTGAGCTAAATTCAAATCGCCTCTTTCTCGCCCAAGAAATACCTCCTTTCTCTGCTAGTTGATGAAAGGAGCGTAGCGAAATTTGCGTGGTCGGACGGAAGAGCGGGACTGATGACCCGAGACTCGCCACGTAAAATAAGGCAAATTCAATTCAATCTGCTATAGTCATTGGTCCCGTTAGTGTAGGAAATACTTTATTCCGGGAGGGAGCTATGTTACTGCCTCACTTGAAAGTGTGACCCGGCGCCGACCTACACTTCGACTTGCATGCGGGATTTCCGTATTCACTAATCTCCCTAGCGGGACACCGCCTAAGCCCTGACAAGCTCTAAGCTCGCACCACACGTGTATGGTGGTATAGTGAGTATGTAAGTGTATAAAAGAGGAGAGTAGACCGGCTGGCTACGCTCAGGGCATTAGCTGTTTCCTTTTCAGTGCGTTTAACCACGATATCCTAAGTTTCGAGTCCCGACGGTACACAGGAGGGCAAACTGTCTCAAAATCTGGCCATAGTAGGAAAATGGAAAGTCCATGTTCGAATTATTTGAAATGATCAAATCTTGTTCAGAAGACATTCGATCACAACCCTTCAGTCCGAGAAAATTATTTCAATCGTTTATGTCTTCCTCACGGTATTGTTATCATTGACGCCTCCTAGCACAATGGAATACGAAATAGACGGGATGAGAGAGTATGTAGTCAGTCACCAAGATGGCCCTCTAACAAGGATGGTCATGAAATCTGACCGAAGAATTGAAAATGCAGGCATTGCAAGAGTAGCAAGAAGTGTTGTGAAGAAAACTCCCAAGATACGCAAAATAACACAGTCTCAGAACATACTTAACATAAGAGTGAGACACAAAACTTATTTATTAAATCATGGAGAGATAAACCAAGCCATGGACAATATCTAAAAAAATGTTCAAAGGGCATATTCATAGAGATCGATCATTTATATAGTTTAAATGTGAGAGAATGAATTCAGAATCGGAAGCAGTTGGAATAGCTGCCCAAGATCAGATGTTGAGAACACGACATTATGATAAAGCTGTTCTACAAATTTTCAAAGTTGATTAATACCCTTCAATATTCATCTTCAGGTTGCAGTTGAATAAGTAAATATTGCAGCCTGAATAACTAATGTTTTCACTTTATAAACACATTTCTTTCTTTTCCGAGATTAATATATTCTGAAAACACAAATTGTAAACTAAATTTCAATTCCAAACTGGAACGAAGTTCCAGGAAATGTAGTAATACGGAAGGAAGTCCATCCCCATCAAACACCAGAACGAACAAACATCCTTCACGGAAGTGTACAGAAAGCTAAAAAACAATCGAAATTCTTAAGATTATCACCGTTTGTACAACTTTCTCAAGAATTATAATCCATTATTCAGCTGAATTTTTACTTCGAATTACTTTCTCAAAAGAGAAAGTATTGTATTCGTGCGCCGGAAAAGGGCGATTTTTCGACAAGGAAATTCCTATTGACGGGACCTGGTGGAGAAAAATGGATAAATAATGTTCCCTTATGTAGTATATTACTTCCTTTAACACATTTGTGTGGTCAAAGTCCAGGATGTATAGGTTCTTGATAGAGAAAAGTCGATTCACGGCAAAATGTCTGTCGCTAACTTTAGCGCCTAAACTGTTCAAACGATTTTCTTCAAAATTGATATATTTTACGTAACAACTCAAGTCTCTGTGAGTTTAATATGGATATTGTAATTTTCGGGACTACAATACATGAAACATCATCATTTTCAACATTATCTTAAAATGATAAATGACTAAAGATATTGTCTGGTATCAATTTTAATCAACTTATGATCATTTCGATCGCGTTGCGATCATCATCAGAGCTAAAATGTAATACAAATATTATACAAATATTATTAAATACAAATATTATTAACAGGTTGTAGGTAACAGGTTATTGTATGCAAGATACGTAAGCAAACTGGGTCGTACATACCCTGTAGCTTCTGGGCCGAAAACAAAAGTTCTGCGAATTTTTGGGCGTGTGTCTTGTTTAAGAACACAGCCGGTCGGTAGCTGGGAGGGGGCGGGAAGAGGGGTGGGGTGCGGGTGTAGGGTCGTAAACCGCGGGGGTGCTGGTGGAGGCTTGAGAGACGGTCGGGCGAGCGAAGGTCAGGGGAGTGGGGAGGGCTGGGGGTGGGTTAGGGGTGTACACTTTGTGCTAATTTTAGCAGAGGTGACGAGAGTTCAGGTATTTGCTGGTTGAGACATGTCGTGTTCTGTTTTTTGAGGACGTTGTGTATGTGTATGGTTTCTAATTTTATTCTGTTCCAGTACCTGTTTTCAATTTCTAGAATTCGGAAATTTATGAGTTTATCAAATGTGTGTTTGTTTAAATTTAGGTGATCCGCAAAGTGTGAGACTGTGGTAGTGTTATTTTTCCATGCTTGTTCGTGTTCTTTGATTCTCTGTGTCTTCATACACATATTCTCGCAACGCGATCGAAATGATCATAAGTTCATTAAAATTGATACCAGACAATATCTTTAGTCATTTATCATAATAAAAAGGTATCTACATCACCAACAATCCAATTAATAATTATCTTAAAAATGGCTTTTCATTCCTTATCAAAACTTGTCCTCTGATAGCATCGAGAACTCTTTATAAAATAGCTTCAGGCTGTTCTAGGGAAAGACCGACTGCATAGATCGTAATGACATTGGCGAAAGCGACGACCTTGTGGTACTCCTGCTTTGACAGTTTGAGGATCTGATCGGTGGAAACCGACCGTGACCCAGTAGGATCTATCTTGAAGGATATTGGTTATTTGGATTATTTGGAAGTTGGTTGTTATCAGATAAAAAGGTGAGGCTGATTATTTGAGTTTGTGGGTTAATGCCATCTTTCAAATCCGGTCGAATGCTTGGGCAACATCTAGAAAGATGGCTATCTTCTGATATGCGAAGTAATTGGTGGTGTGGCGACGAGTTATGTAAATCCAAGTTGTTCCATGGAAATTGCGTTAGTGGAGATATTACAGTGTTTGATTCAGTGGGAGTGGGAGTGGGAGTGGATATTACGGAGTTTGTTTCTCCCTCATGCCCTTGATTATTGAACGTAGAGTAGGTCATTTTCTTTTGATGTACCTGCCAAAGAATCTGCAAAGGATAATTCAATTCTTAATAAACTAATACCTGCTCCTGTAAAAACGGGTTTTAGAAGTACAGTTTGAACTATGGTGCTACAGAATGGCACAGACTTTTTTCCTTACTGTAACCTTAACTGTTCTCCTTAATTTTTACGTATTGTTCATTATTTCCATAACCGTATCCCGGCGATTAACTGAGGTCAAAGCCAATAAATTTACTCACTTTACGTTTTGTATTGAAAATAACAAATGTTATCATCAATGTGTGAGGCGTCGGAGAAGAACTTTAGGAGCATTTGCATAGTATAAACGTATATTGTAATTATTATGAATCAATAATCAGGATGTTTATTGAATACTTTTGTAAATGCTTTGTAAATAAAACTACAAAAGTTTGTATGTTTAGAAACAATGTTTTGTGAGTCACTAATTTATGAACAAGAAGTAATGTTACTCATTATTTATTATACTCTTAAAAAATTATTTTAATTGTAGCGTCAGCTGTTGATCAAAGTTTGGGGCAAAGACTCTTTCGTTAGGCTCTTCTGTCCTGGTAAAAATATTTTTTAATTTATTTCTTCATGGTTAGCATATATACTTTCAGAGTTTTTAAAACTATATTTTTAATATTAGGATTGACAGCACTGTTTAATTATCCACAATTTAATTTTTTCATCAATTTTTGTTTGTGCTCAAATTGTTTCTCTTATAATATATGTCAGTAATTATACTAATTTATAATATGATAGTTCAATTTTTATTATTTTATTGCTGTCTAAATTTATATTTGGGAGGATCTGAGGTAGAAAATATTTTGCTCAATTTTTACACCTTCAGTTAGACGTTGAAATTAATGGTATGCAAGTCCTTATTATATTTTCGAAGCGTTTAGAAATTTTAATGATTGAAGGTCAAGCATATTTTGGATCACAAATAACTCGTTTTCTTCGTACTGCTTCTCTGGTTTTTTATGTACGTTAATGCACAGTACGTTATGAATAGAATGTACTAGATTGATTTATGTATACACATACATTTTGAAATCTTTTATCTTAAATGGTAGTGTGAAGGGGTATTAATAATTCATTTTTATAAGCTAATCTGCGAAGCAAGGCGTGTAATGCACTTCATTATTACGAATATATAATTATTAATTGAACATCGAGAAATTACGTATCGTGTAAATGCTTTGTGTTCGAGCTCAGACCTTGTGTTAAACTGAAATATGACATAAAAATAAGTTAACAGCGACCAAATACATTTTATTATCAAAAGGTAAAAGTGGGCGATATTGTGTTTTGTAAAATGCCTTTGAAATTACTGTACACTGGTCTGATTTACACACAGTGGAATATTGCTGATGGGCCTATTTCTGAAAGTAGATGCCAGATTTTGGAGACGCAATCTTGGGTAGTCGTATGTCCCTGATGTGATCAAAGAGGGCACATCTCGATTTCTCGCACTAGTATTCTCACAGGAAGCTGGTGTAATTGCTCGTGACGTCCATGCTCTGAAAACAAATTATTTCCCATTAACTTTTTATAATCATAGGAAAAATACTTATATTTATTCAGTTTTAGAAATTTTGTTTTGATATTATGGTTTTGTTAATAAGAAATTTTTAGTGATAGTTAAAATCTATTCTGATTTTCACAATCAGTATTGAGCCATCCAATTGCAAAGAGCATTCTAAAACAGAAACAAGCTGCTTAACCGGCCTTCTCCATAATTTATTTATCACATCACATTAGATAGGAAATGTTTTATCTTCAGGGTAAAATGGAATTTATTTTGTTTACACCCGCATTTCCATCCAAAGTGTCAATTTAAATTCACTCTTAAAAAATGTTACAAACTTCTAAAGGCATGCACAGTGATCGAAAATTATCACTTTTCGCCAATGAACATACACAGGGAAATTTCATATACAGTAGATCGTCGCTAATCCGAAACCCGAAAATAAGAAATTTCGGATAATCCGAACCAAATTCGGGATGGAGGAAAAATGAACAAAAATTAAATGTATATTTGTAGGGTAAAGAAAGGATTTTAGAATTAATGTTCTGAAGAAGAAGAGAATCTAATGAGAATCTAATGTTACTGAACGACTTATTATTATTATTATTATCTTACATTACTCACAGTATCTACTGGTCGGTATGTCAACCACACACAGGTATGATGACCAGGTGCGTGGTTGCTTTACTGAAGGTTCAGATGGCTTCTGACAATACGGCATGTATTCAAAATTACTGTCTTTTGCATGTTATATACATTCCTGGTATCCAAGTGAAGACACTCCAGTGCCCGAAGTGTCATTTTCGGGATCACTCCTGTAGCTGATATTATTATAGGCACAGTTGTCACTTTACTGAAATTCCACTGAGTTGCGACTTCATAGGCGAGATCGGCATACTTCTGGATCTTCTCTTGATATTTTCCCGATATGTTGTGGGTATTGGGTATTGATATATCGATAAGGAAAACCTGCTGTTGGTTTCTATCAATGTACGTTATATCGGGTCTATTGCCGCCGACATGTCTGTCAGTGATAATGGAACGATCCCAGTAGAGTGTGTACTCACTACTTTCAAGCACATTCTGAGGCACATATTTATAATACGGCACGGAAGTGGCGAGTAAGCCTGTTCTCAATGCCAATAATTGGTGTACCTGCTTCGCTACTTCATCATGCCTCTTTTTGTATTCCACCTGTGCGTGGCTGCTACATCCACTTGTCACGTGTTGGATAGTTTCGCTTGCAGCCTCACATCTTCTACACGAGTCGGAATGAATGGTAGAATCTCTCAGAATGTGTTTTCTGTAGTTCAATGTTGGTACCACTTGGTCCTGGATAGCTATCATGAAGGCTTCTGTCTCCGGAAAGAGATCCCCGTGCTGGAGCCATGCGTGCGACGCAGAGATGTCGACTTCTGGTTTACTCAGCTCGTGAGGGTACCTTCCATGCAGTGCCTTCGCTTTCCATAAGGTTATCTTCTCTTCCGTTTCAATGATTGGTTGAACAGGCGGATCAAGCTTTTTCAAGTTCAGAGGACTATAGTTATTATCAACTGCGCTCACTGCTTGCTGAACTCTCCCACAATGTTCCAAGAAGTATCTTCTAAGTGAAGCAATTTGAGAGCTGTGTAGATTTATGAGATCTACAATACCTCGCCCTCCTTGCGACCTTGGAAGGGTAAAACGCTCAGTACTTGAATGGGGATGATGTTTTCGGTGTTGAGTCATAGCGGTTCGAATTGTTCTCTGGAGGTTGTCGAGGTCGGTATTGCTCCATTTAATAACGCCAAAGGAGTATGTCAGCACTGGAATAACAAATGAATTGATGGCCTGCACAAGGTTTCTAGCAGAGAGTTGAGTTTTTAAGAGTCCATGCAATCGTTTACACACTTCAGTTGTTAGTATGTTCTTAGTAACAGTGTGTTTGATTCGGAGTGACTGTTGGAAACCCAAGTATTTGTAAGTTTCATGGGGTTCCATGAAGGTAATCTTTGGTTCATTATCAGTTTCCAAATTTATAACTTGCATATGACCCCGAATGATATTCACTCTCCTGCACTTATCCAAACCGAATTTCATCTTAATGTCGTCAGTGAACTTCTCCGTCACGTTTATTAGTTGCCGCATATGACTCTCAGTGTCTGCATAGAGCTTCAGGTCATCCATGTAAAGGAGATGTGAGACACGAAGAAGAGTTGAGTTCCCCTTTTTAAGAGCGATTCCATAATTAGATGAATTAAGTAGAGTAGAGAGGGGATTCAAGGCTAAACAGAACAATAAAGGGCTTAAAGAGTCACCCTGGAAAATCCCTCGGCGGATGTGTATAGTATCTGTGTGGACGGATTGTTTTCCATTAGAGAGATACAGTTTTGTATTCCATCGACTCATCGCAGTTTTCAGGAAGTTTTGGATAAACGGGTGGACCTTGTATACATCCAAACATTGAAGGAGCCAAGAATGGGGCACGGTGTCGAATGCTTTAGCGTAATCTATGTAGCATGCGTACAAGTTTCTTTGTTTTTCAAGCACTTGCCCCATAATTACAGAGTCTATAATGAGTTGCTCCTTGCATCCCTGAGATCCAGGTCTACATCCTTTCTGTTCATTTGCTAAGATATTATGTTCCTCAATGTGTGTCATCATCATTTGTGAAACACAAGATGTTATGAGTTTGTAGAAAGTTTGAAGGCAGGTTATAGGCCTGTACTTCGAGGGGTCTTTAGTGTCACCCTCCTTTGGTAACAAAAATGTTCTACCTTCAGTGAGGAAGTAAGGTAGATTTTCTGGATTGTGAAGAAAATATTGAATTATATTAGCTATATGATGGTGAGTGCTGGTAAATTTTTTGAGCCAATAATTGTGGAGGCCATCACTGCCAGGTGCCTTCCAGTTATGTGCTTTGTTCAAAGCTGCTTGGACAATTTCTACGGTGATGATTGGTTCACCCATTAGAGGAATATCTCGGTGTCTGTCATATTCCATTTCAATCCACGTCCTATCTGGGTTGTGGGACACAGCAGATGACCAGATAGGCTTCCAAAAGTCCTCTATTTGTGACTTTGAGGGAAGCTTTGACTCTTCCATATCATTTACAAGCCCTTTGCCCTTTGACATATTCCTGTAGAATGCTTTCTGGTTTCTGTTAAAAAGAGAATTCTGTTGCTTCCTCGTAGTGCAATTCCTGTAGCGTCGAAGGCGTTTTGTTAACGCCAAAAGCTTTTGTCGTAGGGTGTCAAGATGTTCTGTTATTGTTGAATTCAAGGGCTCGTGCTTCGTATGTATTTTTGTATTGATAAGGATGTTATTCACCTTTCTTCTCAGTTTTTCTGAGGTATTTCCATTTTTAAATTGTGTGAGTCTCCCAATATCTCTCCTAGTGCTTTCTATACGATTCACCAGCCGTCTTTCCCAAGGTGGCATTCTTTTTTCACTTCGATCATTGTGGGCAGTTGCTACGCGGCTGAAAAGCTTGGAACCGTTACATCTTGAAGCCACAACCGCAGCACAATAAATTGCTGTGTGTACTTCTTCGAAAGATGGTCTTTGTTGTAGATGTTGTGGCAGTACTTTCTCATTCAAGACGCTGATTGTTCTTGCTAATTTCTTCGAGCAATTTTGTCTGGGAATGAGATAGCGGTTCAGTGGGTCAGTTCCTTCAAATTCCGCAAGTGCGACTGCAAATTCATTGCGAATTTGCACCTCTTCTCTACTCTTATCATCCATACTTTCTGACATGCTTGTTCCATTGTCATCGTGAGTTTGCACAGCTGATATCTCCACTGCCCTCAGATTACTAGGTTCTGAGGAGTTAAGCATGTTTCTCACTTCTTCCTTGATTGCTTCCAAAACTGGGGCAGAGAGGAGATTTTTCTGAACAATTGCTCGACGCTGGTCCGCTATTCTTTGCTTATTATTATTATTATTATTATTATTATTATTATTATTATTATTATTATTATTATTATTATTATTATTAGTTGTCGAAATGAAACGCAGTAATTTTCACTTACAAGCAAAATGGGCAATCTTCATTTGCCGTAAGGAACTGAATCTGCTTGATGATCTGATCGCTGCGCTTTGTTACTATTTCCTCACGCACGCTACGTTGCATGGTCTGGTAATCCTGTAGATTTTCCTATCTAACGGGGAAGAACACCGCCAGCTCTCACGATATTACACGCACTACATTTATAGGATTAATGACCTTAGCTTCGTTCACTTGCCCGGAAACATGAATAAAACAATCAATCAATCAATCAATCAATCAAAACCACTTCGCCACGGGCCTGACAACTAACCATCCAAACGAGCAGAGTACTTTGGTGGTAAATACGGAACCACCTCACCGCCTCCCCCGCCTTGGTTTACGCCCCTCCTCGTTCCGTCCCTATCACAGTTCTCAGCTGATCGTCCAGCGCACTCTTAAGACCACAACGAACAGTGTTCTCATCACTCGCTGTAGTGAGATACCTCAAAGACAATATCACCTACAAGTATTAGTGGCAGTGTAGACGTACTTGCATTATTATTCGTAAATGTGCATATATTCGTATGATTTATTCTTGTAAGCAATGTAAGAATAATTGAATTAATAAATGAAGCACACTTTTCTATGTTGCATGTCGAAGTCCTTTGAAAATATGAATCAATAGATTGATTTACGTTCTCTTGTATTAAGAATATTGCAACTGGATGGCTCACTTCCGTGAATACGACTTACTTTTTCTCAAGAACAACATCGTTAGCTTTGCGAGTAGGCAATTTATATATTCCCGTTTCCAAACTAATAAAACAGTTCACATACTTTTTTGTGGCACAAAGTGTGATGATAACAGCAACCACAATCGCAATTCCCAAGAGAGAGACAACCCATAGCTGCATGGCCAAACCATCTGTCCGGAAGCTTCTTGATGTTTCCACATCTACCTCGATCTTCATATGTGTGTCACATTTTTTAGGTAAAATGTTCTCGTGGTACATTGCATCTGCAAAGGCGATGACACTTTTCCATTTCGAGGAAGGAAGGTTTTCTGGATTATCGGGATCCAATCTTAACGCTCGTACCTGTCGAAATATTCAGTTATTTAAACTTTATTTACGATAAATTAAAATTACAACTATTATTTTCTGAGAATGAGACTCAGTAGCAGTACATTTTAAATAATACATGACTTAATATAAATATTACAAACTGTCGCAAAATTGTGTTGAATTTAGCTGGAACAGACAAATAAGCACAACCGAATGCAAAATTGTCGAAATAAATTGCTGGTTTAGTATCTCCTTTCCAGATTATTTAATTGTATGTATAACACAATGTGCGATTACTAAAGCTAATATAATAATTAAACTTATTTAACTTATAAACTTATATTTATTTATCTAATAGATTTGCAATGTTTGAAATAAATATCACTATATTCACCACCATACTTTTAAACTAAATTAATTTATTTCTCAGGAGACTCAGAATACATGTTACGAACGTCTAAGACATTAGAAAAGTCAAAGAAGAGTACTTTTCTCAATGAATAAAATGTGGTGGGAAATTTCATAAAACACAATTACACGTGTGGCATTTGCTCCTGTTAAGTATGCAAATCAATGTACTCTGGTGTTAGGCAGGAAAATGTCTTGGCACAGTCTAAGAGATTTCATGTTCAATGGTTTTTACGTGCTAAATATTTACTCCACTCTAAAAACCTTAAATGAATACACTGATTAATTTGAAAATAAATATTCTTTATGTATCGAAAAAGAATCTCCACTCGAAAGCAACCGATGGTGTTGGGTTGCGAATTTTGGGAGAACTGATGGAACGGACCTTGGGATAATGGTACCTGGTTTTCACACACACAGAAATTAATTGTGTCTCGGACGGGGGGAGAGATTTGTGATCTCAATTTTTTGGACTCAATGAAAAACTATGTTTGATAAAGATAAAAAGAACTTCGTTCGTTTTTACGTCGAAAGTAAAAATTAACGAACTATTATCGGACAGAAACTCTTCCAGCTATGAGAGGGCTTGCATGTTTGTCAATACTTCTGCTCACTAGCTGTTAGTACTAAAGAAGAATATCCCAAAGTATAAAGATGAAATAAAGCTACTTAAGACCAGATTATATTTCAATTAATGACAAACCACACGTGTATTCGTCCATTTGGACAATCTGGCACATCGTGAAACATAGAATTAGAAGATCATAAACAACGAGGCATTACAGTTCAAGAATTTCAGTGGTTCAGCCCAAAGATCAGCAAAATTGTGCTTACCTGTACAATGTGCTTCTTTCCTGCTTTCACATGGTCCGTTAGGAGGGCGCAGAATTCATTAGGCCAAGTCATGCATGGATGATAAGGAGTTGGACCACCATGAGATCTTGGAACCTCGAAAATCCCGTATTGTTTTTCCTTTTTGTAACTGGCATTCAAGGCTGTATAACGCAGCATGTACTTGATCTCACTCTTGCACTTCTCTTTCGGATGCGTCCATCGTATATCAAGCCAGCCAGTACCAGACGTTGCCACATAGAGATCTGTGATATCCGGAGGATGTTCTATAGGAAACGAAATATTTCTGTTATAATTTTGTTCTTCAATTACTTAATTCAGACTGTTTTAATTTATTAATAGAGGAACACACATTGTAATGTAGCGAACTATTTCAAATGATATCGAGAAAATTTGAATGTGGAGTATGTCTCATCTGGGCAACACAGTAAGTGTACATTAAGCCGAGGAACTCTGTGTATATACTGCTTTATTTAACAATATTTTTCTTCTTCTAGTAAAGAGACATATAAACGTGCAGTATTAAGAGAAAATTATTATGATCATTTCACATAAATTGAAAATTCCTTTACTATAAATTCCATAAAATTTACCTTTTTTTTCAAATACATCACAACAGCTGAAATGAATTTGTTAATAGCGCTTTAAACCTAATATGAGTTTAAATGAGTCAAAATGGATACCCATGTTTCATTTTATTTCAGATATAAAAGAAACGTTTTCCCAATGACATCCGTGGTCTGGAAGAGGAACGAGATGGATTTACGAAGCGCGAGAGAGCAGTGACAGAGGGCGCTTATGGAAGTGGAGATGAGGTAAACAACGGAATGCTTCTCCGGCCCACACGCGCTTCGCAACTGTCACTTCAAATACGCCTAATGAAAGTAACAAAGAGTGGCGTCATTCGGACTCTACATCACAATGTATATCCAGAAGTATTGTGAAACTACGGTTTTTCTATTTCATCATTATAAAAGAACCTTTTCTGTTGCAAGAAATTGTTCATATTCGTGCATTTTACGGCACAAATGATGATTATTTTATTTATTAATTAATTATATTTTATGTTACGAATGATTGCGTCATCACACATTCAGCCAATCGTAACGAGAGAATCGGGGGAGGTGGAGCTAAACGGAACAGCCAACCACCGTTTACTCGCATGATGTCAAATACCCGAGTTGTCACAGGGAAGTTGTTTCGCAAAATTAAGTTTGATTCTCTTATAAATGTATAATGCTTATATATTTGCTACGAGAAATATAGTATGCAACTCGTTTACAATGTTGATTTATTACATTCGTAAAAATTTGAAATCTCGCTCCTGAAGTCGCTTGTTTTCAAAACATGTACTCATGCAATAAAGCTTAACATTATAAACCTATTGCATAAACTACTATTTTATCTACTACCTGCTTCCTAGACAATACTGGGACTGTTGCCAATAAATTTAGAAATTTTTGCACACGCTGTCATGTCGAAATCTACATAGTGCTTCCCAGCGCAGCAATTATGTGTGGTATTTTAGAACACATCTAACGAACTCCGTAGTTTCTGACAGACCTCTATTCCGTTGTAAAACATGTTTTTAACTCGAATTATTCTTTCCGTATTACTTGTATTGGATACAGCTGTGGCATTCTTTTAGTTAAATGTTGAAGTGAAAAGATTCCAAGTGAGTAACAGAATATTAATGTCTTTATAGTATTTTTTCAATTTCTAAAAATTGAACATCGTGCTTTTTATATTAAAAAGTCTAGTAACAAAATCTAGTACGTATCTTAATAAATCTATCTCTGTACTTACCACCACACGTGTGTATCGGTTTCCTAGAAGTATAATTTTTGTCGCCATCGAGGACTTGAATATCGTACTCAGATTGCGGTAGAAAACCTCTTAAATAATAAAGGTTTGTGCGATTTCTGTGTTGAGTAACATTTTGTATGTCACTCCATGAATTGTCCTGTCGTTTCTGAAAAGAAAACCAACAAATTTGAAAAAAAATGTTCAAGATGGTCATTAACTGATTATTTAAAACAGAGAAATGCTATAACAAGTAAGAACAGAATACACAATAGTGAGAAGGTTTCCGAGTCCTATGGTTAAACTAGGCGAACACAAAATGGAAAAGGATGGATGATTTCCATCGAAAAAATCTATTAGTAAATGATTTTGCCTCTATAGGTGCTAGGGTCGATCTGTATATTTTCTGTATAAAAAATCGGACATGCCCAAATGTTTTCAAGCCGAAATCTGGCTGTCTGGACTGCACATTTTCTGTTCTTCCAACCTACATGAAAATTGCATCTTCTGAAAGGGCCTATGGCTTCCGTCAGCGACCGGGAACGATGGCCTCAGATATCACATCCACAACGAAAGGGTGTCAACGACTCTTTAGAACACTGGGAAGATGAAATAATGAGATCGCTCTAGGTTCTATTATTCTATCGTCTGTTCAATTGATGTAAGACATTTGAGCTGCGCACAGGTCGTGATCATTTTCATTTATTTCATTATTAAAAAATTGAAGTTTTTAATCAGTATATCTGTTTTTTAATAACAACCCGTTATTTCCTTTGCACATTAGAAAGGCATAGTCATAAAACGAATGTATTTCATCGTATTTAAGCCAGCGGAGAGGGAGGCTTCATCGGTATAACAGTTAGTGTATCGAGCTGTTGTACCCAAGTTTGCGTGTTTAAAACCGATCGAAGCCATGGATTTTAACGACAAAATTTCTTTGTACCCTTTCCTTCCGAGAGGAAATGAAGTTTCATGTTGTAGATTTGCTGCATGTAAAAGATCCTCAAGCCTAAAAGAAGCCCCTAAACTAAATTCTATTCTCCTAATTCGCGCCCGAATGTTACCTTCCTTCTCCGCTAGACTGCGGAAGAAACATAGCGAAATTGGCGTGGTCAGACGGAAGACCAGGAGTAATGGGTTGAGTCTCGCCTTATAAAATGAGACATTGTCCTGTCTTACACATAGCGAGTATCAAACAAATAAATAAAAATAGATGTGTTTAACTACGGACATTAAGATATGATGACAAAAAAGGTAAAGACTTCGACGGAAGGAGTATTGAACTTTTGGGTTATTGGGCGATTAGTATGAATATGAAGTTATTGCATGTAAAACTAATTATAAAGATTAGCCTAATGTCCTATGAGAGACTGGCTGAATGAGAATTATGAGTATTTTGCAAAAGCCTAATTGTTTAAGTAGAGGAATGTGGAAATATTTTTTCCTTTTATTATATTCATTTTTAAGCATGCTGGGAGCACAAATCTACGTTAAAAACATTAAAACAATTTTCTCAAAAATATATTAGTTATCGTAATGTCGCAAACCAGTAGATTCGCGATTGTAACAATACTCCGCTGATCGTGATAGTTTTGCCATTATTCTTTTTGTGCATTATCTACACTAGTATACTCTAAAGAGCCAAAAATATTGGTACACGTGACTAATATCGGGTAGGGCCCCTGCGCAACACGACGTGGCATGGACTCGACTAATATCTGAGTCGTTGCCGTCATGAGCGCAGTATTGTGATTGGTTCCAGCTCTCTTTATTTCAATACGCATGGCTCTACCTGTTTTTTGTTTGTTTTGGCTTTTCAGTGTATCACATCTCATTTCCTCTTTATTCTTACCTTGAACTTCCATGTGATATTTTTTGAGCATGAAGGACTGCATTTTAAATCAATGACTAAGGTACGAGCATATGATCGATATTCTGTAACAGACACAGCTTCTGAAACAAGAGAGATGTACATAAATACATATCTCCTTCTTTATTGAAAAAATAATGTCATGTTAACATCCCAATCGCGAATGGGAATTATATTATTATATTAAAATAATAATTTGAGAATACATAATTAAAAAATTGTCTATATTTCACGCACAACTACTGAAACACTTCATATTTTTTAAAAAATGGACATACTATTCTTTCAATGTCGCTCTTTAAAGAATATATTATATTTAGTAAAAACTTCTGCCTCCTATGTTGCTGTTGTAAGAACTCTCTAGATATATTTTCAACCTATCCAATTTTCAACAAATTAGAGATTTTAAAGAAAATGGGACTTGCGCCATTCCCTTAAACACCTTATACGTTATCCGAGAACAAAGTGTATTCAAACAATTTGGAGCCATTTATGATAAAATATTGAACTATTCACGATGTAAATATTGCGAACAACACAAGACAGAAAAAGAAAATCATCTAAAAATGAAAATAGCAATGGATCTGAGCATTACACAAACTTCATTAAACCTAGAATATATATAACATGGGTGTTTTTCAACTTTTGAACTTTTTCCAGTGTTAGTTTGGTGGAACTTTTTGTTTTCGTTTCTTCTAATTCGCAATTGTTCTCTTTTCTGTCTATAAACAATCGCATATGGATTTTGCATTTTAGGTAAACATAAGCATTTAATTCTTGAAATGTTTACGTGTTTTATACAAGTCGGGAGTATTTCACCCATCACTGAACACAAGTTTCGTACTTTCTCTTCAACATTTCTCGACCAACTGTTTTCGTGGTAAATACTCTAACCCCTCATTTGTATTGTGTGAAAGAAAATTACTAAATCTGGATTCAGGCCATCTGGATTCAGGTAAATTGCAAGTTTTCGTGAGATTAAAGCATTGAGAACGTTGACCACATAGTGTATCTAAGAATGATTTTGGGTTCCGGAAAAGTACCTTTCTATAAATGAATTATTAGTCCGTTTCCGCAGAAGATATACAGTATATGTCAAAGACGAAACCAAATAATGGAAAAAGAACAATTTTTGGATGTGCGAACTAGAATCTTGATATGCTGTAGATGGTTCAATAAATTTGAAAAAAAAGCCAGAAAATGGTGAACAGGAAACATTACCACTTTGTATCATGGTTTCATTGGAGAACACTGGTTATTGTCTCGTAGAAATTTTACAATGGATAACTTTTTCAGGGATTTTGATATTTTTGAAAAATTGTTAACACTGGAAAAACAGCAGTGGAGACTTTGAAAAAAGAGAGTATGAAAGTTATTTCCTTTGAAATTTAGCTAAATAACAACCGATATTTATTCAATATGTTTCGGCTTTAAGGCCTGAATGACATTCGTCAGGAAGGATCCGCATCCTCCATACCATTCTGTTGGGCACAGTTTTTCTGTAAAAGAATCTGAAGGAAAGATGAAGATAGAAATTTACTTATTTACCAAAATCGAAGGTGAAGAAGATAAGATTGACCAAAATGTTTGTAAATACACGTGAAAGAGAGAAACAAAATGCAGTGAAATAACATGATGGATGTTGGAGCCCTAAATGCATTTATTGTTTTTTGTTGTTGTTTGGGGATGGCGGGAAGTAAAAACTACCATACCATAAGAAATAAAAAAAGACAATAAGTTTTAAAACAGTTTTTTTTAATTCGACGCTGCATGAAGACAAGGGGTAAAAAATCATCAATACTCAAAGACCAAACAGGGACGTGGCAATATTCGTTGAATTCAGACAAAAAAATTGCAGGAAGTAATTCAAAGTTAAGGAATGTTGCGATGGTACATTGTTCTTCAAAGAAATACAAAAAATGTAAGACAATGTGCTCAGCATGTCTAAACCCTATCGGAAGGGTTTTCACCCCTGATATGTAAATAAGTCTAACAGGGCATGCATCCTTGGGTTAACTCTTTGATTCTTCTTTAAATTATTTATTGATATCATGTTTACAATCATATTTGTCAAATTTACTATTTATGGAAATTAAATTGGCTAATTAACCTTCATCCTGTATTGAGGCATATTGATATCCCAAATTAAATTGTATTAACGTTTTCATGATCACAAATGTGTTATACCTGACCATCTTGTACTATTCATAGTTTACTTTAGTTTAAAAAAAAAAGAAATTTAATAAATGTAAATATTACCTTTGATGTCTGCGGTGGTTCTCCTTAAAATCACTATCACCAACAATGAAGCAAAAAGATAACCCTTCATGCCGTCTCCTAGGAACAAAATCCTCGAAGCCTCACATTCTAAGACTAGTATAAAAGACGAACATTCCAAACACGCAGGATACTCACTTCAACGTCACACGTTATATCTTACTGCGGTTGATGAGGAAGTTTTTAATGTGTTCCAACTTCCGCGTTTTAAATACCGATTTGGTCACTGGTGAACATTTAGTAATAAATGTGAGAAAGACTACAGTTACCTCATTGCAGAAACAGAAGCATTTGAAAGAAAACTTACATTTGACTCAAAGTATGCAAAGATTATGGGTTTGAAATGGCATTTAAAATAGCATCCACAATATATTTTGATCACTAACTAATTCACTTCTTAATTAATAAATGAAACATAAAGAATACGTATTACACGCGTATTAATTTTGCTTTTTGTGCTTATAAATAAATAAAAAAGGCTTTCTGAAACTTCATGTAGATAAAATTTCGTCGACTATTAACTTTACATTCCTTCCTTTCCTTTCCTTCGTATTCCTATCATTATAAAAGCTTCTGTATTCCATCAACTGCGTGATATCTCATCACTTATTACCCCTTTCATGCAAACACTTTTAAATTCAAAACTGATTATACCACAAGAGAGCGCCAACTAACGCGGGTAATTTCTCCGTTTCCTTTGACTATCTGTAGACTCTCGTCTTCAGAGTAAAGGTAAGAAAAAAGCTTTGCTTGACGATCATTGCGCCTCTGATGAGTATTTTTATGTTGAAAATTTTTAATAATTAAATTAATTCAAAGAAACCCCGACAAGGATTCGATCCTGGATATCCTGGTTTACGCCCACTTGCTCAAACAAATTTAATTATTAAAATACATTTGTTACTCAATAACATGATCACAACGTGGAATTCTTTATTGTTGCGGAACATATTTCCGAGCGTATTTGCGTCCAAAAAAACTGACAGCGGGTTTACCAAAATATATATGAAAATTTATAGTGCTTTGCGAGTTCATAACGAAAAGCATTTTAAAGACACTTTATGTGATTTCTGTGAGTAACCCACAGCACTGTAGTGCCTTAAAACTCCCACAAACTCGTGCTTTCAAGAGTTGCCAGATTCCGTGGCGCGCTGGTTACTTGCGGTATCCGCGGCATGAAGAGTCTGAGAGTTCGAATTGCACCTTGGGCATGCTTTATAGTGTTTGGTTTATAGTGTTTAGACACGGTGCTTGGTTTATAGTGTTTAGACACGGTGGGGTATCTACCTTCAACACGCTATTCCTTTTCAGACATATTCCTCTATGAATGGTGCATGAATGTGACTGCCTCCCTACAGCAACTGTCTCTAGATCCATGGCTGGCACAATAGTCAGTCCTTGTGAGGTAACAATACAGTTCCTAAGTGTCGACAAGCTAAAAGAACCAGTTATTGGAGTAGCCACCCATTAAAAATTCCCAAGAATTTAAGTGCAGTCGTGATATCAATAGGAGTTCTTGAGGAAGTACCTAAAGGAGAAAGAATTCACTTGTCACTAATAGTTCGCAACAATCCGTGTTGCCATCCTTGGGTAAGGAAATTATGATGTCTAGGAGCAAAAGTTGTCTTTTGTTACTGGGGTTTATTCAACGCCACCTAGATAGATGTTTTGGGGGATGATATTTTGATTATCTTAAATTTTAGTAACATACGAGAGCTTTAGTGGGAGATTTCCTGAATGAGACATTTGATGGCATCGATCCCCGAGATTGCTGTAGGAATATGCGCTTTCGGCGAACTTTCCAGCTTCTGCCATGTCGCCGGAGTTTGATTGAATGATGAATGATTAGTAAATCCGGGCCAACTGTTAAGTTCATTAGTACCATAAGTGTAGTGCAGGTTTTGTTCTCGGGAGATGACGGCGATCGTCCCACGCGAGGTAGAGGTTCATGCGCTGACCTACCGTCAGCTAGCGGAGTTTTGTCTTACCAGGTATCGCCCACTAGGGCACCTCCCCAGTCGGGACAAATTCTAATCTCCCAACCGGTCCCCTGCATGAATAGTAGTGTAGTGATTGCGTGTGTAAGGGGCGAGGATGCGGCAGGGAAGAGGAAGAAAACATCACGCGTGAGCCGTGGTGCGTTTGTTGCGTACTGCTCTGGTATTTGTCTCTTATCCTCTTCTGTCTTTCATTATTTTTTAAGTTATCATTTTATTGATTTGTTTAATGAGAAATTACACTTTTGTAATGAATGGGTACTTCATATATTGCTAAGGTTCAAACACTTCTTTAAAATTTCAGTGTTTACGGAAACTAAAAAATGCATTAATACAAACATGCGTCTACATTTTCAGAAGGGGGGGTCAAAAGAAGGAAATCAAAACAAAATAATCTTGAAATTAAATTTCAAATTATATTGTTCATGAAATTGGCTATTCAATAATAGTATTACAGTAATCTTATATTATAACCATGAATAATATCTAATAATAACACATTTAATAATAATTTTCTTAATAGAAATTGGATCAAACAGACGCCGTTCTCGCCATTTTTATTTTCCTTTTTAGGACAAATTCACGTAGGTGATTTTCAAGTAGAGAATGTAGTGAAGGCGAAATTCACTAATGTGCTCTTTGAACGGCTAAGTAATTGTATGTTTCAGCCTAAATTACACTTTTATTTCCACATTTGTACATCAATAACATTTGTATATAAAATTATTAGTGCATTTCCTCTCAAGTTAGTACCATTTTGCATTGTTTCATATACAGAACTGAGTCCTGTAAAATAGTTTATATTTTATACAAATCTTCGTCACATTCGGACATCCGGAATTTAGTATTCACTCCTTAAATACGATGTTTTTAACATCCGTGTTTTGAGCGCAGTGTTTTTACTTGGTTGATATTTTATTTTTGAATTTAAAATAAATACTAATTACAAATTAAAATAATTTTTACTTATCCATAATTATCACCATTATACTTATAATGTTACTCTATACTTATCCATTCTTCACCCAAATATTACCAAAAAATAAATATAAGTTGGTAGAGTTTTAAATAATTGTAGTTATTATTTTTATATTATGCATTAAAATAATAAAATTTATTATTCTGTAAATTTATTTACTCCTTTGTCAGCGAAACATCAATTACAAATTCGTTAACTTGACAACCCTGATGAGAAATGCCCCCTGAATGTTAAACACATGTGCTAAAGGTTACTAAAATTGTTTTGAAAACATCGATGGGTTGCGATCGATGTATTTTGAACATCGATTTTTAAAATTTGAGCATCGATGTTTCGAAGAATCAAAGTTTTGTTATTGATATCGCTCCCCAGTCTGTAGCACATCTAGTGGCAAGGATGACTTATCTTAAGTGAAGATGCGTGTCACTCGTAGTTACAAACTCATCAATTCTATTAATGCATTTTACATAATTTCCTTCGTTTTATTATTAATATTTACAAGACACTTAAATTGTTTAGGAAAATTACATTATTACTAAGGTCTGTTTATAAAAAAGGTGTTTCTCACCTTTTTAAAAACATGCTAATATTTTTATTTGCTTTGAAAAGTTCACTGACTTATTTTTGTAATTAAGTCAAAATTTATATTATGTGTGTTTGAGGAAATCTTTCTTGATACATTCCCTCACTTCACAATATATTTATAAATGAAATAATAAATATATTTTCTGTTAAAGCTCTTCACAACAAAAAAAAACTTTTTTCGAAGACCAGCATTATAAACAACAATATTAACTTTTTTGTTACAATAAATCGTTCGTAATAGGGAATTTTATGGCACAAATGACATATTAGATTTTACGGCACAAACCGCCAACATACATTCAGCTCACACATTCGCAGCGAGAGAATTGTGAGTCAGTAGCAGTAAACGGAACAGTCGACCACTGTTTTCATGCACAGGTGTTAAATAACAGAGACGTCACAAGAAAATTCTTTGGAAAAATTAAGTTTGATTTTCTTATAAATTTATCATGCTTTTATACACAAAATAGCGTATGCAATTCGTTTAGAATGTTGCTGTATTGTATTCATAGAAATTTGAAAACTCTCTCCGAATGCCGCACGTTTTCAAAACCTGTACTCATACAATATAGCTTAACATTCTAAACTAATTGCGTAAACTACTAAAAAAAACGTATAAAACTGCTTTTACCCAAAATGTCTAAATACGGTACCACTTATATTATCCTTTAACAGCAGAATGTGGAATTTTCTTTTTTTAGAGGTAGCTGGGGGTAATCGTAGATGTGGATAACCGGGAGACTCAAACTGGAAGGCATTTCTTCTATACGTACTGGACCGTATATGTTGTTTGAAGGTAAAGAGTTCTTTCTTCGGAAGCTGAAACCAAACAGAAGAGATTTCATTGCTATTTATTGTTAGAAGTAACCCTAAAGCAGCCATACACGACATTTCAACGTAAAAAGCACGTATATAATAAATTCGTACGTATTATCAACGTAAGTAGCGCGAGTACTTTGCAACCCTTCACATATTTAAATTTTGCAAAATGAGTCGAAATAACGATTGAGCAGTTAGAAGAAAAAGTGACAATTTTATCCCCAATTTTCAGATATTTGTTTAATGAGCAAATCTTTAAATTTTGTTTCTTTTACATGATACGCCCGGGACATTTTCAAAAATTTCTCAAACATTGTTCTAAGTATTTCTTCGTAGTGAGACAAACTCCTCTCAAAAAGACAAGACGTAAAATAACAGTGCAGCGGCAGTGAAGCTACACTCTAAGAACACAAGGACACACAAACACAAATGCACTTTCGCAACACCCCACTATCAACTGACGAAGAGGAGGGCCGGATGAGAACTTAAGTTGAAACGCAGTACTGTAGGATACAAGGCAACCTAACGAAAGGACGAGAAGGAAATCAACGAGAGTATAGATCTGTCTCGCCGTCACCGAAAATAAATCACAAAAACATTTGCGAGCAACTGAGGAAATCGATCTAATTTCCAAATTTCAAACTCGCACTATTACCAAAAACTTGACTGCCATCACTGCAGCGTAATTGACGGAAAATGATTCAAATTAGTTACGTAAGACTCTCCTCCAAAACATTTTTTTGAGCTCTCTGATGCACTCGCCAAATTCAACTTCTTCTCCATCACGTCTCCAAAAATGAAAAGGCGAAATGAAGAATTTTGTTTGAACTAGGGAGTATACACACAGGACGTTAAAGATATAAAATCTAACATTAACTTACTTAATATTAACTAAATGCTCCATCGGTTTAGTAATTGGAATTTGCCACCCGAAAATTGCGCAGGTGCATAGAATCGTCTGGTGCAGTAAGCAGTACGTCTGTCTGCCTACCAGCGTCAAGGCATATTCGAGAAAACCAGAAATATCCACATCCAACCTATTCCTCCATCAATCCCATTGAAGCACACTTAATCCACCCTTTAGACAATCTTCAAATCCCACTGCCAAGGCTCAAAATGATATAACAAACACCGAAACCAGGGAACTTTACAATTCCTTTCCATTAGAACCCCTTGTCAAGGTACAACTACCACCCCACCCTACTCTCTTACTCAAGTGCCTCCTCTTGCCTATTTGCTGAATACATCTTCACCCACCCAGATAGGGAAAAGTGCTGGAAAATGAGTATCAAAGAGTATTGTATGAAGCAACAAAAATATACTACTCACCTTGTTTTATAACAATACGTCGAAATACATTTTTTAATATTCAATATTTATGTAATACAAGCCTTATTCATAATAAATAAATGTATTAGTCTACCGAATGTTAATAAAATAATATAATAAATAAAAAAACATACTTTTTTACGAACGTGGACGAGAATTTTTTCGCAAGTATATAATAATTTGATGGTCTTACCTCGTGCAGAGGCAAGCAATGGCAATGAGCAGAAGGATGAAAGACATTCCTCCCACCAACACCAAGATCCAAAGGGGGAGCACGACGTCTTGCAGCATGAAGTCGCTCGCATGCCGAGCTGGTGCCTTGGTGTGCTCAGCGCTTCGCTTCGCGCTCACATTGACAAGGCTTTCTGCCACTTCGGAGTCCGCCAGCACGGTGATTCTCCGAGGCTCCCCCTCCGCATGCTCGTCAACGTCGTATCGTTTCGTGCGAACCTGCAAAACCACTTCGATTCAAACTCCGTTCTCCTTTTCTTCAGAATTAACACTCTGCAATTGATCGATTCATTCATTAGTGACTCAGAGCGGATACACTTCTAAGGTCATTATTCCTGTAAGTGTAGTCCATGACACCCCCCGGAACTTCTCCTGCTGGATGGTGAGATTCGGCGCCGACCTACCTTTGGCAAGCAAAGTTGTACCCTATCAGGCGTGTTCTACCAGCGGGGCAGCGCTCCCACGCCGGGACAACCTCCAAGTCCCCGACCGGTCTCCCGGCGTGTGTGGTAGTGTAGAGCGTGTAATTAAGTATGCATGTGTGAAATTATGGGGTGAAGATGTTTGTAATTAAAGGGACCGTGGCCCGTTTGTTAGTGTACAGCTCTGGTATTCACAAGGAGTTGATGGGAGAAACCACGGGAAACTATCTATCAGAGCACCCGGCCGCTAGAATTTGCCGCCAGATAACGGATAAATCCGGGCAACTGACGGACAAGCCAGTGCTGAAGATCTTGCCACTGTAGGGACTCGAATCTAGGACCTCCCAATCGGAGGCACTGCAGTAACATCAGTTGATGCCCTTAACCACTGATCTCTGGAGTTAGAGAGCATTCAGTTACTGGATATGATCCAGGAGCTGTGTTCCTTCATTTCGGAAAACACTCTCTCAATGAATTCAGTTAACTTAACGGTCCTATATCATAAACTCATTCTTTTGTTTTCCTAATTTTAAGGCCTGAATACATTTGATTTTCAAATTCGTTTGACAAACTATATATTCAATTTAAAACAATCTCAATATTGCTCTTTTAGATCAGGTAATATTAGAATACGATAATAAAAACATCGGATTCAACTGCGATGAGAAATCTGTAAAATTTAAAAATAATATTAGCTTGAAAATACGATTTAACTATTTTAGTATCAAGATAAATTATGCTGTATACATGTATTTGTCATTGAGTCAATTGAGAACATAATGGCAAAACATCTAAGCAATAGGAAGATAAGTCGTTTTACAGAATCTGTTGCTGGAATCTAAATTTGAGATATCAATTACGCTTTTGTGCGTTGAATTTAGAGAGCTAGAGAAGGGATAAATGCTACGCCTAAGCACTCTTCATGACGAAGCAACATCATCGTGGGAAAAGAGTAAATGCCAGAAATGCATCCTCCTTTCTGATCTCCATCAGATGCGTCGATGGTTTCAAATTTTTATGACGAAGTTTACGGCCCTGCAAATATTCATCGCCAACAAATATTGTCATGAAAAGAAGGAACCCTATAAAAATTATCTAAGGTATTAAAAACACTGTTTTTTAAATAACCTTTTCTGGCAACGTTTCAAATCTGAAACAGAACGTATGTATTTTTTGTTTCTCATAGGTGAAACGGAAGCATCATACTCAAACCACATAAGCCTTTTGAATTTCAACAAAAATTTAATTGTTCCGTTGTTCAGAGCATGCATTTAAAACAGGAGTTAGAAAAAAGAAAAAGGATATTCTAGGAGTCTAGAGCTACAAAATGCTAAGAGGCACAGTTTTGACACGTAATAAAAATATTTTTGGTGAGTTCTTGAACATGAGGGGGAATAAAAATGATATATGTTCATTGAAACTATGGCTGTTTTATCGTGTGAGTGGATATCCTTTCACTCTCTCGACCCTAAGACATATATAGTTTTCTTAATTGAAAAATGCATTTATGTAATACAGATCTCCCTTCATGAAGTAACATTTTTTTGTTAAAAAATACTTTATAGAAAATAAGCATGTCTTTATTGAATATTTACGGTTTTAAATATAAAGAGTATTCTTGTAAATTAATGTTTCCTACCATCAATTTCTATCTTGAATGTTTCGTTGGGCAGATAATAGTGCTTAATTTTCATTATTTCTTCGAAGCGTCGACTGACTAATGCTCTCATGACTTGTAATGCTTCAAACAATCGTAGATTAATTATCTTTTCCTCAATAAATATTGATTTACATACAACAGAATCGTGTATGTTGCATAAAGACAGTTAGCAAATATGAACCCAAAGAGATATTCAGTTATGCATCGTAAACGTTGCATAACTGCACCCTGGAGGCACTTAATACGGAATTTCGTAATCCTAATATTTTCCCGTTTTCATTAAAGACTTTAATTTCAATTACGGTAAAGTTGTTTGGTGTTTAAGATCTTAAAATTATAAAGACTTCTTGTGCTATTTACTTTCTATGTTTTCAATATCCTACTAGTAAAATTGTAATATAACTTTAAGATTATCACAGAAGAATGAACATTGGCTCTATGCAAATTCTTGTTCACAATTTACATTTGGTTTTGAAAAAATATCGTTTGAGCGTATCTGAAAATGCACAAATTTGAGGTCATTTTTACAAACAAAAAAAGGTTTTAATTTTCAAGCAACTTCTTCATAAATCATTTAAAGCACATGTACTTACAAATCCCTTGATGTATAAAAACGCTCAAATTGCCGATATTAACGACGTGAGGGATATTTAAATACAATTACAATTGTGCACATTATGAAAAATCAAAAGAATACATCAGAAAGGTGTGTAATTCAGAACATTATCCGTACAAAACTCCGTTAAAGAGAAAATGTTTAAAGTTTGTAGGGTTCCTACAAAGGTATCCCCAAAAATTTTCATTTATACATTTAAACTTCAATAAGTCTTGAAAACACCGAGGTCAATCGGGGAATATCAATTTGAGTGAAAATCTTGCCTAAGGATTAGCTGCTACCGTTGTTCACAGACGGACTGGTGGACAGACAGCCCGGCAGAAGTTTTGCCGTCAACCAATGTTTCGGCACAAAGAGGCCACAGAACGTGGATTCTGAGCTCAAAATGTGTTAGGAGAGGTACTGTCCTACATTTTGGAACAAGATTTATCCACTTTCTCGATATCATGGCGTCTTTTTTGCCGCAGTATTACAATGCATCATCTACACTATCTGGAATGAGAGCAAGAAAAATCTTATCAAGATAACTATTTTTTCTTTTCAAATGAATAAGGTTGGTAATAGTTGGTATGTGTTATTTATTTCAATTTCAGTATAAAAAAGGTAATGTTCATTTTTTAAAAACTCGTATGGTTTTCGCGAAATTTCTGATCGAAACTAATGAGAATTATAAAAAAATTTATGACATACGAATCCAACTTGTTTCGAATAGACTAAATGCCCTTAAAAATTGCACAAGTCTTTTGTTGAACTTTCTCAATTTTCGAAAGTTGAAATAGTGAGAAATAACGCGAGAAAGAATATGATGTAGTAGAACCATTTGTTAATAATGTGAACCCACAGTGTATTAGGACAATAAGTTTAAGAAAAGGAAATAGTGTACACATTTTCCACTGAAATTTTTAGTTTAATCTATTGTACAATGGAAAAACGAAGTATGACTGAAACTCTAGGTACACCTCCAGTGAGTTTACCTCCACTGTGTGTTTCCGGCCGGGTTGCACGCGATCCGTGAACAGCACACAGAATTCAGAATCCGGGCACGGATGCGACGGGTGGATGCTAGCGTATCCAACACGGGAGTTAATAATGCCGAAAACTTTTTCAGGTCCTGGCGGAAGGTCGACTACATTGTAGCGCACCAGGAAAATCAAAATGCTTCTACACAATTCTGTCGGCCGATTCCACCTCACATCCAACCAACCAGGTCCTGCGCCGCCCTCCCTCAATGCTGCAACAGGCGGGGGTACAGCTGTGGAACAAACAGAGTTTCGGGAATTAAAGATAACGGTGGCAAACTTTTTGCACTTATTTCAAACTAAGAAATGCATAACTAATTCCATACTGTGTGAGCTGAAACGGAGAGAGAACTGAGCATTACACGTACATGTAAAAGTGTCAATGGTTTTGTTACATACCCAGGATCTCGGGAAAATCCAAAAACAATGAAACATTACATTTTCAATAAAAAGCGAATATTTGATTATGTTATTGTGACATTTCTCACACTGCGCATACCGACAAAATTCACTCACAAGGGACCCTTGGTCAGGTGCAGATCGAAAACTGACGTGATGTTTTTTCTATTGAAAAATATTTAATATTTATAAATGCTGCGAAAAAAAATTAGCCGTCCTCGGGCACTGGAAGTTAATGAAAAACAAACAAAGAGTTTGATCTGTACAGCATTGGCCGCGATGTTTTTGCTGACGCCATGGATAATTCTCTCAGCAGCAATCAGTGTGACCGCAAATGACTCATATAGTGCTGTCATTGCTCGCTAAACTGAAATCAGTAGTGCATTTCGAGGAACAGTGTGCAAGTACAGACAATCTGCAGATTTGTTTTTCATTTCATTTAATTTCTACGAATTATTCAGCATTAACACGACAAAGATTATTTTACATGATTAATCGACACAATTGATTAGGTTATATTTAGGCCGATTTATTTATATATCAGTTAAAATTTAGAATTATACAGTTTGATTATTGAAGTTAAATTTTAATTTTTTAAATGTATCATGTTGTAATTTGATTTAATATTCAGAAAACGTCGCCTCAAATCGAGCTGCCTATAGGCAAAATGCGATGAATTCGGCAAGGCGGTTTTTAGCAGTCCTGTAAGCGATTAGCTCATTGATTATAATAATATAAATCAACCAAACATTGCCTTCCAAGGCACTCCCAGCCGTCTTGTCGAGCGAAACAGTGATAGTAGCACGTGTTGTTGTTTTCGAGCTAATTCATCAGGTGACACTAGCATGGATAATGATCAAAATGACTGTTACTAGTCCAAACGCCTTCAATTCAACCATCATACATTGATGTGTCTCTATCAAATTTGATAGAAGGTTGGCAAACAATGTTCACTGTACTTGTACGCCACTGGCACACTTTGGCATCACATCCGGCTTCTGTGTCTTAATGCCGAAGAACTGGTACCCTGAAGATTAGGTGGAAACAATGCGATAGCATTTCATAAAACAATAATAAGACCGCTTATGCTCTTTCCTGCCTAATATGCATCAATGCTTCGCAAACATAAATTGAATTAACGTGATGCAAAACAAATTCCTCCGAATAGCAAATGTTCCTTGATTCATTTCGAACAGACAGCTCAATTAAGAATTAAACCTACCATAATTCACAACAAAGATCACATCTCTGATAACTTCTATTAAAATATAAACTCAATAGCCCAAGCCGCCCACTATATCTAGCATCGATAAACTATTTTAAAACCCATATTAAAAATATATTCCCATTAGAAGCATTCCTAAATATTTTTTACACAATAGTTAACATAGTAGGGGCTCTATGAGTCTCCTACATGTATTTGAAGTTAGTATAGCTAATTGTTAAGTTGGAATAAGAATATTTATAAGTCAACAAAACACATATGAAGAATTTAATGATACAAAAACAATGTAAGCATCAACAATAAATGAATAAATTGAAAAGATTAGGCTCTGTGCCAATGCGGACTTGTCAATGGCGTGAACAATGTCATTAGCTTAGTGTTTCGCTGCCCTAAATTGGAACTCGTGCCAGTAGGGGCGCTTGTCTCCTCGGTGATCATTCTCTCACAGATGAGAGGGCTGCACAAATCCTGTGCAAATAACAATTAACGTCGTAAAAATTGTGAAACTTTCGTATATTTAAGTGACTTCCTGTCAGTAACGGTAGCTAATATTTTTCCACCTCTTAGAAATAATGAATTTATTTATAGAAAAAACGAGGCTAGATTTCGATCTGCACCTGTTGAAAGGTCTCTTGTTAGAGCATCACTGCTTTCATCGCTTCTGCCGTCGTGCGATAGCAAGGTTCCGACGAAGAGCCCTCCCTATTAAATATTGCTATTCATGTGTTTTGTCATGGAAAATCAACTCTTTCGATGTTATTGATAGTATATAGAGAACTGTCGCATTGAATAAATACTACACTAAGTGATTGCAGAAAATCGTAAAGACTGCTTTTGATAAAATATTTAATTTTAGTGGTGCTGTGGGAGAGTGTTTTAATTTTTATTCTTAAGTAGTATGCGCGCTAGTTTTTAGGAAACCTTTTTGTGTGATTTTGTTCTGCAACGTATTTTTGCCGCAGATCACGAATTAAGTTGGCCATTTGTGTCCCAATATCAGAAGTTTTAGAAAATAGTGTATGAAGTGTAAAAAACAAATCTACATGCTTTATAAAAGCATTGATATACTCATTTTTTTTCTTGCTAACCGTGGAGAAAGCAATAATTCCATTTGTTTGACTTTAATATTAGTTTAATTTCAAATTGTTAGAGAAATACGTTTCCAGGTTTAAATGAATAAGTTTAAATGTACTTTTATGTAATAAACATTTTTCATTTTATTGAGACACGTATGGTTGTATGCGTGTATAATTTATCTCGTAAAGATTTATGTTCTCACACCCAATGTATCTTTACATATCTACATGCTATTTTTAAGTTAAATGTCTAGCAAATACTGTAAATATACTTACTTGGACAAGTCCAACCCTCTTTTATCGCCGTGTATTTGCCTAGATGAGGCAAAAATGCTCGAATGTAATAGAGCGTGTCGGGCACCAACCCTTTCAAAAAATAAAGTGCATTGATATGGCGGTGTTTTCCAACGTTGGTCAATGGTTTCCAAGATTCATTTATTGATTGCTGAAAATGGCACAATGCTTTCAGCAAAAATTAATTTCAAAAATTTAAAAACATAGAAACGGACAGATTATGTTTAATGCACTCATCACTAACATCAAAACCAAAAATTAAAAAAAGACGTAGAGGAAAAATAAGTTGAGCACATAAGTTTAACATAATTTTGTCACCACCATTCAAACCCGAATCATGATAACTCCAGTTTACAGATGATGGGTTTGGAAAGGCTCAACTTGTCACTCATTTTACTTCTATTTTAAATACGAATTTTTCATTTTTCAAGAAGTCTATGTTTACCTGTTATAAAAGCACAGTGTACAACGCTTGAAGGCATTTCGACCATAAAAAGAACCCTACAAACAGACCTCGGAAGATAAAATTGATAAAGAGCGGAATATTGTAAGAAAAAATATACTTTAAATGGCAAGCCAAATACAAAGAAATAAAGAAAACTTTAACCCAAGCTTTCAGAAAGGAAAAACAGGAGAATACTCCCACTTCTATCGGACCGCCTGTCAACTACCAGTAATATTTGAAATTCAATTGATTGTGAAACCTGAGAAATATCTCACGTCATACTAAAACTAGTGGTCCAACCGCACATCCTTTATCGCAGTATTTCTAAATTTGCAATTTTTAATAATTTAGAGAGTTCAATAATGGGACCTAACCCATTCCCTTAAGCTTTTCTTGTTCTTTTCATGTAAAACAACTGAAGAAAAAATTTGAAGCTAATTTTAGATGTGTTTTATATACTGCTTAAATTTCAAGCACAAAATACACAAAAAATCTACTCGCCTTTTGAAAAAATTGTACATGACCTCTTCTTCAAGATAAGATTTT
Source organism: Gryllus longicercus (assembly GCA_038098605.1). Lineage (NCBI taxonomy): Eukaryota > Metazoa > Arthropoda > Insecta > Orthoptera > Gryllidae > Gryllus > Gryllus longicercus. Next base: position 3,115,824 of record JAZDUA010000103.1, on the reverse strand, counting down.
TTTGAACAGATTTTGTTTACTTCAAAAATATCTATTTTCAATTTTGAAGTTTTGAAATGTTAGTGTATTAAAAAATTCAGACTTAACCGGAAATGATTGTACTATTTTATAAGAAGAAAATGAAGAGAATGTTTTGTAATACCACTGCGGAAATTTGCAACTTTTCGACAAAAAAAAGTATGTTCCGTATTGTCGATGTCTGGTTGCGAAAACAGAAAATCCTATTTCCATGCATGTAAATTACTTCCTCTAATACGTCGTGTAGTCACAACGTACGTTTGGGGGTCCTTGATGCCAAAAAACCGACTGTCGGCAAAAGTCTGCACGTCATTCCGCGTGGTCAACGCTAGCGTATGAATCGCCATTTACTCCAAAACTGGTATTCCCCATCGATCTGAACTAACCCAAAGTCCTTCAAATTGGAAACAAATATTTTGATTTGGGGAGGTAACTTACATGAAGTATCGATATTTTCAAAATGTTCTAAAAATAGTCCCAAATATTTTAATTGATTTTTTCCCACGGGTAGCGTTGAAAACAACCATTACGTAAATCTAATTTTAAAGACATCTCCCAATTTACGACAATTGCACTGTTCAAACTTTTCTTCCTACAACAATATTGAAGATTTAATTAATAAACTAAGTTAAAATCGTTACTAACTTACAAGCGGACATACCTACGTGCGTAATCAAAGCTATGTGTAATATTTTAAAAGTAAAAATAATAAATCACATACCTCCATACTGATTTTCAGAAAATATTTAAAAAAGTAAAAAAAGTATTTTCTTTTCAATAATATAGCTATTGTAAAACACTAAGGAGCAAGTTTTGCTAACGCACTTTCCTCAATATTTACAATAATTTATTTTTGAGTTTCCTGTAAAGTTAATGCAAAAATATGTTTCCAGTCAAATAAAATACAATTAGAAATTAGTGAAAAGGAGACGAAAAGTATTACCTTGTATTCCCACGAAGCATTATATGAATCGGAAGGAGCGTGGTTTGGGCAGTGTACTCCCACAAGTAAACTTTTCACATTTCCACGGGAAATTTGCAGATCGCAAACCCCATTTTCTTGTCCATATACAAGCTGAACTATTTGAAAAACAAATAACATTTTATTAAATAATAGCATATGTATGAGATGAGTTGTAACTCATCAGTCTACGAGTAATAGTTTCAGGATAATAAGCAGTCTATATAATGAATGATTTGACAGTAAAAAACATTATTGGTAACTGAGAAATCTGCAGAGCTGTTTACCATGAGCGTGGGTAGTTGTTAAATCACAGCAAAGAGGAAATGTGAGAACTATTTAATTAAATTGTTATTAAACTATCAATTTTAAGAAATGAATTAATTGCTGATATTTCATTCCTATGTAAAAACGTTGCAGAAGGAAATTTTTTTACAGATTGTTTCAGTGATACTTGACTGCAATTTCTTTATTTTCATTTACAAATTTCGCCATTTAATATATCATTTTGAATAAAAACCTTTAGCAGACAATGAGATATCTAGGCTATCTGGGACGAGCGGCATCACTGACATGGTGGCTAACGTTTTGGCCAGCGTATTGTGGCCTTCCTCAGAGCTGCTGCTGCCCTGAAGAAGGCCGCAATACGCTGCCCGTATATCGTTAGCCACCCTGTCAGTGACGCGGGTCGTCCCGGATAGCTAGGTAATACAAACTCCGTCGCGGAAGCCTACGTAACCATATCTTTAGAAGGCAATTAAAATTAATAGAAATTTTAAATGTAATATTGTATAATACCACACTAATACACACATATATTTTCTTGAATGTTCTAATTGTTCACACACTTATAGGGACACTTATTCACACATGGGGACTTGTAAGATACTGTCCTCTGACTATGAAAGAAAGTCAATACTCAGATGTCACAATACACTTCAATAGGCTACATTGAGTCAAACGACCACTCACCTTGAAATACTAATACGCTCAGTACACCAAATACGCCTCCTACACATAGACGTTTAGCCGCGTGCATTGCCGTTGAGATTGTCACATTTCTCAAAAACTCACTATAGTAAGAAAGAGATGGGGTCTTATAAGATACTGTACTGTGGCTATGGAAGAATGTCAATGTTCAGACGTCACAATAAACCTCTACAAGCAACATTGAGTTAAACTACTACTCACCTTGAAATACTAATACGCTCAGTACTCCAAATTCGCCTGCTACAAGTAGACTTTAGCCTAGTGCATTGCCGCTCAGATTGTTACATTTCCCCAATACGCACTAGAGTAAGAAAGTGGTGGGAGAGTTGTTCCGTGAAAACTTCCGGCTTTTATCTGTGCTATGACAAACATTTGTCCAGCTGCGCTACTTTCCGCTCAAGCCGCATGCTTTACACGCTCTACGCTATGGTTTTCTCAGCTGAGGCAATTTATTTTTCTGTCTATTGATGCGCATTTACAAGAATAGAAATGTATGTTATAGTTCCTGAACCATAGTTCTCTTGATGTTTAATTTTCCTTTCTTACGGAGAGTAGGGTTTCAAGTGCTGTACTCATTTCTGAACGTAGACAAGAAAAAAAGCTTTTCTCTCGGTGTCCTCTCTTTTTTGGGCAGGATTCTCTAGTGGTAGCTCGCCCTTGGTTGTATGAAGAGGTGTACTAAATGTTAAACTTTTGCAGTTTTTGAAAATTCAGGGTTTAGGATGATTTAGGATGATAGACATTTGCATCCTTATAAATGTATTTTCTCTCTTTTAGCATAAAATTTAAAGAAAAAATATATTTTTGAGAACAAATTTGAATATGTTCCAGTTGCTTGGTACAAAGAAATCCAGAAACTAAAAGATTTCAAATTCGCAGGTCTTCCATTCGAGCCTTATCGACCGAAGAATCATTTTGAGAAAAATCCTGCAAATGGTTTACGCTCTGGTTTTTTATGGTGGCGTGGATGGACAGACGGAAAAACGTTCAGACAAAGATGCGTTTTAAAATTAGTGGTACCACCACAGCACATGCATTCCCGATTACTTTTAACGATTGCACAATATTATACTACTACATGAACCTGCAAAATGTTTCCAATTTATCGCTTGTTTTCTACGCGCCGAAATTCTAACGGGTCTTTCGAGTTAACACGCCCAAGCTTGTTACCACTATACCACCACTCGCACAGCAATACTCAGCTTTCTTGACGCTTACAGTTGTGTTCCCTCGCATTTATTTCAACTTAAAGAAATTTTCAAAAATTCAGGTAGTTAGTTTTTGTTTCTTTTGTGATATATTACAAAACGCAGTGTTAAGTGCTAACAGGACAGTTATAGTCAATTTTTTGAAAACAAAAGTATTTATTTAATTTATTTTGTCAAGATGGGCTACTTTACGTTTTTGAATACCACTTTATTATCTATGACTACAATCAATTTCGATAAAGCAGATAATAAAAAAGAAAAAAAATACTCAAAGCACGTAGCTGGTCATGACTTCTCAATCGAAGGTCACAGCTCTCTATCTCTGTACAACAAAGTGTTACTATACAAAACTTTCATAAAACGTAATCGGGCCTATGGTATAGAATTAGGGGGGTCCGCCAATGAAGCAATCGAGGAGATTCTAGGAAGATGAGAAGCCAAATTCAAAAGGAAGTGTACGGTGCACAGTAGTTAGTTACTAACAAAACAACTTTAACATTTGATCGATTGCGGGGGACATTACAAAAAGAACTCAGAAGTATTTAATGAAATTAAGTGATTTAATTCAAATATCGTGTTGAGCAAGCACGTGATAAAAGTGAACTCACGTACGGACTGAAAGGAGAACCATCTTGAACTGACAAACCGCTACTGTAATCACTAATTAAATGCGATGTGTAATCACCAGCTCTATGATTATTGTTATTTAAAATAATTTACTGGACAATCTACAAAAACAGATTGTACATTTGAGGGATGTTAAAAAAATCCTTTCTATCCTTCTATCCGAATATTTAATCTTGGCAAATCTTCGAATTACTATGTCAGAATTGAATCTGGCCACATTAAATATTTGCATCTTAATAATTTGTAAATATTTTTATATTTTTTTCCACAAATGTTTGGATTAAATAAACACATTTGATGGGTTTGTTACAAGAGCCAAACAGCTCTAAAACACCTAATTTTGATATATTTTTACGAAGTTGTTCTCTACAACTGCTGAAGCATTTCCTTTCGGCAAGTGCCAAACATATTCAATGATATAAGGCGGGGAAAAATCATTAATTCAATTCCATTCAATTCATCACTATGAAATTTTTGGTGCCTCATGAACAATCTCGAATTAGTACTAGTTGGTTTCTTATTAAACCCTTCATTTAAAATTGAAAATTTTGTTATAAATTTTTGAAAAAATGTTAGCAACAAAATTGTGAAGTTCTAATCGGAGTTTTCCTACTGGATAACCCTCAAAATGTTTTTTTTTGTTTTCCTTACCTAAAAATCATTTTGTGCCGATGAAAGAAAATAAACAATTAAAAAGAAGCTGATAGTGCGCGGAGAGTGAGCTGGCGGTGACGTGGGCTCAAGGCAATGCATTACGTTAGCCACAGAACTGAGATGAATTTTTTCTAATGTGATATTTTGCCATTTAGAGCATTGGGCATCATAAAAATGTATAATTCTCTTCGTCTCACTTTCCAAGGAGCCTGTTGACACGTTATGAAGGATTGTCATTGGATCTCCTTACATACTCTCTATAAAAATATCAGTTTATAATTGTAGCCCTGATGAAGGCTGAACAAATGGACGGAACATCGGAACTGTAAAGTATTTTTTATTAACCTCAACTCAAGAACCACACAATGTACTGTGACGTTCGGTAATATCTCCAAACGTCCCAGTTCGTCACAGGTTTGGTCGACATCACGAAAATCCGGAGTTAGCGACATGCGCGACAAAAGTCTCAGTAAGAGCGCGATCTATAACCACAAGAGTGCAACCGGAGGTAGAAGCGACTAGAGAGTCCGTCAGAGAAAAGCCACGACGTCACGCATCCCCTACCTGTGGAGAACGCAGGCGCATAAGTCGCTAGGAGAGCGAAGCGGAGCCCTTTCATTACGAGACGACGTGTTGCGAGCTCATTATTCTTGTGCAAATCGCCGTCGTGTCAGTATGTTCCTCTACTACGAAACGCTTTCATATGAATTATCATGTTCGTACGAAAAAGTTGTGCTGGTGATCATTTTTTTTATGAGTTGAAGTTGAGTTTAGTGCAAATGCAAAAACATTATATAAAGTTCTATCGTTGCAATAACCATGCACGCTGCGTGATTAAACAAGTTGGTTGTTGTTCCAAAGAGGATATTCGTCAGAGAAGTGAGTCTTAGTTTAGGAAGGAGTCGTCCACTGATGTGGACTTATGTAAATGCGCACTTTCTTAAATTGTATTTTTGTGTTTGTTTATTGCTTGAATACACGAGCGCGGTTTATATGATTTGTATGTGTTCTGGAATTTTCCCTTTCTTGCACCCACAAAGATCCCACGTCCCTCAGATAATTGAAGCTCTTCCTAGAGCATCGGCTGGCGTAACCTCATTAAGCGTTCCGGATCTCATTGAGGTGGGGTGGACGTTAGAATACATGAAAGTTACTTTGAATGTTTTTGTTAAACACCTTTATTAATGCAATAATTGCCGATCAATGCAAATACACAACAGCAAAGCGTCGGATGGTGGGTGGTGAAAGTGGTGATGGGTGGACAAAGAGGTGCTGATGGGTCACAGTGGTGGTAGGTGGTCCAAATGGTGGTGGGTGGTCAAAGTGGTGGTGGGAGGACACGGTGGTGGTGGGAGAACAAAGTGGTGATGGGTGGTGAAACTGGTGATGGGTGGTGAAACTGGTGATGGGTGGTGAATGTGATGATGGGTGGTGAAAGTGGTGATGGGTTGTGATATGTGGTGATGGGTGGTGATATGTGGTAATGGGTGATGATATGTGGTGATGGGTGGTGAAGTTGGTGGTGGGTGGTGAAAGTGTTGGTGGTGGGTGGTGAAAGTGTTGGTGGTGGGTGGTGAAAGTGTTGGTGGTGGGTGGTGAAATTGTTGGTGGTGGGTGGTGAAAGTGTTGGTGGGTGGTGAAAGTGTTGGTGGGTGGTGAAAGTGTTGGTGGGTGGTGAAAGTGTTGGCGGGTGGTGAAAGTGGTGGTGGGCGGTCAGAGTGGTGTTGAGTGGTCAAAGCGGCGGAGGGTGGGCGGCGTGGAGGCGCTGGGCGGCGTCGTAGGGCGGCGGCGGCTGCCCCCACTGCTCGACCGCCGCGCAGCCGCGGCGCAGCGATCTGCGAGGCGGCGTGGGCGACGGGGGCGACAGGGGCGACGGGGGCGCCAGCGCCACCAGCTCGGATGTGCTCCCGCCTCGCGCCCGCACGCGCCACTGCAGCCCGCTGCGGAGAAGGGCAAGCGCGGATTAGCGCCTCGGAGGCCAGGCCTCCCCACACAACTGATTACACAGGCACACACACACACCCAAAAGGTTGTCAGACAAAAACACTTCATACATGTTCCTATCTCTCCCTTCCTCCCTCTCTCTCTCTCTCTTCCTCCCTCTCTCGCTCTCTTCCTCCCTCTCTCTCTCTTCCTCCCTCTCTCGCTCTCTTCCTCCCTCTCTCTCTTCCTCCCTCTCTCGCTCTCTTCCTCCCTCTCTCTCTCTTCCTCCCCCTCTCTCTTCCTCCCTCTCTCTCTTCCTCCCTCTCTCTCTTCCTCCCTCTCTCTCTTCCTCCCTCTCTCTCTCTCTTCCTCCCTCTCTCTCTCTTCCTCCCTCTCTCTCTCTTCCTCCCTCTCTCTCTCTTCCTCCCTCTCTCTCTCTTCCTCCCTCTCTCTCTCTTCCTCCCTCTCTCTCTCTTCCTCCCTCTCTCTCTCTTCCTCCCTCTCTCTCTTCCTCCCTCTCTCTCTTCCTCCCTCTCTCTCTTCCTCCCTCTCTCTCTCTTCCTCCCTCTCTCTCTCTCTTCCTCCCTCTCTCTCTCTCTTCCTCCCTCTCTCTCTCTCTTCCTCCCTCTCTCTCTCTTCCTCCCTCTCTCTCTCTTCCTCCCTCTCTCTCTCTTCCTCCCTCTCTCACTCTTCCTCCCTCTCTCTCTCTTCCTCCCTCTCTCTCTCTTCCTCCCTCTCTCTCTTCCTCCCTCTCTCTCTCTTCCTCCCTCTCTCACTCTTCCTCCCTCTCTCTCTTCCTCCCTCTCTCTCTCTTCCTCCCTCTCTCTCTTCCTCCCTCTCTCTCTTCCTCCCTCTCTCTCTTCCTCCCTCTCTCTCTTCCTCCCTCTCTCTCTTCCTCCCTCTCTCTCTATCTTCCTCCCTCTCTCTATCTTCCTCCCTCTCTCTCTATCTTCCTCCCTCTCTCTCTTCCTCCCTCTCTCTCTATCTTCCTCTCTCTCTCTCTATCTTCCTCCCTCTCTCTCTATCTTCCTTCCTCTCTCTCTATCTTCCTCCCCCTCTCTCTCTTCCTCCCCCTCTCTCTCTTCCTCCCCCTCTCTCTCTTCCTCCCCCTCTCTCTTCCTCCCCCTCTCTCTCTTCCTCCCCCTCTCTCTCTTCCTCCCTCCCTCTCTCTCTCTTTCTCTCTCTCTCTCTACCTCCCTTTTTCATATATAAATATCGACACGCAGAAATCGAATCTGACGCCAGAATTGGACAATCACCCTCCCCTTTCCTTTTATTCCAGAAAATATTGTAAAATTTACAGACTTCAATTTTACAGTACTTTCTCGCAATTTAAAAAGAAACTGTGGGATGGTTTCAATTTAAACAGAAAAATTACGTTGCCAAAATTGAGTTGAGTAAACATTTAATTGTAAGTTAAAAATATGTAAAAAATGCCTTATGTTACCAACTTTGTATGGTATTTATGTAAGTACAGAAGTATATTTAAGTACAGAATATTCAATTAAAGTCATCTAATAAAACTAATGTTTACTTTCCTTTAAAACTAAACAATGGTTAATAATATACTTCATATATTAAGGAAATACATGAAAGAATATACTAATGAGGAATATGAAATAATAATATATCCTTTTCATAATCAAGAATAGGAAAATATTAAGTTCATAGTGAGATAATTATTTTAAAAGCCAAGAAAAGGATAGAAACAATCCAAAATAATGAAAATAATTAAAAAGAAAGGAAAAGAAAGAAACAAGGACAATATAAATCGAAATTAGTATAAGGGCTTAACTTATTTTGGTTCAGATATTTTTTACCCTTTATCTTTTAACTCGCCATCATGCAAATACTCAGTAACAAAACATTGACATTTTTACCCCCTCTTCTCATTCGGAATGTTCCCATAAGTGAAAATGTGTGTTAACACAGAATGCCTCTTTCTGGCCGTTATAATGTATTTCATAACGTTTTAAATACCTATTTAGAATGTAATGCATGAGTGAACGTTGTTTTCAATAGCAGGATTTTTAATAGCAAATATTAAAATGAAATTGAATATGTAAAAGTAATATATGTTACCAATTCATTAGTTCCTCTCAAAAATATTTCTTGACATCATAAACATCGGCTTACCTCGACATACGAGTTACTTCATATAATATCAGTATTTAGTTAATTCTCAAATAAATTTTCAGGACCAAGAGAAACGATCTAATAACTTGTAAGTGGGTAGAAAAACATTTACTTTCGAGGGTCCGTTTACCTTTCTGCACACTACTCCGTGGCGACATTCCAATGTTCCCCACCGTTTATGCATGTTGAGTGTAGTCCAATTGCTAAGCAGTGTGAAGAAAACACACACTCGAAAGTGAGTATTTGAGAGGCTCACAATGGTTGATTGATTAATGTTTCCGCACATGAGAACTGGTACACCGATAGTCATGTTAGTGTAAAGGCTCCCACAGACCGGCGCGAGATATCCGCAGCCTACGCGGAATATCCGCAGCCTACGCGGAATATCCGCAGCCTACGCGGAATGGCCGCAGCGGAAATTTCGCGTCACGTGTTGCCTTATGAGCGCGTCAGTCCTATGCGGCAGGCGAGCGTTGCAGCAGCGGATTGGCAGCGTTTTCTTGCCTGCCGATTTTGGAACGCGGTCGTACGCGTTTCGACCGCTGCCGCTCGAGTTTCGTGGAAGTCCGCCTGCCTTCGGGAGTATTCCCTCGCCTCTGGATCGAGCCCCCCTGCCCCTGTTTACTCGTACCGGAAGCGGAAAACAGTCTCTAAGCGCTGAGTCATAATTGACGCCCCTGGGTGAACGGTCTCGCGGAAATCCGCCGCCGAGGCTAGCGCGGAGCGTTCCGCGCCGCACCCGCTGCGGATCTCCCGCGCCGGTCTGTGGTAAAGTATTTGTGTTTGGAGGTGGCGGTTTTCCTTCCCAGGTGGATGGTGCCGAATAACTCGCCCTTGTACGGAGGATTTCCCTCTCCGTGTATCTCCTTCCAATAATGCACTCTCAGATCGCGACTGATATCCCGACATGGTGCTTGTTATGGTGTGTGTCAAGGGGGGGGAAAGCTTGTACGAAGTTGAGGCGGGAGGTCCGTGACCCGTTTACTAGTGTGCTGCTATAGCATTCGCCACGTATTGTTAGGAGACATCACGGAAAATTACAGATCAGAGCCGCTGGCCGATAGATTTCTCCTCCGGAAAGCCAAAATATGCCACCGCCAGGACTCGAACCCGAATACTTCCGATGAGAATCGCTGAAGAGACAAAGTCAGTGATGGACTGGAGATACCTCAGCTAGTGCAGGCCTAAGAAATTAAGTCGACCCGCGAGTAGCTTTATTGTGCGAATTGAAATAGTCGATAATAGTATACCTCGGGTATCCTCTTTTATTTTCAGACAATCATTACACAAGTTCTCAAAAATTGATAATTATGGATGGTGAGATCCGACACCGACTGGCCATCGGGAAACGTGTTTTCTCCAATCAGGAACATCCTCGTCCTCACGGTTAGCGTACCGGACTGTTATACCCAAGCTCGCGGGTTCAAACCCGATCGAAGCCGTGGATTTTTAGGGCGACAAAATCCTTCGTACGCCTTCCTTCGGAGGGGAAGTAAAGCCGGCTGTCCCATGTTAGTAGATTTACTTGCATGTCAAAGATCCTCAAGCCTGAATGACGCCTCTGAGCTAAATTCAAATCGCCTGTTTCTCGCCCAAGAAATACCTCCTTTCTCTGCTAGTTGATGAAAGGAGCGTAGCGAAATTTGTGTGGTCAGACGGAAGAGCGGGCCTGATGGCCCGAGTCTCGCCACGTAAAATAAGGCAAATTCAATTCAATTCAATTCAATCCCACCAACGGGTTACTGCCCCAGCGGGGACAAGCTCTAAGTTCCCGACCGATCTCCCGGCACGTGTGGTAGTGTAGTGCACGTTAGGACCCCTTTCCACGTTGCCACCGCTGCGCGCTTCCGAACACCGCGGCTCGTAGCAGAGCATTGGTTTCAATGGAGATCATTCCACGTGTGGCGGGTTTGCGCCGGCAAGCTGCGGCGGACTCTTGCCAAGCGATGCACAGAAGGACATACGCGCCACCGCTAGCAGAACACAGCTTTAAATGATGGCATTACCACTGTGCGATGTGTTTTACCTGCTGCGGTCCCGTTGTTCGTCCTCGCCGGAGGGTCGGCGAAACCTATCCTTGCAGAACCCACCCCCTTCCACGGCCATGGCATGCAGCGATGGCGGCGCCGAAAGAGCCCTGCCGCTTGACGGGGGCGCGCCACCGTGGCGACGTGGCAAGGCGTCCTAGGAAGCGAGGATAGGCCAGGAAGAGGAAGGAAAGATCACGCGCGGTCCGTGTGTTTGAGTATGATGGGCGACGGCACGTGACCAACCTGTGCAGGAGGACGAGGACGACCCCGGAGAAGACGAGGAGCAGCACGAGCGCCACGAGGGAGACGACGAACCAGGAGCGCACGGCGGCCTCGTGGGGGCCGCTGGGCGGGGGCCCGCGGGCCCCCGGCGCCCCCTCGTCCGGGCCCCACGTGAGCGGGCGCGGGTCCGCGTAGCCCTCCACGCTCTGCACGGCCGCCTTCTCCTGGCGCCGGCCGCCCACGCGGCGCACCTGCACCTGCGCCACCACTTTGTTTATTGAATCAGATTCAGTATTAATCTCCTCAGACAACTACCAGAAACAGAGGTCTATTTCGTGATACCATGCACTATAGCGTTTTTACTGCGAACAATACATTAAATAGAATTCATGTTACGTCAACATTTTTCGTACGAGTTATTATTCATTCATTCATTATTATATTAAACTAAATTAATTATTATAAACGTCTTTACTACAATGTTTCCGATCAATAATCTAGAAGGCTCATCAAAGAAAAATGTACAAAATTTTACTTTCTCATGCTCCTTATTACCCATAAATTCTCCAAACGGGCCTCCTCAACTGGGCGCAGTACGTAATTACAGTATCTTTTTATTAATTGTTTATTTCCTTCCCTTCGGCAGAACTACTTTTACATCATTACATATTAATATTTTTGTCACACATGTTCACGTAATGGCCCTGATTGTCCCAGGCTGTTGTTTGGAGGGGGCAACACTAAACTTGAGTGCAACGGATGCGCCATTTGGTTACCTCTACCGTGTGGTTGCGGCCGGGCAGCACGGCGTCCACGAGCAGCAGGCAGAACTCCCTGGGCCACGAGGGGCACGGGTGCGCGGGCCGCATCTGCACGAAGCCCTGCCGGCGGCCGGGCACGGCGCCGTAGACGCGCAGCGGCGTGGAGAGGCCGCCGCGCGGGCGGTAGCGCGTCTCGTACTCCACGTCGCTGACGCAGACCTCTCGCGCAGGCGGCGCCCAGCGCACGTCCAGCCAGCCCGGCCCCGCCCCCGCCACGCGCAGGCCGCGCACCGGCGCAGGGCGCTCTGCACACACACACGCACGGCCCAGAGGAGAGAATGAAAGACAGAGAGAAAAAGGAAAGAAAGAAGAAATAACGAATAAAAGATAGAAGATAGGAAATAAAAAGAAAGAAGATAAGAAATAAAAAGAAAGAAGATAGGAAATAAAAAGAAAGAAGATAGGAAATAAAAAGAAAGAAGGTAGGAAATAAAAAGAAAGAAGGTAGGAAATAAAAAAGAAAGAAGGTAGGAAATAAAAAGAAAGAAGGAAAAAGAAAAAAAGCAAAGAATGAAGGAAAGGATATAAGCAGGGGAAAAAATAAGGAAGTAAGAAAGAAAGAAAGAAAAGAAAGGGAAGAATGGGAAGAAAGAAAGAAGGAAGGAAGAAGGGAGGGAGAAGGAAGGAAGGAAGAAGGAAGGAAGAAGGAAGGAAGAAGGAAGGAAGAAGGAAGGAAGAAGGAAGGAAGAGGGAAAGAAGGAGAGAAAAAAGAAGCAAAACCAGTTTCGATGAAATAATCTCTCAAGAAAGCATGATCCGATACCAGATTAAATGAGTAATATACCCTCATACCACGAGGTATTTCAGAAAGAGTTTAACATTCAAGTTCCAAGCTTTAATTGCCGTACGTTCCCATAATTTAAAATAGAATCTAGGGTGCCCTTGGTGGCTTGGTGGACAGCGTGCTCGCTTTCCACGGCGCAACCCCGAGTTCGATTCCTGACCTGAGCAAGATTATAAATGTGCGCTTTCCTTACAAATGTCCCAGTATCTATTGCTGTGAGACGATGAGAAAGCCCACCTTAAGGTTATGAAGATCAGAATATACGGAGGAGGGATGTCTTCGTGCTAACCACACGAACTCCGTATCCCATGACGGAGAGGCTGGGTCACCTCTGGTCGGTCAAGGCCCGTATTGGGCTGTCGAGCCAAATGACACACTAGCATTTAAGGTTACCGAGCTGAATAAAAATATATACTACTATATTGCAACATATTTTAGCCTCGATATCATCAATATCTTTCTTGCGTTTCGCCACGACAATGAGCGTTCCCGTGAACGAAATTTTACGGTGGGGAAATCTATTATTTCAAACACGAAAGCTTTTCGTTTAGAAACAAATTTGAACTTTCTATTCAATCAAATTTCATGGTTTATCTTTAAATAAGCCATGTGTCCTTCATATATAATGTATTTGTCATTTTGGGCCGATAGCCCGACTTTGCCGGCCAGCTATATGTGTCACCATGCTTGGGCCTAGTTATATTTCCATATTTGGAAGTAAGACTGTCATAAGATGAACATGGCATATTCCTTTCATCGTAACTAGCAAGCTAAATATATTATCATTTTCTATATTTAACCATTTTGCAGTGAAAATATTACATATAATTAAATTTAATAAATTAAAAATCCTATTAATTTTCATAAGATGACCGCATGATATCATTTCTTTGTAATGTCGTATTCAAGAGCAACTACTGTAGAAAAAACATTGTAGTAAATCTTGCAAGTTGCAATCGATGTATCGAAAGCGGTCAAATTCGTCATTGGCGCGAGCAGGCGAGTGATAGTGAGGTTATATTCGATACAAGAATGGTACAGCTGGTTATGAATAGAATATAGTTAGTTAAGCTAAGAAATAGAGTTTCTTTCAAGTTTCATTCTTTAGAAACGCAAACGTTAGTGTATAGTATAAACGAAATGTTTAGAGTACGATTTATGTATACGTCCGTTTGAAGTAAATCAGCTGTTGACGGTTTCATTCAATCGGGAGCTTACATGTCGATGCAGTGACGTCATTACTGTGTCGTTCAAGCTCCCGATTTGATGAAATCGTCAACAGGTTATTTACTTTAAAAGCGCGTATACATAAATACAAGTATACCAAACTTGTAACGCATTTGTCCCCGCATTCTCTTTACAAAAATAGTCAGTGAATGTATTTCTGGAGCATTTTATTTTCATTTTAAGGTGGAAGCATAAAATCCTACTGTCCACTAAAACATATGTGTAAAGATCATAGTAAATAAAAAAATCATTTTCATTTCCAGAAACATAATTAACGCTGTGTTCACAAGGAATAGTGAATGTATTGTTCCTGAATGAGTCAAGTTTTCTCATTTCATTAATTTTGTACAATGTTTAATTTTCCAACTAAAATTTTTAAGTTCACTTAGTTCAAGTCTGTATTTAATTGGCGGTCCGAGAGCGTAGGCTTCGGCGACTGGAGTCAGTATTTAATTGGCTGTCTGGGTGACAAGTCATGGCAAAGGTGCCGACGTTTGGTCGCCATTCTGCGACCTTCCTCAGGGCTTAATGCCGCAGGTCCGAAGGTCGCAGAATGGCGACCTAAACGTTGGCACCTTTGCCACGGACACGGCGTCACCCGGACAGCCAATTAAATACTGACTCCAGTCGCCGAAGCCTACGCTCTTAGTTCAAGTCTCTTTGCAGCAAACATGTTTTTGTTTTCTTGTACTCCACTTGATGGCGCGGGCGTCGCGTCGTCCCGGCAACTACCACTTCAACCCTTCTCCCTTCTCGCATTGGCGGAACGGCAGTCTCTTATCTGCATTGAGAGAGCGTAGTTCAGTTGCAGGTCGCGCTTTGTTACATTTAGATTTATTCAGTCAAAAAAAGTAAAAACTGTATGTGACGTAGAGGGGAAAATATCATCTGCGCACGTTTTCTTGAGTTCCAGATTCCCTTCCCGTCGTTTTAACTATAAATAGTTGAAAGATGAGTAAAAGCTTAACATAAATAAATTTTAAAAATAAATTTTAAAAATCGCAAGATTAGCAATATTTGGCAAATAGTAATTTTCGGTTCTGAGTTATAGAACTGTGCGCACGGGTTTTTGCTCAGAGTGTTATTCCTGTGCAATACTTACAAACGTGCATCGTCACAAGTCAAGTCTAAGTTGTTCAGTACGCGATAGTAGTTTTAGTGGTTTGGCGCAAGAAATATCAATTGAAAATTTCACAGCTTGCTTCACTGACAATTCCTAATCATGTCACTCCTGCAAGTCGATGCTAAGTGACCCTGGAATGTTCTGTGCTCCCCAAGTGAAAGGTATCCATTGGATACGGCACGCATCTTCCGTGAGTGGGTCATCCATGGTACTATTACTCGCGCGATCACCCTAGTCCTCATCCAGCGCTGAATAGCACGGCACGTTGAGATACTTAGCTTCGACTCGCAACGGCACGTACTAATTTACAATGCTGGCAACAACCAGCTCGTGCTTTCAAAACAATCGTAGCATTTATCGTGGCACGCTTAGACGAGTTAAATTCATGCCCACAGTTGGTACGCCCTCTTATGCCAGAGCCCTCCTCTCCCCGCACCCCCCGCTGTGGAATATCAAGAAAATTTGCGCGTATAGTACATTGAAGGTACTACGTTCATTGACATTCGTCGTCCTGAAGGTTTGTCCGTGCACGCAACAGAATAATTGTGGTAAAAATTGAATTCGTCACACCTTTTCATTAGGTTACGGTTCCAGTAATGAGTTAATGAAATTTAACCGTCTTGGTTTCACTAATTAAATTTCACTAATTAATTCTTGTCTTTCCGGTTACTTGGCTCGATTTGTTTCATTACCTGGACACGTGTAGGTCATCAGGGTTTTCGTGTAAGTGCCAGGCGGGCTAATAAAGGCGCGCACAGAATACAGCGTGTCGGGCAGCAGGCCGCCGATGTTGTAGGTGTCGTTGTGAGAAGGATGAATCCGCACGTCTTTAGGAGCCCACCACGACACACTTGAAGTCTGTAACAACCAAATTGAAATATTAATGTCAATAATAATAAAGTTATTTTAGTTCAGATGTACTACAAAGTAATATCAACGGAGTTTATAGTACATATAGGTATTTTTTGTGTATTATTTCATATCTGAATTTACATAGCACGTAAATATTTTACAAAATTTTTATTGAAATATTGGATGAACTTATAACTTCATTTACAGTGATGTTTAGAAAATTAAATGTAGAAAAGTATCTACGCTAATAATAAATTCAGACCGTAGGTTAGTTTAATGGTCAAGATGTGCTGAATCAATCACTTGTAACATCTATTTGTAGAATTCAAATATATTTTTAAGAATATTACAGAACCATTGTCCTATTTGCAAATTTTCATTAAAAAATTGGAGCTATTGTTGAGAAAATACTTTCGAGAAATGAATAATTTAAAGATAATTTTCAATAAAATCTTTGAGAACAATGTGGAAATGTTGGGCCTTTATGTAAAGAACCTCGAAAAATCAAGGTTGGACGGACCAAGAGACGGATGAACAGACAGACGTTTTGCCCTCATACGATTTTTCAGTATCAAGGATCCACAAAACATGGCTTCGGTCAACACAACATGTTAGAGGAAGTAACTTGATATATTTAGCAACATACGTTATCCAATATTTCGTTATCATAGTTTGGAAATAAGAAGTATCGCCGTTTTGGGGAGTCCAATTACAATACTTTCTCTTCTTATGAAGTAAGGGGCGGAAGTAAAAAAAGCGTATATATTGTGGTCATTTTTGTCGTACTAACATAAACTTCAGTTGAAAATATAAAAAAAAGAAAATAATGAATACTGTCAAAAAATTGATATTAGCTGGGCGCTGTCACGGCGCCAGCGGTAAGGTTTTTGGGGACCGATATGGGACATTTGGGGTCTGATGGGAAATGACTTGGGACAGTTTGGGGGCGTGTGGGGAAATGGAGGCAGATGGACTTCGAATCAGTTCATAGATTGCTATAATTTTTTTTTAATGTTCTTTTACAATTTGGCAGAATTAGTTAGTCAGAAAAGTGATGAAGCGAAATCTATGTCAAATTACGATAAAATTGAAGGAGAACTACCGAAATAATCTTTCGCGATCTATTTAAATTGGCTACTGGTTTTTCTGTGCGATATAATCTCAATGCTCCGCAATATTCTTTTTTTCTTCCACAGAACTATCATTATAATACTGTAACATACAGTTCGCAACACAACATAGCTATTCAAAATTGGGTTCTTCATTTAAATCAATTTAAACTTTTAAAATTATAATTTACAAAGTGTATACTTTTTGCACAAACCCAAATTGATTATTTATACAAGAATAAATATTCATCTGAGGAAAAAACAAACTTTTCTCTAGTCTAAAACAACTATAAATGTCATTGAATAATCGAAGAACACTGAAAAAATACAACAACCGGTGTTTTGAGGAAAAGTTTTGAGATTTTGTTCGTGCCTGATTCCGCATTCTAAGGCTGTACAAATTAATATTTATTAATTTTTCGTTAAATTTGGCACGGAGAAATTATAAAAAATTTAAAGTATAAATCATATAATTTTCAGTTAAACAAAAAGTTAACGTTAAGATCACGAAAAAAAAATACGTTTTGGCCGGAGAAGGAAGGTGAAACAGAAGGGAGAAGGGAGGGTAAGAAACTTTCTAAACTCTTTTTTTAATTTCAGAATCTTAGTTATTTACCCTAAGTTGTTTTTACCTCGCTATTTGTTAACTGACGTAAAATGCCCATATATATATATACACACACACACACTTGCAAAGAGCACAGCCGAAACCAAAACAGAAGAAGATACTCCTCGGACAATAGGCATTGAGAAATGTCAATGCCCTCGCAACTGACAGTGTTCTATTTCTCCAGTGAGACTTATCTACAAAATACATCGCTGTATCCTGTTAGGTGCAAAATTTAAAAGTAGAGCTTGACTTGAGTAGACTTGAGTAGTATATGTGTGGGTGCTAGAGCAAATATGACTTAACAATAAGAATCTCTAAGAAATCATTCGAAAGCACGAATCTTATAAAGCAGCAAAATTATGTTACTTTACGTCATTGATTAATAAAAGTACAAAATATGTTACTATAGGTGCACAAAATAAAAAAAGTCAAACCTACCTTAATTTTAAATTTTACGTTGACTGTATTGCAGGACTGTCGACATGATGGCACCTGAATTAAAAGTGTATAGGCCGTTGCTCGAAGAATTTTCAAGTCTTCAAGATGTACTTTGTAAAATACTGGAACTGTAGAATTCAAAGAAAAATAATACACACATAATTAAGTCTTAATTATAATAATATTTATCTTGATATTTTTTAAGATTTAGCATTAAGAGGTCTTGCAAATTTTTAGAGAGTTCATTCAAAAGTATTTTTGGATATCATTTAGCCAAACTACCCATTAGTATAGTCGTGAATATTATTTAAGCAATTGAGCTGAACGTCGGAGAATATCGTCTCAGATTTGACAGCATAATTGCATTATGTTATCTACGCAATGTTATTAACTGCATTAGATTAATTTTACTGAGGTGGAGTGAGAAAATTTAGGGCTGAGGTAAATATTTCCGACTTTGAGTTCTTCAAATGTAGGTCTCGTTTAAACAAACATTTTCTCAAAAATTGCGACATTATTTTTTCATATGAAGAGAGAGAATGAGGAGAGAGAGAGAGAATGAGGAGAGAGAGAATGAGGAGAGAGAGAATGAGGAGAGAGAGAGAATGAGGAGAGAGAGAGAATGAGGAGAGAGAGAGAGAATGAGGAGAGAGAGAGAGAATGAGGAGAGAGAGAATGAGGAGAGAGAGAGAATGAGGAGAGAGAGAGAATGAGGAGAGAGAGAGAATGAGGAGAGAGAGAGAATGAGGAGAGAGAGAATGAAGAGAGAAAGTAGGAGAATGAGTGGGAGAGAGAGTAGGTGAATAGAGATTGAGGGAGGGTGAGGAAGAACGAGGAGACGATACGTATCAAACCAATACAATGAAACACACTTCCCTCAAAACATCACACGATTTCGAACAGGAAAACTGTATCTTGAATATTTTAGTAGTAGAACAATGGCACAATTTTTTTTAACTTTTACAATTTCCCTAGAATTGAAAATTTCAACGAAAATGAGGTCTGGGCTATTCTTTAAATATTCGAGGGCAAAGGTTAAGTAAAAAAATGGAGCAATTTTTGAGAAACTTTCAAAATGTTCCAGAGGCTTCGTGTAAAGTGACTACAAAATATAAAGAATGTTTTTCAAAATCTCAAAGCTTGGGTTGTGTAATAATCGATTTGGAAAAATCATTTGGAAAAAATCCTACAAATAGTTTAGGTCACAGACGGACCTAAACTAGATATTAGAGTTGGTCACAGACGGACGAACATACGTTTAGAAAAATAAATAATTTTTCGGTATGAGGGGGGCCCTGAAATGTGTGTTTCTGTTGAAATCTCGAAATCGATTTCCCGCAGTATTACATATCTTTATAGTACGTATATTACTCCGTATATATGTACATATGCGAGAAAATAAAAATATATTTTTATTGTAGTTTTCAAGATTACAACACATTATCAAATAGTTAAAGTAGTGAATTGGCAATATTGCGTCAAGGAATTCGTAGTTTTGCAACATTCATTCAAGCTTTCGAGTTCAAAATTGCGTGTAAGTTCTTTGCCTCACATTTCCTTTGTAGTAATGGTTTGCGTACAGACGTATTAATAGAGAAGTTATTATTATTATTATTATTATTATTATTATTATTATTATTATTATTATTATTATTATTATTATTATTATTATTATTATTATTAATAATAATAATAATAATAATAATAATAATAATAATAATAATAATAATAATAATAATAATAATAATAATAATTGCATCTAACACATTTTGAAGTACGTTAACATTGTGATTAAGAAATTCCCCTATCGCCTTTGTCTTGGCCTATAAAATGCTAAGAAAGCAAGTCTTTGACCTTCACCGAAGAATGATAAAAGAGGTCATCTGTACACAGTCATCTTTTTCCTTGTAATCAAATCGTACTGTATATTTCCTGCATGTAATTCACATTAGAAAAAAAACAATTATAATGTGGAAGGAAAAAATCTAAAATCTTTTTTTTTAATGTGAGTATAACCACTGTTCCTTACTCTCAAAAAAATAATAAATCACTTATCATTGACAAATAATTTTGAAAGACGAGCGCTTTGCGCAAAGAATATCACCGTTAATTTTAAACCCAAAAACCCGCTAATAGTGTAACCCCTTGAAAATACAATATGTGCAATAAATGGAACGATGGTCTGTAGATACATTACTCTTATTTTTATTTTTATCCACAGAAGCAGTTTATAAATCGTAGATATCCATTGTAGTTTCTTATAGTGATATTTTCCTTTGTACTAATGTTTGGGCTATTAATTCTCTTCAAATAAATGAGAAATACTCGACTTTTTATTGTCATTACGAATATTAATTATTCCTTCGTATATGAATGACACAAAAACATGATGTATGTCGTACTGTAATACACACAAGAAACAGAATATAGACTAATCAGTGTTCTGATTAATCAATACTCTGTTATGACCTTCTATTCTCTGAAGTAGTTGAATCACAGGCTTCGAAATTATGGTTATAAATGACCTATGTATTAGTATCCAAGCAATTTAAATATTATATCCATTATGTCAATAAATAAGTAAAGTTTCAATAATGAAAGAGAGATTAAAATTAAATTAAATAAATAAATAAATAAATAAATAAAATGTATAAAATAAAATATTTAAATAAAATGGCAATGTGTATTGTTTACGTAAATTTAATGTCTTCTACAATTAATTTTTTAATTAAATACTATTAATGTTCCAGTAGATAACACCTAATAATTGAAAACGAAACAAAGAACATGTTGAAAAATGTTCATTAAATTTAGAAACAGAACAATTGGCGGGAGCGCATACAATAGTAATTTTTGCAATTAATTTATAATATTAAGATCTTTCTTTCTCTTTCTTGCATGAGTACTACATGTTTTGAAAATGAGCTACGTATTGACGCTCGTTTTCAAATTTGTACGAATCAAAGGATCTTGGATTCGAAACCCAGCTCAGGCTTCCATGGTTTTTGTGTGCTCGTGATCCCTTACAGTAATGTTCATTAAATTACAGTAATAATCATTAAAACTAAATTTAAATTGTAGTTATAACCCGACCAAGCGGAGTGTAGTGCTGACAAAAATGTCAGCACTGCGCTTTATTTTGCATCGAAGAGAGAGAGACAGAGCTATTAGTATACCAAGGTCCGAAGACGTTGTATATTTAAATGGGTGAAAACCAGAACTGTATTAGTGACATTTTATAAATTCTGAGAAAAACATGTTTATTTTAGACTATGCTAGTGGAAATATATTTTCCTTGTTTTAATAAATAATTGAAACGCCGTGGATTTAATGACGAAATAAAACACCATTTTACAGTGACATTGACTTAAACAGATTTCTCAGAATTTATTAAATGTCAGTTGTATCATTCTGGTTTTCACCCATTCATATTGCCCTCTTGAATGCCTTCATAGGTTAAACAACACCCGTGTCATTCCCTTTAAAGTACGGGGAAATACCGACGCGTGCGAATTAAATTCATAAATATTGATAATGATATGGAGGATGGAATTATTTTGAGTCCCTAAAAGTAATCACATATTCCAGTCATGCTACAAAACAAATTCTACAACATGAGTACACGACATTATTTGATTTGAGGAAAACATACAGGAATTTCTTCTTTAACTTCCAGATTCCCATAAAATATAATGTAATTTATGTGTTTCAATCGTTAATGAGTGATCGAATTATTATGTGCTTTCTGTGAAATGAACGTAATGTTTTTATGAAAAATTATCTGAAGGAAAATTAATTGGGCTGATTAATTAGCATTACATACTATGGTATCCATTTATTATATTGAATAATATAGTACGTACATGCATAACATATAAATTGTTGGATTATTTTATTACTATGGAACAGGAACATCAATGCACCAGACTATACCTTCCCGGCGCCAACGAGCGACACAACTGTCACCGTTGTTAGCTGATGGTAAGAGAACCACAAGTACACTACATCTATTATAAATGATCTTGGCTGTCCGGGTCACGCCGCGTCGAAGTCTGTGTTGCCGACGTTTCGACCATCTGATCGTGGTCTTCTTCAGGCCTGGTCTGCTACAAAAGGCTGGCCTAAAGAAGACCACGATAAGATGATCGAAACGTCGGCAACACAGCCTTCGACGCGGCGTCACCCGGACAGACAAGATCATGCACATGACTCCGGCCTCGGAAGCCTACGACTACATCTATTATGTTTTCTTTTTAAGAAATAACTCATTAAAACTAAATTTAAATTATATTTATAACCCGACATCGATGGAGTCATACATATATAATACAATATAATATATAAACTAAACATACAATATAAAAACATGGAGCGGTTACTTCTAAATTAAATTTTAGTTGATTTGCCTCAAAACTTAGCTTCGAAATGCCGGTGAACTTACGCGAATCGTTGTTAGGAGAATCTGCCTGCACCGTGACGATCGCAGCGCGCAGCACCAGCGCCAAGAGACAGCCGCCGGCGAGGCCGCGCATGGCGGTGGCGCCTTGGCCTGCAGCCCGACGGCACGCCGCGCCGCGCCACGCGAGGCGTCAACTGGCCGCCAGCGCCGCCGCCGCTCCAATCTCTTGCGGTTCGCGCACTTCCTGCTGACGCTTATCGTTGCTGGAAGATTACCAGAACACTCCGACATTCACCCTGCACGCGCACCTTAACGCAAATCTCGTAAATTTTCGAATCGAAAATTATTTTTAGGCACGCTTTTATTCACAAATTAATGTTTCGCGTTTATTTTGTTGTTGCATTTTTCGTTTAATTTTACAAAGTTTCCACATAGTATTTTAATACCTTCTTCAGGTTCTAGGTTCGAATTTCTGTTAACATTAAATTAGAATTTTCAATTTGGAATCTAAAAATTGAAGAAAACATTAAAATACAATGTAAAATATAACAAAACAATGTTATGTATAAAAGCGAAAAGTGTTAATTTGTCACCGACAAGTTGGTTATTCACACCTATGCTAAGTGGAAAATGAGCGTCATCAGATATCACTAAATGGTTCAAAATCTGCGGTTTGGCTGCTACACGGTTAAGGAAATCCATAGCAAACGACCTTCGGGCAACGTTATCATTTTTTTCAACTGTTGCACAAGTTGCATCTTAAAGGGGTGGAACGGAATATCGTCAGGAATTATACGCTACAAGCAACGAGGTGACTTTCTTAGCGCTATGACAGTGAACCGCCGAGGACTTCGGATTAATGCTTGTTGGGCTTCCTCTATTCGCACAGGGGATCGTTATATAAACTAGGACGTCCTAGATTTTTTCATCTAAGGCTAGATGCACTGATACAAAATGGATACACCCACTTTACAGCGGGTGTTTTTTACCAACTTACCAATTTCAATGATCAGGATCTTTGTCGTGACGTCTCAGCCTGAAATGGCAACGAAATACTATTTTCATAGTAATGAGAGACTCTTTATTATTAAATTAAGTTTTCACAGCGAAAGAGGGTGCTCTGGAGCACATTTTACCCATAGCTCCAAATTGCCGTCTTTTCCCACTTTATTCCACATACGTATGTCGAAATGTGCGTCTGTATTACGTGACTCAAATCAGGATATTATTTCTGCGCAATCCGGTATTAGTAGTTTTCGCGCAAATTTGAGAGAAATATGGATGATATTTTAAAAAAGTATTTAAAACAAATTTCTCAAAAACGGTTCTAAATTGTTTCTTCTTACTTTCTTCAGGTAGTGCTAATCTACTGTGAAAGATGAGATAAACTTCTTTTTGCTGTATCCTTTTGTGTTTTTAATAATTAAAAAAGTGTATTTTTGTAATTATTGAAATTTATTTCTGAATAATTATTTTTGAAAAATTGTACTCATCGTAATTACTGTACATTGCAAGCATTTCTTGTACATTGGCGCATTATTGAGTAGAGTTGCTTCAAATAACGTCTGAAGTTTCAAGAAAACTAACTTGAAATAACATCATGTGCAATTTTTCGAAAATACATGTAAGTTTTGTGAACATAAATCCTTGTATCGATCACTTATCCATATTCGGGTTCAAGCATATGTGTATGTCCTGTCTCCCTATACCAACTTAAACCATCTTTGAAAGAGCACGAGTATTCTTAAATCTGACCTGCTTGCCAAATTACAGGTTTAAAGAACTTTAAACAAGGGTTTTATAACCGAGAGTTCGAGGTTGTTGAGGTGTTTCAATTTTTTTAAATTAAAGTAAAAATTTCTGTCACGTTTTTTAACAATTATACAAATTTTAATGCTTTTATGTCTTGAAATTCATAAAAAGTGTAGAATATATATCTGGACCATTGTTTTCAATCATCTCTAGTGCTATACAATACCAATAATATAGAAGTGCAACAAACCAATGAAATACCATCAACAAATATATAGACCATTTATAGATTGGTGACTCTTCTCTGTGCAGCTATAGAAAGATTAAATGTATCATGGAAAATTTGGAAAATCATGATCAATATTTAAATTGACAAAGAAAGTTAAAATTTATTGCAAATAAATTTGAATTCGGCAGTAACTTCTCTGTGCGAGTAAATCGCACAGATATCTACTGGTTCTGTTATAAATACGAGTACTAACCCCAACCACTGGCAATAAAATATGTATAATTTCTTTAAAAGAAGGTCAGAATTCTGCGGTTTCGTGGAAATTTGCTCGAATTGATTTCTTAGTCTCCATATAATTTGGCAAGTTCGGTAAGGCTTGACTTATTCCACACAACCTTACTGGCAAGCAATTAGCTTTCTTACCTAACTACTTACCTGTTTGCTCAGCTCTAAATCTTTTCGAGATGTTTTATCAGTAAGTACATTCATTCGTGGCGCTACGTTCTTTTACTGGTCCGTGTGTGAACACCAGTATAGCAGGGTTGCCATCCGTGTTCCTTTTGGAGGACGTATTCTCCTGTCCACCCTCCGATTGGTTAATTTACATGGAATGTCTTCCTTTTTGTCCTGTTGAACTCAAACTATTACTGACATAATTTTAAAGCGATTTAGTACATTAAAGGGACTCCATGTCTTATATATCTACATTTTTACTCAAATAAATGATCTGCATAACAGATCGTTAGGCTTATTGTGATATAAAACTAATTGTTTGGATTAATATTTTTTATCAGAAAGATGAAGAAAGTTCACAGTACAAAAATAGAAATAATAGTTCGATTGTTAAATTTATAAACAAATTGTTTTGATTACGCTCTCATCATTAAAGGTCTTTCACAGTTTCTCCAGCAAAAAAAGACTCACCGTGAAGAAATTCTTTTAATAAGACTCACCTTGTGAATGTACACAAAAAACGGAAAAGATATACTTCTGATAAATTTCGGAGGTACGTCGAAAATTACTTTCAGGATTAAATTTTATTTAAATAAATGTGATGTTCTGTATAATAAATATATTTATTTCAATTCTCTTACAATTAATCAACAAGTCCAACAAATAAAAATAAATTCCGTTGCACAATGAAATAAAAATATCAACCAGACATTACTGTAAATTGCTAATTTAAAGTAATATAAAATACAATACTTGTTAATTGGTTTTCTCCAACATTCAACTAACTGTAAATATTGATAAATTTGAACATTGTAACATTTGAAAAAGGGGAGAAAAGTTATCAAAACCGCCTGCAGGAGTAACGTGCTTATGGCCAATAACTAATAACTGCCTTGAATAATTTAGATTTTCCTTAAGGCACTCCTAACAGCAAAGAGACTAAAACTAAGATGGGTTTTTTTCTTGTATGTTGATCTCTTCGTACACATCTTCGTCGTAGTCAGACATTTTCGTGGCAGAGAGCCCCATCTCCCCTGGATCCACGTACCTCTCCTGCATGTATTCCGCAGGCGGCATCTCCACCTCATCAGTTCGTTCCTCGTGCACAGTGTTCGTGAAGCTGCGGGAAAAGAAGCATTCGATTTTACAAGTTCGAATTTCAGCATGTACTACATACACCCCTAATAATATACGGATATTATTATTATTATTTTATTATTATTATTATTATTATTATTATTATTATTATTATTTTATTATTATTATTATTATTATTATTATTATTATTATTATTATTATTATTATTAAATAGTATGTAATATTTCTCAAACCTGGCGGATTTAACGCGTAATATGCATTATTCTCCTTCTCAAAACTTGCAATGTTTTATTACATTCCATATTCCTTTCCACGCCAGAAAATTAACTCATAAATCATGATTGCTAGGCATATTTCGAAAAAGTGTTTTATAGATTCAATAATGCAGTACTTTCAAATAGATTGGATAAGGTATAAAGGAAAACAGAAAGATGTAAAGGAAAAGTTTATCTTGAATATTGAAAGGGTAGGACAGGTTTGAAAGAAATTTAACCTTGTGACAATAAAACGTATTAAACGAAACCACTAACATTTTGAAAATAATATATATTTTCAAAATGTTAATCGTTGTCGTGTAAGTTTAAAGTGTAAATCGTTGTCGTGTAAGTTTCTATGTAAAATTTACTTTCGTATAATGTTTAGAATGTTTGTCGTGATTTAAAGATGTAATATTTATAGATTGGATTAAGAGTGAAATCTGTAGCTTCAGTATTGAAGGTGTAGTACAGGTACGGAAAATGTGAACTTGCGAAAATATGAACAGATGTTATGCCGTAAACCATTGTTTCGAAATCAAGAACCCACAAACTATGTATTCTGACAACATATTAGAAAAAGTTATTTACTACATACAGGAGGAAGAATTATCATGGATTGCTGTATCAGGAACCCACATTGCGAGTTTGTCTATTGTAAACCGCCGTTTTCCACTGCAGCATTACAATTGTTCTCAATACTTTCTCAGTAGTATGTGAGACAGTACTAAGCTTTTAAATGTACTTAAGTTTCGTAATATCAGAGAAGTGATATGTAGATAATTGTAAATTGAATCATATAAGAGATAAAAAAAACTTCTCTGAATGTCTGGAAGAGCATTTGGCGTTTTAGGGTCGGATTAATCCGTCTTTTCCAGCCAGCGATGTTCCCAGGTCTATCATCTTTTTTTTCCACGGGGGGGGATAAGGGATACCTTTGGCGCGCATGACGCATTCCCATCACATTATCTAGCGTTATTGGTCTGCATGATATTTCCTTTCGTCACGGCTATATTATCTGAGAAATTAACAGATCTTTTTTTGCCCCGACGGGTAATCGAACCCTGGATCGCACTACAGAAGCCAATCTCCATGACCCACCCACGCGAACGTCCTCTACCTTAATGATTGCACATAATTTTCCTTTGAGGGTTCCTCTCGAAAGTGTGTTACTTATTAGTCATATCAACGCAAAGATTGACAGTCCGTTCTTTAAAATAGTGCAATGTGGGTTAGCATTGTAACAATGAGTAGTCAGAAAAGTACAGTATTTTAATGTTTCGACGGAAAATTCAATATGGTCACCGTTTAAAAAATTAATTTATTTATAATTTCATATATTCAAAGCGTTTTATTTGGCTTTCTATTATTACAGTAGTTTACGTAACAGGGGCGCGAAACAAGTGATTCACGCACGAGTCAAGTTTCTCATCCGAGCATAGCGAGGACGAATAAAAGACGAGTGCGAGAAGCACCTTAGCACTTGAGTATACTATTTTTTAACACGCCGTGAGCGAAACGCAATGCGTCAAATAAAGGAATATAAATTAAATAACAAATAACTAGAAATAACTTTCTTGTACAAAAGTAAATTGATTCCAGTCATTGTCATAACACTGTTGTTTGTAAACAATAAACAAAGACGTCGTCAAGACGAAGGACATTTGCGAATCGTTACTGATGTTTTCCACACTGTGAAAAATTAGCTTTCTCGTGCACGGAAACAAGAACGAGAAACCGCTTTTCGCGCTCGGCATGTTAAAAATATGTTCTAATATAGTTGTACTCGTGCTATACCTGTACTTTACGCATAATCCAAAGATAGTAGCGAAGACGATAAAAAAGAGGTTTCCCAGCAAAATAAGAACCCACAATGCAAGGTCCACGCCACTGCCTTGTGACTTCGTTTCTTGATCCTCGTGTTCATTGCGGGCAGTTTCCTGAAAGTAAGGTTTTCAGTTAGTAAGGTTTACTATCCTTACAACTAATATTAAATGAAACGTTCGGGGGTAAAACATGGTAACCCACGAGGAAACGTTTACTATATGAACATTTTTGCTGGAAGCGGCTGGAATGAGATACATAAAGATGATAACAGCCAGAAGAGAACTATGTGCTATAATTTGGATTATTTGAGAACAACAGCACATGGACAGCAGATGGAAGCGTACGAATATATCAATATTACAAGAACTATAACTTTGAGGGTTACCATATTTTACTCCCGATCCCTTCAAACACTAGGGCTAATCCGTCAAAAATGACGTCATTAAATCAATTTCCCGTATTAATACTTCATTATAGTGAATGGTTCCGTCACGTGAAAAGGCTTGATTGTGGGAGATGGCCCAGAAAGGTATGCGAGTGATTTCCTTTAGACAGAAGAAAAAGAGGTAGACCCAGAGAGGAATTGCAGAAACAGATTTTTAACGATATGCAAAGAAGAGGACTAGAAGAGAATGACTGGAACGATAGAGTGGTATGGAGAGTGGGATGCGAGAAACAGCCACAAGAGCTGTAAAACATTCACAAGCAGAAGAAGATTATAGTGAATTCCTTTATTATCAAACTTTCGTAATACAGTTTGTGATGTATTATTTTCTCATGGTCAGTATTATATATATATATATATATATATATATATATATATATATATATATATATATATATATATATATATATATATAAAGTTTATTTCTGAAACCGTGAAGATGTGCAAATATATTTACTCACGAATATCAATGGCATGAAATTGAAGTATTGTGGAAAATATCGACCTCGATTTGCAAATGAAAGATATCATTTTGAAAATTATATTGACACTGTCGAAATGCCTGTTTAAAAAAAAATATCATGCCACTCGTATATGATACACCAGTTTACTAATTGTCATACAATTTTAAATTTAAAGAGTTACTGAAAAATCTGAAAAAATAATACCTTCCCTTTAAGTCTAAATAAGGTCTTTTTCATCCAAATTACAGTGTATTTATAAGAAATCATTATAATGGTGTAAATTTTGCAGGAGAAGGAGAGAAGAAATAGTCTCAAAATTTCGACAAGAAAGTAGAGTTATCGAAGAAAAAATGGATGCGTGAATTTCATGATATGGAATTATATTAAATTAGGTTTAATTGTAATGTTTTAAATAATGTGCTACCAACTATTTTCTATTAACTGTACCTCATCAAAAGAAGAATCTTCTGTTTTTTTCTTTGTGTCTGGACAGACTATGAAGTCCTCAGCTCCAGTATTATCAGTGCTAGCAAGTCCACTTAACCTGAACTCTCCGGATGACTCATTCTCTCCTCCAATTCGTTCTATCTTCAGCTAAAAGAAATCAGTATTATAGCATTCTTAGCACTCTGCTCACAATTGGTAAACAAGTCTAACACTTAATATAAGTAATATGTAAAATTTATAAATATTTGGTGAAAGTGGGATTTTATTTTGCGAATAGGAAATTTTGCTTCACGAGGCAAATCGGTCAAAAATAAAATCATATTCACCACGTGTGTCCTGCGCCTATTTTAGTCAGTAATTCTGAAATTTATTTTATTTTTTATTCACGATTACAAATCACTGTATTATATTTAAGTAAGTAGAAACTGATGCGATTAGACAAAAGTATTTTCTTTTCTTTGCTATACTCACATAAACTCTGTATATTTGAGTATAGTTTCAATGTCAGAACTAGTCTCAAAATTAAAATTTTAGCCTGTTTTGCATGTCTAAAAGTAACAGCTTTTACAAGTAGCTGTTTAATAACACTTCTCACTTTCAAGGGATCCAAAAATATGTACATTCTTTGATATCTCAAAATCGATTTTCTGCAGCATTACTTAACTACCTATAATAATAATATTATTCACTTTCCTGAAGAAGGATGTTATCTCGAGAAAAATACACCAACAATAAATCAAAAACATAAGATTATTGTTCACTTCTTACAAGCCATATTCCAAATCGAATCAATATAATGCTCACAACCGTGCATACCAGAAGCTGTCCCACAAAACAAGCCCGGTCTTCTTAACCAGGAGATATACCAGTACAATCCAAAATTATCAATAACAATTAGAACCAACAATATAACGAGGCACGGTCAACATAGGCACAATCACTATAGCAGACACTTATAACACGGAGCTCTTTCTCATTGCTCTCGCTCCATCGCCAGTCGCCCTTAGCATACGCTAGGTGACGTCACTAACCGTAGACTGGCTCCTGCATCTGGTTAACGTGGCTGCTTTGGCTGCTACTAAAGCCTACTCCGCGCGCATAGCCCGGCTGCAAGCACGCAGTTTCAATCATTATATATGACCATTAAAACGGAAGGATAGAAATTTTCATCAATCTCATTAACTGTGGTTTTGAAACACAGAAAAATCTGAAAAAGGGAAAGGGGGGCTTTTCAGAATTCAATAAGAGGTGTGCCGCCTTCAGCGGCGGTGGCAGGGGTACAGTTGCAGAGGGGTACTGTTGCACAGAAACAAACGCGTAAAAAATATCTCATGGCCTTCCAAATTCCATATAGAATTCTTTAAAGTAGAGCAACTTCCAAACTCGTTTGAAGTCTCCACCAATATGTTAAAAGCAGCCTAACAGATAATAAAGAGATCACACGCAGCAGCGCGGTCAAATGTTTGTCGTTAACTGTGATGGCGCGCGGCGCAATTTGAACAAATTGCCGTGAAATACTTAAATTGTTTGAAGCAAGGTTCATAAAGAAGAGATTTTAAGATTTAACCTTATCTAAATTAAAAGTATTTTGAATAAAAATAACGTAGCTGTGGCCAATGGAAAAGTGTCTTATTCTACGATTCTAACGTCAAATTTGCCATATTCGCAGTAATGTGGCACACTGCTTGAGTCACATTTCGTAATGTTTGGTGAATATAAAATTGTTGCTGGACAATGGGCACCCACTCAGCCAAAAATCTGTCGATAAAAACCATTAAATAATATTTATTTGGTATTTCCTAAAAAGTAGCGTAAAAGGCCACCAAATGGGATGTTTATAGGGTTTGTGGTACCCCTACACCGACTTTTCTTGGTGCCTATGCAGTTCTTACATCGAAAAACTAACTTTTTTCGCTGAGTCTTTGAATGTTTTTTCGATACAGCCTAATAGGGGCTATATATATATATATATATATATATATATATATATATATATATATATATATATATATATATATATATATAAGAAAGAGAGAGAGAGGGGAGAGAAGTAGCGTAACAATGTGAGTGCGGGCCCGCCCGCAAAACATTTATCCGGGCTTCCTTATGAAAGTGTACAGGCAGTGTGATACACTAAATAATAAAAATATACCCTAAGAATTGGCCCTCCTTTACCTGGGCCAGCCTACAATGCGTGTCTTTCGGGTCTGACCATTATGGCGCGCGCGCGCACACACACACACACACACACACACACACACACACACACACACACATATTCCATCAGTTTGCTTGCTACATTTGACTTTGAAATTCTGCCAGCTTCGAAAATGCGCACTTACCTCAATCTGGTGATGACTCCCAGCGACCACGTGGTCCGTCAGCAACACGCAGAAGTCACCGCCGCTGCACGGGTGTGACGGCTTGACGTAGGCCTTGGAGTGCGACACGTCGAAGTAGCCGAACCTCTTGGTGCGCGAGAAGAGCCCGTCGCGCGGTTTGTAGCGCACGTCGTAGTAGTAGAAGCTGTTGCACCTCTCTTGCGGGGGCGTCCAGCGGACGTCGAGCCAGCCGGGCCCCGCGCTCGCCACCCGCAGGTCCGTCACCGGCGGCGGCACCTCTGCGGGATGAGGAAGGTTTACCAAAGCACACAACTGGCCATGTATGCATAAAAAGGTCGATATATATATATATATATATATATATATATATATATATATATATATATATATATTATATATATATAAGGAAGGTATCCCCTGTGCAATTGCACACAGGCTGATGTGGTCCAAAGGTGAGGTGAAGGTAGCGCTCCACCTATTCGTCGCCGTCAACGCAGGAGTGTATGTGAACCCTCTTCGGGCGGGCGCCAGAAAACCGGCGTCGCCTTTCTGTGGGCTGTTTGTATATGCTTTGTGTAAGCTTTTGTCCATAAATTCTGGTGAATCCATTGGCTGCTTGGTTTGTGCTTGTGTGTGTATTGCTGCGGGTTGTTTGCGAAACTCATCCCAGTCAGTGGGTTTGGGACTCCTGCCTAGGGACTCAGAAGGCGTGAATGCTACCTCCTGTGAAGGTAATGGGAATGTGATCGCAGAGAGAGAAGGGAATGGATTTGGGTGTAGTGACTCGAATATTCCCTGATGTGAGTGCCACATCGAGGATTTCGGGGTCAGTGGGGAAGCGGGTAAGTGAGGAGGGCGAGGAGGCGATTCTCAATTTATTTGAGCAGCTTACTTTCCCACCTTCACTCAATACAAGACAGCACTTGCATTATTGCTTTTGCTAGCTATACCCTCTGTTATCGTGCCAAACTACATACATTTGCATAGAACTAATTGCACTAAGTTAACATTTGAGTAATTCTGTAGTTGTCAATAATTTTGCACAGTACAAATGAAACCATTCGTTAAAAATTCATCTTTTTAAATTTGTAGTAGCAAGTAACCACCGAATTATATTTTCCTGTTTTCCTTCTTCCTCATCAGTACTTCCTATTGGTACCAACCACACAATTTTCCTCTTCTTTGGTTAATATTATGCGAGGAAGTGTGGCAATAAGTTTTTTTTTCCTTTTTGAGATTAGGCGAACTTCCTGTTTCTAAATAACGCCCTTCTCTCTTTTTCTCTAACAAGGAGTCAGACATGCATTTCTCATTATTACTGGATCACATTACCATCTAAATAATGAAGGTGTAGGCACACAACTTCTCAAATAGCCAAGAAAACATTTTATGTCAACCCTTTATAGGCCACCATTGTTTACATTTTGAGAAACGGGTTCCAATGGGCTAGTGTTATTCTTTGCATCAGATATGACACAAAGTCGTCGTACATTACATAAATTACTTTGTGAACTTATATTATTTGGATTCCATATTTATTTACAAAAAAATTTCAAGCTTTTATTCGCTGAAATCGCTTATCGCTGCATTGTAAATTTCAGTTTCAAGTTATCAATATTTTTTGTACTGAATATAATATCCAGGCTGGAGCACTTCACGTTTCTTCCCCCCTCTCTCTCTCTCACTCTCTCACTCTCTCTCTCTGTCTCTCTCTGTCTCTCTGTATCTTTTTTATAATATTTACATTTCAGATATTACTTATCTAAATACTTCGCAAATATCATTCTTTGCTGATGATACATCTTTATTTACTTCTTATTCAGACATTATAACAGGACGTGATACTTTATAAGATGGATTAAAATATTCTTGTTGCTTGGTATTATAATTGGCAAATAAAGATAAACAATCAAAAATCACAAGCAAAAATATTTTCCTTAAGACGAATCTGTCTTACGTGTCCTCGTATTACAAACTGTGAAGCAATTCCTTGGTTTCCTAATAATAATTCAATTACGTATCTTGGATTACAACTAGATACTAAATCAAAATGGAAATCACATATTTTATCTATAAGAAATAAAATTTATGTCACGCTTTTAAAATTATATCCATTTCTGAATACAAATTCTCACTTCTCGATAGATCTGCATTGACTATATTTAAATACATAATTTTCCCTTCGTTAACCCTAGAATTGAAAGATGCCGTGTACCACGCATTATTACAAAGGCGTACTCTGACAGACTACTTTGGGTAAAAATAAAGAAACAAATATTTTTATAATGAAACACTAAATTTAATGGATTGAACATGTACAATACGGAGTTACAAATACATTTGAAAGGTTTTAATAGATACAGCTAAAAGTCTTGATACTCACAGAAGACACTTGCTTGGTGCTGTTCACACTCGGCTTTTGAATAGCGTCCATAGAAGCACCTCGTCACGCGATCTTTGTTTTTATCGTCATCGTCGGATTATGTGTGCTCAATGTTCGGAACAAAACTTAAATGCTACAAGACAAGGATTTTGTATTCTTTATTTACAATATTAGCCTATATAGTGCCAAAAATATCACTGATGCCACTAAAAAGGCGTAATCCACTCCACGACCCGTGATGGCGTGCACCGGAAATATGCACGCGCACAATGATATGTGTATTTCACGAGCTAAACACACAATGAAGGTACACAAAGTTTCGGAAACGGGGAGTGAGGGGATGTGTGGAAGGCTTTTGGCACTAGTTACGACTGACAGACGACGCCTTTGTAATATAGGGTTAACATATGCATTCCCCATTTGGGCTGGCGCAGAGAAATCTCATATTAAAAAATTAGAAGTTATACAAAATAAATATTTAAGGAAAGCATTGAAAGCACCTTGGTTCATAAGCAACGAACAAATATTACACGACTTCAGTATTCTTCCTCTAAAATCCTGAATCCTTCGTCTCTCATATAAATGTAATACTTCATTTTTTCTTTACCTGCTTACACACCTTTCAATTAGAAAAAACAGTTAATTTTTTTCCCGAATTAAATCACTTTACTCTCAAGTTCCCTTACATTCTTCTTAGTTATCTTTTCTCCCTGTATCTATTATTTACTGTATACATTTTCAAGTACAATGTTGTATTTATAAATCGTTATGATTCTCCAAAATTAAATAAAAAATACTTTTAGATATCAGGAGCATGCTGAGAGGTTACATTTAAGTATCTCCTCATATTCTATTTGCAGTTAATGTAAATGTTAATACCCATGAAAGAGAAATTATTGTCCAAAAAGGATCAATAAATATATTTAAACAGCGTAGTATATTGTTGTCGTTCAGCAATGGACTTCTGAAATATACATCGCTGCATTGTTTCCAAAGGCAGAGTATGTAGTAATATAAAATTAAAATGCTTGTAAAAATTTATCGTACTGAATTGTTTCTTTTTCCTTCTTGTGAAGAATAAGATATAATGGTAATATAATCAAAACCCAACCAATTCAAAGGAAGTCCCTATGGTGGATACCTGCGTTTATTTTGAGAGCCAGAGATAGTTGTCATTTCTAACTTCCAGAAATGAAACATCCCATAATTAGCGATAAAAATTTATTGGAGTAAATAAGTAATTTGTTAGTTGTAAGTTAAATATATTACCTTCCTGCAATCTACTTTCTTTTATAATAGCAATAGCTTTCAAACATCTCTCAACTTATGTGCACGAAGCGCAGTAAATTTGAAGCGGGCGACTTTGTAGCAAAATTACACAAAAAATACTCATATTTTCAAGAAATTCAACATGACCCTAGGACCTTATGCGAAGTTCTTCTATGGATCTTATTCGACTGTTCTTTTATGAACACATTTCATGAAGAAAAAAATTGTACCTTTGCAATTGAGGTGCAACCTATAAGACTATAGGACTATGATCTCTTTTCCGGAGAATGCAGAAATGAATTCTGCAAACTTTAATATAGCATATGCAAAAAAAATGATTTTATCCTCATACGTTGGGTTGGTAGAGGAGTGTGCCCTTGTATGAGGATAATTCCCCACAATATTACACTGTAACCTGTCATTCGGGTTCCACTTAATCCGATAAAAGTTACTGATATTCGAGGCATATGGGTTGTTAATGAAGAGCGCAAAAAATTTTACCAAAATTTAATAGTGCACTCCTCAAAGAAGTGTCTACTGGAAATGTCAAAAAAAGTTAGTCTGATTCTTATAGCTCACAAGATGAAGTAGGAGGTAAAAAATACATAAAAAACCTCATTATCATTTGAATTAGCAGTTTATAATAAAAGCAAATTAAAATTTAATAAAATTTATAATTTACACAATTTTAATAATAAATATAAAGTTGTCTCCAGAAGAAGGGCCTATAACGAATTTTTCCTTTACGGCATATATTTGAAATGAAGGATAATTTATTAACGCTCTAAATGAAGTTAAGTTTACATATTATTTTAATTCATTATAATTATTTATAATTTGTAATTAAATAGTGTGTAGAATGTTGTGATTGAAAACTCTCATCGCGTTTTTCTCAAAACAGTTATGAAGTTTGGAATAAACTACCTGCAGAAGCACTAGAGGCTCTTCCTTCTAATGTAGCCAAATTTAATAATATGCTTCATTCCATGTAGATCATCTCGAATAATACTGACTGAGACATTTATCTTTATTATTATTATTATTATTATTATTATTATTATTATTATTATTATTATTACTATTATTATTACTATTTTTATTATTATTATTACTATTATTAGTAATATTATTATTACTTTTATTATTAGTGTTATTGTTAATATTATTATTATTACTATTATTATTAGTAATATTACTATTACTTTCATTATTGTTATTGTTAATATTATTATTGCTTTTATTATTATTAATATTGCTATTACGTTTATTATTATTATTATTGTTATAATTATTATCGTCATGGCCCTTATACAGTGAAGTGATGTGAAGTGTAGTGTAGTGAAGGGGAGTGCAGTGTAGTGTAGTGTAGTGTAGTGAAGTGTTATGTAAACTAGAAGTGAATTTAGAGTTAGAATGAAATAAATTGGAACTATTATATCGACCCCTAATTCTAATAGTAAACCCAATTGTAAATGTTGATAATGTTTAGTAATTCTAATTATAATTGTTATGTTTGCCACCGAGCATTAGCTCAAAGCGAACTTCAATAAATCTATCTATCTAAGTATATGCCCTTTTTCCGGCTACAGCCCTAACTTTCTCTCTACTGCTTAAGCGGTAGCGGGAAAGTACGTAAAAATGCGAGATATACTTTCTCACAATTACTAATGTGAGGGATTTGGAGAAAATTCTGATATTTCACTAAGTAAATATCTGTTTCTTCATATTGTAGTTGTAGGATGACATCAAAAAAGTTAAACTTTTCCGATTTTCGAAAATACGATTTCAACAAAAATGATCCCTGATAATTTTTGTGAGCGTACTTTTCTCTATCCGAGGAACAAAATTAAAAGAAAAGAATGTGAAGTCGTTCTGAGAAAATATTTATTTTAATTGTGGTTGTCGCAAAATTACGAGAAAATTACCACCATTTTCAAACAAATTTACTTCAATTTTTTTAAAGGTATCATTGCAATTCAATAATATTTTCCAAAAAATGGCTCTATCGTTTTTGAATAATTTTGTTGTTAGATAGTATGAAGGACATTTAAGGGAATGGTGTAGGTCTCAAATACTTTGAAAACCGTGATTTTTTTTTGAAAATTACAAAAGTTCAAAATAGTTCGGCATGTTCCTACACCTAAAATGTTAAATGTAGAGATGTTATCCTTAATAATATCTGTTCCTTAAAGATAGGTTTTTAAAGAAGACCTTGAACAATTTTTCGAAAATTTGAGTACTTTTCGCGTAATTTTGCGTGAAAATACAGGCGACAAAGTACGTTCTTTTTTATCACCACCGATTTTTCTTTTTATTTCAATAAAACATTTGAAGCTCTGTTACCCAAGAAGCTGCGTAAGGGAATTCCACCGCACGCCATGTCGGCCTGAGCATGAGTCAGCTGATAGCTTTGACGTTTCCTTCCTCGTGCGCGCTTATCAAATCCAGAGCAAAACCCAGAGAAAACGGTTTCTATTGTTTCGGGTCACACTCGTTCTGATTCTCAAAATACTCTCATATTTACACCTTTCTTTACTGTAGAATGAGAGGGATGTCAGCACGTGCTGCAGAAACCCCAACAATATACGAACATCATTTAATAATAATAAAATATAACTTGGATTAATTTGGACAGTTATTTTCCCCAAAACAGCTTCAATTTTTTCTTCAGTTTGTTTCTCGTGGATATCAAAGGGTGATAAAAATTGTTATTGGTCCCATTTTCAGCAAGCCTTTTATTGTTTAGGATATCAGAAATGAACATTGCAAACCTACAGTATTGATGGTAAAGATTTTTCTTATAAAAAATTTTTAAAAGTCCATTTTACATTTTCCAAAGTCCATAAAAGTTCCATTTTACATTTTCCAAAGTCCAAAGTCCATAAAACGTTTTTAAAAGTCCAAAAAGACCATTTTACTGTTATTGGATACAAAATTTTGCATAATTTTTGCATGAGGTTACTTCTATTAATAAAAAAAGACTATTTTTTAATTTTTTTCAAAGGATAGAGTATCCTTTAAAATAATGGCACCAGAGTCATTTTCGTTGAAGTCTTTGAATTTTAAAAAATTGCGCAAGTCAGAAATAACGCCAGAAAATGTGTGCTGGAGCATTAGTGTGTGCTGTTGTAATTTTATGCTTAGTCTGTGGGCCTGAAATTTCACAGATCTACAAAATGAAACTTTTTGTAATCATCATAAATTCAAGCATATTTCTCTAAACCAGATTTTAACACAGTTTACGGATTTGTATTTAGATATGCGTAATCACCCACTATTTTTCTACAATAGCCAATCCACTTATTACACAAAAAAATGTCCATATTCCATTTCGTGAATGGTATTAATCTACTAAAGCTTACTCAGAAATGTGATGAACTCCCACGTCTCTTGTAAATTTTCTTCATGATTTTCTCTGTATAACATCTAGCAGATATCTGCCATCAAGGAGTAATTCCAGTGACCTTAGCGTAGCGTAGCGTTGCTGCTTTGTTCTGATGTCTGCTCATCTTTTCCATCACTCACGTCATCGACGTTATGAGGTAAGAAATCTAAATGAGAGTGTGGAAAGTATAACATAAGTTTCATTCTACAGCCCAGCTTTTGAAATGCACACATAAGTCTCTAGATTCCATTTACAAAATCCGATGATTTGTTTTTCTCTAAGAAATGTTCCCCCACCTACTGAAAACTGTTTCAGGCATCTTGTTCTTCTGAAGTCACCGTTCGTGTGAATGCGTCATCATTTAAAATCTCTCGGATTTGGGAAGATTCCTTCCTTCACTTTGCCTCAATTACATTAGTAACACATCCAATAGCTGAAGTTATTCATATGAACTGGTTTTGATCAAATTTTCACGTCATTTTTCTTCCCTTTTAAATTATTTACAGCATTTTATTTGATCATTTTTGACGATGTTTTAGGTCATCAAAATCAGCCCGCTACTCATAAACTCTGCTGTTTCTGCCTCTTCTATATCTGTTTTGAGATACGCTGGTCAAAACAAGAGCTCATTATTTTCATCTCCAACAACAGCTGTTCTTGAACGAACAAAAATTTTAAAATAAACAATACACTTTCAAAACATGCAAGAGTGTCTCGAGGGTCCTGTCTCTTTCCGCTCCTCTTCAATATGTTTCTGCCAGATTTTCCTCAACTAGACACCTCAGAAATAGCTTTGTTTGTGTGACAGTAATATTCACATCCCACAATATCTTATGAGCACATGTTCAATTGCAATATGACTTACTTAAATTTTCGAAATAGACAGGAAAATGGAGAACTAAAATTAATGCTTCAAAATTAAAAGCAAATATTTACACCCTTTGTAAGCCAAAATTACCTCCCCCTTTATTAATCCAAAACACACCCATACAATGGCCACCAAACCAAACATCAGTTAAATAATTAGGAATCACAATGGACCCAAAATTTACATGGAAAGCACATATCACAAACACAAATACTCAAAAATTATAAACTATCTATTACTAAATTATAAATACACCCTTAGCATTGAACGCGGTAAAGTAATCTACAAATCAATTAATCAGACCCTCACTAACCTATTCAAGCTCCATTTAGATAAAAGCAGCCCTTAGCCACATAAACAAAATTCAAATTCTACAAAATAAGTGCCTCAGGAAAGTTATCAAAGCTCCGCGGTTTATAAGCTATGAACAACTACATAGAGAATTAAAAATAGAACCCTTTCAGGATTATACTCTCAACATTTCTAAAAACTTCTATGATACAACTTCCCATCTAGGTAAGACTTACAGACAACCAAACGGAATCTACTCACGCTACACTGAGAACATTTCAAGCCTCCTTAACAATCTTAAAATATAATCTCTCTCTCTCTCTCTCTCTCTCTCTCTCTCTCTCTCTCTCTCTCTCTCTCTCTCTCTCTCTCTGTCTTTCTCTCTCTTTGTATCTCTCTGTCTCTCTCGCTCGCTCTCCCTCTCTCTCTGTCTCTCTCGCTCGCTCTCTCTCTCTCTTTCTCTCTCTCTCTCCCGCTCTCCCGCACGCACACACACACACACACACACACACAAACACACACCAGTACCAACTATTGCTTGCCAAGCGACAAAGAAAACAA
Organism: Gryllus longicercus; assembly: GCA_038098605.1. Classification (NCBI taxonomy): domain Eukaryota; kingdom Metazoa; phylum Arthropoda; class Insecta; order Orthoptera; family Gryllidae; genus Gryllus; species Gryllus longicercus. The sequence continues at coordinate 3,075,624 of JAZDUA010000103.1, read as the reverse complement.
AATACTTTCGTCTTATCGCACAGCTAACACATACCTTAGTAATACATAGTACACAATTGACTTGTAAACATGAATTAAAACAAAATACAGGCATAAAGGATGTCTAAAAAAGAGTACATGACGCAGGTGTTAAAAGTGATTGCTTGAAGGAGTGCGCCACTCGACCTATCAACCAATATTTTCTAGTGACAAAATTAAATGCCACTTTTACGACTTGTATCATAAATACTTAAAACAATTTCGATAAAAAATAAACCTTCAGAATATGAGCCCGGCATCAATTCTTACATCTATTGTCTATCAAGATAGAGTGATGAAATTCTGAAAAGATGTAAATATATTCATTAAAATTAATACTAAAGCATACAACAATGTAAGTTGTAGTATACAATTAAGTATACAATTATATTCTCTAATCTACTGAAGTATGGGTGTTTGAGCATATGTCTTAATTGTAATCAATCTGCATGTCTGTAACCGGTTAACAAGCACACAAAACTTACATATTTGAACCAACATTGAAGAAGCAATATATTAAGGTCGAACAATGTGTTAACTGTGGTCAAAATATGTTAAACCTCAGCATTTCACACATATCTAAGCCCTCTATTAATTAACTACGCATTAACTATTGGTAAATCAATGTACCAGTTTTGAGACGCTTATGACCTAAGATGTCGATGTGACAATAAATAAATGAAAAAAAAACTCTCTACTTGAAAATATGTGTTTAAAAAATGTAAAAAGAGTGGAACAACTCACTTTCGCATGTCCACTCCTTAATTTCGTTCGAATATTGTCCAGTGGGATTGTACCGCACTCGTAGATAATGCAACGTATTTTCTTTAAGTCTAGTGATGTAAAACGCATTCGGATTGTACAAGTGGTCGATCAATCTCGGAAGGTTGCCCCAAGTTTCTTCAGGAGATGACTGAAAAAATAAAATTAGTTGTTGCATCATATAATTTGTACATAATGATTTAACATGTCAGAAATACAATGAACGTGTAGAATTTATCTTTTCTTTGTGAGTCAACTTTTTATATACTTGGGGATGTGTTCATTGAAATAAAACAAATAGTGCGGGACATTCTTGTGGTCTTTGCAAAACAATATTTTATTTTTTTGTAAATAAGCTATTATATGTCATGCAGTGAAGCGGACAATTACAATAAAAACAAAAGTGTTTCAAGATAGAAATTGTAGGATACTGTAGAGATAAGATAATTCGGATTTTTCTCAAGGTTTTATACTAAGAGAACCACATGAAAAATTTGAAAACGTCTGGGAATAAACACATTACATCTTGAGATTGTTTGTACTCTAAAATAGGTACGTTGTACGTTGTCCTTGTTACAGTAATATGAAGGATGAAGGAAGTAATATAAATAGTCTAATAATTCTGTAAAATGTTATAACAGCCAAAACAGTACAATGAGGGCCACACATATATTTTACTGCACACTGACTTCTCATTATAAAACAGATACAATAAGTAACAGATACAATATCTAACAGATACAATAAGTAAAAAGACTCCCATGTTAAGGAAATGAAAATTAACCGAACCCTTCTATCGTATCAGTTCCTACTCTCTTGTTTCCCCATCTCTCTCTCCCCCTCCATCTCCTCTCTCTCTTCATCCCTCTCTTCCCCCTCTATCTCTCTCCTCTCATTTTCTCTGCCTTCACACACACATTATTTCACTGTTACCTGCTAAATACTTTCTATAACATACATTCTTCTTATTCAACCTACAGAGTAAGAATTAAACCACTTATTGAGATTTTAACTATTATTTTATAAATATGTGTATCTGAGTGCATGAGATGTCTTTTTTCGAATGATGACCGTCATACAAGAAGAATATCTTACTTTGTACTCCCATGTGAATGAATTGGATTCGCAACTATCGCAGCTGATTTCGACAAGCAATGAACTGGCGGTAGCACGATCGATCATCAAAGTCAAACACTGCACCACAGCACCAAAATACCACGGCATCAGCACCATTGCAGCGAGGCGCAGGGCCTGCGTGGACGGCCGGCACATGTTGCTCCGCACTGAATCATACCGCGACTCGCACATCCTGTGTATTCTTTCCGGACTTCGGGCTTCGGTCAGTGCTGCCAACAGCGCAGGAAACAAGCGGTAGATAACTCGAACTGCTTGACGATGTGGAAAGCTAATAAATGCGAATTCAACCACATGTACCTACCACCAAAAGTAGTATATGAATAGATCCGAAACGATTGCAGACTCTTCTTTGGAATTGTTGCAGTGTCCTGGCAAAAAGTGGTAAATATGAATACAAGAGAAATGCGGAAAATGAATAATTCAAAAAAAATGTTGGTAGATGCACCACGATTTTTATTTTTCGACAGCCGTTAAGAGCATATTGCTTTCAAATACATTCCGTCAGAGGACAGAATCAGTGCGACAGAAGAGGTATTACTCGCGCTTGTTTTCTTGAGCCCAGATTTACTAGATGCGAGAAGAGTGCGAGGTTTGGTTATTTCGACAATTTTAATCGTTTAATGTCATTTAGCGTCGTCTACACGACTGCAGACTGAACGTCTGGGTTTTCCTAAAACATTGATTTTAGAATTATGAAATACATTATCGTATTTGTTTTATTTTATTCATAGGAGAATGAAAGGAAACCGCAAAAGTACAATTAAAATGAAAGTACAAAACAAATGTACATTTACAATACCGATTTGGATATCCTTTATTAATATAGGCTAGCATGTCTCTTCAGTTTCTTCTAGATCCCATTATACTCGTAACAATGAAGAAATATTCATATTTTCTGAAAGTAGTAGAGAGAGAGAGATATATATAGGGAGAGAGAGAGAGAAAGAGAGACGAGGAGTGAGTAAGAGAGAGGGGGATACAGCAAATTTAACTATTTTACTAGTTTTATAACTAATATTTTAAAAATATATTGAGTATGAATGAATTATTGATCAATTGAAATAGCGTATATATGTTTATGAATTAGAAAATGAAAGACTACTTGGTACAGACTACTTGTACAATATTGGACAGTGTACAATTTTTTACAGTGACGTTGAAAAATTAAGCTAAGCTATTAAAAAATCAAATAACCATGATACCCCTTAGAAGCAGAACAAGAAATAAATCACGAGAAGACCTGTAGACAAATACATTCTTGTAGACAAGAGACATGTACGATTATTCCTTATCGCACAAATATTTGTAGATCAAACTTTCTTTCTTCACAGCACTCAAGTGCATATGTTTTGATTGTTTAGGTTGTGCATCATCTCTAAACACAAACGTTGATACTACAAATAAATTGCACATACTTCTGAAAACCGATAGTAGAAGTGATATCAAATTATCCAATAATGACAGTAAACTCAATGTTCCTTACGGGAAGTATGAAAGCCTCTGATTCATAGTTTTCTGTCAGTGCAAAAGTCTACGTTCTCGCCCTTACGAATGTAAGAAGGTAAATTGTTGTAATCGTGCCGCCAGAAACCACGAATTTTAGTCAGAGATCTCTTGTTATTGGGGCCCTGGAAACGAAAAAGTGGATAAATCTTGTCCCTACGATTTTATGTAGTATACGAGTATTATTTCCTCTAACACATGGTGTAGCCAGTATCCATGTTGTGTGGGTCCTTGATACCAAAAAGTCGATTGATGACAAACCGTCCATCTGTCTGCTCGTGGTCAACGCAACCGGCTAAACTGTTCAGACGATTTTCTCAGAAATTGATGATCCCTGATTGAGTTGAATGAACTCGAGGCTTGGGAAGTTTTAAACGGATATTTTGATTTACTTTACATAACTCAAAAACATTTTCAAAGTGTTCTGGTGGGGTGGGAGGGAGAGGGGAAATAGAAAAGTGAGAAAGAGAGATAAAGGGCGAAACAACGTATGCTGCCTTACGGTAGTTTGTTATAAAAAAGTGATTAGAGGCGTAGCAACTGGTAGATATTGATAGATTATATTGAAATAGAAATATGTTGATTGGGGTGATAGAAAAATATTAAACGAATATTGTCTGCACTAAAGCACTTGACTAATAAAGTCAACAAAATAGTGTAATGGGACGGTCGCACATCGCGGATGACGACACGAGCCATATATTTATTTTATTTAATTAAGAACCGCGCCGCCGTAAAGAGCAGCCGGAAACGCCGCTTCCTGCTCAACTGGGTTGAGCCGCTTAGCGAGCCTAGGGAAAGGCGAGAAAGGCGCCTCTTTTGTTCAGCACAGACCCAAGCCGGGCGCACCCCTTATGACGTGTGGGGAAATACTCCGCCCACAACCCCTTCACCGAGCAACGGAATTACCCGCGCCTATTTCCGGGAATTTCGGTGATGAATGCTACTGCGGGGGAGGTTGCTGGAGGCGACTTCGCCGTGATTGGCGGAAGGGTTACAGGTGCAGCGACATCCAATAGAAATAGACAATGCGGGGGAGGAATTACGTGGTACGCGAGCCTTCCTGTAGGACCGCGGAGGGATAGCTCGATCACTTGAATCGGAGGTAGCGAGGAGGACACTTGTATCGAAGGTCGCGAGGAGGACACTTGTATCAGAGGCAGTAGCGAGGCCACTTAATTAGTGCCTGGCCGCCCCGAATGCCACGCCGCCTCGCCACATCGCAGCCCGACTCGTGAGACGACAGCCGGCCGATGGGACGGGACACTACTACTGAGTGCCTGACCGAGAGTGCGATGTGAGTGCGAACCGGGGACGTGACAAACTATATCGCGAAACGACCCGTCATCGCCCGGACGCGTTCCCGCCGCCGCCCGCACCAAGCGCCGCTGAGAAGCTGCCGGCCGACGCCCGCCGCTGGCCTAATCCGGGGCCGCCGCCGTGACTGCCAGAAGGGGCCGCCACAAAGGGACCTGGGGCAAGCTGACCGTCGACGCCCGCCGCCAGACCCGCTGAGCGTTGGGACGCCCGAACGCTGCACCTGGGAGCTGGATCACGACCGCCCGGGAGGGCAAAGACACCGGAGCTGAAATGAGCTCTGGCCATACCGGCCGTTAATAAGTTAAGATTAAATTTAAGTTAGTTTTAAGTTTATTCATGTCACTGGGCTTTACCCACACACTATACTATGTGATTAAAGTGGTTTATGAAAATGCTGGAGTCTTTTTCTCAAGTAGTTAGGCAAGCATGCATGACTCCCTCTAGGGAGTCTGCCGACAAAGCAGCCGGGCAAAGCTGAATCGCCGAAGAAAACAGGTAATCGGGGAGGCGGTGGTTACAATAGAATAAATATTATTTATACTTATCTTTTATATATCATTTAAGTATCATTATTTCTGTCGTTCCTAACTAAAATTTCAAACAATATTTCCACAATTACTTTTTATGTGGCAGCAAAGCAGAATTAGCAGTTAGGTTAACAGAAAGGTTACAAGCTAGTTTTTGGTAAAGAATTAAACTGGTTTCACAAACAACCTGCCTATTATTACTGCTCTCGATGATAGGGGGTTCTGCTTTCCTCTGTGCAGTGGAAAATTTAATTACCATTTACTTCTTGAATTCTACGCGTACGAGAAAACTGATTACTTTTTTCGCGACTTTTCTACTATTGAAATTTAATTTTACCGTTATGGCTTGACTTTATTCATCCCGATTACCTGCATTTCATTTTCAATTCTGTATTTTTTAATGAATAATGTTTCCCTAGTACCCGACAGAAATGACATATGGTTTTCCATGATCGATCAAGACACGCAAGGAAGTATAAAATATTCACTTGGAAGGACACGTCATTTACTAACCTGTAGATATATTTTCATAACATAGCGATGTGTCGAGAAAAGTCAAAATCGAAACACATTGTACGTAACAAAAGTGTTTATTGTTTTATGTCATAATATGTAACTTATCTACACATACTTATAATATATAATTTGTCTACACAACATCCACCTAACATCCACCTATGCAACATACACCTATGCATAAATCTATATGACATCTGCTGTTTGAATGCCTTGGGTTACTCATTAGCTAGTGCATGAGATACCTTTTCATACTCGAAATGACATTTCAATCAAAGTGAGGTCATATACAAAAATATACGCGCATGTGTTTGTGATCGTTTGAAAAGTGAGGAAATTCATTTGATGTACATTCGTGTCAACATTATTTAAAATTTAAAAAGAGAAACTTTCAAATGTTGAAATCTTGCATTGTGTGCGTACATGTGATAATGAAGAAAGTTATTGTAATACTAGAATGTTTATACGTAAGTGCACGTTTTATTCTTGTTCAATTGGTCTTCAAAAATAATATTTATATTATAATATTATTATTATTATTACTTGCATTTTTAAAAACGTTACCAAAGGAATGAAAAGTGTATTTAATGGAAATAAACATATATTTCAAATAGTTCGATTTACAGTAAGAAGTTTGCGATTCAGAATAGCATCATTATTTTAATTTTCTATAATCGTGATCGATATTTAAGTTTACTTCTCATTAAATGACAACAAATGTAGGTCAAATGGACCATTCTGCAAAGTAAGAACTAGATTCTTACCATGTATTCCCGAGAGAAAGACTGTCATATGAGGAGTTGTTGAAACGGTGGGAGTGTATGCTGTAGCGTATTCCACATTTAAATGCAAACCACTACAGCTGTTGTTAAAAATCCTTTACACTAAATATCATCTAGGGGATATTCATTTTTGCCCCACCCATTTCCCATCTGTTATTTATTCTCGCGTAAAGGATATTTTTTTCACATTTTAACATTTTCTCATTTTCGCGGTTCCCACAATGGTACAATTGAAATATGTTTTTGTTAATATTATAAAAGAGTAAAACCTGGTCCTACATGCAAATATTCTTTGAAAACTTTGGAGCCATTTTTGAGAAAATGTCTTTTTAACGTTTGTAAAAATGTCCAATTCTGAGCTCATTTTCCCAGAACACTTTGGAGTTTTCATGAAACTTGATTGCAAATCATTTGAAACACTTCTACTCGCAAATGAAATAAATGTAAATATTAACGACGGATATTTGCGTTATGAGCATTATGTATGTAATTATCAAATTTGTAGGTACAATGTTGCAAAGGTCGGGAGACACTTCGCTGAGGGAAGTAAGAAATGTGGTTTAAATGTGTTTCTAGGAATGAGAGTAAGGAGTCGGAGAAGTTTTGGATCAATTCTTCTTTAAAAAGTCTCAGGAAACGGGGGTGATACTGATGTGGTGGGACGTGGAAAATATTTACCAGAAGGGTCACCAGGGTGAGTGATTGTTCATTGAGGAGAATTTCAGATTTCTGTGTGGATTGAAAACTCTTTTCAATAAATAAACACTTGTAAATAAACGCTTGTAAGCAGGTCAACTTATTTTGTTTTACCTTTTAAAATTACGTTTGTTATTGTTTTAAAAAATTCACATATTTTATTTTTATTATTTTTTATTATCTTCTTTTTAGTATTAAATTATTTATTTTAATTTCGTTATTTGCATTATTTCAAGTATCTCCTGTTTTATTATAAGATTTTCTGCTTATTTTGTAGATTTTTATATTGATACTGACTGCAAAGCTGTCGAAAGCCAGCTCCAACTGTATAAATCTAATTTGACAAAGATGATTACCATTATTTCATCCTTGAATAATGTCAATGACACCTCATCGGCATTCCCGTAATTCATAGTTCGGTAAAGTCTGTGCCATTTTGTACCATCACTACTTTCATTAAATGCAATTATTTCTTGATAGTACGACTAAAGTATACCTGTATACTTGTTTCCGTTCTCATTGAAAAAATGTGAACGAAATCTTGCTAAAATCTTATACGATGTAATTCATATATTGAATTTCATTAATTAATTAATTTTTTATTTATTTAAGTAAATAAATGCGAAAGAAACTTTGCTCACCTAGAATGCAATTCATATTTTCAAATTAATTTGTTTATATGAGACCAAAAGATTTCACGGAAATGCAAGAGTTGAATTTCTTCTTCTTTGAGATGTGACTACTTTTCGGTTTCCTTTTCGCTTGAACACATATCTCGATAAGAAAAACGAATATAGCGATCATGAGACCGGCTACCCAGAGAATAAACAGGGGACCTAAATTTATTGCTGATAGAGCCTTATAAGAAATCGGCGGGTTTCCATCTTCCAAACGGATTAAACTACTCTCCATTCTTAATTTCTCAAAACTGTCCACGTACAACTTGGTGAAAACGCCCCCTTCCACAAGCTGAAGTAACAGTTGAGTAAATTTGTGTTTAAGCGGCCAATCTTTCCTCACAGCAAACGTGTAGTATGCTGGAGTCAGCACGCATTCGGGGACTTCGTGGAACAGCGAGTAGCCATCTCTACTCGCCCCCGGGAACGTTTGAAACCTCCTGAGCGCCGTGGTGGACGCCAGCATGCCCTTCCTGCCGGACCGCGCCGCGTCCCGCGTCGCGCGCTCGAAGTCCGACACGACGACCATCTTCCGCGCCAGGGCGAACACCGTGGGCTGGTCGTCCTCGCGGACGGTGGCGACGACGTCGGCGGCGATGCGCGCCGCGTACAGCACGTCGACGACGCGGTCGACGGCCTCGAGTGTGTCGACGTCGGCGCCGCGGGCGGGCGCGACGAGCGCGCCCACGAAGCAGCCGGCGAACAGGCTCAGCACGAAGAAGCTCAGGAGGCTGAGCCACAGCAGCGTGCGGCGCAGGCGGCGGCTGAAGGCGCCCGTGAGGAAGGCGCGCGCCACCTCCGCCCCGGAAACGAACACAAAGAGATTCACACGAGTGGTGTAGTCAATCGAATAGATGTTGCCACATGGGCGATAAATTAATTCAAACCGCGGCAGCAAACCGCGGCGCAGGCGCCACGCTTCCAGCAACGCAATTTTGCTACTATTTGATGACATTTAAGAAGGAAACATAATACGGTTCAAACTTCCCGCGACGAACACAAAGAGATTCACACGAGTGGTGTATTCAATCGAATAGATGTTCCCACAAGGGTAACCATATGAATTCAGATTTGGCGACACGCTTCCAACAACGCAGATTCGCTACTCTTTGATGACATTTAAGAAGGAAACATAATACGTTTCAAACTTCCCGCGTTCGAGATAGTTTTAATTTTGCCCCACAAAACCGTGAATTCTCTCACAAATAGCAGAGAATCCATTTGACATGGAAGTTCTTTGCAAAGGACCTTCCAAAAGTGCCCAATAGATCGCACCACCTCCTGAGCGGTCACGACGAAAGGATACTCTTTGTCAGATTTCCCGGAATCCAATACTTTCTACATCAAACGCGACCAGCTCCCATTGGTTGAAAATCAGAGATTCGGTGTCCATTTTCGTAGTGATTGTGCCTAGGAGCTAAGCAATACGCGTATTGGGCGCATTGAGAGTTGGTTGGCAGCAAGCTTTAACATGTAGTCTCTGTGAACCAGTGCTTCGAAAGGCATGAAACAAAAGCATGAATAACGTAAGGAGAACGTTTATTTTCGTCCAGACAAAGGTAACCATGACAATTTCATCTATACAAAATGATTCTTTCGGCAAGGTGTTAATCTAAGTGTGTGCAAGAGGTGAGGGTAGGACAAGGTAGAGAATGGTAAATGGCCCGTTTGTTAGGGTACTGCACCGGCATTCACCTGGTATTAATTGGAGAAATAACGGAATATTACTAATGAGAGCAGCCGGACTCTGGAATTCCTCTCCAGTCTACCACCAAATTCGACCTAGCAGACAAGCCACTGCTGGGTATAGAACTCAGGACTTCTCGGCCAGAGGCATTGCATTGACATCGGTCGATGCCCTGAGCCACCTCTCCCGGTTCCCATCTTAGAGTAATTCCTCTCTACCTTGGACTGGAATAAGTTGCCTGCGACAGACATGGAACCCTTTCGTCTGGGTGTAAAAAGATTTAAAATTATATTAACCAAGGACATTTGTAAAATATATTAATTATGAAGTTAGGCTTATTAAAGAGTTATTTTATTACCATTGTTATTGTTATTATTAGTATTGTGATAATTACTATTAAATGCATCGCTTTACTAAATATATAATTGCATTCAAAGTAGTAGTTGAATTGAAGTGTTGTGAAGTGTAGTACAATACAGAAGTAGATAGAAGTTAAGTACAAGAAGTGAAGTGGAATAAAGTGAAGTGAATTGGAGTGGCGAGGAGTGGTGTGGAGTGGAGTGAAGTGGAATGGGGTGGAGTGAAGGTGAGTGTATTTAAAAGTGTATTTATTAGTTAAAATATCTGTGCAGAACGGTCATAAAATGCTATTATTAGTTACTGCTATTATTGTCTTTATTGTATTATTATTAGTAGTAGTCGTAGTAGAAGTAGTAGTAGTAGTAGTAGTAGTAGTAGTAGCAGCAGTAGTAGTAGTAGTAGTAGCAGCAGTAGTAGCAGCAGTAGTAGTAGTAGTAGTAGTAGCAGTAGTAGTAGTAGCAGTAGTAGTAGTAGTAGCAGCAGTAGTAGTAGTAGTAGTAGTAGTAGCAGCAGCAGTAGTAGCAGCAGTAGTAGTAGTAGTAGTAGCAGTAGTAGTAGTAGCAGTAGTAGCAGTAGTAGCAGCAGTAGCAGTAGCAGCAGTAGCAGCAGTAGCAGCAGTAGCAGTAGTAGCAGTAGTAGCAGTAGCAGTAGTAGTAGTAGTAGTAGTAGTAGTAGTAGTAGTAGTAGTATTACTATTATTGTCTTAATATGATTTAACATTACATTGTATTTATATTCCTAATCGCAATGCGTTAGTTGTAGTGTTCTGCCACCGTAACAGAAGCCCCTGCAGAAGCACTGAACGTCGTCGGTACCTCGAGGAAGAGGCGCGCGCCGGAGCAGCCGTGCGCCGCCCGCAGCGCGGCCGCGACCGCGCCCAGGCTGGCGCCCGTCGCCGCCCAGATGTCGGCGGAGAACGCGGGCATGGCGAGGCGGCGCGGCGCGAACGCGGCCTTCGGCACCATCACGCACATGTCGTCTTGCTTGTGCGGGTACAGGGTGGCGAGGCCGGCGAGGCCCGGCTCCTGGTACTTGCCCTTCCCGTACACGTCCACCCTGCCCAGCGCCAAGTCCAGCATTCCGCCGGTCAGGGTACCGTTGGGGAACACCTTGCTCTTGTTCACGTTGACGCACCCGGCTGTGTTGCCCGTGTGAGCGGCCAGGATGTACATGAGATCCGCGTCCCAGCCACTGCGTGTCCAGTTGCGGCTGCAGTCTGTGTCGGAAGTGAAAAAGCCCCTGGGCATGCCGAATTTAACGGATTTTGAAACAAGCTCATACTTTCTCTCTGGGACGGTTTTATTCATCGGAAGAAGAAACCGACTGTTGGCACACCATACATTACCCACACTTAACATGCAATGAATTGCAACTAATACTATTACCCCCGCCATTCTTTTATTTTTAAATTGAACAACATTCGTTCGTACGTGCAGAGTTGAATCCGACTCAGATTTGTACTACTATGTTGAGAGTCGGAACTATCAGTGCGATCATAATTACTTCTCCTGATAGATGTTGAAAATGACTATTGATTAGAAACCCCAGAACAAATGATGGTTTTAAGTAAGCATGAGAGCTTAATGAAGCAAAACACGAGACCACACTCAAATTTAATGCAACCATGCCTTTTCTTTTTCTACACGTTTTGAATCTATGTTCATTGAAAAACATTAATTATTGTTACTATAAAATAGTGTAATGTATAGTTTAATACTTGAATTATTGATAGGAAAATGAAAGGTAATTTCGTTATCTTATTAATAATGTTTGGTCATTAGACTAGGATACTAAATAGATTTTAAGATTTTGTATCTACAAGTACAACAAATAATCACATTAAATTTTAATGAAGTTAAAAGGCAAATTATTTAATTGTATACTAATGCTCTAAAAGTTCGGTAAAACAAATTACATTATATTACATGACATTTGCCAGTATAGTTTTCTCCTCAAGCACTAGTTTCTGGAGCAACGCTATGGACTTCATATACCTCTCTCTCTCTCTCTCTCTCTCTCTCTCTCTCTCTCTCTCTCTCTCTCTCTCTCTCTCTCTCTCTCTCTCTTTCTCTCTCTCTTTCTCTCTCTCTTTCTCTCTCTCTTTCTCTCTCTCTTTCTCTCTCTCTTTTCTCTCTCTCTTTCTCTCTCTCTTTCTCTCTCTCTTTCTTTCTTTCTCTTTCTGTGCAGAGCGGTGTACGTTGGGAAATTAACTTCTTATTTCTGAGAAATATTCACTGTTCTAGTTCACAAAGACCCATCGTAGGCAACATTAAATTAAGTTTTAATTTCTAGATCAAATGCCTACTTCAAATCGATCTTTTTATGCATAACACCAAATTAATGTACACCAAATTCGTTCAACAAAACCGATTTAACGTCAGCTTATCGTCGTGTATACAAGACGTTGCCACATAGTTGAGTCATTTTTGTATAATTTTACGTGAAATATAAACTATTTTAAAACATGTTTTTCATCAAAAGAGGTTCCAAATTCTTTCTATAATTTTTACCTCGAATGAATCAAACGTCGATAATAAAAACGTGGGATGGCCCCATTTTCCGCAAACACTCTGTATTTTCGAAAATTGCGAAAATTTAACAATGCAACATTACAATATTGAAGATGTATATTTTTGTCTAAGGATGCTTAAAATGAAACTGGTCTCATTTTCGTTAATTATCTGAATTTTCGAAAGTTCAGAGACGAAAAAGATTTCGAAAAAGTTAGAAACAATCCGAGAAAGTACATGCCGTAGCAGCCCAACAATTTTGAAAAATTCAGGAATTTCAACGAAAATGGAGTCTGCGCCAAAATTATGAGTGCTCTTTACAATACCTAAAGAACAATTTTAATCACAAAACCTGGAAATTTTTGTATGAAAAATTTTAAAAATGTTGAGGGTTTATTTTGTTATCATTGATTTTCGTACGGAAAATCAAAAAATAACTTTGAGAACGACGAGTGCAATTGAACTGCCCTCTCGAAAAGAGGTAAGCGCAGACTAGCCAGTATTTATTCCGTGAAAGATATCGATGTCGCACTTATTCTACTGACCAATCGAGGCGAAGCAGGAGCAACGTCACGGAAGTTCAGACAGAGCATCAGAAATCAGTTATTTCGTTGGTGGACATAGCTGTAAACACACTAAGGAGAGTCTTTTGTTCACCTATTTGCTACCGGCTTGCCCTTTTCATTTGAGAAGAGAGCTTTTTAAAGCTGCTGCTTGAAAGGTAATTTCTTTATGACTCATAACGCATGGTTTGCCAATGTATAGATAAAGAAAATATAACGGAAGAAAAGTGAGAATTGTGCTCATTGATGAATAGAATGGTAATAAGAGGCATTGCTCCATTTCGGATTTGGGTTTTTGGTCTTTAGTGTTATATAACATTTTATGATATGGTTTGCTGCTGCTTTCGTTGTTTTGAAATTGATAGTGTTTCTACTTCTTGCCAAAATAAGCTAATGTGAAAGTTTTGGCTCGACGCCCCGATTTTCGATAAGCGTTCCTCAGCAGAGATGTGAGCGCCCGGACGGTCGGACGGACGGTCGGACGGTCGGACGGTCGGACGGACGGACGGACGGACGGACGGACGGACGGACGGACGGACGGACGGACGGACGGACGGACGGACGGACGGACGGACGGACGGACGGACGGACGGACGGACGGACGGACGGACGGACGGACGGACGGACGGACGGACGGACGGTCTTGTATTTGAGAAATAGTGTTAGCTACATTTTGTTAGAAAAATTCCAAAGTGACACCTTGGCCGAAAATTTCATCATACAGGCAGCATAGTGAAACAAATTATCATAATATTATAATAATAAATTCTGCTGTCGAAAGTAGAGATAGAATTGAGATTCAAGGTTGTTTTCTCTCTTTTTCACGAATAATGCTGTGTTTCTTAGGAATTTATAGTCATGCTGTTGTATTAATAGAAGTGCTGACTTCAGTGAAGAGCTGAGCTATTGGAGTATAATTTCTTTCACTGGCATCCCAGAAAATATTTTTCCCATGGTACTGTTAACATCTGCTTATGCCGTGAAATAACTTTTCCTTAAGAAATATAATTTGTGTATGGCTTGGATGTAAAGTAACAAACTTTTAAATGTGGGTACGCCCAGTGATTCTTTATCTGAGATGGCAGGAGTAATTTGACAGTACCTCCAGAATTCACATTCACAGTATCTACAAACAATGCACAAACACAATTCTATTGATTTTGTTAGGAATTTTTATGAAAATTTGGGAAGATTATTTTTTGGGGTACACAAATAAATTTTCAATTTTATTTCGAAGGTCAAAAAACGTTACCGATAGGCTATTAAATGATTGCATCTATAGCGATAGCTTATTGTATGCCTTCACAATGCATATAAAACCAACTTTATAGCTGTAAAGGAAGCACCAAATAGTTGCCTCACCCGATGATGATAATAATAATAATAATAATAATAATAATAATAAAAGCGTATATATTTCTGTCATTTATTAACGTTTAGAAATAACATTGTTATTACTAAATGTTTAAGGTCGACTCAAGAAATTAAAAACGGAACAAAATATATAGCCATCAAATTTAGCTTTCTTCGTTCTTTTCCTAGATTCTTTTGTTACATTTTGTTTAGCGTGTACTGATAAATATTTACATATCTCATGGAAATATATTTACCAATATTAATTTTATCTATAGTTTAAAAATTGTATGATGTACAGAGAAAAAGTTAAAATAAGGTAATATTAGAGTAAAAAATATCGTAATAAACTATACATTTAAAGCTGAATATAGCTTTCTACTTCTATTGGGCAATTGAACGAAAAGTGAATTACTATCCTGCGATAGTTTGACCTTTTTCCCGTGACCCTGACTTGCCCATAGCACGGCTTTGCTGACGTCACAGTTGCACGCCTCAGACAGTCTCTCTCGTAGGCGACGAGGTCGGAAATGAGACGTAATCTCTCGCGAGCTGAAATTGCTAGATTTTCCACGAAAATCAAGAAGTTCGTTGTTTCGTGAGTCGTCATCTGTAGTTTACTTTTTGTACGCATATCATAAATAGGAAAAGTCATTGTATTTCGATCCCCTTTACGCTTTGGTTTCATTATTGTAGAATGGAAAAATATCTCAAGAGGGAGCAGATTTTTCATTTTTGTTCCGCATTTGGGAAAAAAAAGATTTTTACTTCCGGTCTTCAACAAATACCATTATTTGTTGTTTGTGAGATCCAATAGTGACACAATTCAAGCAATCGGGTGTTAATGTAAATGAGTTCAAAGTTTTCACCTTGCATAATTCTCGCATTTCACTCCTGCCATTTTTTGGTGGAATACGGTAGATATTCTATTGTAATGTAGACCAATTGGCAATCTTGGAGAGTGCATTAACGCAAATTTTTTTGACTTGTATCTCTATTCCAGGCCACGAGCGATTTCATGTACCATTCAAACAAAGTTGACCAACCAACCAAAGTGACATATTTCATGTCTAAATTAATAACTTTAATGGAAAATGGGATCCAGAACTGTAATTTGTTCCTCTTTTTTCTGCCTGGGCAGCAGCCTACAAGATGGGGTGTGTCGCGGGATTCTTGAACGCCACACCGTGCATTCTTGTGACCTACAACATTATTAGAAATAACCCCAGAAACACGTGGGTGTCTTCCGACGAGTACAATCAACAGACAACTGGATGGAAGTAGATTAGAATCGATAAAAAACGTTATGACGACACATATCTACGTAATTCAAAGAAGACAAAATTAGGGACAAATGTAAGTTGACGTACCGAAGTTCTCTTACCCCACGTCTTGCAATATGATTTCGCCCTGCTCTTGCATCATTGAAAAAGTAAATGTTTACGTAACTAGCAAAGAACATGAATCTTTGGCGTACGAATGAAATATTGGATTTTTTTAATGAGTACGCCAAAAATACCGTCATGCGAGTTGCATACTTTATTTTTTTATAAAAATTAGTTTATAAAAATTTATTAGAGCACGGAAGTTTAGGCGTTTATTTTATCTGAAATAGGCAATAGGGCATTTATTTTTACTAACACAGGCATTAAAAAAGGGTATTTTTGTAGGTAAATTAGGAGTGAACAATAAAAAAACACATTTACGAGGAATTGATCTAAAATATTAATAATTAAAATGAATCATATTTTTATTCTAATTCTAAAATCTGCATTAGTACTTAGAATGAAAGGAAAATATATTTTCTTTATAATCGTAATCCACATGACCATCCTATTCGATGAATACAACTTTAATTATAATTTAGATTTTAAAAAAAGACTCCAAATAGGGTCGAAATATCATAATAAATAAACTCTTATAGAAAATATACTTAGTACTGATAAAATACTAAATTCACAAAAAGCATTACATTAAAATAAATAAGACACTAATATATTCATTATAAGCATATGTATACTCATGTCATTGACAATTATTTGTAAGAATAGAGTAAAATACACACCCAAAAATTACATAGGTCTGGTTTTTACTGTTAACTGCGCATTTTGATAAACTGCATACGATTAAACATTTTTGCACGCCATTACAATTACATTATTGAATATAGAGATGATTTTAATGTACTTTGTTCTACGCAACTAGTTTTACATTCTTGCTACCACTTACGCAGCAGGGAGAATGTTATGTAATGCGAGGAAAAACGGCAAATTTTCGGCAGAAAATAACAGGGCCCTGGTACCCAAATGTGGATAAATTCCGTTGCTAAATTTAGAAAAAAATTCTCTAAGACGTGGTGTCGTCAGAATTCATGTGTTCTGGGCCCTTGATACAGAAAAATCAAAAGGCGATAAAATATCTGTCCACAACGCTAACGGCCAAACCGTTAACCGATTTTCTCCAAAATTGATATTCCCCAATTGATCTGGCTGATGAATCTGGCCTTTGAATTTGAAACCAATATTTTAATTTTGGGGGTACTTTACAACAAGCCCCTGGGGCATTTTCAAAATTGTCAAAAAAACACTTCATAATTTTTTATTTTTTGTTGTTGGATAGTGTGATGGAGTTTTGAGAGAATGATGTAGGTCTCATGTTCGTTAAAAAATTTTGCGAAAATTGCGAAAGAACAATTTTTTTTGGAGTCTTGCTACAACTACAATTATGAAGACCGAGATTGCTCTTCATAACATCTGTTCCTTGAAGATAATTTTGAAGGTCATGTACAATTTTTCAAAATATGCGTAATTTTGCCTGAAAGTTCAGACGAGAGAGTACCTGCTGCTTTCTCACCTATAGTTTAAATTAATGTTCTATACTTGTTTGAAAATATTAGTAGTTTCTTAGTATTGAATCTATCTGTAGTATCTCTGAAAATGTTAGATTATGTTTATCTGCCATATGCCAAGTTTTGTAAGTTTTATGTCGATCATTAAATTTAAATTAAATAAAAAATAAATTATTACTTTTCTAAGTTATATTCCATTCCTTTTATATTAAATTCTGTGTAGATTCTAAAATTAATATTTTCGGTCTTACATATTTTCACTATAATGAATATTTGTTTTCTTTGGAACAGCACTTCATACTGATAAAATTTTCTAACAGCTTGTCAAGAAAAAAGATGGGCGAGTGCAGTGTTCCCAAAGCAGGAAACTGGCATCTTCGGTGGGTACTTGTATTCATTGGAATTATGACATGGGTAAGTTCAGAGCCCTATTAACCGGAAACCCTTCTTGCCGAAAGATGATTCCAAAGAAAGATATCGCGGCCACTTGAATTTGAAACCGAAATTTAAATTTTGAAGGTACTTTACATGAAGCCTCTGGGACATTTCCAAAATAGCTCCATCGTTTTAGATTTTGTTGGATCGTGTGAAAACGTTTAAGATAATAGTGCAGGTGTTGTCTTAGTTCAAACCCCAGGCTTTATTTGCATTATTTTCTTATTATTTTCATAATTAGAACAACCATTAATTCAACAGCAAAGCAGATATCACTAAGCAACTTGACACACACAAAAGTAGTGCAGTAAATAAATAACGAATTATCATCGTTGTTTCTCAAGAAGTGCTCATGTAACATAAAGGTATGGAACAGAGGAAAATTACGAGATATAGGAAATTTATTTATTTATAAAGTTGATGCTGTGAACAAACAAACTGACATTTGTATGACTTAAAATTACATTTCCTTGATTTTTTAAAATGTAAATCTCGTCGTGTATTTCTTACCTTTCATTGCATAAATCTGCGTTAAGAATGGGGAATTTATAATTTTAATAAACATTATGTAAAGTTATTGTGTACATTATAATATCCAGGTTAGTCAATCTAGATTCCAAGATTAACCTATAAAATGATGCATGTCACTGTCGTTTGAATATCTGTTTGAGCAAGTGAATGCTGCACAAGACATTTTATTACCGAGAAGTACACAGTCCAACAACATGTAAAGACAACGTTCGATACACTATCCTTTACTTCCTTATTTACTTTTGTCGCTTTTGGCCATACATATCGTGAATTGGCGCACTAAATCCTATTTAACTTACAGCCGCTCGCTATCGTTGTTGCAGATTCTCCAGAGGTCTATGGTTGCTTTCTATATTCAGCAGAGTAGTCCTCATTTGGGCAAGATGGGATTTCGATCTTCTGCTCATGTTTAAAATGTGTTAAAAATTAAGATTACAGAACAGGCGGGGGGAAAAATTAATACTTCAACAAGCCATTGAAATTTTTTAAAATACGTTTTTGTGGTTTTTCAAGAAATAATACAGGTAATTAGGCAAATATGTTATTCTATCAGAGCTAATGGAGACATAAGAAATCTTTTCAGGCTAAATAGACAATACATGAAAAACTAAATTAAACCCACTCATCAAACGGCGATTTGAAAGTCAATGTCTTGCATCCAATACCTTAATATCGACACAACTTTTGTTTTTAACGAAATATTTTTTACATTTTCGCTCTTAAGAAGGAGCTTCCTAAGAAGAGGAAGTTATGTAATGCTGCGAAAAAAACGGCGAATTTTGGGAAAATAACTCTTATTATAGAGCCCGGCTGACGAAAAGTGGATAAATTCAGTTGCTGAATTTTGAACACGAGCCCGAATGCCTGTTTTATGGGTCCTTAATACCGAAAAATTGATTAATGGCAAAACTTGTGACCGTGTGTGAACAACTCTAGCGGCTAAACTCTTAAGTCGATTTTCTCCAAATTGGATTCTCCAATCGATCTGACTGATAAATATGGTCCTTGACTATGAAACCAATATTTTAATTTCGGGGGTACATGAAGCCCCTAGGGCATTTTCAAAATTTTCAAAAAATTACTCCATGATTTTGATTAAATTTTGTTATTGATTTGTGTGAAAAAGTTTGAAGAGTATAGTGTAGATCTCATGTTCGTTGAAAATCCTGATATTTCGAAAAATTAAAAAATCAAAACTTTTACTATGTCTTCCTACAACTACAATTATGAAGATAGAGATTTTCCCTTACGACAATTTGTTCCTTGAAGATCATTTTGAAATTAGATCATGTACAATTGTTCTAAAACATACTCAGATAACCGCAAAGGCAATAATGACGGCTGATTTTCGTTCGCGGTAATAAAGATGAATACTTTTATGTCTTTGTGGAACATTGCAATAGCATGGTGTTTAATAATTACTATTATATTTTGTATCTGTTTGCCAACACTATTAGTATTGTATTATTTATTAACTTTTAATTATTTAATTTTCTCGAATTCTGCTTATTTTTCACACCGCATGTTCTACGATTTCAAATAAGTAGTACAAAAAATTATTCGGATAGTAATTGTGGTATAAATAATATTAAAAACCCATTACTAATGGCGATAAATTAAGTGCTTTTTAGCTCTACTAGTTA
Source organism: Gryllus longicercus (assembly GCA_038098605.1). Classification (NCBI taxonomy): domain Eukaryota; kingdom Metazoa; phylum Arthropoda; class Insecta; order Orthoptera; family Gryllidae; genus Gryllus; species Gryllus longicercus. The sequence goes on along the minus strand of JAZDUA010000103.1, from coordinate 3,055,756 downwards.
CTTTGTTGGTACACGTATTTTTTTTACTATTAGTAATGGTTACATAATATTTCTTGTACAATATTTATACATATCCTACTAAAACTTTATCAATGAACTCGGAATCATTTTCGAGAATATTATGAAAATATTTCAGAAACTTCATTTAAAATACACCAAAAAAAGAGATTCAATTCAAATTCGTAGGTCTCAGAGTTCAATCACTTTGATCAAGGAATAAACATTTTGGAGGACCTCCTGAGTATGGTTCAGGATAGTGTTTGCTCATAGAGAGCTATAAACGTAGATCAATGTTTAAAAATACACAATTTTTCGTTTTACAAACCAATAAATGTCTCGAAAGTAAAACCATCGAACTTGTTTGTTACGTTGTTGTTAGGTCTTGGGCATCTGCATCATTATCGGCTACTCGTATGCCTTTTTCGACGACCTCCAGAGCATGTACAAGGGCGACAGCATGTTCCGGGCCTCAGGCCAGCGTGACTACATCTTAACGGTGCTGAACCGAGCCATCGACGACGGCATGCTAGGCATGTGCGATTTCAGCATATTAACCAAGGACACTCGCAGCCACCAGCTCCGCAGCAAACACCCCCAAGCGCCCGAAAAACAGGGCGCCACGCAGGGGAAAGCGATGGATAATCCGGATGCACAACCAGGTGATCCGGCAGATGGTGCACCACACTTTCGCTTCGTTCCCTTGCTCTCTGCTACCGCTTGCGCAGTAGAGAGAAGGATATGTGCGAGAAAACGGCAAATTTTCGGCAGCAAACTTAGGGCCCTGGTAGCCAAACAGTGGATAAATCCAATTTCTGAATTTAAGGGGGAATCCTCTAACACGTGGTGTATTCAGAATTCATGTTTTGTGGGTCTCTGAAACCGAGAAATCGATTGACGAAACGTCCGTCCGTCTGTCCGTCCGTCCGTCTGTCCGTCCGTCCGTCCGTCCGTCCGTCCGTCTGTCCGTCCGTCTGTCCGTCCGTCTGTCCGTCCGTCTGTCCGTCGGTCTGTCCGTCGGTCTGTCCGTCGGTCTGTCCGTCGGTCTGTCCGTCCGTCTGTCCGTCGGTCTGTCCGTCCGTCTGTCCGTCCGTCTGTCCGTCCGTCTGTCCGTCCGTCTGTCCGTCCGTCTGTCCGTCCGTCTGTCCGTCCGTCTGTCCGTCCGTCTGTCCGTCCGTCTGTCCGTCCGTCTGTCCGTCCGTCTGTCCGTCCGTCTGTCCGTCCGTCTGTCCGTCTGTCTGTCTGTCCGTCTGTCTGTCTGTCCGTCTGTCCGTCCGTCCGTCCGTCCGTCCGTCCGTCCGTCCGTCCGTCCGTCCGTCCGTCTGGTGTATGTGAACAACAGATGCGCGTAAACTATGCATGCATGTTTTCCAAATTAATAAACCTCTGTCGATGGCCTAAGTCGAAGCTCTGAGATTTTGAAAAACATATAATATTTTTGGGGGTATTTTACATGAAGTTCTTGGGACTTTTTCAGTATTTCCTCTAAAATTGCTACAATTTTTTAAGTTTCTGATAAGAATAGAGTAAAATACAGTCATAGAGAAGTAGTAGGTCCGATTTTCAGTGTTAATTTTGAATTTTCGATAACTGCAAAAGTTTTTTGTTGGCGTCTTCCTTTAACTACAAAATTGAAGATAGAGATTTTTTCCTTCAAATGAAATTTGTTGTCCATAATTAGTTCTTTTGTTACGGTTATGTACATTTTTTAATATGTGTAATTTTTGCGCAGTAGTGCAATTTTGAAAAATAATGAAAAGAAGATTTTGTCTAAAAGATTCCAAATTGTTTCTTTAAACGTTTGGTAATACTAGTACTAAGTACTCTATGGGATGAAATAAGCGGCACTAACTTTTTCGCAAAAATTACAAAAATATTAATTTTTTACTAGCCTCTCACGTCAGTAACATTAGCAACCATTCACGTTATTAATTCTGTTTCGACCTAATAAACTTAATCATTATTTCATGAAATTTTGATTTGACTACGTGACACATTCCGCAATTTTTGTAGGTGCTATGATTTTCTGACAATTTTTTCACAATCACCAATATTACTGGATGATTCGAAATAATTGTTCTTCTGGCTCCTATCTGGGAGAGTTTAAGGATTATCACCATGTCCACGCACACGTTCTGAGAAATATATAACGACGTTTCACGTAGGCCATTGTAAACATCTGTTAAGAGCGTATTACTGCCCTGATTGGGCAGATGCTCAGCCCCCACGCAGTGAAAGAGTGTCGCCCGCCGGCCGGCAGCAACCGACCAAGGTAGACCGGGAGAGGTGCGAAGCTTCGCTGGAGGCGGAGCGCGCGTGGCAACGCACGCAGCTGCACCACGACTCGTGGGCCGTCTTCGCGTCGGTGGAGCAGCCCGTCCAGAGAGGTACAGAGGTATTACTTCTAGGCTGTCCGGGTGACGCCGCGTCGTTGGCAGATAGGCCGACGTTTCGCCTGTCATGTCGCAGGCTTCTTCAGGGTAGTGACACAGTTCGAAGAAGCCTGCGACATGACAGGCGAAACGTCGGCCTATCTGCCAACGACGCGGCGTCACCCGGACAGCCTAGAAGTAATGGACTCGAGCCGCGGAAGCCTATGTGTACAGGTACAGAGGTACACCAGGCGCGGGTTCCTTTGTGTTGCTGCTAGCTCGGCGGCTGAACCGGAAGATGTGGCTCAGGGCATCAACTCAAGACACTGCAGTCCCTCAGACCGAGAGGTCCAAGTTCGCGTCCTGACGGTGGCAGGACTTTCGACACGCGCTTGTCATCTAGCACGAATTCAGTCGCTGTTTGGAGGAGAATTCTAGCGGGTCGGCTGCTTTGATCGGTTGTTTTACGTGATTTCTCCAACCAACACCTGGCCAATGCCGGAGCAATAACCTACCAAACGGGCCACGGAAACGTGCGATCTTTCGTACCTCTTTCTTGACCTATTCTCTTCTCTTACGCTCCTCTACAGTAACACGCACTACACAAGCGCACATGCCAGGAGATTAGTCGGGAACTGTCATCTTGTCCCGGCTGGGGCGGGGTGCCCTGGTGGGAGACACCTGATTGGGGAAACCCAAGGTAGCAGATAGTAGGTTCACCGGTACTTCCCGAGAAAAAAAGCGTGCACGACACTTAGGGGAATAATTACCCTGTTAGTTGACGCGCCCATAATAACTAATAAATAATAACATTTGTTCCAGTAGCGTAGTGAATGATGTTTACTCTGGGAACTGGCAGTATTCCTCGACTACGGTTCGTGAGATCCCGTGAGTAGGTTTGCGGGAGATTTCTTCCTCCGAATACCTTATCCGGGCCACCAACCCAGGACAAGCTTTAAGATAACGACAACTATGGTAGTATGCGGTAATTACCAAGATAGTTAACTCAGTAAGCGTAATGCAAATATAAGCAAGAATTGTGTTCTTCATCCGTTTAAACGTCGCCTTTCATTGAAAGTTACCATTGGTGAGCGAAAGAAGACGGGGTCTAGAAGAGTATAGTATTTTTTAAGGATGTTTGACCAAGACGACACGGTTTCTTTAAAAAACGTAGTACCTTGAACATCCTTTACGTCCGCCATATATCCATAGATACATTGTATACCATTGCGAAGGAAGTATAAACACTAAGCCAAAAGTACATCAACGACATCTTGAAGGAAAGGATGAATATTACTGGAAACAAAATACCTAACGAGGACAAAAATCAAGAGTATCCTGTATATATAACGAACACACCAAGAAAAATACAGCCGATATTCCTTGCGACATCTGCCAGCACTGTGCTCTGGTGTGCTATTGTCTCCTCTGCGCAGCAGGAAGTCAGTGTTGGACACCTCAGGACTGCCAAACGTGTTTAAAAAATTTAGATCTTCTTTCTTTCGAGGAAAGCCATATCAACTGCTTTGAAACAGAGCAACCAAACGAGCAATCCAGAGAAGTTTCAGTCAATCATGTCTCTGACTTCTAATCGGACATTTCGATTAGCCCGGAACGTCATTCAGTTCCTAGCTCCGAACTTTCCGATCGAAGAGGAATCGTTAGAACTGTCCGATATTATCAACGCGGCGAATCTAAGCGGCAAAGAATTTTCAGTTCCACTTCACCGTCTCCAACAGAATCTTGAATCCTTTAAATTTTGAAAACAATCAACAATTCACCTCTCATTTGTACTGTAATAAACAATACATCAAGTCGGATGCTTCACCACAACCTCGTTCACGATTGTACGGGGCGGTTATCTCATGTCATCCCCCAATTACTCTTTCATCAGGAGCAAACGGCGCAGAATCGTCCGAGGATATACAATATAGCGAACAATCCGCAAGTGTTGATGGAATTCCTAATGAATCGCGCTTCTACTTCTGAAACGGGCCGATCTACATGTCGGCTTGTAGAATTTTCTCCTCCAAAATTCTCCCAATGGGCTACCGCCCAGCCGGGACATGCTCAAATCGCCAGACAGAGAGATGGTGTACTTAGTATACGTAAGTGTGTGGGTGTGTGTGTGTGTATGTGTGTTAGAGTGTGAGTGTGAGTGTAAGTGGCGTTGAAGGAACAAAGCTAATAAATGAAAATATCTCGTAGCTCCTTAGCTTGTTTGGCAGGAAATCGATCCAGCATCTTTTGTGTTATTTTAAGCATATTTTGTGTAATAAAATCCTGGGATATTCCAAATAGCCGAGCAGGAATAACTATTCCAAAGTTGGTTTCAAAAAATACTTTCAATAGTCGCGAGCTCTTGCGGGTCTGAGGAATACCATTTTCATTCTTGGACTAAAACTAGCCGTGAATTAATGTTATGAATTTTGCGTTTTATTGAAAGTACATTGGTTCAGGTAATCCATCATGGTATTGAGTTAATTATTAATGATGTTTCGAAAATTTATTTTTATGTGATGTTAGGTTTGTTCATTTAACACGTGCATTTGATGAGTTATTTGTTTAAAGTTGGTTGTTCTGGAAGAAATCTGGAGGAAAAGAGAATTATAATAATATTACGTAACTTTTATCAATATTACGAGAAAGTAATTGCTGTTGTAGAACTATATAGTTTAATTTTTTATTATATATGCTTTGATAATATTTTCGGTGAAAGAAGTAATACTACATGAATCATAACTAGCATTCTTGTGACATGCTGATAACACTTAAATTTCATGAACAGGTATTGTATGAATTTGTGAAAAAAATGGACGTCCTCCAACTAGATCAGTGGAATTAATGCTGTTGATGGTTTCTGTTGCAGTGTTTGTAGTTCTGGATCTATTGATGATAGTCTTCGGCTGTCTGGCTGGCATAGTGGGCTATTTGCTCATCCACGGCGCTGTTTGGGTAAGAAATTTATTTTAGTTTACACGCATCCTAGTTCGAGGTTGTGCATACTTTGATATTCTCTTTATTAGAAACAAAAAAAATAAGGCGTATTTTTATCATTATTCTTTAACTTTGCAATATTTTCGGCCGCATTCAGGCCATCTTCAGCTTTAAAAAATAATATAAATATTGAAATTACGTACCGGGAGAGGTGGCTCAGGGCAACAACTGATGTCACTGCAGTATCTCACCTGACACCCTGGAGTTTGAGTTTTGGCGGCGGCAGGATTTTGGCACTAGGTACATAGCTGGGTCGCGTTTTTTTTTGCCATCTGGAGAAGAATTCTAGAGGCCGCCTACTCTGATCGGTAGTTTTCCGGTGCTTCTCTGAACAGTACTAGGCGTTGCCGGAGCAGTACCCTAACAAACGGGCCACGGGCCGCGCGCTATCTTTCCATCCCATTCCTTGCCCAGTCTTACCCCTTACACACGTTACACTTACACCAACATGCACTAAACCACTATACATACCGGGAAGTCGGTTGGGACTTTAGAGCTTGTGCCAAGTGGGGTGGTGCCTCGCTGGTGGGAGACACCTGGTTGGGGGAAAATCCCGTTAGCCGACGGTAGGTCGGCGCCCGATCTCGCCATCCAGCGGTGGAAAACTAGCTCCCGAGTAGAAAGCATGCACTACACTTACGAAACTAATGACCTTAGCAGTTGACGCACCCGGAATCACAAGTAATCAATTTAAATCGCTGTTTGAACAGAAAAACAAATATAAGTGAAATAATGTGATATTGAAAATTAAAAATTGAACAAAAAGAAGAACAAATTACAAAGAGAAATTACAAACAATGGAGCTCAAGAGGCCTGGTGCAAAACATTCACGGGGTCCCTTATTTGAAGTAAAAGTGTTCACACTCCTTTACATAACCAGAATTCATATCTCCATGCTACAAATAACATGTAGCGATACATTTGAATTTTAAAAAAGTTTATTCGTTTTTAATGAAATCCAAGTTTTGAATCCCAAATTAAGACGGGGCATGAGGAAAGTTGTCCCCTTCTAGGCATTACTGATTATAAAAGGTACAATTCGTGAAATTATAACATAATGTACAAGAATAAATCAATAAATAATAATGTAATAGGAAGATTAATGAAATATTTGACAAAATTTTAATGAAACAATTTTGTAATTGACGTAATTTACGATAAGATGAAAAAAAGTAGTTAATAAACTAAGTTTTGTCAATAACTTCCTGTCTCATGCGCAGAAACGGCGCAAGCACCTGGTTCCTTGGCTGCTATTGTCCTTCACCATCGCTTATGGACCAGTCTTCTACGGCGGTATCCACATAGTCATAAAGCAAGGATTGCACGTCAGTTCCGCCAACAGTCTCAATATAGGCTTCATTGTCGCCTTTGCTATAATAGTGGTCGGTAAGCATTTATGAATATAAAGTATTCATTCATCTTCATCCACAGTAATACCATGTGAGAGTTTATGAGATGAAACGTTTCTCGTACGAAGTCATAAGAGCCGACCGACCTTAAAGCACAATGGTGATGATGAATCATAAGAGCATAAGCAACAGAGAAATGCTTATTTTATGTATGCTATAAAATACGCCCTGGAAGCGAAAATCTTTCGTGATAATTTTTACGTAACTTTGAAAATCAATGCAATTGTGAAAACCGTAACTCAAAACTTCCCATACAAGGATCTTAAATAGTAATCTTTCATCCAAATTCTTCATAAATATGTCAATAGAAATACACATAAGACCTACAAAATGAATGCGAAGGGAGTTTTAATTATAAGAAGAGTTAATTTGATTTATTTAGTCAAAAAACGGTAGAAACTGTATGTGACGTGTAGGGGAGAAAATCAACTGCGCACGTTATCTTGAGTTCGTGAACCCCTTGCCAACATTTGAACTAAAAATAGTTGATACATGTATAAAAGTTTTTTAAAAAGTTGAAAAAAGCTTGAGATTAGCAACATTTGTAAAATAACTAGACATTTTCGTTCCCGAGTTATAGAAAATTGATCTGAATCGGCAAACAAACTCCAGATTTTATTTCTCTGTATTGTCAAAAAACAGTAACTCTCCCGCCGCTCCATTCCTACCACTACCACCACTAAAAGCAAAAGGAAAGTTCATTAAAGCGTGCGCATAATGAAGCTATATTAATCAACAAGTGGTGTTGAGGGATCACCAGAAGGACCGAATCAGAAGGAAAATATTAATGAAATTTTCTAGGAAACATCATGTCAAAGTACCGTTAAACACTGTGATTACAGTGAAGAAACATGTGTTATGAGTCCGTTAAGAGAGATGGAACAGGCATTATGAATGGGCAAAACCCGCTAATGATTTCTTTCGTTTGCAGTACTTCACGCAACGGCATTTTACGCCGTGACAAAGTTCTTCCTTTACCTTTGGAAGCCGGAGGAAGAGTCAGAGTACCCAAGCAGAATGAAACTGGTTCTCAACTGCACTTAGACACGATTTACAATAAAATTATTCTCATTTCACACTGCTTCTTTTTTCTTTCTGGGGTTGCTTATCTTGTCGTATACGTAGTATGGAGAATATTACGTATCAGTGCAACAAATTGATGCATAGAGTATTACGAAATTACACGTTTAAGTGGACCTAGATAAAGATTTTTTTCGTCATTCCATTTGTGGGCAATGCAGCAATCTAAACCTTCAAATTCAATATTTTCCCTAAAATGCAATTTTTAATTCTGTAATTCTTTTTACTCCAGTACAGCAATGTTCACTTATAAAAACAAATGCACGGATCAAGCGCAATTCAGTGAATTACATACCAGAAGCCTCATTTTCACTCAACTCGTTTTTTGTTTTTTCACAGATGTGTATCAATGTAATATTTTGTCATTAATATTTACATAATCGCAATATTTTATAATGTAGATTGCTTAGAAAAAATCTAGTTTGAAGGATATTTTTTTAAGTTTCCTAAAGGAAGTGTCAATTAGCTCAATATCACGCATTTTCGAAATGGCAGAAATATTTTCTGAAAAACAGCAACAGATAGAGCACACAATTATCTTAAAATGGGTTGATGAAAGCAAAAGGTTGGAAATCCCAGTATAAAACTATTAGCAGATTAAAAATGTGTAAAAAAATACGCTGTTTAATAGATTAATTTCCTCGATATTAATATTACAGGAGGGGAAACTATATTATTGTGATAAGTAAATATGTTCTACAGAACTTACTGTAAATATATTTAATTTTAGGAAAATAATAGTTCACTAATGAGGATAAGTTTGAATTTTTTTAATTTAAGAAACTATCACATTATTGCTATGGCGAGACATCATTGAAATTCGAAGATATAGGACTATTGCAAAAAAAAGAGGACATATGTTTTATATTTTTATTGACAAAAATACATCAAATATTTAGTAAGACATGTCAAGTAACTAAATGTGAGAATGTCAGAACTTTTTATTTGTAGTATGGTGAGTTGTGAGAATTATTGCAAACGTAAGAATCATTACTGTTGTCAGACTGTACTAGAAAGTATATTCCGCAAAAAAAATTATTCTTGAGTTGTTGCTGCAGCATCACTGTGAAAGGTAATTTTATTTGCAGACATGAACAATTGTCTTGATTTTCTTATGACTAAGGAGGCGAAAACAAAACAATTTTCTTGTTCGCAGGTGACAAACACGTAACAGTTGATTAGGAACTAATATCTTCGATTCTGCTAACTACCTGAGGCATATTATTAAATTTATTTACTTACAAAAACTTTATTAATCTTATTACTTAAAAAAATTATTTAACATAAATTTTTGTACGTAATATAAACTTGTTTTGGTCAGCAACATTTCAAATAAAGTCAGCGGGAGAAATGTAATTTTTGTCCCAAAAATGACAGAATTTCCTTTCTGCATACTACCTGATATATAGTACTCTGGTCCTAATGTTAAATTATTTACCATTTCTGTTTAGTAACAAAATTAATGCACATGTAACTTGCATGAAAGTTATGAGCATGTTTTCCCTCCAAACATCTCCAAATGTTTCTCTACATTTTCACAAGTTAACTGATGCATGGCACTTAAGATTCTATTTCACATAAAAATTCCTTTGTTTATTATGTTCAGTTTTATTTTAATGAATTTAATTTGAATATGTTTGTTTACCGATTTTGAGATATCTTTGATATTGTCGACCCAAAAAAATAAGAGCACTTATTACTGGAATGCAGAAAATTGGAAATCGTCTGACGAAAGAAGAATCTGATTGACGTTACCACAATACTTTCATTTTACATTATAAGTAGTATTGGGAACATGATTTTTCTTCCATGTTTCTGGAAACACCAGGTACTTCAGCTACAATACTTTGGGGATATAATCACCAATACAGAAGTCACATTTAGTTTGATCTCTCATTTATGCATACATAATTGGTAAGTTTGTGGAGCCGCCCCGTAATACGTCCTTATCACTAGGGAACTCTCTGGGAGGAGAGCAGAATTCACATTGGCGTAGGAAGGTCTGCTGCTGATGCTGGTTGTGTGTGTTCTGGGGCGATCTCACAATCAACCAAAACGTCAATGTCTGGAGCCAGCAAATCGTCTAGAGTTTCTGGTCTCGCCGGCAAATCAGTGGTGTTGTCCCACGTCTTTTGTGCATCTCGCCACTTTGACCTGCGCAAAGAAGTTAAAATTTTGGGTGTCAAATACATCAAAATGGATGTGTGTATGCTCCAACACTTCAGCCTGGTCAGACCAAGGCCATGCCATCCATGGCTTCCCAGCCTCAAGGGCATGGTCTCTGTAGTGGGAGGGCGCATCCCCTTAACCGTGTGGTCAAGGCGATCCCCCACCTTCAATGACTACCGATCTACGAGGCCATGCCTTAACGTTTCCTCTGTCCGCGAGAGGCTTTCACATTGTCAACTAGCTATATGAACTGAACCACGACAGTGAAAAACATTTTTGCCGATCCGAGATTCGAACACGGAGTCGCAGCTATGAAACGCGGGAAGTTAGCTCATTGCTTGCTCAAAGCCATTGTCATGAGCTATTATAATTTCTAACAGTGAATATGCATACGCACGCACTCACAGAAACACACACACACACACACACACACACATATATATATATATATGTAGTGTATATAATTATTTTAATTTATTTATTTATTTATTTATTTATTTATTTATTCATTGAAGCAACAGGCTTAAGCCCAATTTACATAGTTCGTTCGGATATAATATACATTTCAATTTACATTAATCAGTTTTACAAAGATGTGAGTACTTTATTAGTCAAATGAGTTCAAATATATGGATTTTGCTTGCTGTTTGAAAGTGTTTACATTTGTACATGTGCATAATGATAGAAATTCAACATCATTTCCCATTCTAGACATTTTCGCAACCGGTGAAAAGTAACCATAAGATGATCTGTGTGCTGGGATTTTAAATAATTTCATGGTTCTCAAAGCATATTCCGATTCATTTATACAAAATAATGATTGAACTTGTTGACTATAGATGTCATTATTAAAAATTTTAAACAGCAAACAAGCATCGTTATAGTTTCTATAGGATTCTAGGGTACTAAGATTTATTTTGGTCGCAACTTCTTTGTAATCGTGGGTGTGGTAGGGATTTGGCATTTTTAATTTATACGCCACGTAACTGAGGAATCTATGTTGGACATTTTCGATGCGTTTGATATGACATGAATAATACGGTGACCAAATTGTAGAAGCATACATTAAGATTGGTTTAACCAGGGTAACGTAAAGAGTTTTCAAAGTTTCCATTCGTGTAAAGTGTTCACTGTTGCGTTTCACAAACCCCAGTGTCCGCAGGCTTTTATTTACAATATAGTCGATATGGTACATAAAAGTGAGTTTTTTGTCGAATATCACGCCTAGATCTTTGATTTGTGACACGTTTTCTAAAGTTTTGTTTGATAATTGGTAATTATATTTTATAGTATTCTTCTTTTTATTGAAGCTTACGACCTTGCATTTATCGGTGTTTAGGTACATTTCGTTTGATTCACACCATTGGTGTAAATTTATCAAATCGTTATGAAGTAGAATGCAATCATTGATGTCATTGATTTGACGGTAAAATTTACAATCATCGGCGAAGAGTAGAAAGGAGCTGTTTAAAAAGATTGATTTGATATCGTTAATAAATATTATAAATAATAGTGGTCCCAGGTGTGAGCCCTGTGGCACTCCCGATGTAACATGTATAGGATTCGATTGATATTGCTTATATTTCACATATTGTTTTCTATTGGTAAGGTATGATCTAAACCAATCATGTAAGGTTCCTGTAATGCCAAAATTTTTGAGTTTGTCTAGTAGTAAATGGATTGGTACTTTGTCAAAAGCCTTTGAGAAGTCGGTGTATACAGCATCCATTTGATTACCATTCTCCAAGCAATTGATTATTTCATGATTGTAAATGAGCAAGTTGGTTAATGTGCTTTTACCAGGAAGAAATCCGTGTTGCTCATCTATAATCAATGGCAATATCGATGGTTCTATTTTTTTAATTATCATTTTTTCAAGTAACTTGGCCATGGTATTTAAAATTGAAATGGGTCTATAATTATTAACGTTAGTTTTACTTCCTGATTTATGAATGGGCGCTATATAACCGATCTTCCACATCATGGGGAATCTTCCATCTGTTATTGATTTATTGTAGATTTGGGTGAGTGGTTCAGCTATAGCTTGGGCGCATTTTTTAAGAAAGACTGCTGGAATACCATCCGGACCAGGACCTTTTGATTCATTAATTGATTTTAGTTCATTAAGTACTTCGGTGTCAGAGAAGTTCGAGAAGGATGTTGTATTATCAGTTTCATGATCATTTGAATTGTTATTTGAATTATAAATTGTGGTGCTCGGAGTATATACTGATTCAAAATATTTCGCTAATAGGTTGACAACTTCTTGGCCGTTTTTTGCATTTTCAGAACCAAGTTCGAGTCCAGCAGGTAAACCATAATCCTTCCTTCTATAATTGATGAAATTCCAGAAAGGTTTAATATCTGTTTTAATTCGTTCTTCAGTCCTTTGAACATGTTTTGAGAAACACGTTCTCTGTAATTTTTTTTATTTTGATCTTAATTGACGAAAATTAACTTTATCTGTATCATGATTTGATTTTTTATATCTATTATGAGCATAATTTTTGCACTGAAATATTTTAATTAGTTCTTTACTATACCAAATAGGGTATTTTGGTTTTGATAGAAGTTTTATTGGGACGTGTTTATTTATTATTGTATTTAATATGTTATAAAACTTTTCGACTGCAGTATCTAATGAGTTGTTTGATATAAAATTCCATGATATATTACTCAGATCGTTGGTTATGCTATCAAAATTTGCTTTATCAAAGTTATATACTGTGAAATTAAAATTAACATTTACAGTAATTATTTCATCTATTACAATAGAGCATGTTAAGGGTGGATGATAAGGGTCTATTGGAATCAATGGGTCGATGGATGTTGACAAGTTTTTGATTTCTCTACTGGAGAAGATAAGATCAAGATGTTCTCCTGTGAAATTATTCTGGTTGTTAAATTGGTCAAAATTTAAGAAACTGAAATTGTCTGATATTATTTTAGCGTTATCATAGATAAATTGGCTACAATTTGGTTTTTGCTTTAGTGTTACACCGTGATTAACTTTTATCCATTCAATTCCAGGTAGATTATAGTCTCCTGCTATAAGTATTTCGCAATTATATTTATTTTGGATGTCAAATACTTCTTCGCAGTGCTTTTGAAAGAGTTCAGGTGGGGCACGAGGGTGTATATATATTGAACCTATTACGAGACATTTTTCGTTAATGGTAATTTTGACAAATAGTTGCTCTATTTCGTTATTTTTTATTTCAATTCGAGTGCTCATTAATTTTTTGTGCACCGCGATAAGCACTCCACCCCCTCTTTCAAAGTTACTAGTTGTTGAATCTCTATCTTTTCTAAATACATTATAATTTTTAAAACCCAATTCGTTGTCGAGGAATCCATCGTTGAGCCAAGTCTCGGTGAGGATGATCAGGTCGCTGTTGTCACATTGATGGTCGATGTCGGAAAGGTGGTGGAGTTTCGTCCGAAGTCCCCTTACATTTTGGTAATATAACTGGAGAGAAGGGTCTACTGCGTTTCTGCTGGTGGGTTTTTTGAGTTCATTGGGTTCTTCTGATGTTCATCAATTATCTTCGGAGTTCCATTTATGTACTTTATTATTTTCTTCTGGTTTCCAGGAGTAGAGTTCAATTCAAGGACTTTTACTCGAAGTTCTTTCATATATTTCCTTTGCTGTAACGTTTTATCAGAGGAAAATTCTGCTGGACCTTCATAAAGGTGTTTACGTCTCAAGATATTTAATGCTGTTGTAGAGTCCTGTAGAACAATTTTCAGTGGTCTACATATTTGATCTTTTGGTTTACCGAGTCTCAATGACGTCAAGATTTTTGGACATGGATTATTGAAGGAGCTCAATATCTCGGTTGATTTTGTTGTATCATCATTTCGGCGTAATTCTGGATCTTTTTCTTTGGATTCAGGGACATTGTAGATAATGACGTTATTCATCCTCTGATTTCTGTCCGTGATTTCATTCAGAATAGTTTCGAAATTAATTGTGTTTGATTCGTCTCTTACAGTTTGTATATTGTCTTGTTTGTTTTCGATAACTGCTTTCTTCAGTGTTTCGAATTCATGTTTAAGATCAGATATTGATTTGATAATACTTGGGAGAATTCTCAGACCTTGAGCACAATCATCACAGAAATAATTGAGTTTCCTTCCTGATTTCAGTTCCAGGGCTCGTTGTTCAGTAGATGTTATTTTGGCACAGGAATAGTGATGAGCTCTTCTGCAGCTATCACAAACTGCGAATTTGTCTTCATCGATCACTAGATCACATAACACACAGATTACATCATCTCCATGTTCCGACATATTGAAGATGTTTGCAGTAAGCCAAAGCAGCAAGTATATTGTGTAAAACTCAATCCATTCAATTTTACACGGTAAGCATAACAGAATCATCGACGGAAAACTTGCATATCTGCAGGTTCTGAGGTTATGTTGCCATTGATGGTATTTTCAATCGTGAATGAGAGGTTAAGTTTTGCAATACTTCACGTTGAAATTCACACGCAATATACAGCACAAAATTTATTTATACACACTTGTAAATTAAAGCCGAGCTTTAACAAAGATGTCCATTGCAGCGGTCACAAAACAACGTGTTACATATCGCGACAAACGTCATACACTACGACACAACTGTAATAAAAACTTCCATCACTTCACCCACTCGAATTTTCGTTTAATTCAATCCTTGATAAACTTCGGTCATCTGGCGATGGTTGGATACACTATCTATTCACTTCAAAGCACTATTCACTTTATCACAGCACTATATGATCATGATGCACGAGGACACAGAACGAGGTACCGGGAGCGACCAGCGGACACGTCCGTCGCCCACGGGGGCACAGGCACTTAATTGTATAATGTTAATATCACAGTAAACGTATTTCATAATTTCCTTCCATTTACGTCGTTACTTTCTTTCCAAATGCTATTAACATCCCTGCAAAGAAACCCGAAGTCAGCCTTTATTTCGGCCCCAAACCAGAGTATTGTTCAAATTCTTTTTCTTTATAGTAAATTATATAGTCCTTCTATGCTCTATCAATGCTCTCTTCGAACGTCCAGGGCTAAGTGCTAGGTATCTGCCGCGGTCTGTTTTTAAATCTCTGAGCAACGTACGGATTAACTCTACTTCTCCACATTTAACGTTGTGTTTGTTTTTATCCACTTCTAATGGATGAGACGGAACAAAAATCTAACTAACGCTTTTATTTGTTCTTATTATTTTAGTTCGTTTTCTGTAGATAAAGCAAATAAACCTTACTCATAAAACACGTAATGTGCCAACTTTCATCGAGATCGGTTACAAAGTGTCGGATTTTACCGCTTTTCAGTATACCGTGTGACCGATCTCGATAAAAGTTGGCACATCACGTGTTTTATCGTTAAGAAGGTTTATGTGCTGTTAATTTTGTTATAACTCTAAGAAATGACACTGCAGAACAAAATTGCACTTCATTTTAATTCAATTTCCATTCAACAAATAGCGATCCACGCGAACTTCATTGTTGCGTTGCCGCGTGACGCACGGCGCGCCGAGGACCGGACGGGTGCGCGTGATAGAGTGAGTCGGAGCGATGCAGAGAGTGATTGAGATAGAGAGATTAGATTGATAGAGATAGAGAGAAAGAGAGAATGACAGAGAGAGACGATGGGGGACAAAGAAAGATACACACAGAGGCTCACGGAGAGAAGCGGAGGCAGACAGTGGCAGAGAGAGAAACAGAAATTTACAGACACAGAGCTAGAGAACAAAGAGAAAAAGAGACAGAGACATGGAGACCTTTTCCACGATGATTACTAAATTGATGTCACAATTGATTGCGATAAACCTGTACAACACCGGGTATTTTTCTAGTCTTATTTATAAATTAATAAACAGTCACTATGAAAGGAAATTTTATTGTTGAATATATTATATGTCAAAGTCTAAAGTAGCTTTAAAACTTCTGTTTAATAACGGCGGTTTGTGATCGAAGTTCTATTAATATGGATGTTTTAATTTTAAACGTTGTTGTTTTGTTTTCACCATCTCATTATTAACTGACCCCACCAATAGAACCCCGTACCTACCGCTACTAATGTACAATATCGATGAACATAGTGCGAGTGTCTCACCTTCTGTCGAAGTAGCACACGCCCAGGACGGTGACGAAAGCCAGGCCCGCGACGGCGCCCACGGCAGCCCACAGGCCGCTCATCCAGGCGGGCGCCCACGCCCCGCTGCCGCGCTTCCTCTCCGGCGCCCGCGCGCGCGCCTCGGCCGCCAGCTCGCCCCGGCGCGCCTCGCCCACGCGCTGCGCACGCACCTGCGCGCCACGGCCCTTAGCGTCCCTTCCGTGCGCCCTTCGGGGTGCACACTGCCCCGCGCTTCGGATACGAGGCCACCGCCACCGCACCACGCCCTTTCGTGACTCGCTCAAGCGCTGTGCCCTCAACTGCTCTTAGTTCCCCTTCCCACATGCACGCTGCCCCGCGCTTCCCATAAGAGGCCACCTCCACCGCCACCAAATGTTTTAAAAATGTTCAAAATTATTTCAGCGTCTTCCTGGAACTAAAATATTGAAGATACAGATATTTTCCATTAATGAAATCAGCATATTTTGAGATAACGTACAATTTTTCGAAAATATAAGTACCTTTTGCACATATTATAGGAGTCAATTTTTAAAATTAAACATTCTTCTCAAAAATGGTACCAAATTGTTTAATCAATTTTGACCTCGGATAGCCGGAAGAATATTGAAAGTCTCATTTTCGTTAAATTTCCTGATTTTTTGGAAATTGCAAAAATTTAATTTTTCGTCGGTTTCCTACAATCTTATTTATGAAGATATTGTTTATAATTAATGATTTTTTTCTCAAATAAGGTCAAACAAATCTCACATAAGGTATTGTTCAATTTTCTTGAAAATTCTTTTCTGCGCATTTTTTCTAAAAATACTTATATTACATTATATATTACGTATTAGGCACTTTTCAAATTTTAATTTATTATTTTCTAACGACTCCAAATTTTTTCTTTTAACTTTTTCTCTTACGTAGCCAAGAACGTAACAACAAAACTGGTGCTGGTCCTATTTTCAGATGCTCTGTATTTTCGAAAATTGGAAAAAAAATCCATATCACAAATTCGAATTTCGCGCTATTTGTTTGAAGCTCTGTCTCTTTGTGCATGTAATTTGAGATGTTTTTGGAAGCTGTAATTCTAATCTTCAACAGAAAGTTATACGTTATTATTATTTAAGCATTACAACTATTTAAATTAGGTCATTCAATTGAGTTAAATAATAAAACGAATGAATCATTTCGCTTTGTATAATAGGGTGCGGGGAAGACGAGTAATTGTATTTATTTTTTATATTTTATTGTCCATTTGGATTTAGTGGTATTAAGGATTCTGATTTGCGGTGTGTATGCCATGGGAATCAGAGGCCATTGTTGCTAGTTGCAACGCCGCCGCGTTGATAATTAGGCGATAGTGACGGCCGCCTCTTGTTCGCGCTAATATAACCTAATAATTTCACTTGCGACTAAAATACGCATCGCGCTTATTTGTGAAAGCACTGAATTCAATAGCAGAGAACTGTTTTCTTTTAAACGTTTGAATTATAAAAAATGTGTATTTTTCGCGCTTCGTTTGTTTAAGATTTTTTTCAAATGAGTAATGAAGTGCATGACAAAAATTGGCATATTACAATGTAACATAACCGTTAACAATATGGCGAAAAATTATACGCTGTTGTAGCACTAATATAGTGGAACAAGTTTGAAATCTCCCTTCTAATGAGCATTGGCAAGGAGGGGTGACTCCCACCATCTATCGTTACTTCCCCTGAAAATGTAGCTCTATCACTCGCACTAGGCGTCAAATGGGAGGGGAGCGGGTAGGAAAGCACAGGCTGACTGTTGTACCTGAGCCCGAAACAGCAAAAGTGTCATCAACCCAAATCAAAGCAATGACAGCTGGCTATGCACAAACGATGGCTCCTAATGTATTCTGTAAAAGAAACATATGTATAGGAAACGTCGCTCCAGATCCTCAGTCCTATTTCTTTCGTCTTGGGGAACTGTGCAAGTGGGGCGTGCCTTAGCGTAGGCCTAATTTCAAGTCAAGTTCAATATAGTGTGTTTGTTTCTGAGATGAACATTCGCAGGTAATATGGCCGAAACATCAAGCTCCCCTCCTTACCACCCCGATCTTAATTCCATCGAATTATTTCGGAGTTACATTAAGATTCGTGTTGTCAAAGAATGCATCGGTACCCCTCTACGAGTTAAAGAAAATATATGCCGATAATTAGTTTTCTTGTTATTGCCCAGATCATTGGAAGAAGTGTTGTGAACCCGTTAAGAAAATCTAATATATGAAAACAAACATGATCATAGATGAAGTAGACAAAATAATTATTTCTTTACGGGACAGTTCCTCTGAGGACGATAATGATGTCACACAGCGAAGGCTGCAGTAACATTGATGACTTAACAGCTTCTCCTTGCTGGGGGAGGGCGACTGCTGATGGCAGATCGCGTGCGCGCAGTAGGCCATGAAACCTGCCACGCAGCGATAGGGGAAGCCCGCAAAAATAAGCTCCTTCCAAAAGGGAGATTTCAAACTTGTGCTACTATAGTTACATTATTGTCTGGATTACCTGTACACATAAACTTTTCCCTCGATGATCTTCTTCCAAGGCGACGCATACATTAGAGAGACAACGCTCGTGGTTTTTGCGGGTTATTGCGTCTACGTTGGTCCAATTTGTGTATTCAGAGTCGTTTAACTTGTATCTCAAGAAATAATTGTATTGGCTTTGACACGTTTCTTGCGGAGGGAACCACACCACGTCAAAACTATGAGTCTTCACGTCCACACGTAAATTCAGCACCATTGGGGCTTCATCTGCACAAAAACAGAACTAGATCAATGTAAAATTGAAGCTTGCGCAATCTGAAGTATGTGTTCTATTGCCATTCTAATATCTGGAAAAGAGAAGTCCAAGACTACTTTCTGATCTTCACGCAAAAGAACTGGAATTATCAACTAGGAAACGCCAAAATGTTTCATAGCAACAGTGATAGAAAACTAGAACATAATAGTTCAACCACTTGGTTTTTAAGTCTATTTTAAGAAAGCAACCACGTCTCTTGTCCGACCTGGCAGTTCCCAATTGTAAGTCTGATGCGACTCTTTTGAAGTAAAGCAGCTAACGGATGAGAGAGAATACTTAAGAGTAATATTCACCTGTATGTGAACTTAAATAGGAACGGAAAATATTTTAGCTCATCGAAAAGTCAGCAGTCATTGCGAAGGATAATGCATGGGTTTTGGTACACTGGCTTTCCTCACCATGAACTGCTACCAAGAAACGAAATGACTACATCTGATGGTTACAGTACTGAACAGAAAAGCAAATACTCTTGCTAATGAAAACAATACATTTGGTACAGTTTTTAATTCACGATAATACTCGCTCGCTTACGGCTCCAATCATCCCAGATTCACCTTTATCTTTTTCGATCTCTCACAACATTCAGGAACAAAAATGAAAGGGGGGGTGGGAGAACACATTCCTAAAACAATATATTTATAAAGGAAACCAAATGTTTAATAATTGGAATTGAAATATTTTGACATGTTTGCAAACTTTAACAGAGAAAGGATTTAGTTCAACTAAATTTAGAAAATGTAAATCGTATATTGCCTGGCTTATCAAGTTTGTTCGATTTTATGTTGTACTATCTAAATGTATGGTCATATTTAGGATTCGAAAGATGGTGTCATGAATTAAGAATAGCAAGCTGTAGTATTTATTTACTTACCTGGGCATGTGTGAATTCTCACACTGCAATTCTCCAATGTCTCATTTTCAGTCTTTAAAATGTACGAAGTGTTGGGCTGTAGTCGATTGATGACTGTAAGATTGTCTGCCTTGATGTACTCTACGTCAGGTACTTCACAATGTAATTCACTATCAGCTTCCTGAAATATATTTTCATGTTCAACAATAGTTTCACTGAAACACGGCATTGCAATCAGTAATAATATAGGAAACCACGATTTTCTTTTACAATTATTTAATGCATTGTGAGATAGATAAAAAGGTGACAGTATATCTATGCACAAAAAATGTAGTGTAAAGAAACAGTTACTGTGTGTTAATTAAAGACACATGAAGTAGGGTTAAACATTTCCATTATCTCCCAAGGTAAATTGCTGTATCAGGAAGGAAGCTAGTGAAGGGGTACGAGGTTAAGAAACATCGTCATTGATTTGCAACAACATTTCTTACTGTTGCATCTCAAATACTGAGTTGTTTTTTCTTAAAACTGAAGTCTCGCCGACGAGCGCTCACGCATATTTTTCTGAAACACTACACTTTTTACATTTTGATCATTGTATACTTCCGATGAATAATCATATGAAAATGAAAAATCATTCTCAAAGTTTCACAACTGATCCATTTTTAATTATGTAGGTTCGGAAATATATCTAGAAGGTATTTTTCTGTAAAATAAGGTTAAAAATATCAAATTTTTGAGCTCTTTGCCACAAACACCGATTTTAATCATAATTTGTAAGGAAATAGTAATAGCTAAGAAGTGGAAATTATGCATTCTGAATCGATGTTACACTATGAACGATGGAAAATTAAGGAAATTATTCCATATTAATATTATTATTTCTGAATTTTCTTTATTGTGTAAATTTTTATTGATGATAAACATTCATATTAGTTAAACTGAGTAGAGAATAAAATTTTACACGCGTAAGCTCAGTTTCGTTCTAATAAGAATTGCGAAGAATGAAATAATGTTTCGTGAAGTTGCGAAAATATGATAGTCGTACTTTACAATGACCTGTTTGGGTCAAACAAACCGCCAGAACCGAATAAATTGTGCACTTATCAAGATATGTACACCTTCGAAAGGACTTTTGTTCAGAATCCAAGATAGCTCCAGGGTCAATTATCAAAATTGACTCGGAATGACCATTTTGATATCTTCAATACGTTTTACTTCACAAATTAAGAAATGCTCTTTAACTAAAAAACCGCACGAGATATGTTAAAGGGTTCAGGGACACATTTTAAAGAATATCGTATTATCTCTCTTTCATGGCAAAAATATCTTACCAGGGATTACATAGATACGTATCAACATTGTTATCATTCGCCATCTTTACTGGCGTCTCAAGCCCCACCACATTTGGTGTAGCCCTTTATTTTGAAATATTCTAAGGTGTCATTAAGAATCAAAAGAGAAATCGCGTCCGAAAGGTTTTTCGTACTCTTGCGCCTGCTCTCGTACTCCGCGTTCGGAGAAAACATCACCAAGATTAAGTTAGAAGGGCGAAGCATGTGGGTGGGAATTGGTGGTTTGGTCTACCATACCACAACACTGAAGGACTTACCTTAAGGCACAACCGGCTAAATTTACCAATGCATCTGGAACCGGATGGCAGTGTGAGTGTCACTCTATTACTCGTTGCTCTTTGCGTTATTAACTGACTGGAAGAGTTCACCGCTTCTGAAAACAGAATTTTCAAAGGAACTGAGTTGCAGGTTTAAAAATAAGAAATGATTTCAACGCGAACACACGTTTATTGTACAAGAGGAGCAAACGAACGTGGACCATTTTATAATGGTTAGAATGTATTAATTCTGAAACAATTTTGAAGAAAGGTGACTGCCATACAAAAGAATCGTATAATGCATTGGAAGAAAGAATAACATGTGAATGGATTTGTGATCTGTATTTAAGATTAATTCAGCTCCACTATACATCAACCTACTTGAAGCAGTACATTTTAATCTATGAAAGCCAAGATAACATGGAGTTAAGACATGGAATCGCTTATTAAGGAAACGAACATGCCTACACTAAAACTTCATTTTAACATCTGCACTTAGCTTAGGTGACTTTGTCTTGCCCGAGGTATGCATGTTGCAAGAGACCATTAACAAAACAAATAAGATAACATAACAAATAAGTAACTTGTTCGTTTAAGATACGGCAAAGTAACTTGTTCGGCGTCCTTATTTATGACGACGGTGTGAACCATTGGTGTGAGCCCGGCGCGAGTCATTCTAGCTATGTTAAAAGGAAAAATCCTGAGGCCAATTGCCCAAAATTCCCAATTGATACTCCGCCACCTTCTAATAGGAAATGCCCTTCGTCTATGATAACACACACACACACAAACCTAATTGTCAGATGATACACAAACACATTGCCAGATGGAATTATAGTTACTTAAGATATTAGTGTCGTAAAGCATCTGATTACAATACGAGATTGGAAAATTGCCATAAGAGTCCGTTAGGAGGCGTTTGGTAACCAATTGAGTATTGTAATCAGCTGTTACGGCACGAATATCGTACAACGTTTTATTTACTTTGTGAAATTTGATTAATATGTTCTACGTCTTAAATTAGTGTTCTCATTTTTTCTCCCATACTTGGTGACCCTGTTCTCGACAAGAAGAACAATTGAAATTGGTGTATACTTCTCGATATAAGTGAATATAGGTCTTATTTGGAAATAGAAATAGCAACAACTACTGCTTTAGAAACATTGTTACTAAACAAATCAAGAAAAAAATATGAGCATGAGTATTTAATTTTTAAAGATTGGTGTCAAAAAAACGTTCATTCCATATCGGAAAACGTTTTGGTCGCTTACTTCTCTGGCGAGTCAGAAACGGAGAAACCAAGAAGTATTTGGTCCCACTACTGCATACTCTGTGTTAAAGAGTATCACAACATTGATATCAAATGTAAATGTAAGCTTCCGCGGCTCGAGTCCATGACTTCTTGGCTGTCCGGGTGACGCCTCGTCCTTGCCTCAGCGACGTTTCGCCTGTCATGTGGCAGGCTTCCTCAGAGCAGTGAAACCGCGGTGCTGCGCGTCCGGTATTATACACCGGACAGCCAAGGAAACATTAATATCAGGACAGGATCTTGAGTGTGGTCTGTGGATTTGTGGACAGGACAGGATCTTGTGGTCTGCTGATTTGTAAGTATTTGATTAATATCAGCAAGCTTACTCAGTTATTGGCGTTTTTAAAGGGTAAAAGTGTAGGATACAAGACAAAGAAGTGCAAATATTTTTAAAAGAATAGTGGCATAGTACGCCATTGCGTAAACGCACTAGTGTGGTAATGAAGTACATTTACGCGGTAAAGTACTTTTACGAAACTGATTATGATAGCATAATGTTACATTTTACCTAACCACAGTGGTTGAAACAATTAAAATCGATAAACAGATTTTATTATAGGCGTATGGCAAAGGCCACAGTGATCAGGCCACAATGAAATAGTATATTGAACTCATTATACACTAAATTAGTTTCGGGGAACTTTATCCATCTTCAGTGGTACAAGTAACATCATTATTTAAAACATTAACGAAAGTAAATACAATGTAGTTTTACAAAATTTTAAATTATTGATTTCAGTGAAGATAATACTCATATAACCTAGCCATATATGTACAGAACTGAAACGTTGTGAAGGAAGTGATGTAAATGTTAACAATAAAAATTGTCCGTCTAAAATTTAACAAAGTATATAAATGAAAATAGCGAGTACTTTTATTAATGTTTTGGGGCACACATTCAGCAAAAAATTCTCCAGAGTTACTAAAAACCATTTTGAAAATGTCTCAGAGGTTTTGTGAAGATGTCCCCAAAATTAAAACATCAGTTTCAAATTCATGAGGCCGCGACATCAGTCAGATCGATTGGGATATCAATTTTGGTGAAAATCGTGCTTACGGTTCAGTCGCTAGCCTTGTTCGCAGCCAGACATTCTGCCATCAATCGACTTTTCAGTATTAAGGACCAACAAAACACGTTTTCTGACTACACGATGTGTTCAAGGAAACAATTTTTTATATATAGGATCAATATTTATCTACTTTTTTTACCAGGGCTTTTTCTACTTCAGTTACTGCCAAATCATAAACATTAAAAATCATACGAGACTAAACTTATTAGTAAACATTGTTTTTTTTTTAAATCAACTATTCAATATTTCTTTTAACTATTTACGAATAATTATTTAAATGATCTTGAGTTTACAAGCAGCTTTTGTTAATCTGGAGACAAAAAATGATTGAAGTTCTTAATTTGAATCCTCTAATTGTGGACGAGCTTTTGCACTGGCAGATGTATATAGTTTAAGGGATACACATCGGGGTCAAAAGAATGATTTTGTTATACTACCAAACAAATAAGTTTTATTATCTTTATTTTTCTGTAGGTTCCATAACTATATATCGATTGTTTACGGCTAAATGACCAAATTCTCTACAATGATATTTGTAGTATGCCACAAAATGTAAATGCAAATTCTATTCCAAAACTTGAAAAGCAATATTTTGTTCCAAACTACTGAATATTCAAATATATGATTTTTCTGCAGTTTCTTAAGCATGTTTTAAATGTTTTATCATACGATAATTAAGAAATTTTAATTTTTGTTGTAGATATGAATTTTTAAAAATTTAAAATCATTACATGCTTATTTTTTAAGCTTAAACTTATGCTTAAGATACAAAAAAAGGCTATGATAAAAGTTGTAGTTTGACTTCGTGGAGAAAGCTTTAAAGTATGAAGGAAGTAGCTCCAATAGTTTAGGAAATAATGTTTCTTATTTACCAAAAAATAAGGTCACGGGCTTCAAAGTTTGCCACGTATTTCCAGGACATTTTAGGTCCATATGGATTTTCAGAATCATTCTACATTTACTCTTTTAATTTCTTATTCGCTGATGTTCTTTCTAATTTCATAGTTCATCCTAATTATGATGTGTTAAAGAATATGATTTAGACGTTACAAGAATACGAAGCGAAATATTTTATTGAAATAATATAAAATCACCAATGACTAAAACATTGAATATAAATGAGTTACAATGAAAAACACATATAATAAAGAACACATTGTCATGGCGTAAGTAGAGGTATTGTAAGCACGCTCGTAGAATATTTCACGTACCAAACTTTAAATTTACGGACTTTTAACCAACGAAATCGGCAGCATTTATCCAAATACTTACTTCGGGATTTTTTTTAAATGAAAGTTTTCTCGTTAAATTCGGGAACGAAATAATAGAATTTTAGTGATAATTGAAGAGTGCATACTTGTTACCGTTTATTTCCTCCATTTTCTACAACGAAAAATTTTGATGTTTTTATTATTGGATGTATAGAGTAAGAAGGGCATAATATATAGTCATATTTAATATTATAAAAATGTATTAATAAATAAACAACGTTTACACTATATTTTTCGAGCTTAATTTTATCTCTGTAACTGTCAATAAATATTTGTCGTATGAAAACAAAAACACACCACGTATATTTTCTGATTACAATATTTACTACGTACGATGCTTTTTTCTACTACAATTTAACATCTTCAAATACTTTTAATTAAGTAAAACGTGATGTATGCTTCATGAATGTTTAGCGCAAGGAAATTTTCATAAAAAAAGATTCTATTCACCATATACCCTTGAGTAGAAGATTTTCAGCAAATAACTTACAATTAAATACATCTTCAGTAGGAAGTAAACTTACCATTCTCAGTGCTGACCGGCATTTGAAACATCAAAAAGACTGAACATCCTAGAACAACGTGAGAGACCCATGTTGACATATCCATGCCTACATCAAGACTGTACCCTGCAGCAGAAAAATGTTCTCCTTCGACTTCCGTGAATCAAGGACGCATAAATTTCCTGTTTTCTTTCCTGCTCCCAGAGAGAATATATGATCCATGCCTGCTCCATTGACTCTGAATATATAACAAGAGCATTGTTAAATCTTCCCCTCACATGTCGCAAGCGATAAACTCGGCTGCCAGGGTTGCCAAATGCGTTTGCTAGAATTATTGAATGGACAGGATGAAATTTCGTACGATGAAAATTTATTAAATGAATCTTCTTAAAGTTAATTTCGAAGACATTATTCTCATATCTTATTTAATTTATAAATTAAACCTCAAAAGCTAAAAACTATTCTGTGAAAATTAGCTTCAAATTCCGCATTTTCAGAAAAGTCCTAAGGACGTTTCCTCAAGATCCGCTTGAATTTTTTCAACGGAAATTTGCATATCGAACTATGTTGTTACTCTTCTGTAATATTCTTAAATTCATATTTCAATTATACCGCCAGGGGACAAAAAGAAAATGTTTAAGAAAAAGTTTGGCCCAAGTATCAGCTGTGAAGAGGACGATGCAATATCCAAATTTAGCCTAGATTAATAAAATAGAAAACTAACTAGTGTGAGAAAATCTGTGACATTCTGAAGATCCACTAGTTTCAATTGAACCGCCAAGATCCTTGTTTCCTTTCAGAAATTTCATTTCTTTTAAGTTTCATTGAAAATACACGTTTTTGGTGACTTCTAAACAAATACGTAGAATACAGGCAAACTAGATGTGCTAAAACAGCATATACTTTCTTGCTTGATCGGGAACAATCACAACATGCAATTCATGCTTTCACTTTCGCCATCCATATTATTTTGATATTAAAACAGTAGTCCTTTCATACTTGTACAAAAGAAACAAAGATAAATAAATCTCAACCGTTATAATATTTTCAGCACATTATATAGTCAATCAATGATAATTACATGTATAAATTAAACATCCAGAACTAAATGCTAAGCAAGTTATCTCCTCTACGTAACTATGGTGTCATTACGTAATGTCCATCTTATGCATATACTAAGTACATTATATATTGTCTATATATTCTTCAAAACTTTAATATACTATTTTCTCGTGCTTAGAGGCATTGTAAAAACAAGTAAATAAGCCTTCTTATTCTACCTCTACCTTTTCTTTACCGCAGCCCAACAAAGAAAGTTATTCCGAGAATTTCAATCTACTATATGACAGCAGCACTCCTTTTGAACGGCATCGCCGCGTAAGAGATTACCAATATACTAATTAAATATAACCTTAGCATTAGATAACTTCTAAAAGATGCTAACAAATAAAGTGAGAGAAATTTGGATTAGTAATTTTGAAAATTGATATAGGAAGAATCTTTTAGAGTATAGCTGCCTTAGTTTTATAATTTACCGTTAAGTGCATAATAATATATAAATTGATATCTCTTCTGTTGTAGCATAAGAACTTCGTACATGTACTATGTCATTACAAAAAATATTCTGACTTTTTGTGTAATGTCCTAATTGTTTGATCCAACGATTCTAATTTTTCCAACTAGGTCTTCGGTAACACTACGTGTTATTAACTTAACTTTTTAAGGTAAAATATGCATTTAATCGACAATTTTGTGTTGATACAAATCACAATGATAGGATACGTTTTACAGTCATTTCTGTATTAGAGCAAAGTGCACTTATTTGGTACAAAGCAAATTTTTAATACTCAAAAATTCAAAAATTTTTAATTCAAACCTCTCCTTCATTTTTCTGATGGAAGTTATTATAGAAAAGGTTGAAATATTAAGTTACAATCCAAATGCACACTACGTAAGCATTACAAATATGGAGAGAATGTACGTGCTATTGTACAACCACTAGTTAATTTAATGATTAGTTTAGTGTAAGATGACTAGTCTTTTTGAAATATATTTTTTGAATGAAATTACAGGGGTAAATACACACTATGAGAATATCGAAAATCGAAATTATACTTTCTCGCATTTACTAACACAAGAAAAGAAAGTATTGTAATAGTGTGCCGGAAAAAGGCGACTTTTCGACACAAAAACTCTTATTACCGGGCTTAGAAATGAAAACGTGCATACCTCCATTTGCTACATAAAAAAGGCCTCTTAGTAGCCAGAATCAATGTTTTGTGCGTCCGTGATACCGAAACCTCGACTGCTGCGTCGACCACCGTGCGTTGCAGTTCGAGGAAAAGTGGGGTCTTCCTTGGTTTTTGTAAGCCGGTCATATGCAGTCGGAGTAGCAAGTAATATAATAATATTAATAACACAATATCTTTGAAACCGAAAATAGCGCTTTCTATAGTGAATGAAGTGGTGAATGAAGTGATGAAGCAGTGAATGAATATAGTGAATGAAATTTCCAAATATTGTCTTGTTTCATCTCTATGTAAACACATGGAAAACAGAAAAAATTATATTTTGCATAGCAATGATCCCACCAGTTATTTAAACATACATCACGGTTAAAGTTTCTCAGTTCTCTTTAACACTCGCGTGGCACAATTTAAATCTGGGATGGATCTTTCTAAATTCTTCATACAAATGTTTTCACCTTGCGATAGTAGCAAAAATTGCTTCTATAACAGCTCACTAATAGCTATTCTTCAACACTGCGGACTTTTCTGAAATCATTGGCGCATCTGCGGTGTCAGAGAGATTTGTCACCCATCACGCAATGAAACTCGGGGTCCCACCGGAACCTTCTTGAAGGTTCGGCCCCACTCCCAAACAGTCCGCTACGTCTGCGGTCCAGCCTTGGAGCTTGTCCAGCCTGGACCTTGGAGCTTGTCCCGGCTGGGGCAGTGCCCCTTTGGCGAGAGATACTTCGTTGAAGAAAACCTTGGTAGCCGAGGAGTAAATTCCTGCCGATCTCGCCATCCAACAGGGGAAAATCACCGCCCCCTCCTGCTAAAAATGCACTTTTATTACGGGAATAACGGCCTTAGAAGTTGACGCGCCCTGAATTACTAATCAATCAATCAATCCGACTGCGCGTCAACTCTGGCTGTTGGAAAGGTTGAGGTGTCTGGTGAATCCGGCACCATCTTCACGAAGGCAAATAGTACTCGATACGGCCAGCAGACGGTGCTCATATTTCTCGGTTTTGCAGTTTAATAAGCGGCATTTTCAAATGTTATGTTTTCTTTAAAAGTTTATTTATTTACTTATTTATTTTTGGTTAATGGTTAGTATCATGGCCATTATTACTTGTCCCCTTGTCAGTACTCGCAGAGGCGAACCTGCTATATAAAACATTTCAATAATTTAAGAATGTGTTTTAGCATTGTGAAATAATACACAGTTTAATATCGTATAAAATACAAATTGAAAATATATTACAAACCTGAAATATTTAATTTTATACACACTGTTACTTTTTTTAGTGGTTTCAAAATTAGTTGACGTACTAACTAGAGCTCAAAATCGGAAAATCCACCAAAGAAAGAAAATGTTATTCTTGGGAGTGGCAAATTTTGCTTCAAATCACACGACAAATGTAGGAAGTTTCTTTGAATGTTGATAATTTCATTAGTACTGTGTATTTATTTTATTATCACTTATGACTGAAAATTTAACATGAATGAAATTTGTTTACCTCTTTTTTGACGTCCCTGTTCATATAACGAAGAAATGCTTGAATACATGATCATGTTTGGAATTGAATGGGTTAGTCTTCTGTCATACGTCACCTGTAAAAGAGAAAAACAAGTTTCAAGCAATTTTCGTCAGTTCTCCATCTTCTAGTCGTTTCAGTGTAGTCTTCTAGAGCTGTTGGGCTTAAAAGGGAATAATGATGTCATTCTTGGTACACTTTCCGACAAATCCGTTCGAGGTCAGTTGCTGAAGATCATTTGGAAGCCTTGAGACATTTGTCAGTCTGGCATCTTCCATGTGGATGGATCCTATTTGTGGAATCTCGCGGGTTGAGGGTTTAGGGTACAGATGGTCGAGGATTGTTCAGTTGAGTTTTTATTGGTGTGGTTGGGGTCAGGGTTGTCAGTAAAAGTAAGAAAGGCAAGTGTATTGGAAGTTGGGGAAGCAGGGTTGAGTGTGAAGTCCAGGAACCCGATAAATTTGGCAGCCCCAATGAAAGAAAGTTCTTCGTACTATTACTGATAATTATTGCAGCCACAATACTAATTAATTTGAAGTATCAATGAATCATTTACAATCTCACGTTTGTTTTCAATGTCACCGTAAACTGTGTAGTATGAGAGAAATAGAAACGATCTGGTTCAAACAGTGGAAAACAAGTTACATTTTATTTAAAACCCATGAACCGGGGTTGGGCTTGCTACAATATTACTACTTAATAAAAACCGTAAAAATATAAGTGATTTGCAGGACGTGCTTGTGACTACGATTAAAATTTAGTACTTACATTTTTACGTTTGTTCGCTGATCCAATTGGTCTTTCACCTGAAAATAAAACAGTGATTGTATTTCTTATTTGAAACAAATTTAAATGTAAAAACATAGAAAAGATAACAATTGGAAATGTAGGGAACACGTACATTGCAAATTAATAAGTTATTGTGAAAATGATGAAACATAACACTCTACCTAAATCGCCGAAAATTATTCATACTTCGAACAATGTAACTGAATTCCAACTGTTTAACCTTCCGTTGGACAACCACACATAAGCGACGTGGAATATGACTAACGGATAGTCAATAAATTAAAAAATATATGTAGTCTATTAGTAAAAAACAGCACTTTTTACTTGTACAAGTTTTTACAATTTCCAAACGCGTAAACTACTTGAGTCATTAGCATGCCAGGATAAGTATGTATTTACATACATAAGTACTAGCTGAATATGGCGTTACCAACGTTTAACACTCTTTTAAAAATGATTTTCACGTGCATACAATGCAAGTTCTAATAAAAACTTTAAACTTAAAGTAATTTGGATCTTTCATTCTCGGGTACAGTACGTAAAAATATTTATTAGGAATTAAAATCAATTACAAAAAATGTGTGGGCTCAACTCTTCTTGGCGGATGTTCTTTCGGGCTACAGGCGTTGCCCACCCGAGAAAATGGTGTAGAACGCCCTCAGAAAAGTTGTTCTGAAGAGTAAATTCTTTCAGTGTATAATAATGCGACTTAATGAAAAATTGTTCATTTGCAAGATCCGAACTCACACAGCATTTGCAAGCTCATCATCATGACATTTGCAAGCTCTAGAACATACTGATTCATTTTTGTACATTTATCATGTATTACAATATAATTTTGTAGGCGAAAATATCATTCAAAAGCGGATTATCCCGTTAGCATTGTCGTATATGCTAAACACAAGAAAACTCCTTTTCCTTCCGAGTATTGCAATTCCTGATCCGCATCCTGTAGGCAACGGCATCCGGGCGATACGTTTGATCTGTCATCGTCTGGCCAAGGCGCTAGGGCACGTGGTTCATGCGCCCACCGCTAGATCGCAGCGCAAAACAGGTTGATGGGAATTTCTTACTATCTTCTGGACGGATACGTAAACAAATCATGTTTGATTTTGTCTAGGCAAGGGTTGTCCTACTGGCGGCCCGCAGCGCTATCTATTGTGACCCGCGGAAGGTTATGACTAATTATTAGTCAAAAGTTAAAGTCTCTCGCATCCATGTCCCGCGAGGACATTGGCGATACCATGGTGAAAAGATACGTTCACAGTCGAAACATCCCAGTCGATCTTGCGAACCTCGCTATGGATACAGTAAATCTCGAATACCGGAAATTCGAATGGGGAAATCGAATTATAGGTTTCTAACTCTCTTTCATTATAAATGTTTCGTTATTTTCCGGTATTTTAATACAGTGATATTAAAAGCCATATATTGTGGCGGGCGATTCAAAATTGAAAGTTATTTTCATTCATATGGGGCAAGAACATTGTGTGCCTAGCGCATGCGCCCTGCAGGGGTAAACCTCCCTTAATGTGAAAATAGGTGAAGTTTAGATTAAAGGATTTTTTTTTTCAAGTAAATTCAGAAATTTACAGTCGTCCCAATGTGTTTCACTGCCTTGTGCATGGTAAGGCCTCATTTAGACATCGAATTGTAGGTATTGACAGATGGCTCACGGCATCATCTGATGTCACTGCAGTGCCTGTGACTGGCCGGTGCTAGGTTCTATTCTCGACGGTGGCAGGATTATCGACACTTGCTTGTCGTATTCGTTTAACGATATAGAGTACAAAAACCCTGCCATGTGTTGCGGGTTGTATTTGACAGGAATATTTAGTTTTGTTATTTTTTTCGTGATTGTTTTCCGATATTTTAATAGTTATTCTGCTATTCAGGACGGAGATGAATTTAACAAATCAGATATAATTAAAATTAGTTCAGCCGTTCTCGGGTTATAAATGGTATAACTAACCCGACCTTGTTTTATTTATTTTTTAGATAAGTCTACATAAAATCTGGTTTACACACCGTAGTCTTTATTTGTTTTCACCTATCTCTTACATTTCGTCTGTGATTATTGTGCGTGTTTTTAATCACCTGTGTTTAAAAATTAATTTTTCCGTACATTTGTCATTCATATGATACTTGTATATTCCAATTTCAATTCGCTTGTATGCACGCGAATCGTTGCATTGCATTACATTACATTGAATACATTTCATGAATGATTTAACTTCATTCTGTAATAAATTAATTTTGTCTCTAAATAACTAAGAATACTTGTGTTTCCTTGATACTGATAATTCATTATGTTTCGAGAGGCTGTTCTCCATGAATCCCCGCGTGAAACAAAGGCTCAACCCGCCCCGCCCCGCTCCGCCCCGCTACACTCCGCCCCGCTACGCTCCGCCCCGCTACGCTCCGCCCCGCTCCGCCCCGCTACGCTCCGCCCCGCTCCGCCCCGCCCCGCTACGCTCCGCCCCGCTCCGCCCCGCTACGCCCCGCTACGCCCCGCTCCGCTCCGCCCCGTCTTTTTCCCCCGAAAGAAAAAGAATTTCACCCTGGCGCAGGGCGTCCGCGTCAGTCCGGCGCAGCGGCAGACTGACAAGGCCAACACTGAATTATTCATGTGTTTGCAACGGCAGGATGGGTGGGCGTTCACCTCCCCCCTCCCCCAGGAACCCCAACTGCCAGGTGTCTAGCGCGTATCAGTTTGCTCATGCCCCATTTTCGCTCAAGCCCTCTACAGGGTGTATTTGAAATCCACGCAAAAACAGGAGTGTTCGTTCCATTCGAGAGGTAGTGGTTTGAGTGTTCGTTGAACATGTTGGGAGAACATACATTTACGAAATCCGTTTCTGGGAGCCGTAATAAAAATTACAGGATAATACGTAGTTCAGTACAAACTTTGTCGTATATAATGTTGAATACTTTACAATTATATCTAAGTGTAACTATTACTACTTGAATGGTAGCTAGCTCGAGTACCTACTGTTAACAATTATTGGCGAATATGTATAGGAAATCATTGAAAGAAAATTATTTTTGATTCTTTTTAAGTATTAAAGTGAGCTTATCATGGTTTCCTGTGCTCTCCGGTTGTCCGAGTAAAATGTTTTTGAAAAGAGGACTACGTTTCGAATGAGTAAGATATTTAGTTCCTTGTTTAGTTGATTGTTCATCATTGTGCGTTTGAAGCGATGTGTGGTGTGTGCGATTTGAGGAATTTGCCTTTCTTTATAACGATGTTTTGCGGTACATCACCTGCTAAGTTCATTAGTCCCGTCCTCCACCAGTGGGGTCACGCCCCAGCCGGGACAAGCTCTAAGCGCCCGATTGGTCTCCCGACATGCGTGGCAGTGCAGTGCATGTAAGTGTATGTGTGTGTACGAAGAAAGGTGGCTACAATATTGAGGAAGGAAAGGTCGCGCGCGATCTGTTACCCCTCTGCTAGGAGTAACAGATCGCAACCGTACACTTACAATTTAGTTACTCCCCTGATATTAATCTGAGAAGCCACGTAAAATCAGAGCAGCTAGCCGGTTGAATTATCCTCCAGACAGCGATTGAATTCACACTACAGCATCGAATTGCCACCACTGTCGGGACTCGAACCTTAGGCCATGCCGGTCGTTGTCCGAGTCATTGTAGACGCAACGGTATTTATGGCTCTGAGATAACTCATACGATTATTTTCTATTACTTGTGATGTATTTTTAAAGATGGGTGAAGCTGTGGAGTAGAGTAAGCTTGTGTATAATATTAGGAGACATTTCTTTTTAAAAAGTGTGCTGGCGTCTATCGAAAGGCAGCTTTTAAGAGTTTATCTGGGTTTTAGTTGTGATATGCCAATTCAGCTCTAACACGAAAATGGTTCGAATATATTCTTAATTTCAATAAAAATTCGTTAAGTAAAAAAGAAATCGCTTTTTATCTGCGTTTTTATTGTTAACGCGAAATCTCACACTATTCAGACGCACACCATTACCTACCTCTTCGGCTCGAATCGAGTTTCGAATTGAGTCTCGAATCGAGTTTCCTCAGTTCATGCTCGTGGACAACCCTCGTACGAGCAATTTCGAGCAAAAGCCTGTTTCAGAAGCTACGAAACAATATTCTCAGGTGCTGTGACTTAAGCAGTTTCATGAAGCGAGATTGGGACAAGATATTTTAAATAACTCTACACAAACATAGTTCAATACATAATTTGAAATATTATTAGTGCCAATAACACGAGAGAGTTTCTGACATGTTGTGGTATCAACTTTTTTAACTACTAGGGATCGTATTTCTATGTTTGGCATATTTTTGTCCGTTGCTTCAGGGCATAACTACGTCAAATTTCTTGATGTTTGTTTAGAATCGGATGCTAAGTACACTAATGTTAGTGCATATTTGTGCATATTCGGCCGAATTTTCCCTGTTAGTGCATATTCGTATAACTACTGGCAGATTTTGTTATAGATTTATGTGTAAAACGTTCCATGTTCCACAGAATCAATTTATTTTGAGTCATCATAGATTAGAAAGAGCTTGTCACATTTCGAGGGTTTTTTCTTTCGATATATGATAAAATACTTGTGTAAATGTATTATATTTATTTATATACGATTTGTTAAACCATATAGAAAAAATATTTTTTTTCTTTTCCATTTCAAATTTCAATCTCAGTTGAAATTAGGAGAAATAGATTCCCGAGCAAACGAGTAGAAACGAAATTTTCCTTTGGAAATAATCTTAATATTTCGTTCTATACACCATAAATATAGAAGTGTCAATTGGATAAACTTTTGGATCTGACATGCACTCTGCCCCATTGCATCTGAATATTAAAAGAATGTCTTGTATATTTTCGAAATCAATTCATCAGTTCATTGAAAGCAAAAAGCTGATACCTGAGAGAACGAATAGGGCACCCTCCTGTGGCGCCTCTCCTTTGCACCGCCAGGGTTGCCAACGCCGACCCTGCCTCCTCTCCCGCCGCCAGGGGTATTCAATTTATTTAGTGGGGGCGGGCGGGGCAGCGTAATAGAATACATTAATACCGTTGGGCGGGCCGCGCAACGAGGTTAGCCGGCGTGGAACGGCGCGGCGCCTCGCCTATCTGAAGACACCGCAGGCGCCGTCCCCCCCCCCCCCCAGCACTCCAAGTCCACAGGTCACTGCTTCTCCTCGCCGTTGGATTGGGGGCTCTGTGTTGAGATACAACGAACGCCGTCGGCTTGAACACGGTACAAACTACAAACTATACTACGATTTTCCAACTCTGTCTCTGGCAGGTATCAGCTGTTGACGGTTTCATCTAATCGGGATCTTAAACGTAACCACACTGACGTCACACCATGAAGACCACTATGATGACGTTTAAGGTTCTGATTGGATGATCCGTCAACAGCTGTTACCTGCCAGGGGCGGAGTTGGAAAAATCGTAGTATAGTGGTGTTAAAAGAGCGTGAAATTTTTGCCGCACTTCGTAACGGTGACGTAGTATTATCATATCCTAATTTCTGTCCGAATTAACACATCTCGGTCATGATTTCTAAAATGTATTACTAGAGACTATGATGACGTTCAAGCTCCCGATTGGATGAAACCGTCCACAGCTGATACCTGCCAGGAGCAGAGTTGAAAAAATCGCAGTATGGCGCAGTACAACAGCTTGCACTTTTTGTCTCACTTAGTGACGGTGACGTATCATAATATCCTAATTTCTGTGCGAATTAAGACATCTCAGTCATTACTTCTAAAACTGATTACTACAGACATTTGTATGTACTGTCAAACGCTAAAATATGCATGCAAGAATGCACAAATAACCAAACCATGCACGGTGCAATTGATAAAACGTGGAGAATCAAATTTTAGTTTTGTATATTTTTTGTTTTATTACTTTTGTTACAGTCCACAATTAACTTTTTTGATTTTACTCTGCCATTTTTTTGTCCGAAACAAAGGTTTTTGAATGCAGTAAATGCTTCCTTCCTCTCAATTCATAATTGGAGCATACTTAAAATATGAAATCTCAACCAATGTGAGCTATATTCTGAATTTTATGAATTTTAACAGAAAATTATGTTTTTTTACATTTTGGAGAAATTTAAACATAGACTTTGAATTTAACGCTTTATATAATTTCTGCCTGGTTGTCACAATGTCTTCAACAATTCTTAACGACTGAACTAGAAGTAGCGTCGGGTCGCGGCGTATTGTTGAATTGTTAATAATAATTTTTTTTTAAACAATTGTCTAATGGTCAGATTTTAACAGAAGAATTACATGAACTAATGTACACAAGTCACAACGAAACACACCTTGATAAAGTATGGTATCGTATGACTGTATAAATGGATGTTAATAGAGGTTGAGAGGGATATTATAAAATCAAGACAGAAAGAAAATTACAGAAATATTTTATTTTGGGGAAAATGTTTTCTTTCTTGTAATTCTTTTAGGTTCTTCACGTAATTCTTCTGTGAAATACTACTATGGAATTTCCTTTAATAACCTCTCCAATGAGACACAATTCCCCAACTTTCAGACGAAAAATTTTCTCCCAATTATATCAAACTGTGTTACCTGTCCTTGGCGATTCCATTGGCTGTCCCCTTAAATTCAAATAATTCAAGTCAATCATCGTCCTTTAAACCGCTCGAAGTCGTATAGTCTTCGGTTGTTGTTTTTGTGTGTGTGTGTGTGTGTGTGTGTTATACGTTCTCAATGCTTGTCGTTTAATTTTCTCTTTCTGATACATAAAATGAGAGAGAATGGCGTATATTGTTTCTTTTTTATTAATAATAATTGAAAGAATAATATTTCTATCTCTACTCTGGAAATAAATAATTTCTCCAAATAATCCCCAGCATTACTCCCTCCATTTATGTTCTCCATTCTTTCCCCACAAAGAAACAAAATTCCCGGAGAGTTGAAGATGGGAGGGGAGCGACTTCCACCGAGGGCAA
Source organism: Gryllus longicercus (assembly GCA_038098605.1). Lineage (NCBI taxonomy): Eukaryota > Metazoa > Arthropoda > Insecta > Orthoptera > Gryllidae > Gryllus > Gryllus longicercus. Next base: position 3,018,661 of record JAZDUA010000103.1, on the reverse strand, counting down.
CTCCCCACTCGGACTCAACCCCAGTTGACGGCCCTGTTTCCTGGAGTCCACTGAGCAGACAGTGTGCTTTTTTTCACGTTAAAGTCACTATTTTTTTTTCTCCACAAAATAGTTGACATTTTGTTAAAATTCAAAAGCTTTATGATGAAATGGTACGTAATCTAAAGCTGTAGAGCCCAAGAGAATAAGAGTAGGAGAATCGCGTTTTGTCTATTTTGTTTTTTTGTTTTTTTCTTACGTTTCAATGAGACAAAGATCGAATATCCATTGAACTCAATTCTCCGAAAAAAATATCATTCATACTCAATATCAATCATTTGCAAGGCATTTAATAAAAATATTTAAAATTATTTACATACTATTTTTTTAAACTCGCATCTACCTATTATTTTATATTATACGTTTTATTAGTTGAATAGGTATGTTTTGGAACACTCAATAACATTTGAGGTTCAATGAGTACTAGCCTCAATATGTAGAGCGCGAATATGCCAAACTAGAGATATTTTTGAAGCATTATAAACAAAAGTTAACCGTGATTTTTATGTGAATACTGTTTTTCTGTGTTCTAATTAAATCACCCTGTAAGTAGTATTAGGTAAATTTTTAGTAGTAGACCTCTATTGAATCAGTTGTCAGTATAAAACACAAACACATAGCTTCAGTGAATTAGCAAATTCTATAAATTCGTGAATTCACTGTGAAATTTGAATTAAATCCAAAAAATTAAATTATTTCGTAATTTAATTGTATTTTTTTAAATTACTACTTCCACCCCTGTTGTCTACTATTTTTTGGAAGCAGACTTGGCAACCCTATCGCCGTCTCTGGTTGGGGAAACGGAGGTTGGCCGTCCAGCGGGTAGAGAACAGTGGAGTGGCGATGTAGGGATGTCATTTCGTCCCTGGATTTCTGCAAAACTGGCTCGACAAACAAAATGCAAGCGGCAGCATTTCGAAAACGCGGCCGTTGATGCGCGTGCTATCCCATGCGGCGAACACTGCGTAGTACCACCTCCCTGTCCGCTGCACCCGCCCAGCGAGTCAAGTCAAAGCCCTGCTACCTCTAATCACGGTGGCCAACGTAATAGCTAATTAATGACCGGTTATAAATTAAACTGCCGTGTGTCGTATTAATACACGTACACGATAATACATCAAAAGAAAATTAACGATTCGAATGTTCGGTACACTAAGCATAAAGTTAATGAACATAATTTAAACTCGTTGCAAATATACGGAGATTGACAACTGATTGGAGAGAGTTCGTTATAAAATCTGTCGTTCGTACAAACTTAGGCGCAAAAATTAAGGACATACGAATAATTCCTGCACGTTAAGCTTGAGTTGTATCTAAACTAATTGTTTCTAGTTACAACGTTCTGTGTATAGAATAAGTTTTAAAAAATTCCACTAACAAAACAAAACGAAATATGTTTTTGAGTGCTTTAATAACATTTCTCTTTGTTCAAATACTTCCTTCCTTACATGAGTGAAAGAAATGAATTCCATGAGCTCATTTAATGGAAGACATGTCTAACTGCAAGTGGCCCTCGGTGGCTCGTTGGTTAGCGTGATCGCTTTCCACGGCGCAACCCCTTATTCGATTCCCGGCCGAGGCAAAAATTAATTGTGCGCTTTCCCTTCAGTGTCCTATTACCTGTTGCTGTGAGACGCTGAGAAAGCTCACTTCTCACGTTGAGAATACCACAAATACAGAGTCGTGATGGCCACACGTACTCCTTAGCCCATGGCGCAAGGATGGGACGCTGCTAGTATGTCTTAGTTCGTAAAGAGCTGTTGTGCCAAAGAGCATACATGTATAACTGCGAAATTACTCGATATATGGCCGGGAGCAGAGAGTATATAGGCCGGGAGCGGGATATCGGCCAGCTCATTGCAGGGTACGGCAGAGTCAAGGCCCTCTGTATAGGTACGGAAGTAGGAAGGGACTTGGCAGAGTAGAAGTATGCAAAATGTTAGTTTTCTTAGAATAAAAAAGTTTTTACGATTAGAAATGATACAGTATCGTAAAACACATTTATAAAAATCGCAAACAAATATCGTGGCTCCACAAAATATCTCGCCAATATTGCTAATGTTGCTACGATCTAATACATCGACATAATACATTTTCATACAATATGTTCAATTAATCTAATTAATAATAATGTACACATTATATTTTGTTTCTCTGCAAAATACTATTAACTTTAATAATCAATGGAAAAAATCACACAGATTTATTTAACGATAGTTTTTGTGAATACTATCGTTGCGCACGCAACAATGATATAGTCTTAACTGTCACGCAAACTGTTTCACAAGGTGCTTCTTTCTTCTAAGAAACCCTCTACAGAGAACATTACAGTGTCGTGACTCTTCCCCCCATACACCAAGCTCGAAGTCTTACTTACGTAACAATTCACAAGGAACCACATTAAAGGTTACTTACTTGCCGTGTCACGAACAAAAACGAGCTTTTTTAATGAGTTTTCTCTTTAAAATTCCGCCTCAGTCAGTCAAATCTTAATGAGTTATCGCTTCAATTAACGCCTTCAAGGGAGTCTCGAGGCGACGGAAGTGAGCTGGAGAGGGGGGTGAGGGGGGGAAGAAAATACGGGAAGAAACACACAAAGACGCTCTCGAACAATGCCGGAGGCGGCTCCATTCTCCGGAGGCGTCGTCTGTGAAACGCTGCGACAAAGAGCGTGAAGGAGTGTGGCGGAGGGGCGCGGAGTGGCCGTCGCGAGGCGCGAGTGGGTGTAGGGGGAAGGAGCGGGAGGGAAGGGGAGGCATTGCGGACGAGGGCCGACGTGGCGGGCCGAGACAGTGAGGAGAGGGGACGATCGAAGCCAGAGAAAAGACGGATTGATTGATTGATTGACTAGTGATTTCGGGCGCATCAACTGCTAAGGTGCTTTTTCCCGTAAGTGCAGTGTCTGGTAAGTGGTGGTGATCTTCCATAGATGGCAAAATCCGGCGTCGTCCTACGTTTCGGCTTGCGGGTTTTTCCCTAATCAGGTATCTCCAACTAGCATGGCACCGCTCAAGTCGGGACAAACTCTAAGTTCCCGACTGGTCTCCTTGCACGTGTGGTAGTGTAGTGCATGTAGGTGTAAGTGGGTGTAAGAGGTGAGGATAGGACAGGGAATTGGTAGGAAAGATCGCGCTCGGTCCATGGCTCTTTTGTTAGGGCACTGCCCCGGTATTCACCTGCTGTTCATCAAGAAGCCACGGGGAAAGACCGATCAGAGCAGCCGGCCGCTAGAATTCTTCTGCAGACAGCGGCGGATTTCGACCTAGCTGTGTGGCGGTCACCGTCGGGAGTGTAACCCTAAGCGCTCCCGGTCAGAAGCACTCCAGTGACATAAATTGATGCCATGAGCCACCTAAGGCACTTCTGTTGTTTGATTCCCTGAGCCTCCACAGCCGATAGGTAGTGAGGGGGGCGCGAGGGGCCAAGAGCGGCGCAGGAGGTGGAACAGACTTGCCATCGGAGGGGGGGGGGAGGGGGCACCAGCGGCAAAAGACAGAGGAAGGCCGTCACCGAAAGAAGTTCTGTCGGTGACAGCGTCGCGAAAACAAGGGGGAAAGTTGGATTCGGCGAAATACTGAACGGGGGTGATTTTGATTATTCCCCTTAAACAAAGACATTCCTGGAAGGGGAGGTTCGATTGATTCTGGGTATCGCCTAACGTGAAGGGCTTTCTCCTGCTATTCAACGTCGGAAAGTTTCTGTGAGGAGAGTCACTTCGATTGATGGAGATATTCATCACGAGGCTTTGGCGAACTTTAGAGTGTGATTGTACGAAAGAGGCTCTTAACTGCCTTTGATTCTACTTCTCAAAGCTTCCTTACAATGGTTCGTTGGGACAATCGCGAGTGGAATATGTCATGTTTCTCCTACCAAACATTAAAAAATTAGATTTTTAAAAGTTTTTTGTATCTTCTACCGTATATCTTTCGATATTATTATATTTGAACGGTTTGTACTCTGTGTTAAGGAAATTTCAAAATATAATAGCATAAATTTGTTGAAAGCGCAATAACACAATATGTGTGGCACATTAATCGCATTATAATTTAACCTTTTTATGACCCCCTTATTTATTTATTTATTTATTTAAATAGATAGTGATTTCCTCAAAGACATAGCCTTTGAGAAAATCTGTACAAAACCTTGCACATATAAATCTGAAAATTTTTAACTAAACATACTTATAGTAAACAATTGTACAAATTTTTGAAAAAGTTTAAATAGACACCCACAAATGCATCCCGCCCATTCAATTGAATTTAACACGAAAATGATATGACAGCACCATCAATATTCATTTTCTGGAGTGTTGTTCCTTCAGTATCAGTTCAAGAGGTGACTTTTAGAATCTTGTATTACATTTTCATGTTCGGCTCTCAAATGTAGACGAAACATTTTTTTAAAGGGAGGGCATTGCAAGGAGAGATATTAGTATACGAGTGTGTCGTGTGATAATTGCGTTGAAGAAGTCATGATTCGAAAGACGTGGGTTTAATAGAAATATTTACATATCACAATAATGTTCTTTACGCTTCCAGAGGGCAACCTTTTATTGATTCAAGGGCATAGCGGAGAGCCACAAGCACAAAACTGGGACCGCAATTGTTTTTGAAGCATTCGCAATCGTTTTGAACGGGTTTCAGGCTATTATATTGTGAAAACTAAATAACGATTCGTCATTTAAATAAGGCATATGGATAGTAATGATCACACAACAGTCGTTCACGTGAATTGACGTGAAACATGAAGTACATAATGACTAGGGAGGAACGAGCGAGTGTCATAAACATCACAGGGATGAATGAATGAATGTAGCTTTAATGTTTGAAATGCATCATTGTGAATCACCAATTTCTTCTCACCATTTACTAATCATGTTCACCTCTACCATTTGATCCAGTAGAACGAAAAGGTACATAAGCAATGCTCCATTCATCAGATGTAAAGGAATCAATTCATACGTCGTCTCCTACTCTAGGAGGGAGATGGACGCAAGTATTACGCTCTTCATGATCTCTACGAAGCGATGTAAGAAGCCTTCTTGCTAATACGAGCAAAATATGCGTGTCTGTGCATTCATTCAGTATACCATGAAAAAGCCTGATTTTTCGCCTTGAATCCCAATCAGTAGCATAGTTTCGAGCGGGCAGGAGGTGGAGCGGTCCTCCCTGAGTGACACGAATTAAAAAAAATATATAGTTGAAATTATAAAATTTTAATGATTTATGAAAAAAATATGTATATTAATTTAATAGTTATGCATTTAAATCATAAATACTAAGAAAGCAAAGAAAAGAAATAATGATAACTAAAACACGAAACTAAGTAAGTAGTAAGAGCTTATTCTTCAGTGGTCAAAGATTCTCGATTTCAAGGACTACTTTATCTCAAAGGGTAAACTGTTGATGGAAATAAGAGGTAATACTAACAAAATAATATGTATTATTTATATCGAATTTCTTTCTTGGAACGAAATCGGCGAAAGGGTAGTAATTGCAGCAGTTGATTTGAACATTCCTGCGACTGACTTCGAGAAAATAAGGGCAAGTCAAAAACTTAATCATTATGAAATTATTTCTTACGTCTCGTGTGAAAGAAGTTTCTTGAAATTAAAGCTTATAAAATCTTATTTACGATCTACAATGACTGAAGTAAGACTTTCTGAATTAGCTATTATCAATAAGAAAGATATTGCAATAAGCATAATTTTGATGAAATTGTAAATACGTTTGCTGCCTTTACATCCCGAAAAGATTTGAATATAAAACATGTGATTTTTTATTAGTTATACATCGTTTTAGAATATTTAAAACTCATATTTCAATTATTCTGAATTGCATAGTTCTTTAATGTATTATAAATAAATGTCATGTGTAAATATACTTTAATTTTTATGAAATAATGTATAAACAATTAAGTAATAGTTATGTTTATATTTCATTAATGGGGTGAATCATCCGTCGCCACTGATCTCAAGACAATCCGGGCCAAGAGATGACCAACCGAACATTTCGAGACTTGCAATGCAGCGCGTGAGAGTGAGTTATCTACAGCCCCCGGGGGACTTGGCAGGTAAAACATGTGGCCCCCTCGCACCCTTGACAGCCTGCGACGTCAGCGCAGCTACCCGTCACGTCTGCGCGAAGGGGCGGCCGAGCGTTTCCCGCCACCTGCCTACGCCGCCATTTTCTCGTTTAACTTCGCTTTCCCTATTGCGAATCTTTGACTCAGCAAAAAACAACGTCAGCGAAAAATTGTGATTATTACAACATGAAAAATACGCACACTTGTGTGTGTGTTTGTGTGTGTGTGTTTGTGTGTGTGTGTTTGTGTGTGTGTGTTTGTGTGTGTGTGTTTGTGTGTGTGTGTTTGTGTGTGTGTGTTTGTGTGTGTGTGTTTGTGTGTGTGTGTTTGTGTGTGTGTGTTTGTGTGTGTGTTTGTGTGTGTGTTTGTGTGTGTGTTTGTGTGTGTGTTTGTGTGTGTGTGTGTGTGTGTGTGTGTGTGTGCGCGAGAGAGCGCGCGCGCGCGTATGTGCAGGGTTGTTTTAACAGCTTCGGGTCCCCTTGTCCTTGCCCTGTCCTTTCGGAGCCTTAGCCGACCATTGGGGGCCCTTGGGCCTACGGTAATTTAGGGACCTTATATGTACTCTTACTCTCACCGATCTCCCCCTCCCAATTTAAAGACAAGTTTTGTTAAAACCACTAAACTTCTAACCATTGAGTGACGTTCTCGCAACAACGAGCAACATTTTATTTTATTATGCAAATTTTTTTGCGTATAGTTTAATCATAACTTTTTATACGTTTTTTATTTTATTTTTTGAACAATGTAGTATTCAATATTTGATTAAATATTTGTCGAAGGCCCTTGAACATTGGAGACCCTGGGTTCGGGCCCTTCCGGACCGAATGTGTAAGTACGATCTCCTCCCTTGATTTGCAGAAAAGTACGTGCCAAGAACCCCGAACGGCTTGCGGGTGATGCTGGCATCTCGAGAACCGGGTTGGGTTGGTGTGCGAGTGGTATTGCGTAGAGATAAAACGAGAGGTGAGTAGATTACGTTAGTAGATACATAGAAGCTTCTCAACATTTTCACCCAACGAATTACATTGGCATTATTTCGACTTTTCGTTTTAGTTATCGCAAGCGATTGTGGCTAAATAATTATATTAAAATATAAACAATAGCCATATCCTTCACGTTTGATCAAATGAAAACACCGAATTATTTGCTTCAATGAATATACTCTTACGATTGACCTTGTCTGGTGTGAAGATATTAGGGAGAGAATATTTGAAGAAGTGGTCACCGGAGGCTCTGCTATCGGTACGAGCGCCTTGCGATTACGCCCAGTCGCTAGCGCCGCCAGTGGCCAATTCTGAAACGTTTCTCGACGACCTCCCGACTGGTGCCTGAGGAGGAGAATTAAGGAGCGTGTCGCCTCGCGCGATTTTGCGCTGTAGTTAGAACCAGCGATATTTCTTCTGCGCATTCGAATACGTTTAAATATGAAATTATTCCAAGTTTTAATTTCTGCGTAAAATAACCGCTAATGGCGCCGGTATATCTAATACAAATTACTACCTCTACTATCAGTGGCGGATTTACCGTTGAGCTAAATTAGCTACAGCTTCAGGCTTCAAAATTTGAATTTTCTCAAAAATGGTTTCAAATTATTTCTTTAAATTTCTTGTAATAATAGAATGAAATACAAATAAAGATGGTTACGGGTTCGATTTTCACGTCCTCTCCTAATGGCAAAATGGCAGCTGGAAAGTCTTAGGATTTCTGTTTATGTTGGCGGTCGGGTTAATCATATGATGCAGATAACATTCTTATGAGAAGAAACTGATTTGAGATAGAACTAACAAATACATTTCTTTTACTTCCAATTTTGATAGCTGATTGTAGTGTTCAAACCTTGGAAGCGTTAGAAAAATAAAGCCTCAATTCTAAAAGCTATGTTGCCGATCAACAATGAACTCTTTCCGAGAATTTCCGGCTCCTTGTCGCAGACGTCTTAGTGTAAGGCACCTCCACGAGGAAGATTAATGTGTATTAAATAACTTCAGATAAATAAGAATTCTATAACTATATATACAGTTAAATTTACTAATTAAATTATTAAAGAACGTTTCCTAAATAACTCCTATAATTGGATAACTCCTGCAAATTTCCAGCACAAGAAGTTCAGGAAATTCGACTTTGCTATTTCGAATATTGATACTAAATTACTCATATTTTTAAAAAAATCGTATTTACATCACATTTTTTAAAGGAATGATTTTTAGAACAGATTTCCTTTTACAAAAATGTATTTATCATCAAAATTGTACTTTTGCAATGATAATGTTTTGTTGTTTGCAATTTACAAAAATACGTAAATTGCCAAAATGACAGCAACTTCACATTCTTTCCCGTGGTAAATTCGAAATTCTCGCGCTTCGTTTGAGGCGGTGTCACTCCAATGGCAAAGTGATTTCAAAGAGGATTAGAGAAAGTCATGCGAATCTTGCGAAAACAAATATTGTGCTTAGTTATATGTAGGCATTAAATCTATTTTAAATTGCTTCGTTTAATTTACTTAAATGTGTAAACCAATGGATTATTTTCTTGTGCATAATAAGATTCAGGAATGTCGAGTAATTCGTGCTCAAACGAGTAGTTTTGATGAATATAACATTATATTTAATTATTATATTTTTCTGTCCATTTGCATTTTGTTGCCAGCGGTATCAAATTAGCTGATGTGTAAGATGTGTGTGCCATACTAATTAGAGGCACTTTTTGCTTGTTGCAAAGCACTGCAAGCTCTTTGGTTGAATTGCACATTTTCAACTGATAACTGAGTTTTTAATATGGCACATATTACAATTTTTACCACTCTAAAAACAATTATTTGTTGTAGTTCAATATTACACAACAATTTACAGTACTACAAGAAAGTATGTACTACCTACCAGAAATTATTTGAAATAATTGATTGAAAATTCCAAATTTTAGGCACTCTATTTTAAAGATTAATGAAGAAAGACGAGCACTTATGAAAAAAACCTTGAAAATTAATTTTCATTACCCAAAGTTCGTGTAACATAAATACAACGTTCCCTTTCGGACTATTCCGTTCCGTAACTGCTTCTGAAACTTGTGTCGATGCTGGAAATGCCTCTGGAAAAAGTTATTTAAAGTTTGAAGGTTCTGCCTGTCTGTGAAATTGAGTTGCAAGCTTTATTACATTACGTTATGGATCTGAGCGGGAGCCAGTTTAATAAGATGGAGCTGAAGCTTTGTAGAGTACTTGAAGGAAAAGCGGAAGGGAACAGAAGAGGTTGCAGAAGATTTCGGATTTCGCAAAGGGATCTATAGGCCTCTGGAAAAAAAGTTCTTAAGAATTTTCTCTTTGAAATTCGAAGGTCTATGAGAACGTACAGAACGAACAGTTCCGCAGCGGAAAGCTATATTCAAACTATGTTGATACAGTCACACATGAGAAAATATTTGTTCGGACACTAATCTGTCTCACATTCGACAATTCTTTTGGTATTGATGTTTAATTAACATAATTAAGATGTGAATGACTTATTTTTACTTCCTCGTCACGGAGTAGAGAGAAAGTCAGGTAATGCTGTGTCAAAAAACGTCGAAATTTCTGCAGAAAAGCTCTTAATATAGAGCCATAGTAACGAAAAGTTGAAACATCCAGTTGATAAAGTTCAAAAAGAAATCTTCTAACACGTGCTGTAGCTAGAATCTATGTTTTGTAGGCCTTGATAGCGAAAAATTGATTGAGGGTGTTGGCATATAGGGGGCCAAATTATTTAAAATACGGCGCCATACTTCGAATACAATCAATATAACCGTTCTTTGAGGCAAATTAATATCAAAGAGCGTACATTTCAAATATACTTCGCCCGAGATTTTTGCCTCAAAACCCTCCGACTGCATTTGAGAGAGAAAAAGAAGTTATTTTTATAGAGAATCTCCTTGAAACTGCCTGCAAAGATGGCCGTCAGAACGCGGCACATCCCAGGCGCCTTGGGCCAACTAGCGCAGACAACGTACACTGTCACAACTTCGGAGAATTCCTTTCATATCCAGATAAGATGCGACGGAATCACTTGTTTGAAAATCAGCAGTCGTATGGCGGCTCGTGTAAAAAGCTGGTAATGCCCGCGTATCGGCTGCCAATGTTGCCATATCGGCGGAATTCCTCCCGTTTTCAGCGGATTTTGAACTCGTACGGCGGAAAAAAATGAGTTTCGCAGACAGCGGAATAAACGGCGGGAATTAATAAAGTTAGTAAAGCAGTAAAATTAGTAAAGCATCAGTTTTCGTTAACCTCTATTAATAAGTTGTCTTGCACAGATGTATATTTTGAAAATTTCTAACTCCATGTTACTAGCAAGAATAAATAATATAATACATATACAATAAATTATATACTACCTGAAATCAATTGTTATTATTTTGCAAATTTTCACCCAAATAATGCATTCTATACTATCTAAAAATTGAATTACAGGTTCAATAAAGCCACTATATTTCGCAATCATATTTTTGTTTTAATAGAATAAATTAATACAACATTTAAATATGGAAAAATAATTTATTTTACGTTTAGCGGATTTAGGCGGGAAATTTAAAACCAATTCAGCGGATTTTCGGCGGAAACTGAAACGAACATCGCGGAATCTCTCTAAACACATCTGGCAACACTGTCGGCTGCACTGAAAGCCAATTTACTTGCGTGAGGTTAATGTTGAGATTCTAGATCGCCGTATGATCCGTGAAGCAGTGTGTTTGCCGCGGGAACTTAGTTCACAAGCCCGAATTACGAGTGAAAACAAAAAGCAAAACGATTTCTTTTCGTCCAGTCAGGTTAACCTAACATTTTCTTCAATATTTGATGAACCTAACGCCACATTATGTTAACAATCTTAATTCTTGTTTTCACAATCTTCCCTTGTGTCAAACGGCCAGAAAGGAGAATAGCAGTTTCCTCGGCTCGATTTCTTCAAAAGCTCTTCCAAAACTCAAACTATATTCGCAGCGTCATCACACGGAAAAACTTCTGTCCGTCTGTGAACAACGCTAGTGGCTAAATTGTTCAGCTGATTTTTTCCAAAATTAATATTCCCAAATCGATCTGGCCCCTTGAATTTGAAACCGATATTTTAATTTTGAGAAAGTACTTTACATCAATCCCTTGGGACGTTTTCCAAATTTTCAAAAAAATGCCTCCATCATTTTTTATTAAATTTTTGTGTAGGATAGTGTAAAGGACGTTTAAGAGAATGGGGCAGATCAAACTTTCATTAAAAACGCTGATTTTTCGAAAATTCCAAAAGTTAACTTTTTTCGGAGTCTTCCTACAACTACAATTATGTATATAGAGATTTTCTCTTAATGAAAACTGTTCCTTAATAATAGATTTTGAAAGAGGTCATGTACAAGTTTTCGAAAATTTGAATAAGTTTCGCGTTCTTTTGCGTGAAAATGCGGGCGAGAAAATGAGGAACCCACACTGTTACATACAGCAACCAAAAATCTGTCAGATGACAATTACACTACCTAGATGAGTTGAACACATTAATTTTAGCATCACTAGTTTATCTATGCACATGTAGAATCTCCGGGTCTACAATTGTTAGATAATATTTGGTATTTGTAATAAAAACATAGTTATTTCTTTGTGAAAACCTTTTAAAATCCAAATTAACTGGAAAATATAGTTCATATTCTTGAAAAGCCAAGAGACAAATAATACATAAGTCTGTTATTTGCAGAAACGTTGATTGGCCCTGAAAGCATAAGGTGAGTGAATCCAGTCAGACATGTATACATCAACTCCAAAGCAAAATACTTTTTTAAATCGATGTTTGTACAAGCAGGGCGCATAATCCCATCAGAAAGAAGCCATGAAACATGAGTCGATTTGTAACGGTACAAATAAAAGATAAACAGAATGGTTATAGACGAGTTACTAAAAGGAATATATATGTTCTAACATGTAGAATCCTTAACGACCATAAATAATCAATTGAAGTCAGGTTAACGGGGCTTGGTTTAAACGAAGTTAAACCATGGTTGTTAGCCGACCTTTCGGAAAAATATTTCCATCTTTAGGACTATACAAAATGAGGAGGAACCCGCACTGTTACATACAGCAACCAAAAATCTGTCAGATGACAATTCCACTACCTAGATGAGTTGAACACATTAATTTTTTTTACAATAGTTACATACCTTTCAACCACCAACAAAGTATATACATAACTGTATCAGCTGCATCTTGTTCTTGACCTTAAGGCACCTCACGTGAACTGAGGAACGTACTACATACAGCATCACCACACCAGCATACATCATGACTACTAATGGTAGAATGTTGACCGGTGACATGAGAATTATTTCATAATCTAAATGAGGTAAAACTAGCTTCCGGTAAGGTTATGTAGTTAATTGAACGCGATATATAATTGCTCAGTGAAGTATATTTATTACATGACACTTCATATATTATTAATTAATTTACCTTATTTATCTATTTTCCACTTTATTTCTTTACCAATTGCTATTGTAAAATTAAAAGGTCTATTGTGGTAGAAGGAACCGCAGATGAACATAATTGACACTAAAATTACAAAAACAATGTTTTAAAATTAAATAAAAATGAAAACGGGATGTGGACTCCTAAGTACGACGAGTTGAGGGTTCTAGAAGCCCACAACTAACCGAAAAGAGAACAATGTGTTAATAATACGTAGTTCAGTAATTACCAAGACAATAATAGTTTTTAAATAATCTCACCTCAAAACAGAAATTCTGAGCTCTTAATGTATTCCTATTTGTATTATTTGATGATAGTGACATTGAAAAAAATGAGAAAGAGTGACTTAATTTTCGTGATTAACCTACAAACCAGCCTGGGTGTAGGTTAACTCCCTCTACCGCGGTTGCAAAGGCAACTACACAATTCAGGCCAGAATCGTCTGTAGAATAAATAAATGAGAAACTGGTGCTTTATATTTTAAAATAAGGACGTATTTATCAGAAAGAGGTGCAGAATGATACCATACGTGTGGCAATAGATTTCGAAGAACCTGCTGTTGATGGAAGGCATCATCGAAGGCTATTGATTCCGATGGACCAAATTTTTAGGTGTTTTAGAAACAAGAACATTCAGTTTCTCTACATAAATTCTCTCTGTGTAAGCACAGACTGGCCGTAGGAATCAGATACACACCGCTCGTCTACAATTAAGCAGAAATCGGCTTAAGTACTCGACAAATAATTGTTGCATTGTTTGTGCTGTTAACATTCCTCCCTCTCCCTCTCTCCCAGCGGGATTTACGGCATGCGAGAGGCAGGGCTTTACACGGCCGACGAGGCCGCATCTGCCGGCGCTTCCTACCGCATATATTACCTCGTGCGAAACTCCTCCACCCGGGCCCGCAACCCCGCCCCGGCTCACCCTGCTCCGCCCCCGCCCCGCCCCCGCCCCGCCCCCGCCCCGCCCCCGCCCCGCCCCGCCCCCGCCCCGCCCCGCCCCGCCCCCTCCCCGCCCCGCCCCGCCCCGCCCCGCCCCCGCCCGCCCCCGCCCGCCCCCGCCCCCGCCCCGCCCCCGCCCCGCCCCCGCCACCGCCCCGCCACCGCCCCGCCACCGCCCCGCCCCCGCCCCGCCCCCGCCCCGCCACCGCCCCGCCACCGCCTCCACACCCGCCCCGCACCTGCCCACCACCACCACCCTGCATTTCCCCCCTCCCCTCCCTCAACCACACCCCGCCCCACCTGTCCCCGCCCCCGCCCCGTCTCTCCCCCACACCTCGGTCCGTCCCCGCCCTACTCCCCTCGCCCCACCCCTCACTCTCCCCCCCCGCCTCGCATCCGTCCCGCTCCCACTACCCCACTGCAGCCCACGGGTCAGGTCAATGCCCAGCATCGCCCTCGCACGCTTCTTCACTCCAAAAATACACTCTCCACTTTACTTTCATTACGTTGTATGACCCTTCATTCTCCCTACCTCTCTGATTTATTTATTGATTGGTTAATGTTTCCAGGTGCGACCACGGCTAAGGGCATTATTCCTGAAAGTGTAGTGCACGTTTTCCTTGGTATGTGGCGGTGATCTCCCTTAGCTGGATGGCGAGATCCGGCACTGATCTGTACGTCAGCTTGTGGGGACTTACTCAAACAGGTATCTCCCACAACTGGGCACCGCCCCAGTCAGCACAAGCTCTAAGTTCCCGACCGGTCTCCCGACATGTGTGGTAGTGTAGTGTAAATGCATGTAAGCGTTTTATTAGAATTCTCCTCCTTACCCATGTAGCTAGTGTCGAAAATCCAGCAACCGTGAGTACCCCTACCCTTCGATCTCCCGAAAAGAGGCATTGCAGTGACATCTATTGACACACTGAGCCATCAAAGCCTGGCCCTCTCGTCTATTCCAAATCGTTTCTCCTTTTATCTGTATTTGTTTCGTTTTAGCTTTCCCTCAACTTGGGCTTTATCTGCTTGTTCTTCACCCTTGTATCTACTACTGGCCTCTTTCGCTCTCTATCTCTCACACTCTCACTCTCTCACTCTCTCTCACTCTCTCTCACTCTCTCACTCTCTCACTCTCTCTCACTCTCTCACTCTCTCTCACTCTCTCTCACTCTCTCTCACTCTCACTCACTCTCACTCTCACTCACTCTCACTCACTCTCTCTCACTCTCACTCACTCTCACTCACTCTCACTCTCTCTCTCACTCTCTCTCTCACTCTCTCTCTCACCTCCACGTAAACTTCTTTGTCACTTCCGTCATTTTTCAATCCCGTCGAGTCAATTTGTCGGCTGTTGAATATTCTTCGTTTCAGAAAACCGTACATCTCACTCTCCCTCCCCCCCCTCGACCCACTATCCTCGCGCCGTTCCCCCGCCTCTTGTGCGCTCGCTAGCCCGCGCGGCCGACAGCGTTTAAATTGCCCACAAATTACTGCGTAGTTAAACTGCAGTGTCTTCTTTCAACATTACAATTGAGCTTTCAATTGCAGCCCCAGGAATTAGCACTATTAACTCGCGATATATCTTCATTTGGGGTGGAGTGCGTTTTGTAAACGGCGTTCAAACGGCACCGATCGGCGCTAGAGCACGTGTTTCTCGCAGCCGTAATGTCTCACGCGCGCCCAACCTCCCAACAACCTGCCATCCCTCCCCCCCTCCCCCCTCCCCCCTCCCCCTCCCCCCCTCGACCACCGCGCGTTGTGTTGCAACGCACGCACTACCCTGCGTTAACCGCCTCGCCGCACCGGGGCTGACCCTGACCGGGGCTGACCCTGCACGTCCCGTCCAGACCTGCCACTCCGCGTCGTCCTGTGCTTCTGCATCCGCTCAGTTCGCTTCTGATCGGGAGTTTTCCGAGGTTTCTCTAATCAACACGAGGCAAATGCTCGAGTAGTAACTTAGCAAACGGGTCACGGATCGCGAGCGATCTTCTTTTCTTCTTCCTTGGCTAATCCCGGGGGTTTTCACATTTTCCTCCACGGCTCCCTTGACGCACACGAAACCTCCTGCGGCTCCCCTGGTAACAATAAGTTTCAAATATAAGAGTTAACATAGGCCTAGTAAAGATTCAACACAAGTAAGTAAGTGATACAATATTTCTCCATTTTATTTCTATTTTCTTTTATTTCTTTCATTTATTTCTAATCCTTAATTAATAAATCATATATATTACAAATAACATATACTATGATAGTACAAAATTATTTCGTGGACTTAAGTGTAAACAAGGATTAAAGTAAACCAAATCTAAAGATCATTTTCAATAAATCACTGCGACGTCCCCACCATATGGCCGTGACGCCTTTGGGAGCCGCGACGCACAGTTTGAAAATCCTTGTCTTATCCTCACCCTTTACCTACGCGCTCTTAACACTTATTTGGAATACACTACCACACATGAAGAGAGAGCTTGTCCTTAGTGTGTTACTGGGGAGGTGCCCCGCTGGTGGGAGATACCTGGTTAGAGAAAACACTGCTAGCTGACGGTAGGTCGGCGCCGGATCTCGCCCTCCAGCGGGGGAAGATCCCTGCCACCTCCCGCTAAAAACATTCACTACCCTACGTGACTTCTGACCGAAGTTGCCGCGTCCGAAAACGCTAATCAATCGATTCATTCTGTCGTGTTTTCCATCGTTAGCGGCTGGCGTCGTATCCGTTCCCCCTTTTCCCGCCAAGCCCATCTCTAACTTACCTGCCCGCCCAACTATTGACTTTGAATTGAATTGAATTAATTGCCTTATTTTACGTGGCGAGACTCGGGCCATCAGGCCCGCTCTTCCGTCTGACCACGCAAATTTCGCTACGCTCCTTTCACCAACTAGCGGAGAAAGGAGGTATTTTTTGGGCGAGAAACAGGCGATTTGAATTAAGCTCAGAGGCGTCATTTAGGCTTGATGATCTTTTACATGCAAGTAAGGGCCCCTTCACACGTGAAGCGGGTGGCGCGCCACGCAGCAGCGGGCCGCGTAGCAGAGCATTGGTTTGAATGGAGGCCTTCCCACGTGCAGCGGGTGGCGGCTGCTGCGGCAGCAGACGCCGAACTCCGGCCACCAGAAGCGCACGAGGGGCCGCGCGCCACCGCTAGCAGAACACAGCTTTAAATGGGAGCCTTCTCACTTGCCGCCGGTCGCGGCGTTCTACCTGCTCGGGTCCCTTTGTTCGTCGTCGCCGGAGGGTCGGCGAAACCTACCCCTCCAGACCCCACCCCCTTCCACGGCCAAGTTGAAAGTAGAGTGCGCGGTCAGTGCTCTTCACAGGAAATAGTACGCTGCGGTTTCCTTTATTTATAAAACCATGCTTTAAAATAATGTTTAAAATATTTTTCAATCAAAGATGTCTATGTTGGTAGTAAGTAAAAACATCATGTTAATTTAAATAAATTTCGAAATATATTTCCATTGTAATATGTTGGGAACATATTTATTTATTGCCTTATCGCATTGTTGAATTTGGGGAGAAGGGAGTGTATCGTTTAACTTCCCCTCCCCCCTTCGTGGATCCATCACTTGGTCCACGGTACTACAGTTTACTTGAGAACCGGCTCCTTGTAAAAATTGCATGTGCGGCGAATGTATTTTATATTTAAAATAATGGTAAAAATTAATGTACAATTACATCTGTAGAGGTATCACTTCCTTTCCGCCGCTACGAAATCATGTTAAGAGCATTTCGACGATGTACTGTGCTCAGATAATGCTTGTGTATACTAATTTCAAACACTATAATGAATTTTTATTATTGTTTTCTATTTTCCCTTACATATTTTGAAAAACAAAACTACATGTATAGATATAGATTTTACTTTTTTACTACAGTAAATTCTGTTTCCTAGCAATGAGATATAAAATATAACTTACGTAAAAGTTATACAACCCAATGCAACAAATACAAATTTATAGAGAGTGAAAGGAAAATTTGGCTGCGTGTCATGTATATTCATGTTTTACGAAAAAATTCTTAGGAGCGTGTGACGGCAATATCCAATGTGCATTATTGGAAATAAGGAGCGTTCCGCTCACAAATTATGTATCGGCAAAGATTTTATATACTGTGTGATAATTTATATAAGCCTTAAGAATATTTCATTAAACTTGATAGAAGAAAAAATTCGGTGGGGATAGTTGTATTTTCAAGTTTTATCAAGAGTTTTTGCACCTCGTCGCGTCACCGACGCAGCGGACGTCGTAATCCTCCCTCTTCCAAGCGCAGTGGCGGCGGCGGTGGCTGCGGCGGTGGCGTCGTCTGAAGAGCTCTGCTCCTTGAAGGAAGCGCGCTGCGGCCGCGCCGTGTGAAGCGGGCCTAAATCTACTAACATGTGACCGCCGGCTTTACTTCCCCTCCGAAGGAAGGCGTACGAAGGATTTTTTCGCCCTGAAAAATCCACGGCTTCGATCGGGATTGAACCCGCCAACTTGGGTACAACAGCCCGAAATGCTAACCGTTACACCATCGCCGCCGCAAACTATTCCGCCCTTTCAACCCTGTTCCGCACCAATGTGGCTGCACCTTTGCGTCCCCGTCTGCTCTCCGCTCCTCGACTCCGCTCTGTGTGAAGAGGGGATCGCTACCATTTTTCCTTCCAGGGCCCAGTAATTAGATTAGATTTATTAATAATTCTGCAATTAAGTGTGAGAACTTGGTGGCAGAATACACTAACTTAACATTACAGAACTTAACAACTATACAAACTCTACAAACGTTACAAATCTCATGAACGTTTCACCGTGCAATCTTTCATAGAACTCCACTTCACCAAACTTCACTTCACCAAACTTCACTTCACCACACTTCACTTCACCACACTTCACTTCGCCACAATTCACTTCACCACACTTCACTTCACCACACTTCACTTCACCACACTTCACTTCACCACACTTCACTTCACCACACTTCACCGCACTGCGATACAGCGAGCTGAAATGTCTTTCTTACTCACTCGTTTCTCTCAGTTGCACAACGTCACTGCACTTCACGCCACTGCACTGCACATAATAATAGTAATAATAATAATAACAATAATAATGCTAATAATGATAATAACATTAATAATAATAATAATAATAATAATAATAATGATAATAACATTAATAATAATTATTAATAATTATTATTAATAATTAATAATAATATTATTAATAATGATAATTAAAAGGTATCCTACATGTGTGTCCAAAATGGTCATTCTACGCATAAACCACATTCTCAGGAGCGGTGCTTTTCGTGTTATTGTCGATCCTCCTTAAGGGACAGCCGTTGCTGAGAATGTTAATCTGCGTTCATCTCAGTCATTTTTCAATGATTTATAATGAAAAACAAATGTACATTATGCACAGTAGTGAACGGACTCTTATTGGTATAGATTAGAACGTGGATTAATGAATTGTAATCCTTTTGACATTAATATATGATGTAGTATGGATGAAAATTGTAAGATAATTTCTAAAGTAGTAGTAGTAAATTGTTTACATTACTTTAATTCTAATATTAAACAGCCACAGTAAATGTTTCTGTTCTTATTTGTAACATGACTTCAAAATTCCCAAAACCATGATTAATTCAGAATGTCCCTATTTGAGATAAAATTGGATATCAATCATCACATACTTTTCACAAAATTGTGAACGAAAATATATTATAATATTGCCCTACTAACACTTCAGCTATCACTTGAAAATGGTCAAACCAATACAAACGAAACGACTGCGGTGATTATCTACCATTTATTTCGGTAGACAGAAATAGTAGTCGTTTCTTACTTCTACTAAAGAAACATGAATAAATTTTAGTGTTAGAGTATTTGCAGCACATTATACAGCAAATCAATATTTTCTCATAAGATTGCTTTCATTACTTCGACATGTGCTTCCTATTCTTGAATACCATTATCAGCGGTCAAATCTTTTTAAAGTAAAAAGTGAATTTGTTAGTTTAAGGAAAGAAATGGAGCGTTGTCCGAGACCACGTCCCCTTAGGGGACAACAAAAGATACCAACGTTGTTTGAAAGCTTCAGAACTGCTGTTGGTGTTTTCAGTCAACCTTATCATACTGCATACTTTTGCACTGGTAAATGACAATCACTGACTTGAAATATTTAAGAAGCTAGTGCGAGATGTAATACGCCTAAATTTAAACTGCTCTTTCGTATCATCTTGTTTTCTACGATGTTTCAAATTCATTGAAATTGTAAAAATATTACTTTCTCGTGATTTACATATAAGTTTTTCACGTTGTTCATCGTTTAATATAAATATTAGTATGACAAAAAAACGTGCTTTAATCATAAGGCAAGGACATTTTCATTATGTAGTAAAACACGGTGAATTTGGGGTGCCGTGGCCTCACACAAGACTCATATGAATAGATAATTGTTTGGACAGTTCAACATGATTGGGCAATAGAAAATAATGAATCAAAATTAAATCTCACGCAAAGGCAAATTTAGGATCAGATACAGGAAAGCGTTGATAATGTATGTTTGGAATGCGCCAAGCTATGCGGAACATCGTAACACAAATGAGGGTCCTGGGTACAGTAAGAGGTCAATTTTAGTACCGAAAAGTGATAAAATTATTGACATTAAGGCAAAAGTCCTTCAAAATTTAATGAATACGTACTACTAGAAGACTTAGTAAGCAGAATTAAGCAAAATTCTATGTACAAATTTGTATTACACAACATGTTAATGACAAAGGAAATTTTCATGTGCCGTATATCAAAATTTAAACGTTCGTATTTCAATGATACAGTGAAAATTAAAATATTTTCATTTTAGAATACTTCTTCATATTCTAACATCATTGACAGAAGAACGCCAAAACTTAAGTATTTGCTAATGTTAATTCTAGGAATTCACAATAATTATTTAGTTTAATGATACATCAAAATAATTAAATATTGAATTCTGTATTACAATTATAGAATTGCTTCTATCAACATGGACAATTTAATGCTTTCAAGTAAAACGTATTTCAAAATATGCCGGAATTCTCTTACATTTCACTAAAATCTTCAGTGAATTTTATGGCAGTAATAAGCTGATCTACAGGATACTTTCTCTCTAACACTGAAATGCAATTACTTCTTGGGATGCAGTATCAACGTTTACAACTCATAGCAAAACAAAACAACATACAAAAATCGCTCATATTGTTAAGGGAACATAAGGGTTAATTTGAAACAAGAATTTGCAGGAATGTAGGGCAACTTCACCATCTTTATTCACTCTGGAAGTTACGCACTTCTGAACGTTTCTGAAGCTGTAAAAATGAGTTGGCACAAGCTGGCTTCAGCACTAGAGCGGGATAAAAATAGCCGAGTTTCAATTTACGAACTAAAACAAGAACTGCGTATTGTTCTAGGAATTGTGTTAATTATAACAAAGTAGAACATAAACTTCTTTTTTCTCATCATTTCATCTTAGAGTTCCCGGTTGAAGGAAATACACTAGTGCACAAATTTTAATCTGTATTAAACAAATAAAAGGTGTTTCCCGGTATCAAATATATATTCAAACTCAAGATCTTTTCGATCACGTGACGATCATTATTAGAGCTACCTTGCAGCGTTTGGGCGGAAACAGAAGTTTGTTTTCCGCCCAAATATTACCGGCCAAAATCTTTTATTTATTTAGTTACACAGCCAAACAAAAAAAATTGTGTTCGTGTCTGGAGATCAGACTTTGGGGTTGCTAAATCTAAATCTGGCGACCATCTTGTCCTATCACATCAGGTTTGTGACATAATCTCAAAAAATATAAAAAAATTAAAGATATTTCCATGAAGCAGACCATGTTACTTACATGTTTTTGGAGTCGCCGAGTTCGCGAAACCGAATCTGAAGTACAAATATCATTTGCTTTGTTCGAATGGAACATTTAGCAAATTATATTAAATAATAATATATTTAGATTAGAATTTAGTGGTTAAAGTACGAATCATATTCATTTGGATGATTTCAAATAGTATTAGTATATTTGAAAATATTGTTACTAGTAATTGTGTTATTCTATGATAAGAAATTTTCTAACATGTTGTTAATATTACCTGATAATACTTTGAAGTAAATAAACGAACTTTTACAATCTTATAGTTATAAAAATTTGAATGAGAATATTGTCAATAAAGCACTTCATTTAGTTAACGAAACTTCTTCTAGGTCATTGCGAAAAAACAAACTATTTACAACATTTTGTATATAGTATTCAAGAAAAAAGTAATTTTATCGAAAGAAACACACTTACTATTACAAATTGCTTGACGTATGTTTTCGTGTTCTCTTTATGAGAATTGAAATAAGTACAGATATTATACAAGATGTTTGTAAAAGACATTTGGAAGATGAGAAAATGAGAGAGAAAAGTGAAAAATTATTGTCACGGACGGAGAGAATAGTCCTCCACACATATTCTCTTCTTCTGGAAGTATTACCAAAAAAATATTTCCTTTGTTGTTTTTTCAAGAGAAAATGTATAATTTTTGATTTGGTAGCTATCAGGTAACTTATTTTGATCAATTTTAAACTCCGTTTGCATTTAAGTTCCATGAAAAAGATTGTTATCAATTTGAGTCGTTCTGAGGAGAGACACCCAACTTATCCCTAGGACCTCTCGGTCAGAGGCACTGTACAGTCATCAGTTGATCCCCCGGCGCCACCTAAGGTGGTGCCACTCCGAGAACAAGTACGTCACGTCGTTTTTGCCTGCGCATTCGCACGTGCGTGCGGCGCCACGCAAAACCCCCTGACTCCGTCCTTCCGCCCGCTAATTGTAGGTCGATGGCAGACACCGCCTCGCACCTGTGCAGCGGCCTGCGCCGCGCGATCGCCGCTTTTTTGCTGCGGCTGGAGGGCCCTCCTCTCCTGTCTCGGCCGTTAGGGGAAGCAAAACCTGGCGCTGCCTTCGGTCCCTCCACACCCCTTTCCTCCCCCCTTCCTCCACAAAATGACCACGTCGTTGCCGCCCAGAGACATCCCCGTCAGCGCCCTGCCGCCGACCGCACCGCCGCCCCCGTAGATGCACGCCACGCGCTCGCCGCCTGCCGCGCGGCAACCCACACAGCACCGACCGCACCGCCGCCCCCGTAGATGCACGCCACTCGCTCGCCGCCTGCCGCGCGGCAACCCACACAGCACCGACCTCACCGCTGCGCGCGCCGCCGTCACCAGTTTCATTGATTGATTGATTGATTGATTAGAAATTCCGGGCGCGTTCACTGCTATGGTGGTTTCCTCGCAAGACGGCGAGATCCCGCGCCGACTTTCGTCGGCTTGTGAAGTCTTCCCCAACGAGATATTTGTGGGGGACCAGTGTGGGGGACATCACTACGACAAGCTCGAAGCTCGCGACTGGTCATTGAGAGTAAGTTTCTGCAAGTAAGGGATGAGGATCGGACTAAGAAGAGGAATGAAAGATCGCGCGCGGTCTGATGTACCGTTTGTTAGAGTACTGCTCCGGCATTTACCTGGTGTTGATCGGAGAAACCACGAAAAACTACCGATAAGAGCTGCCGGTCGATAGAATGCTCTCTTGCTCTTCCTTAGCGTGTTCTTCAGGATCAATGAGTGACCAGGTCAATTGTCACAGTTGCACCCATTCCATTCGCAATAATTTGCTACAACCTTTACTCTGCAGCTTTATTTTCGTGCTTCAGTTTCTCTATTCCCTTTCCCCATCTGCATATTCCCTCTCCCAAAATCTAGTCAACACTAACACATTATTTTAATATCTTGAATTGCACTCGTGGTCTAATGCTTTCATTTCTTCACATTTTCCTTCTTTATAATATTAACAAATGCATGTCAATGAATTTCTTGCAATGAGAAAACATGCAAGTTGATGCAAGATGCGAATATTAGGTGACTGTTACGTGCAGCACTCGTTACCACACTAGGCTACGTGAGATTGTCGAGGAAAAAGTGCAATTGAAACACTCGTCGAGGCGCGTGGAATTGTCGTTGAAAATATATCGACAGCCTTCGCTGCGTTTTGGAATTAATACTCTCTGGGCGACGCAGGTGAACGACTTTTGCACCGCATTTGATGTGTCCTCAAACAGCCGCACAACATCACCCAACAAGGCGGGTCGCTTCAAATATGCTATTACAAAGGCGCCGCGTAATCACAATCTGATCTCTGTAAAACTCGAATAATTCATATGCTTTTCACCTTTTAGATATATAAATTCACAGACCCCCGTGGAGCTACATTCACTACATACGACAACGCAAATAACCACCCAGTTTACAAGCTCTTACACGGTTGTTGGGTTAGGGTGGTCATCTAGAGAGTTTGGTTAAATCAGTAAAATTAGAAAAGTGTCCAGAACAAGTGACCTTAGTTCTACTGATCAAACATTTCATTATTTTCTTTTGTTATAAGAAGTACAGGTCTAAAAATGTAAATATTAGCTAGATCGAAAGGAAAACATTTTCCCCTTTAACCGGAAGACATATATTGCAAATATTTTGACTCTTTACACTATATACAATTGCCCATTGACATATCCATTATGTTTTAAAAACGTTTTCTGGGTGCCAAGCTTCAAAGGCTTTTTAAGCTAAAGATCGCTTTTCCGCTGAGGAACCCGCAACGTAGTTACCTGTCCGTGCACGTCCCCAATTACCAGTCCCTCTGCCGTCTCCCTCGCCGCCAATCAGCGAGGTGATCCTCCCAAATCCCGCGTGACGCCCCGCCCCCTTTGCCAGTCCGGCGAGAGAGGGGGGTGAGGACCGGACCCGAGCCGCGAGGCGCCACCGTCCGGAAATCTTACGCCAAGGGGCAGTGCCGCCGGCCTTGCGGGAGCGCGGCGCCAGGGCGACTCGTGGGCGAGCGTGATGACGGGCGCGAGGGCGGGCGCGAGAGCGGGCGCGAGGGCGGGGCGCGAGGGCGGGCGCGAGGGCGGGCGCGAGAGCGGGCGCGAGGGCGGGCGCGAGGGCGGGCGCGAGGGCGGGCGCGAGAGCGGGCGCGAGGGCGGGCGCGAGGGCGGGCGCGAGGGCGGGCGCGAGAGCGGGCGCGAGGGCGAGCGCGAGGGCGGGCGCGAGGGCGGGCGCGAGGGCGGGCGCGAGGGCGGGCGCGAGGGCGGGCGCGAGAGCGGGCGCGAGGGCGGGCGCGAGGGCAGGCGCGAGGGCGGGCGCGAGGGCGGGCGCGAGGGCGGGCGCGAGGGCGGGCGCGAGGGCGGGCGCGAGGGCGGGCGCGAGGGCGGGCGCGAGGGCGGGCGCGAGGGCGGGCGCGAGGGCGGGCGCGAGGGCGGGCGCGAGGGCGGGCGCGAGGGCGGGCGCGAGGGCGGGCGCGAGGGCGGGCGCGAGGGCGGGCGCGAGGGCGGGCGCGAGGGCGGGCGCGAGGGCGGGCGCGAGGGCGGGCGCGAGGGCGGGCGCGAGGGCGGGCGCGAGGGCGGGCGCGAGGGCGGGCGCGAGGGCGGGCGCGAGGGCGGGCGCGAGGGCGGGGCGCGAGGGCGGGCGCGAGGGCGGGCGCGAGAGCGGGCGCGAGGGCGGGCGCGAGGGCGGGCGCGAGGGCGGGCGCGAGGGCGGGCGCGAGGGCGGGCGCGAGGGCGGGCGCGAGAGCGGGCGCGAGGGCGGGCGCGAGGGCGGGCGAACGGGAGGGCGAGCGGGAGGGCGAGCGGGAGGGCGAGCGGGAGGGCGAACGGGAGGGCGAACGGGAGGGCGAACGGGAGGGCGAACGGGAGGGCGAACGGGAGGGCGAACGGGAGGGCGAACGGGAGGGCGAACGGGAGGGCGAACGGGAGGTGCGGCGTGAGGACGGTCGGGTGGTAGAGCCGTAAGGGCGGACGCGTGGGCGGCGTGAGGGTGGGCGCGAGGACGGACGAGATTGGCGCCGCCCGGGGGCCGCCTCTCCTGAGGGAAATACGGTCCTCGCCGCTCTATTAAGGGTCCATTCGAAATGATCGATCGGGGGACGGCGAGGACAGCTCGCCTTCTTGGAGGTCCGCCCCGCCCTCGTCGCCGGCGCGGACGGCCGTCCCCTCGCCATGCTTCCCCATGCCACCGATATTTTGTTAAAAATGGTACTTTGTTTCGAACGCGGTAAGGTTACTCTGTCTCAAAATTAGTGGTTAATGTAGCTCGCCGGGAAAGTCTCTCCGTAGTGGTACCTTGCTGGTGAAAGTGCTTGCAACAGAAATAATGTTGGTAACACGAGTTGTAGCTTGGAAACCTAAATTAAGTACTCACCACCATCGAAATACATGCTTGAAGTGTTGTCTCCTTCGCTTGTGTCCCAGTGATCTGGTTGCTACCATCAGAAATGCAATTTTTAATAGGAGACTCTGATTCGGCTCGGTGCGAATGGACTTTCCTGGTTATTATTTAAGGCATGTTGCCTTCACTAGTGCAGAGGGCTCAGGAAATCAGCAACTCTAAACGATCCTGAAGCCATCAACTTAGAGTACGCATTGTTTTATGCGTTTTTCGATTGCGACTAAATTAATCACCAAGGCTAAAGTAAGCCAGTTTCTACGATCTGTGATAAGTGGTGTTCCTCTTTCTGATAATATTTATTATATTGTACAGTTTTTTTTACATCGATGTTACCTTAACTGCCTTGCTTTCATATGGCTTGCTGCTCCATTACATATTCACTCAAGTGTACTATCATGTCCTACGTGTCGGTGAACCAGTCGGCAGCTTGGATCTTGCTCCAGAGCAGTGCCTCCCCCCCCCCGACGAGATACCCGGAGGTAGTCCGAGGGTCCTCCCGCAAGCCAACGTGTAGATCAGCACCAGATCTCACATTTCAGGAGAAGGTGAACACCGTCAAACCCGGAATAGCATGCGCTACGCACACATTGCTTTTAGTGATAGATTGATCATTCCGGGCGGGAAAACCGCTAAGGTCATTACTCCTGTAAATATAGAGCATTGTTTTCTATCAGAAGGTGGCAGTGATTTTCACCCGCTGGTTGGCGAGATCCGGCGCCGACCTACCGTCAGCTAGAAAGTATTTCCCCAACCACTTATCTCCTACCAGCGGGGCATCGCCCCAGATGGGAAAAGCTCCAAGCTCGCGATTGATTTGGTATGTGTGGGAGTGTAGTGCATGTGAGTGTGTGTAAGAAAGAGGTGAGGATAGGACCAAAAAAGAAAAGAAAGGTTCGTGGCACAAGGTTCGTGGCCCGTTCATTATGGTACTGCTCCGGCATTCGCCTGGTGTTGATCGCAGAAACCACGGAAAACTACCGATCAGAGCAATCGGCCGCTAGAATTCTTCTCCAGACAGCGATTAAATTCGACCTAGCTAGTGCCGGAAATCCTACCAATGCCGTAGCTTGAACCATCCGACCAGAGGCACTTCTGTGACATTTTTTGATGCCCTAAGGTACATTTACGAAGCTAATGATAATAGTAGTTGAAGGGCCCGGAGAAAATCAATAGTAACTCAATCCAAAAAGCAAAAGCAAACAATTATAGCCAAAATCAAACAAATGCCACCAAAATTTCCCAGCACCCAATTCGGGAACTTGCTTATACAGACGCTATTAGCACCCCCCCCAAAAAAAAGAAATGTAAACGGTATTTACACATAAAATAAGTATCATTTTACTTTATCACTGCGAAATTTAACTCAGTTAATATGCGAGTTATTAGCTAACACTTTATCTTACTACTTTCTGCATTGGCGCTTATTAAATTGGCGAGCAATTGAATAGTGTAATACGTTCATTGTGTCGGATTTAGACACGGTCTTCCAAGTCTGACGATCCTTTGCCGAGGTAGACTACGAGTATTGGCTGTCAAACTGCATTTTCAGATCGTCCGACCACCTTTCCTTCTGCCTGCCGTCGTTTGTTTTTCCAAGTCTTGGATCCCAAGCGGTAATTTGGCGAATCCAGCAGATATGGAGAAGTCGCATGATGTGACCTGCCCAACGCCATTTTAGGTATCGAACAGTGGTTTCAACGTATCTGGGTCTCAATCATATTCTTTTTCCGGCTTGGTTCTCTCAGGGTATGAATTTATGTCACGCAGTGCCACTGACCGGGAGTCCCACTCCGGATGGTGTCGGCTTTTTCGAAACAACATAGGACAGTTCAACCGCAGTATGAAGGAGAATTGTGGCGGCGATGGTGTAACGGTTAGCGTACCGGACTGTTGTACCCAAGTTGTCGGGTTCAAACCCGATCGAAGCCGTGGATTTTTAAGCGCGAAAAAATCCTTCGTACGCCTTCCTTCGGAGGGGAAGTAAAGCCGGCTGTCCCATGTTAGTAGATTTACTTGCGTGTAAAAGATCCTCAAGCCTAAATGACGCCTCTGAGCTAAATTCAAATCGCCTGTTTCTCGCCCAAGAAATACCTCCTTTCTCTGCTAGTTGATGAAAGGAGCGTAGCGAAATTTACGTGGTCAGACGGAAGAGCCCGAGCCCGATGGCCCGAGACACGTAAAATAAGGCAAATTCAATTCAATTCAATTCTAGGGTCTGACTGGTCTGACCGGACGATTTCCAAGGTTTCTCCTATCAACACGACGCGAATGTCGGAGTAGTTGTCTAACAAACCGGCCACGGACCCCGCGTGATCCATCCTCTCTCCTTGTCCCATCCTCACCCTTCTTACACGCACACTTGCATGGACTACCCAAGTCAGGAGCTTAGCGCATGTCCCAGTTGGGGCGGTGTCCAGCTGGTGAGAGAAACCTGCTAGGGGAAAGTGGACGTGTAGACTGCGGTGGCTCTCGCCATTCAGTGGGGAAACATACGCGCCACCTCCAACGATAAACCTATACTATACTTACAAGACTACTGACCTTAGTAGATGACACGCACGGTATTACTAATCAGTGAATCCACTTTCCTCTTTCCCTAAACGGAGTTACGAGTATCGAACTCATTTTCTCGGGCGTTCCTCTGCTCTTCCGCCCCGCCCGCCCCGCCCGCTCCGCCCGCCCCGCCCGCTCCGCCCGCCCGCCCCGCCCGCCCCGCCCGCCCCGCCCCGCCCGCCCCGCCCCGCCCGCCCCGCCCGCCCCGCCCGCCCCGCTCCGCCCCGCCCCGCCCGCTCCGCCCCGCATCGCCCGCCCCGCCCGCCCCGCTCCGCCCCGCCCGCCCCGCCCGCCCCGCCCCGCCCCGCCCCGCCCCGCCCGCCCGCCCACCCACCCGCCCGCATCCCAGCCCCGACCCGCCCGCCCGCCCGCTACCCAGCCCCGCCCCGCCCGCATCCCAGCCCCGCCCCAACCGCCCCGCCCGCCCCGCCCCGCCCCGCCCGCCCCATCCCAGCCCCGCCCCAACCGCCCACCCCGCCCCGCCTGCCCGTCACGCCCGTCCCACCCGTCCGCCCCGCCCACCCTACTCCACCCCGCCACGCCCAAATGTTCTGACCCGCCCACCCCGTTCCACCCACCTTCCCGGCCCCACCGCCCGCCCCGCTGCGCCCCGTCCGGTCGCCCCGTCCGTCCCGCCTGCCGGTCTCCTTTCCGCGGCGCAACGGCATCCGTCGCCCACGCCCGTCCGTCTGGATTAATGGGCGGGAGCGAGTTGATTGATCGTGGCTGCGTCGCACAGGCGACTGACAGCGCCGAAAGAGGGGCCCCACCCCCGCCCCCGCCCCCGCCCCCGCCGCCCGCAAGCCGCCGTCAGGCGGCGTGTCGCCTTCCCCGTCCACGAGAATTTATTTTACCAAGAGGGTATCGTGAGAGTACCTCACGAAATATGACAACAGAGAAGGGGATGTGTTGCCATTGAGAGATAGTAGCAATGTTGAGGCGCAACCTTCATGGATGTCGCCAGAACGCCCTTTCTAAAATATAAAACAAATATTTTCATTTACTTCATGTCGGAGCACGTTAATTAATTCTTTTCTTGCTAGTTTTTGAACTTACAAATATTGAAATTGGTTATTAATTGGGCCTGTTGGGGCTAAGTTATTCAATAACGTCTTAGAGGTGCTCCACCGCCAAGAAAAGTGAAATACATAATGTGAATCATGAAACAGATAACTGAAGGAAAATTACAACTTCAAATAAAGAAAAGATAGACGATAATAATTACTACATTGAGACAATATTATGAACCTAAAACTGACAGTTTATATAATTGAAAAACACACCCAGAGAAACAATGTTATTTGTTAATACTATTAGCATGAATATTGCTCAGCCGTTCGATATCAAGTTTGAGGTTGCATTTCTATTATTAAATGTTTTAATGAAAAATATTTTTTTAGTGATTGTCTCTTTTAAATGTTGTTTTCTACATATAATTAAGGTTTTATTTCAATCAGAAGAAAATTTTTTATTTAGTCTGCCCAATATAACCCACGAGCGGACGCTCTTTATTTAGTGACACTAGCAGGCGCGCTTTGCAACACCGCGATTTTTCGTTTGTACGTGCGTGGGGAAGAAATATCTGATTATAAAACTGTAGATTAATATTGTTTAACTTATTTAGAATAACTGTATTTTATAACACTAAGAATTATCTTGAGAATTTAACTCTAAGAATTACACTGATGAATATGGAAATGAGTGTTTGATAAGAACGTTTTTTACAATTTCTAAATTCTTTTTGTGGAATTCAGGAATGCTTAAATTGATGGCTCGATGTTTGGGGACAAGTCCAGTATTAACTTTATGATTAAGAGGTTGTCTGGATTTGAAGTTGAGATAACACGTCAGACCTAATTAGTTTTCTATATCAATCAGTACAATTTTTGTCTCTGATTTCTAATGTTTTCAAAAAGGTTATTCGTGATTCCTATCATTTTGCAAGGGGACTTTACGTTTATGGTAGTATTCATAGAAGAAATTCTCTTCCACACACTTATAAATAAAGGGAATATTAAAATAAATTTCCCTACATGTTTCATCTAATTCCTTATTCATGACTATGTCAGTAATGGTAGGTGCACAAAGTGAAATCATCCTCACACCATCTACCTTAAAATAAGAGGCGATGTCATAAATAAATTACCGTTCATGGCAACACAATATCAACATTTCCTTAAATTCAGCCTTAGTCATTTTACACTTCAGTTTTATCTCCCCCATTCTGTAGAAATGATGAGATTCTTCTTCCGTGGGCGATGCCCCGCTGGTGGGAAATACCTTCTTGGGGAACGCCGACGGGTACGTTGACACACTTACTAGGTGCACTTATGCTTATTCTTTGTAATATTTATTTATTTTTATACCATTTTCTAAACGTTTAGATCGAACAAAACAAATGGTAATAGTAAATTTGCACAAGTAAAAATCAAAAATATATAAGATGTGTATTTGTGCATTGTAGTATTTCCTTCATGGGGGATGAAACCAAGTTTGTGTTCTACATAGCTAATGTTACCAGAGAACAATGTTACAAGATGCAGTTCTTGTTAGAGTTTGTAAATTGAAACTCGGCCATTATTTTTATCTCGCTCTAGTGACACTCTAGGATTGAAAGACACATTACATACCCAAAAGGTGGATCGCCAGGCCTCTAACGTGAGTGACCGACAGACAGGCACTCACAGTTTATTCGGACTCTTAAATATAAGATTATGGTGCTATCTCGCTTTCATTTTAGAACTAAATTCGTAGAGCATTCGTAAATAATTTTGCTTTTCAGATGACATCTTTTAGCGTAAAATAAAACACTGTATAATACTTTCACACTTTATTTTTATTTTTTAAATTAACCTGCCTAAATATATTTAATACTCAACGCAACTAAAAATGAGGGAAGGTTTGTGCAAGCTAAAAGCAAAATAAAAGAAAATAAATTATAATTCGTAATTTTGTCAAATATGTATATAAATCTATAATATTTCAATTGATAATTCTAGGATTCATTCAAGTGATTAAAGTCATGTATTCATGTTCTAAAATATTTATGAATTTTAATTCTAATTTTTAGTCAAAAAACGTACATGAAAATGGAAATGCAATGATCAATGAAACATAGTAGTTCAAGAACAAATGCGGAAACAAACCGTTTTAATTTTATTTAATGTGACTGTTTCTCAAATATATTCTGATTGTCTATAAATAATTGGAACCTTTTATTGATACAAGGTATAACAGACAATCAATAAAATTGTAATGAACATAAAGATTTCATATTTTCTTACCCATGCATCACATGCATCAAAACGCCGCCTTTGTGTTTACGCTACATAATGCGTGAATATCGGTGCGCTCGCTTCCCCTATCCCATTGTCAATTAACGCTTTCCTGTTAATTCACCTTATCTCCGGTTCACTCAAGAGACAACAATTGTTACTCCAATTGCGAAGCGACCAGACAAGGGAGCGCGCAGCGCGAATAGTGACATAAACGGCGTAGAGCCACTTGCCTGCACACACACATAGGCTCACACACGCTCGCACACGCAGAGGCAGAGGGTGTGGCAGAGCGTGGGCAAATTCTGAAAGAGACCTCGTGCGCTTTGTTTGATCAAACTCGCCAGAGGGCGCTTCTGCTCAGCCAGGGGTCTGCAAACTCGTGCCGGCGGACACACACTGCCTCCCCAAGGCGCAGGTTAATCGATTGTTTCACGTTGTTAATGAAGTGCTTGAGGAGAAATCTAAAATAATTTGTTTTCATTTAACTAACATTTTCGTCAGCTTTCGCTTCAATATAAGCGAGTCAACTTTCGCTTACTATAGGGATTTATAAAAAAATGATTGAACAAGTGGATGAAATTATTCATGAATAAAGTCCGTTTTATTACTTTTCATCCCTGTGAGACTGGGTAGGGAATCACCTCAACAATATGATCTAGAATATTGGTTGTAAAATCCGTTTTCAAGAATGTTTTCAGCTCTAACTCTGCTTCGTACACACATCAGGAATACTGTTTATTTGTGTTGTTCCAAAGATGGCAAAGATTGATACAGCTGAACAGAAGGTATGTGCAATATATTGTTCCCAAAAATCGAGTTATGTATATGCGAAGATGGCTAGACGTGTCACGCATTAATGAATCTATCAATGATGCCTCATCTTCCGTGGTGAGGCTCAGCCATCAGGCCTGCCCTTCCGCCCGACCAGCTTGAATTGTGCTCAGAGGCTTCGTATAGGCTTCCAGGTCTTTAACAAGCAGTAAATCTACAACATGGGACAGTCGGCTTTAGTTCTCCTCCAAAGGAAGGTGTATATATGATTTCTTCCATCTTAAAAAATCCACAGCGTCATTCGGAATTCAATCCGCGAAGTTGAGTATAACAGCCCGATACTTTAACCGTTACACCAACCAAGCTACAGCATTACTCTCATTTGCGTGAGTGTCGGTACTTGGTAAATACATCAGGAATACGATTTGATCGTTCCGAAGATCATTAAGGTTTTTTAAAAAAATTTGAGTGTTTGATTGATGTTCCCCAGCTCGTCAACCGCCAAGGTAATTATTCCCGTAAGTATAGATCATGTTTCAAAGACGGAAGTGGCGGTAATCATCCTCCTCTGGATAGTGAGATCTGGCGCTGACCTAAAAGTCAGCTTGCAGGGTTTTCCCAAAGAGGTATCTCCCACCAGCGGTGCACAGCCCCAGCCGAAACAAGCTGTAAGGTTTCGACTCGTCTCCCGACTTTAATAATAAAACTAATAGAATGCATCATTTCATTGTATGACTTGTATTTGACCCATTACATTCGATATATCCTCTTCGAGAAAAAATATGACTGTAAGGATGTTGTCAGAGGAGCTAATATAGCGAGTTTTTTAAAGCTGTTATCTGCCATTGTTTCACCATTGTGTAATTTAAATATTGTTTTCTCAAAACGCGAAACGCGCATTCTGCCTCCTTTTATGATGTTATGGAAAACAACATGAAGTTCTAATTGCATTACTGCAAACATTTTGAGTTGAAAGTTTGAATTACCTACACATTCATACAGAGTGCCCATGCTAGCGGGCACGCTAGGCAGATATGGGTAGTGAAATACCAGCAATCCTATGATACATGTGTTCTTTTGCAAAGAAAATAAATATTAAGTATAATTATGTATGGGAAATTATGTTTTTAATTTAAAAAGAGCAACAGATGTATTTGTCATGGTTATCTGCAACATGTATTTACTAATCTTGGTTAATATAAAACCCTGCAACTAGACTTCCAGAAATATGCACAACTTGTGTTTCACAGAGAAAAGTGATGTTTTGTTCCAGAATGTGTAAACCTTCCTTATTTCATTAGGCGTCGGGATTTAACACTGAACGACCTGAAACAATGTTTTGGGTATTTTCTCTTTTACGTACAGTGTACTTAATATGTAAAACATTTATCGTTTCTGCAATCAAATACCACACGTATCTAAGTTTTGTCGTGCATCCTTGCTGCTCGAATTTTATGTTATGTGCCAACTTTTGAAGCCATTTTACAACACCACTGACTCTTGTAGCTTGGATGTTTCCTATATAAATTAGTTCAATTGTAGATATTTAAATGATGTGATACATGTTTTTAAAAATTTCTGAGTAATTGCTGAGTAATTACACTAAGAGGAGGAAAAGTTTCGGTATGCCGCACATTGCCGCTAGATTTTTTTCTTACCAGAAAGTAATTTTCCTGATGAAATGTTTCATCACT
This sequence comes from Gryllus longicercus, assembly GCA_038098605.1. Lineage (NCBI taxonomy): Eukaryota > Metazoa > Arthropoda > Insecta > Orthoptera > Gryllidae > Gryllus > Gryllus longicercus. The sequence goes on along the minus strand of JAZDUA010000103.1, from coordinate 2,984,566 downwards.
ATTTGTAATAATGATCAGCTGTTTAAAGTCGTCAGAGTATAAAAAAATACTACGAGTTTTAAAATTCGCAGGAAACCTATCTACAAATACTATGATTTGACATGTTCCTGCATTCCTCAAGAAATTTTTAATAAAATTAACGTAAGAAAGTTACAGTATTTAGTCACATTCTAATAGGAGAAAAATATAACACTTTACAGATAATTTTGCAAGGAAAGATTTGTGGTAAAATAGCTAGAAGAAGAAGAAGAAGAAGAAGAAGAAGAAGAAGAAGAAGAAGAAGAAGAAGAAGAAGAAGAAGAAGAAGAAGAAGAAGAAGAAGAAGAAGAAGAAGAAGAAGAAGAAGAAGAAGAAGAAGCTTGTAGTAGACGTCACTGATTTATATTATTTAGAGACCCCTGCGATACACCGCGAAGCGCGCAACGGAGGGAGGGCTCGGTCGCCGCAGCGCAGGTCCGGTGCCAGAGGCGCAGCGGCGGCGCCAATAGAAGCCAAATATGCCAGCCGAATAAACATCACGTCTCACTTGACATCGGTGATTTGTTGCTAATTCGCCGCGATGCGCTTCGCTTCTCCCCCCACCCCTCTCCGCCGGCCCGCTCCGTCTTTTAACACGGTTATCGCCGCTCCCCAGTCCGCAGTCACATCGCATGCGACGAGTCGCATGCGACCCGACGCATGCAACCCGTCCGGCGCCGCGTCGCGCCGGTAGCGAACAATCATCTACATTGATTGATTATGTTCCGCATCATTTAATATCAATTACCGTGAATCTGGGAGCCAACATGTGTTTATTGCAGTATTTGCACGCGGGTCTAGCGGACCGCATCGCGCAATAGACGCGGACATGTTTGAAAGCGATGATGCGGGACTGGTAGTCAGGTTGTGTGTGCACGCGCTAACAACAGTGACGGCGAAGCAGGTGTCAGGGAATGCTCCTGTTGCGACAGTAAATAGAGCAGTTGGGTTAACGGTTAAATAGATGCAAGGCACATATTCCAGAAGAATGTGGATATCGTAAGTAAATAAAAATAAAGCGATGTAATTTTCGAGAATGGTAAAATAATGACGAATTTTTATAATACGTGACACTTTTCCAAACAATATTTTACCGACTTAGAGAAGGTTATACAATGTATGTTAATTTTTTGTTTGTTAAGCCTTAACTTTCGTAAATGAACTCCGTTGCAAACGATCTTATCCTTTTAGCTATGGAATTTGTTTTCTGCTCTCCGTACGGTTTGCACTTTTTTTAAGTAGACGAATTTGCTTGACCCCAGTGGATGTTTAATGAATATAATCTTGTGGTGTTTCCACAGAAATAAAATGATATTAAATAATAGAGTACAAAGATGAAATAAATAATGAAAATGTTATGCGGCAAATTTCGTTGTCGCTCTGTGTAAAAACAAATGGCATATTTCTGGAGTGTTTATATGTTTCTGAAATGCAAATTTTTGCATAGAAAGTATTTTTTCAAACCTACTTTGCGGGTAATTTTGCGAGAAACAATAGAGCGCTCCTAATTGACCGCGGTTCGTCTTTGGCGCCTTCCTACTGCTACAATTGTAAAAATACATTTCTTTTTCTTAATGAAATGGGTTTATCAAAAAAAGGTTTTTATCAAACTAGGGGTTTATTGTCCGATGATTTGTTTGAAAAATCTGTCGTTTTAAAAGGAAATTACATTACTTTGTGTTATATATATTATTTACATCATTTTATATTTGCAAATGTTTATACATATGGTTACAATACATTACAATAGTTTTTGTTCAGGAATGTTTGTCAATTACTAATTTACTGAAATTGTCAATACAATATTGCAATAAGAATACATAATACAAAGTACAGTATTGTGAGTACAATGTACTTCCAGGAATTAATTCTTAAATGTTGAAAAAATGTAAACTAAAAAGTCCTCTTCCAAATAACAAGCCACAGTTAAACCGAAAGCGGATGTTCTCCCGCTCTTTAGAGGATCAGGACGGAAAGCCGCACTTCGGCAATACCAAGCGCGTGGCGCACTTCTTTCAAATCGAACGACATTTCTTAACAAGAGTTCTTACTCTTCCCTCGGTGTACTGGGAGCAATGGAAATACCCTCACTACTAGAAAATCTTACCATTGATATTAAGAAGACTTTCAACAAAGCTGAAATTTTATGAATATAATAAAAATGTAAACGATCGGGTATCTTCCACCAGCTGGGCAGTGGAGACAGGCTCTAAGCTCCCGACCGGCCTTCCGGCATGAAGCGGCAGTGTAGTGCATGAGAACGTGTGTGCGTGTGTGTGTTTATGTGGGGTAAGATATGGCAAGGAATGGGAGGGAAGGATCGCCCGCGGTCCATGGCCTGTGTGTTAGGATAATGCGCCAATCACCAGGTGTTGATCGAAAAAAAACATGGAAAACGGTCGATTCGAGTTCCCGGCCTCTAGATTTCTCCTCCAGACAGCGACAGAAGTTATCCTAGCTATATGACAAGTGTCGAAAACCCCGTCACCGTCGGGAGTAGAACCCAGGACCTCCCGGTCAGAGGCCCTGCAGTGACACCAGTTGATGCCCTGAGCCACCTCTCCCAGTAACTTCGCTCGTAACCTAGCTGTGTAGGCAGTGTGGAAAATGCTGCCACCGTGGGGAGTGGAATCCCAGGACCTCCCGGTCAGAGGCACTGCAGTGACATGTTGATATTCTGCATCACCTCTCCCGTTGGAAATGGTACACTGGTATTAAAATGACTTTCAGCTCGCCTCCGCAACTTTGGCGGAAGTTGCGCGAGATATGTGCGCGGGTGACTGCTTTCGAGGTCGTCGCCAAGGCGTTGGTAATTTGCCGGAAAATGGGTCGTTTGGGGGAATGGAAGCCGCTGCCCCTCCAACTACGGACTTCGCCCACACCATTACTGCCGTCGCCGCTGGGTGCACACTCCCGAGTAGAAGGCTGAATACTACGAGGCTAGTCAGCATTGACTGATTTTATCGATATTTTTATATTCCGGGTGCATCAACTGCTAGGGGGTGGGGTAGTTGAATACAATTAATATTCCAGGGGTGTTCCTCTTCAACTACAATGTTACATTGATTGACTGATTAGTGATTCCGGTCACATCAAGCGTTTAGGTCATTATCACCGGTGTCGTTCTTTTTTTCTTTGGGAGGTGCCGGTGATCTTCTCTGCTGGGTGAGATCCGGCGCGGACCTACCGTCGGCTAGCGGGATTTTCCCCAAGCAGGCATCTCAAAAGGCATTCAGAAACAAAAATTAACATAGAACTAATAAAAATCACCTAATTTACACTATTCGACTGTTTTTTTATTTCTGTGTTAATTTTTCATTGTGAAGAAATATATTAATTTCTTTTGTAAATAATAAACAATTCACATGTTTGTGGAGTGTTTATATGTTGCTGAAATTCAAAGTTTTGCACGGAAAGTATTTTTTCAAACTGTTGAGTGCTTATTGCGGCTCAGCTATTGGGAATATCCCAGGAGTTTATTTGCACAATTTATGCTTCAAATTGTCTCGACGTTTCTTTCCTAGATATTCTGTAACAGAGTGAGTCAACTGAAAACGAGGCAGATGGGAAAACGGAAGTAAGCTGTTCATTATTTCAGAAATAATCGCCGTAACAATTTATAAATTTATCCCTCTGTGAGGAAAGATGTACAATGTTTTCATAGAAACGAGTTTCAGTTGCCTACGAAACAATGTGTACCGATGCGTGCACGTCTTCATCCGAAGCAAAATCGACGGCCGTGAATATCTTCTGCGCTCCAAACATTTGACAATCGCATGGGCATAGATCGGGATTGACTGGAGGATGTGTGAGCTTCCTACATAAACCGTCTGCAGCGTAGTCGAAGCAATCTAGACAAAACACTTTTACTGAAAATGACTACTTAGTTATTTGACCACGCAAGTATCATTATGATACCATAATGTGGCAACAAAACTATCAACATATGGCGTTGCATAATGTCGTGATATTACATGAGATTTATATATATATATATATATATATATATATATATATATATATATATATATATATATATATATAGAGAGAGAGAGAGAGAGAGAGAGAGAGAGAGAGAGAGAGAGTTCAATATTGACTTCTTTAAAGGCAGAATAAAACAAGATAATAACAATTGAATGTCTAATTATGTTCTGCCTGCTTATGAATTGTATGACCCATTAGTAATGACATGCTGTGTTGCATTAAGGGCCAGAGGCTCATTACTCGACAGAGCAACAAGAGTTCATTTCAGACGCGATTCCGCGGTCGATGGCTCGTCGCTAATAGGAAAGCCCTTATGAATACAAACAAGATTTTCCCATCGTAGCAATCGACGACGTCAAATCTTCAGTAATAAAGGCAGGCGGAAGATTAAACCATTTGATTTGCATTAAGAGCAAAATGTTCATGGACTGGAGGGCATAATCTTCGTTATGTAATGTAACAAAGCATAAATTGATGGAAACATGATGGCTAAATTGTTTATAAGATGAAATCTTTTGCAATATTTTGTTCTTGTTGCGTCTGAGCTGTTTGATTTCTGCGAATATTGTCTATTTATTCACGACATTAACATGTTTCTGACACGTATGAACACGCTTTTTTGCCCAAAAACGAAAGAAAATCTGTTTTCGGGAAGCAATGTATGATGACTTTCATATTCCCTCATTCCGGTAGAAAAGACGAGGATATTCATTGGAATGAAAGAGACGAAGGCAATGTATATTCTAATTATTGCAAGATGGTTTACCTTCAGAAGAGATACATCATGTATTTGTGTTCTTCACACACTGACACGCAAGATAGTGCACGTTTTCAATTAGTAAAACTGCCCAGTCTATTTTCCGTTGAATGATGCAACACTCGATATTTCTTCATTTACAAAAATTCTCTGCAATAATTTCCCATTCGGAACTAAAACATCGTTAACGCAATCCGGAATTTACTGCCTGAGAGAGAAAAAAATGTCGCGAAGTTCGCAACAACTGCAATGGGGCGCAGTGCTCGACTGCAGCTGTTTCTGGAGAGCGGGGCAGAGGCGACAAAGGAAGTGCTGCATGCGGAGTAGTCTTGCAGCCTTAATTACGTTTCGCTCGCGACATCTTCCCTCTCGCTCCGGCACTCGCCACTCGTCGCGCCTAGTGATTTGTTTGACTTCATTTTGTTTCCTTGCCGAGTCGGAAACGAGGGACGGGAGGGGGAGTTGGTGGCGGTGTGAGGAACGGCAGAAGTCCTGGGAAGGGAACCGAAGAGGCGGAAGGTACCGACACAACTGACTCCAGGATATGACTGTGTCCTGTACCCGCAAAAATGCTGCTGAATAGAACCGTATAAAATGGTTTTCCAACACCAGAAAGCACAAAAACAAATAAAATAATTGCTTATAATAATACAATAAAATATATATTTTAACAAAGAGCAACCCTCACAAACAAGGCAATAACGTAGTATACTAGTATACATTCAGTACAATAGTTCTTTTCTTAGTAATTATATCAAAAATTTGCTGCTCCATAATTCAACATGTAAATTACAAATATTTAATAGCGGACAGCCTCTTTTAGGAAGCCGTGCCGTCATACGACGTCATCTGTATTGCAAGCTGTGTTACCCTGAGTACTGAAATTTTGTTGGTAGATGCAGTATTGGAGGAGGCGGAGTAACACACTCAAATATTTGCGCTTTTAATGAAAATTGAAACTGTTTCATTACTTTTGGATACGTCCAGAATTCTTCGGTATCTACGGAAACCTTAGACATTTTTTAAAAGGCCGGAGATTGCATAGCTTTTTAGCAATTTCTGTATTGAAAATTTGTAATATATATTGCAGAATCCACAGATGATGTTTAGTGAGAATGAACACTACCGCCTATTAACAAGCAGGTTAGAACTGCAGAGAGAAGAATCAATTTCTTTACAAAAAAAGCGTAAAACAAATATTTAAGAATAATTATTAAACACGAAACCACTATTTCGTTCTAATTTCGAATTCATATTGTTTGTACAAAATGCATTGGTTTATGTTACGAAATGCATTTCTTGACTTGTACAGCATACGAACCAGTGCCCATTTTGACCATGTTGTGAGGGTACATTTATGCCAGATTTTCTTACCTACATTTTATCAGTTCCTAAATTTCGTTCATACATTTTAATAGGAGACATTAAAAGAAAGAAAAGCTTGCAACGCTTTACGAAAAAAACTAGAGGTGTTACAAAATTCCACACTTTTTGGCATTATTTCTAACTTCTGCGATCTGCAAAAATGTAGTTCGAGAGAAATAGAGTTCCAGAAAAAATGAGACATGCACCATTTATTTAATTTTTATTTATTCGAGAAAACATTTAAACAAAAAAGGAGACTTTTTAGAATTTTTTAAATAAGTTGCATGAATTTCAAGCAGCAATTACGCGAAACTACTAGTTTCTCTTACAAAATAGTGAATAACCTTATTCAAGATCTATTTTTAGAACAGATTTTATTTAAGGCAGAAATCTATATCTTCAATATTGTCCTATTGCAATGTTAATTAGCTTTTACGAGTGCTTGGGGACACAGGGTTCCTGCGACATCTAGACTTCTGAGTCTAGTTTTCACACCATGAACCCAATGGACTACTCTCTACACTTCCAATCTTTTTCCAATGTTTAGACTCAGCTTTTTGGAAGTGCAGTAAAAACTGTTCGTCATAGATTTGTATGATCTACAGGGTATGATGGCTAAAATGTGAGGCCCTAGCCGTATCCCTTCATTTCGCATTTATTGAAAATCCTGTTATTACGATATTGCTTATAACAGCCCACAGCTTTCAGTGACCCTTTTTTTCGATCAAGGAATTGAATCAGTTATAACGTCTGTACTGATGTTTCAGTACATTGGAGCTTTGCAATCAATATTTACTTTACAATAATAATTAATACTTATTGTAATGTAAACGATTAAAATGTTTACTAGTTACATATATTCCTGAACGCAAGAAGGAGAAACTATTCTGACCTGAGCGAGAAGAAGTCGTAAGTTTAAGCAACAATGTTTCTGTACATTTATTAAACTGTTATCAATGTTCAATAGTTAAAAGAATTAAAATAAAATTGAATTTCTTGAGTTTTGTTTAAGTCAAGACAAGACGAAAACACTTCAACGTTCTAACGCTCTTTCACTTCCGGTGCGTGCTTGCTTCAAATTCTTACCTCTATGACTCTCACTTTCAAAAACGTCAGTAATATGGAAGTAAAGAGAAAATACTCTTTTCTAAAAATTTATAATTTCACCACCCTTTTAATTTCTGAGTGTGGAAACGTGGTTATTCAACGCTAAACTTACATAATCGTTTATAAAAAAAAAAATTGGTCGTAACAACCGAAATGATCGGCCCCTTCAGTGTTGTATTCTTTTTTCACTGTATTCTCGATTTTATTTTCACTTTTCCATGTTTTATTCCCTTTTCACATCTTCCCTCTCTTCTTTCCACTGTCCATCTTCTAATTGCCTTCACTTTTATTCCCTCCATTTTGTCGGTTTTTCATTCGGCTTTTTTCATTTCGCCCAGGGCCTTTCTCTCTCTCTTCCTCTCGTTCCTCTCTTCATTTGTCCCTACACCTCTTTTTTTGCATGGTTTGTTCGTACAAACACCTGTGCCATTGATGCCTTCCTTTACGACCGACAATCTTTTTTTGTTATAATCCCCCTCGCATCGAGGCTCATTTGTCCATTAGTTCGTTTAATTCTCGCCTCTGTTGACTCCTCGCTGTTCGCCGAAGCACCTTTTTTTTTATTGCGGGCCTCTCCGGCGAATTATTTGTTGGCCGGCGGGTGTTCGGCAATTCAGTAGGCGTGGTGCTCCGTCAATGAGGCTACGAAAGTGCGATCGACGTTCAATGGAACCCTCTGGCTTTGACCAACCGACAGTGCGTGAAAATATAGTGACCCTTTGAATGAAAAGTGCTGCGTGAACACAACCCCCCAATCATTAATTACACGTGCTAAGTCGGCAGAATTGCTTTCGGCACACAACTCTTTCCTATTATTGACGGAAGTTTATTGAATTTCCAGAGACATAATTTCTAAAATTCGTCACGTGAGCACAGTGTGCTTTTTAATTATGCTTCAAATGTACTAATATTAAAATTATGAATATTTGCTCCATGTTCTATCAGTAGAACAATTCAGTTACACTTTCATAAGACTTTGGGCAAATAATACATCGTACATCTTTCTTTAAAACGATTGTTAATTTAAAAAAAAATAATAAATTATTCAATTTATAATTAATATAACGCACACCATAATATAACCATTCACCACATCCATGTCGAAGAGCTGTTTAATGCCGAACACTCTCTCTCTCTCTCTCTCTCTCTCTCTCTCTCTCTCTCTCTCTCTCTCTCTCTCTCTATCTCTCTCTCTCTCTTTCCTTCCTCTCACTTTAAGTTACGCTCTCAGTGGCAGTGAAGACCATCTTATCGATTAGGAATGTTTTATTAAGAATTAAATAATGATTTTTTTCTGACTGTGCATTCTAATAATACAAATGTTATTTTTTAAATTGCTTAAAAATTACGGTGCGTCTTATAGTCCGTAGCGTCATAAATGTCCGCAAACACTATTTAATCGTTCTTTTAGATTTTTCTCGTTTTTATTCTATTTTTTTTCAGTCAATTCTTTTTTCTAGACTCCACTTCAAGTCTCATGAGAAACTAATATTTAAAGTGTTTTAAAAATCCCAGATTTTATCTACAATGTCTTCATCCAATGTAAACTTAAACACTTAAAATAATAAATCACGATAAATATGGTGGTACGTACGGAAGAAAGCTACAATTTGATGCATGTTGTCGAAGGGATAACTCTCTTGCGACTGCATTATTCTATTAAGTTGATATTATTCTTTATATCCAACTCTGGGAATGATCTTTCAAAAGAGCCAAATTGCATTTACAAGGTTTGACTCGGTAAATGAATCTTTGTTTTTTGTTTATTTGAATTGTTTATTTATTTTGACATCTTTGTTTTTTGTTTATTTGAATACCATTTACGCAGTAAAGAGAAAATATTATAATACTGCGGGAAAACTCGAATCTTTTGCATCATAGCTTGAACTCCCGTTAAAACATCAAGAAACAATCAAGAAACATATGAAATCTAAAGTTAGATAAGAAGTCTATATTATAATTACCCATCATTTCCTCTTTGTTTCTCGTTAAATTCAGTCAACAGCATCCAGTCTATTGAGTACATCTATAACAGCAAGTTTTATCATTCCGAATTGGGCAAAAATGAACAAAATAAAATTCAATGTTACAACTTGCGGCCAATAAGCGGGAAATGATAAAAAAATTCTTAGGTACAGGTGCTCGAAAATTAAAATACGTAATGACGAGTCTAACGGGAAAGACAGGTGCTTAAATCACAGAAAATAAAATATTCTGAGATTGAAAATAAACAGTTTTTATAATCATTAAAATTGAGAGTGTTAATCGCCACCCCTTTTTCAGACACGACAATATTCTTCCGCGTCTATTCTTCCGCGTCAGATATTCTTCAACTGCCATGTGTCTTTGTCGTAACCCAAATGTCCTCTCTAGTTTTTTATAGGAAGTGATATTCTGATTTTTGAACTTACGAAAGAAAAAGTCACATTAATTAAACATCCATGCTTGCAGTTTCATTATTTCTAGAAGTGTAGTTGGATGCATGTGCATGTGTTTGTTTTTTTCTTTCAGGAAGAGTTTCTTTGTGTTTTTATTTTATTTGTAAAAGTGTTTCGACAAACATAATACAATTTTCTGTGACCTGTGAAATTTTAATATTTTAATTTTTAAAACATATAACTTGACTTCCCTGTCTTGTATTTATTTTATCAATAAACTCCTTTGAACTTGAGAATTCACGCAATGATCTTTCACAATAATTAAATGTTGATGATCAAAGGATGATGTCACCCAAAAGAATCAGTTGCTGTCATCCAAAACGGATTAATGAGAAAAAGATGCGGCTAGTGTAGTATATAATCAAAGGTTATGAGCCATTGGACGTGATAAGAGTAGTTGAGAATTCATTGTTTCATATCAGAAGAATCCATTTTAGTATATCCGTTTAAGGAGATTTTGTGAAACTGTTTACTTGCCTCTATCCATTTTCGTCCTCTTTATTCTGGGAAGTAAAAAGGTTAACTAATAAAAATGATACTTTAAAAGGAAATACAGTTTTAACTTTACATATCCAATTTAATAATAGGAATTGTTATTATTTGGAACCATTAAAATTGCATTCGAAGCCAGCTCTTTATACGATTATCAAACGAATTTTTTCATATTTCCTTGATTTTTTTCACAATTTTCTCATCGATATATAATATGCCAATACCCTTCACCATTATTTTTGCAGAAATTGCTTCTCTTTTCTGTGTATATAAATACGAAATCGCATTAACGAGTGACAGTTTCATTAGAAAGTTTGCATATATTTTGGTAAGCGCGGCTTCTCTCCAAAAAATGAAATGAATATGACTTTCCACAATCTACAGACCAAATACACCAACACAACATTGCATCCATCCACATTTTATCATTACAATGTATTCATTTATTCCAGCATGTAAACAATAGCCGCGTTTCTATCACGCAAATGAACTGTTCGGGGTAAAAAGAGCATTACAAGAATGGGCCGTGTTTAACAAATATAATAAACTTTGCAATCCCGCAATATGAATATGTGCGTTACACCAGTTAGTTTTAATTTTCATTACGATAATTATTTTCCAACCGGCGGAAATATTAATCACAAAGTACGAACGCAACCACAGACACTGATGACGTGTGCTCATGCAGATGATAGTATCACTTCTGCACCATTAACATACCATAAACCATCATTCCTAAAGCAGAAGTGCACAGAAAGTTTATTTAGTAGTACAAAATGCAGTTTATGCTTAACACGTAGGAAAATTGTTTTCTCTTTTTGTACTTGTAATTTAGTAGTCATAATTTTTTTCATAAATGTGCAGTACTTTTGCTGAAACAATTATTTCAATACGAGAAAACTATTCTCTCTTAAAACATCTTGTAAGGTAAACCTCATTCTGAAATCAAAGTAAGTTTATTGAACGTATTGAATAATAATGCAGAATATTTGTTTTCAAAATGCTCAATGCTAGTTAATTTCCGAGTGTATTGACAATAATTACATAAATGTTTTCATAAAGTAGTTCCTAAAGATTAAAGAAAATTAATCATGAAAGACATACATTCTTCGATATTTAATGTCTCTTAGAAGATATTATATTAATTCACTCAGAAATTATTTGTGAAAGAAGAAGAGAGATCACTTCAAAATGATGGCGTACATTTTAAAAACCAGTCTCAAGCCAGCTGATGAGAATCGAGTATAATCAGAGCAAAGTGTTTAGTACCAAAATTACAACCACATCTCTTTTAGATCGACATGCATAGACAGTTTTTAGCTTCAGCTGTACTGTTTTGTTTCAAAACAGTACAGACTTTAATACTTTCATATCGTGAATCTATAGGGCAGTGGAGAACCATTTCGAACCGAATTCTGAAGAATGTTGTTTGAGAACTCGGTTTAGTTTCCGTCATGCAATTACATACTGTTTCAGAATTGTTAAGAGCCATGAGTTACGCCTTAAATTATTTAAAAATTCCAGAAGGGAATCTTTGGATTTTGCAATAAGCTTAGACATCGTGTGTGTTTGCTACTGAATGTCTTCTTAGTTTGCTCTTACTAGTACTGATCGTAGTATACAGTAATGGGAAAACCAACGTGGTACAATTATAGTATGTAAAAATTGTGAGGGAGTATAAGTCTCAAAAGATATTTCCTTGGGAACTAATATATAATTTCTCATGAAGAATAATGCCCACGAACACTAAAGAATGCAACTCGTTGGCATCTAATACCAAAGACTGGAGCATGCAAAATGAGATCTCGGTTCTCGCGCTGTAACGAGAGTTGGTCGAGAGCATTTCTAGAACCGAAAAGTTTCCCTTGATAGGACGGCTCTTTGTCAGTGAAATGAGCTGCAACCCGTTTCTCGTTGGCGTTTGACGGTAGAGCAGCTAAGGGCAAACAGCTAAGCAAGCAACTAAGGGTAAGCAGTTAAAGGTAACTGAGGGAAGAGCAGCGAAGGGTAAGCATGCCGAATGAAATTTTACTTCAACTCAATTGTGCAGATCAGGCAGACTCGCACAATGTGTGGAAATAGCTGTGGTCCTAAAACATGTCCTTGGAGAAATGATATATCACTTCTGCATCGTCACACTATATCGTGTGTGATTGTAGAATGCAATTTTCCTGCGTGACTAATTTTTTTGTAGTAACCCGCCTGCAACAATGTTACTGATATAAAGAGACAGGATTTCCATGATGTTTTTATTTAAGCTTCGTAGACATTCGGATCTTTGTAAATACATTTTTCATGGCAAATTCATTTCAAAAATGCAAAGTTTTTTCAAGCATCTTTGCATGTTTTGGTAGTTTTTGGAAAAAAAATCATCCACAAAGTATGTTTGAACATTTTTTTTCAATTAATGCAACATATTTAGCGTATTAAGAACGTATTTATTACTTTTAATTAACTTGTAAATATTAAAATTGAAGCATGTTTTGTATAAATTGCATATTATTCTTATATCCTGACAGTAAGCAACTGTATTTGCTAATTGTCATAGAAATTTGCCAATGGTGTACACGCGCTGTGAACAACAATCGTGAAACGAATCAGCGCCAAGCGATTGACACAAAGGGTAATGACAATATGCGAACCCTAACTCGATATCTATTACCTTACAATGGGAAGAACAATAATCAAGAGGATACTCTCAGTTCGTTTGCATGAAAGGAACTAAATACATACATGAAAATAAAATGTCTAAAAATCCATATTTGTAAATAAATTATTTAATCAAATGTAAAATTGCCTTCGGGAATTCAGAAACTAAAAACAGCCGGTATACTTTACTGGAGTCATTAAAATTGTGGAATGAATTACAATGTCTTTAGAATTATTGTTAGAAAATATAGGAATGGGTGTTACTGTTAAGGAGTTATAATAAAAAAATTAAATACCAATCCTGATTTGAAATTTCTTCAAAGATATAAAAAAGCATTATTTGTCGTGAAAAATAAAAAATGCATCCCATATAGAATCTCATATTGACACATGATACCATTTTTTAAGTACGAAGCAATTACGTCATATGAAATTGGAAGCATTTTCTGCATTTAAGAACGTATATTTCTGACACAAGAATGAATTTTACAGATTAAAATTTAGAAAAACTGTTACAACATGTACTATGACAAAAGGTATTACAACAAAAAATATACTAAAGTAAATTTGCATTGTTCAGGTTTTGTTAATTTTTACCCCGCATCATGAATTTTTGGCTCTTTGCTTGTTTGCATGCACATTTTAGTATTTGATAGTGCATGGAAACCCTGTCGCTACTGACAAACGATCTTGCGGGCCGAGTTTGATAGTTTTTTACTGGAGTGTATACATTCGAGAGCTTTCTCGCCCATTCCTCGCGTGCGCCCGGGCTGCGAGAAAGTCGCGAGAATAAAGCCAGCCGAAGCGGACAATCGCGACCTCGGAGGTCACCCCGCCCGCTTTCCCGAAGTTCAAAGGGTCGCGCCGGCTCTCACTTGCGGCCAGAATCATCAACGCCTCGTATGCCATGGACACCTGAGGCTGTAGTTTTCCTCATGTCGCAGTAATAATGTACAACAGTAATGTACAGTAATTTTACAGAACATATTTCCATAAAAAGCTACTTGTATTAATGAACACTGAATTTAAATCCCGGCGGTCAGGCGGTTTCAGTCGGGTGGCAGTAAGAATTTTCGCCACTAGCCGTATAGTGAGGTCGAGTGCTGCTATCATCCGGAGAAGAATTCTAGAAGCCGGCTGTTCTCATCGGTAGTTTTCCGTGGTTTCTTTGATAAATACCATGTGAATGTACTACTTTCAGAACGGTCCACGGACCTTACCCCTTAGTTACATACACTTACAATTACATCCACTGCACTACCACACATGTCAGAAGACAAGTCGGGAGATTAGAGCTTGTCCCTTCTAGGGTGGAGATACCTGATTGGGAAACCCCACGTACCTTACCCCTTACACTTACCCCTTAGTTACATACACTTACAATTACACGAACTGCACTGCCACATGTCAGAAGACGAGTCGGGGGATTGGAGCTTGTCCCTTGTAGGGTGGAGATACCTGGTTGGGAAACCCCACGTACCTTACCCCTTACACTTACCCCTTAGTTACATACACTTACAATTACACGAACTGCACTGCCACATGTCAGAAGACGAGTCGGGGGATTGGAGCTTGTCCCTTGTAGGGTGGAGATACCTGGTTGGGAAACCCCACGTACCTTACCCCTTACACTTACCCCTTAGTTACATACACTTACAATTACACGAACTGCACTACCACATGTCAGAAGACGAGTCGGGGGATTGGAGCTTGTCCCTTGTAGGGTGGAGATACCTGGTTGGGAAACCCCCGCAACCCGACGTCACAACAGGTCGGCGCCGAATCTCACCATCTAGCGGACGGAGACCACCGCCATCTCCCGCGATAAAAACCATACATGTCACATTGACTGGACTGGTGACCTTATCCCGGAAACATCCAATCAATCAATCAATCAATCAATCAGTCAGTCAATCAATTCAAACTGTGCCCCCGACGTTCCATTGTGAAGGAACCACACCATACTTCCCGGCTCCGCGCCGCGCCGCGCCGCGCCGCGCCGCGCCGCGCCGCGCCGCGCCGCGCCGCGCCCTGCTCCGGAGGTCACACCGCAGGCCTCCCGGGGGCGCCAAACCGACACCGCGTCACTCAGCCTCAAGGCCAATTTGCAACATTACATACATTACGCAGCCGTACGCGGCCAGCCATTGTTTGTTTTATGCACGAGGCGGACGATTCGCCTGACAGTGAAATATAGACTCGCGCGCGGGCGTTGGCCGGCCGGGGCACGACCGCACCGAGCCTTCTTTTGATAAATGCCTGTTTGCCTTGCGGTGGAATTAACCGCTCCCCGGACTATTATCGCCCACAAGAGCGGAAGATTTAGCTGAGACGGTCATGGCCCCACAATACGCCCAGAGACCGTCATTCCTTTTGTTGCCAGCTTCTTCTCTTTCTTTTTCCCCCTCCCCGTTCTTTTATTTCCTTTTGCGGAACAAGGCTTCGCTCATTTCGCGAGTCATTGTACTGTGACGTAGTAATTTCCTTGTATTACGCGCCAGGGCGAGGGCAAGGGCTCGCTTGCCGGGCAGCGCGTGCTGGGCGCGGGGCGAGGGAAATCGCACGAGGAAAGATGCCTAAGGCGGATGGAGGGCGAGGCGGCGTTATAGCGCCTAATGCTCGTGCCGAGGGGTGGGGGAGGGGGGGAGGGGGAATTGCCGGCCGCCGCCGCGCCGAGCCGCGACTGCCTCACCGCCGCACCGCCGCCTTCTCTGCGCTTTGCATAATGCTGCGAATAACGCGTTGCAGGAGACTCCGAAGGAGGCTGCGGGATACGTTGAGCGCGCAGGCGGCGGCGGCGGCGGAGGCGGTGGCGGTGGTGGCGGCGGCGGAGGCGATGGCGGAGGCGATGGCGGCGGCGGCGGCGGAGGCGGCGGCGGAGGCGGCGGCGGCGGCGGCGGCGGCGGCGGAGGCGGCGGCGGAGGCGGCGGCGGAGGCGGCGGCGGAGGCGGCGGCGGAGGCGGCGGCGGAGGCGGCGGCGGAGGCGGCGGCGGAGGCGGCGGAGGCGGTGGCGGCGAGGGCCTTCAAGAGATCTCGTGGCGCTGCAGCAGGGTTGTACAGTTAGCGCGCGAGGTGGACTGCGGTATGCGATGCAGAGGCCAACTCGGGGTGGCATGGACGGCGTGGCCTCCGAATTGTGTCGGAGAAATTTGATCTTATGTTACAAGACGAAGGAAAAACACTTGGAAATTAAAATTAGTTGATTATGATTATTATTGGTGGAATTTTTTTTGCGAATCGGCAATCATGGGGCCACGCCATACGTGCATGTCATCATGGCTCAGTCTTGAACATCGGGGTAAGTGCACGTCACTTTTCTATTGGAGAATGAGAGTTTTAACGCTGATTGCATTTTGACACCCCAGGGTAGTTAGCCCTGCTTGGGGGGGTGACATTGTGATGATGTTCATGATGAATGATGAATAGACTCACAAACATACAGAGACACATTATATTATTATTATTATTATTATTATTATTATTATTATTATTATTATTATTATTATTTACTTATAAATCATTGACTTCATCAATTGACATCAGTTTTTGTACTATTCTTATAATTATTGATTTCATTATTGACTATGCAACTTATCAGAAAGCTTTTGTTTCCATCATGTTGAACTGACAATAGCAACTACTATTCAGTATAATAAGATGATTTACATGTTACATGTTACATTTTTACATGTATACTTGGTAAGAAAATTTGAGTAGGTAAAGTACAGGATGAAAGAAGGTAAATGATAAAAAGTGTTTATATTAAGAAAATGAACACTCACTGAACATTCAACATATAGTGAGGTCGTGTCCCTTATCTCATGTAGTAGCAATATTCTATTTGCAAGATTAACAAAAAGAGACTAGTGCTTGAAGTGTACGGAGAAACTCTTGCATTTGTGCGTGGAGTGGTGGAATGTGTCGTGGAGATAGGGGGCAAAGAGTTTCTCTGTTAATGCCGCGTAATTGCGCGAGTAGAGCGCGTCGTTAGCCCAAACGTAGAGCAACGGCGTGTGTGTGTGGGGGGGGGAGGAGCTTAAATCACGAAAACTCGGTGGCTGCCGGGCTCGCTCTCTGCCCCTCAGCTCGACAATCCGGGATGTAACCTCACTTTTTTTTTATTTTACTACCTTTGAATTGTTTTGATTGGTGTGGTTAGAGCGCGAGTCCACATCAGTGCGCGGAATGGGCCCTCTGACGTCATGTCTATGCACAACGCGCCTCTGTGCACGGTCTCGTGTCTAATACCTTCATGAGCATTGTTTCTTCCTCGTTTCCCTGGAAGTTGGTTGTCTCTAGCCAGTTACGTAGAACGTTACACGTAACTCGGAAACAATGTGCTTTAGAGCCTTAAAATCTGATTTTAGTTTCTGCCAGTTCAGCTTTTTCCGTAGAGATGATATTGCCGTCGTCCCCGCTGGGGCGGCCGTAGATTCGAATCCTGCGTAGCCATGGTCGTATTTGTGATTGTTCCTTCATCCCTCATTGTTATCTTTCATATTTCATCACCTCATATTTCATAACTCAACGTTAACAATCTTACTAGGAATGTTTGATGTTTTTTGGTCATTCAAATAAATGTTTCTTAGTTCGCCAATGTTTCAGTTTTGTTGTTCAACTTTGTTGTTTCTTCATGAGAGCTGTGGGATACGTATTTACACTGTTTTTCAAATTGGTTATATTACATAAAGAGTAAATAACATAGTACATACTGATAAAATAAGATATTAAACATAAAACAATAAACTTACTTAATTATTATAGTAAAAATAAAACATTTGATGCCTATTAAGTCATTAAAACCCACCTAAGATTGAATATTTAAGAACATATAATGACGTCGATCGCTAAAGCAGTAAAGGAGTGGAGGTCTCATCAAAGGATCGCTGGTTCGGGTCCCACCTCCGGCATAGTTGAGTTGCAAATGTCTCTTTATGTTTGTGTGTGACTATTTCATCGTTCATCATCATCATTATTATAATGTCATCCCATCCTCTAGAGCTAACAACCCTGGGGCATAAAAATGGAATAAGCATTTCAATGCTGACAACCCTTCCCGCATAGAAAAGTAACGTACACCTACCCTGATAATCAAGTCTGGACCCCGGTAGGATGCACGTATCACGTGTCCGCAAGATGGCAAATTCGCGAAACAAAATAATAAATGTAAAAATAATAATAATATAAATAATAAAAATAAAAATTATGAGAAAAAATGTGCTAAGCTATCTGTCCACTTTATAATTTATATTCACTACTTGATTGGTGGTTTTTATGTTCCGTCGAGTGGAGTTTTTAGAGGCTGTCTGGATAGCTCAAATTGAACACTTTCATTTGTTGGATAGGTAAAAACACACTTACACTACACTAGAAAAGACAATGCAACAACATCTCTACTTCTTTTTCTGAAAAATAAAATTAGATTCAGAATGAAAAACAATGTGAACTTTGTACGCGGGCAATACCAACAAAATAAAAAAAGGCGCAAAATAAACACTTTAATAAATAAAAATTACCTCTCTTATAATTCCGAATGAGTAAATCGGTTCAAGTATTAAAAAATAAAAATATGTAGCACCGAAAATCTATTCTTGGTATGAATATTTGCGTCATTCTTCTTTATGATTATAAAGCTCTTTAATTTGCAAATATTAGTATTTGAAATTTAAATGATGCTGCCCAATCAATATAACTGCTCTTGGCACAAAATTATACAATATAGATGTCATTAACTAGTTACAATTTACACTCTTTTCACACATCTTTCTAGTAGCTTATTTCATACAATACTTTTGGAACTCAATACGAGTATGTAAAATAGACTAATTGAGCAGTCTTCTGACCGAGTCACTCTTGCCTTACAAAGCAACATGAATGACATGTTTAAATTATACATTCAGTTCAAGCAACTTTATTCTCTTACAACCATGTAAAAATACTGCAAAGGGTATTAAATATTTCCCTTCCCCCCATTCTAAACCTCAGCTGCATTCGTCGGCCTGCCAACACTGGCGCACGACTTTGAACGTTTCGCTCTGCTTCAAGCTCCAAGGTCTCTCTCCCCTCTGGCTCGTTTGCTCGGGACGGTTTGATATCTGTACAGAACTGTTTAATAATTTTCGACAATCAGCGGAATAAAGAGGTCAGTATTAACACGATTCTAAATAGTCAGCTTTCTTGGAACTGACACACGTTCAAAATGAAGGTGTTTTGGCAAGTGAAGTCGACAATTTCCTGTATTATATGCTTTTTTATTGTAACAGAACGCATCTTCTACATTATTCTTCTCAGATGGAGTCAGACGTTGCCATTTACCACTATCTTCTCCCTCGCCACATGTCGTGTCATTCGCCTAGAATTTGCACCACGGACATCCACTTCCCAGATTTTGTTTACTTTCCAAATGAAGACCATGAAAAGTAGTTGCTTCCAGTCATAAAGTGAAGCCAAAACTTTAATACAAAGATAAAATCAAAAAATCAACGCTGAAAATTTTTATTTTTTTTCAGTTTTAGTTAAAAGCACATGAACACCATTCAATTTCTAATTTTGCTTATTGGTCTCAACATGCATGTTATCGTCTTACTTGTATGTGTACGTGCAATTCTCAACAGAATTACGATTCATGCTTAAGTGGTTCTCCATATTCTATTTTTATCATTGCAATAATTCTCAGAAATGTTCATCATATTCTTGTGAATTACATTTACCTCTTTTTTTTGAGCTACCCACACATCCGCTGGATGGTAGCGGATCCATGTGGCTTGTGCTTGCTACGTTCTTTTGTTGGTTCAGCGCACGACACTTCCTCTCTCTGGGATATCACCGGAATGAATGAACGCGTTGCTTACCACTTCATCATATCGCATATTGGTCGTTTGTGATTGGTTATAGTTTACTGTTCTCGTTTCCTACTCAGAATGTAATGTTCTTTACTATTATAATCGATACTTCTTCTACTGCGAAATAAGTTTCGAGTAGGATATGATGACTCAGTAAAAATGTTTTAGCTCTCGTATGAACAAGTACAATAATGCATATGAAATTGAAGAATGTTTGATGTTATGTTCATGCCTATCTTTATTTTCGTTCACTTCTACAGTAGGTTATGTATTACTTTATTTTACCCTTCCCCACCATATTTCTCCGTGTTGTTTTCTTCCACTTGGACCTCAACGTCAATTCCGACTACGGCCCCACCTTCTATTTTTACCTTCTCTTTCGTTTTTAACCATTTTCTCAATCTTTCATTACTATACCATTGTCCTTTCATCTATCCGTTCCCTTTCACTATTCGCCCTAACCCTCTTGCTTCGCCATTTCCACCCCCCCCCCACTTCAACCTATTCTCGTTCGATCCACCGACCATGCGCGCAGTCCCCCATTGACCGAAAGGTCCCCAAAGGGGACAGATCAAACCCGCAACAACCCCCTAATCACTGGACCCTTCTTCCCTATGGGTTCACACGCGAGTAGCTTCATTGTAAAATTCCCTCGCATCAGCTACAATCGCAGCTGGAGGGGACGCACTCTCCGATGAATCCCCTTTTCTGCTTTCGCGCCACTTCCCTTTCCAGGTGCGCGCGCCACCACAACGGCGCGTCCGCTGGCCGCATTGTGCGTGGCCCACGGGCGGGCGATCGCGCGATGGCGCTGACGCGACGGCTTCGGCTTCAGCAAACTGCGATGCGAACGCCGCCGGTGAATTGGGGTCCCATCAAAAGCGCTCTGACGGCTCTCCGGAAGAGGTGGGTCTACTGATGTCGCTGCAGTGCCTCTGAACGAGATATCCTATGATGATGCTCTGATGCCTCTGCCACTGAGGTCATGCTCTGATGCACTGATGTCATGCACTCATGCCTCTGAACGAGATATCCTTTGATGATGCACTGATGCCTCTGCCACTGACGCCATGCTCTGATGCTCTGATGCCATGCTCTGATGCCTCTGAGCGAGATATCCTTTGATGATGCACTGATGCCTCTGCCTCTGATGCCATGCTGTGATGCACTGATGCCTCTGAACGAGATATCCTATGATAATGCACTGATGCCTCTGCCACTGACGCCATACTCTGATGCACGGATGCCATGCGCTGATGCCTCTGAACGAGATATCCTTTGATGATGCACTGATGCCTCTGCCACCGATGCCATGCTCTGATGCACTGATGCCATGCTCTGATGCCTCTGAACGAGATATCCTTTGATGATGCACTGATGCCTCTGCCACTGACGCCATGCTCTGATGTACTGATGCCATGCTCTTATGCCTCTGAACGAGATATCCTATGATAATGCACTGATGCCTCTGCCACTGACGCCATACTCTGATGCACGGATGCCATGCGCTGATGCCTCTGAACGAGATATCCTTTGATGATGCACTGATGCCTCTGCCTCTTATGCCATGCTGTGATGCACTGATGCCTCTGAACGAGATATCCTATGATGATGCACTGATGCCTCTGAACCGGATATTCTATGGTTACACTCCCCACGGTGCTGGCAGTGAGTTTGTGAAAGTGAGTTTGTAAGTGAAAACGTGGGCGAGTTAGGATAGGACAAGGAAAGGGAAGGAAAGATCGCGCGTCTGGTCCTTGGCCCGTCAAAGGTCCTGGTCCGTGATGTTGATTGAAGGAAACTACTGATCATGGCAGCCGGCCGCTACAATTCTCCTCCAGACAGCGGAAGAATTCCGCCTAGGTAACAAGCTAGTGTCGAAAATCCTGCCACAGTCGGAACTCAAACCCTAGGACTTCCTAGGGTTCAGGAACAACCTAAACCTGTGGATTACCCAGGGTCGAGGGTCGAGAGTACGGGCGCAGAATCCGACAAAATTGCCTATTCCCCTCAGGTATCCCGACCGCACTTTTATTTATTTTTGCTACTGAAAGTGTCTACGTTTTCACAGGATAGTCGTGAATCAAATGCCTGTTCACGTGTTATTATCGTAATGATTTTTTTAATTTGGAAATGTCCTTTACCTCCGGATTTCATACTATTTTGGCGACTAGAACATACTAGCTTCATTAGTACTAGTATACTAGTATTATTTTTTAAACATTTCCTCTTGCATTGTATTGACGTAAGAAAACAGTCAATTGACTTAAGAAAACAAACTTTATACAGATCTTCGTATGGAAGGCTGATTTATAGTATTTGAAGGCTGTAAGAAATGTTTCCCTTTTTTAGTTACTCTTTAGACTGTAACAATTGAAAAGAAGAAATTATTATAATAAAATAATAATTGTCACTTCAGGCAAACAAACTCAGTATGCTTTCCAAGTCAAGAAATTAACCAGTCATACATTACAAAATGTGAGGAGCAATTTTAAATACAAATCAGAGATACATACTTTTCTATTAAATATGTACTCAGAGCCAAAATCAATTGAGCTATCATTATAAAGCTGTGAATTCCTAGAGCATAAATATTAATAATGAATTATTTTCATAAATTGAATTTTGCTTTATTATCAATCAACGAATGAATAATTTTCATTGATTTTGATTTTCCAGAGGTTGACATTACTTAAAATACTCTAGTGGCCGACTTTGTAACTAATACCACCTCTCCGCCCACATTTCTTCAATCTATCGGTTAAGAAAAGATGCGCGGTTATCATTTGGTGCCAGAGAATATATTCGATCGACAAGAACGGAAAATGATGAATTACTTTCAACAAAAAGAGCATAAAAGCGAATCATTATATATTCTAAAAGCATTTCGAGAACCAGATCCTTCCATTTTCCTTTCCATCCTCGTCCACGAAGCTTGTAGACTTGGAAGGCGGCGTACTTGGCGCAATACACGCAGCGCGCGGCAGCCCCACCTCTGCCTTCCGCCCCGGCCTTCGTTCGCCCCGGCCTTCGTGCCGTCGCGCCCGCCCCCGCAGCTGTTGCACCCCGCGGGGAGGAGCGGGGCAGACAGGGCGGGTAAGGAGCGGGGCGCGGCGCGGGGCTGGGAGGAGCGGGGAAGACGGAGCGGGGCGGGGCGCGGAGGGGCACGACGGGGATGTGGCGGAGAGGGCGGGGCGTGGCGGAGTGCGGCAAAGCGGGGCGTGGTGGAGCGCGACAGAGCGGGATAGAGCGGAAGGAAGCAGGGATGATCGGGGTGGCGAGGAGCGGGACGAAGCAGGGATGAGCGGGGCTGGGCGGTACGGGGCCGTGGGAGCGGGGCAGTCGGAGCTGAGCAGAGTGGAACGGGACGGACCGGGGCGGAGAGGGGGGGATGGATCGGGGTGGAGCGTGGCAGCGCGGGTTGACGCGGGGTCGGGGCTGCCAGCCGGTAATGGGTGTGGCTGGCACTGGCAGCGGCGGCGGCGGCGGCGCGCGCGGTTCGATTCCGGGGCAAGCCAAGCCGGCGCAGGGCGCGCGGGTGGCGGCGGCGGCGGCGTACGGCGCGCACGCGTGCAAGGCAACGTGCGCGCGCACAGAGGCGCTGGTGCGAGGGCTTGGCGGGGCGGGGGCGGGAGACGACAGCCGCTGCCCCGCCCACCCGCGCCCGTCAGCGCTCTCGCCGCAGTGGGGCGAACGCGGATTCTCCGCGCGCTCGCCAGTCGCGACTGATTAATTGTTTTCGAGCTTCCGCGCGCGACAACTGCCAAGGTCAGTAATAACACCATTAGTGGCGGTGATCGTCCCATTCATTGGTCGTAATCGGCGCCGATCTAAAAGTCGGCTTGCGGGGTTTTAACCCATCCAGATGTCTCCCAGCAGAGGGCCATCGCCTTCCCGGGACCAATTCTAAGCTTCCACCTGGTCTTCGGTATGTGTGGTAGTGAAAGCAAATGTATGTGTACGTAAGAAGTGAGGAAAGGGGACGGAAGAGGAAGAAAAGATCGCGCGAGGTCAGTGGCCCCTTTGTTTGGGTACTGCTCCGGCGTTCGCCTGGTGTTGATAAGAGTAACAATGGAAAACTACCGATCAGAGGAGCTGGCGGCTAGAATTCTTCTCCAGAGGCTGCATTCGAGTTATATAACGACCCCCTATGTATCTACCCATGTAGTTAGTGTCGAATCGTTCCGGCGTGGAACCCAAAACCTAGGACCTCTCTCGGTCATAGACACTGCAGTGACATCAGTTGATCCCCTACGACACCTACGTCTGAGCCAACGGCGACATCACAACGGGGAAGCGATCGTGGTACTTCCTGTCTCCGATAAGCTCCCACAATCTCTGCCTAACCTTACCTATCATTAACCTTCATTTCCTCAAAAGGATAACTGTGGCGTATAGGCGATAACGGAGAAACTAGCTGAAAAAAGCCGCAGCAGATTGGCGGGTTATCGATAGTTCCGGTTCCGGTCTGACGAGTTAGAGAAAGAGGGGAAATGGTCAGAGTGCAGGGAACACCCCCTTCCAAAACCCGTGATAAGGAGGGGATGGTATGCCAGGTGGAACGAGGGGTACATCTTCGTTGAAGCTGTCCTCTGAGAGAAAGAGTTTTGTTTACAAGTCGGATTCACAATGAAAAGCAAATACGATACTGACGATCCTTATTGATATTATATTTCATACGTAGTGGCGCTGGAGATCGGAGCAGTGACCGCATACGCGGTAGGGTGGTCTATTTAATCGCAAATAGTGCAATCATCGATTATTTTATATAATTAATCGGAAAAATGAAATCGAACATTTCTGCACTGATTAATCTGTACATCGAAATTTTTTGTGATTACTTTAATTCAAATATTTATTGTCAAAAAAATAGTGGCACTTGCTCACAAACTTAAGGAAAGGAATTTATCGTCTGCTTAGAACACTTCGACTGCAGAAAAATAACAGTCACAGGCATAAGCTCTTGATTTAATATTAGTAAAACTGATAAGATAAATTATTTTACACTCTCTTTGTTTTAATTGTAAATTTAAAGGAATAGGACAAGTCTATTTCCATGCAAATATAAAATTTAATTAAATAAAAACGTTAAATCTATTTAATTAAACAAAAAAACTGTTATCATGATTCGTATTATCGTCACAGGAATTCGCTATCGTCGCTCGTTTTCTTGAATTACTGCTAGCAGAATTATCCCCTCCTTCATCCGCCAGTTCCGTTAATTGCTATAATGTTTGTTGCATAATTTAAAACTTTCAGAAAATTTGTTGCCAATATTATATTAATCAATTAACTTAGAACAATTTAACCATGATATAGCTGAAACAATCAATTGAATATAGTTATTACGTATTAATCCATAACTTTACTTTATAATATATTCCCCATTCTTGGCACAGCGTGTACATTGTCTAATCTAGTGAGTTGAGTAAATGCTGTACCCGAACTGGATTCATACGTGAGACCACAATGAATACATGTTGGGTACGACAAGTTGAGTTAAAAATGAGCTCCCTCCTTAACTCTAGACAAATCTACGATTAAATATATGTAGTGTTTTAAACATTTTTGAAATAGTTTTCAATTTACAAAGTTGAGATTAACTTTTATTTCCACGCTTTTGGACGCTATTTTGCAACGACCGCCTTAAACCACAATTTCTTTCGCGTAATATTGTTACTAGCATATTATTAAAAAATAATAGTTCTCGTCTATTTAAAGTCAGATTTTAACACACAAAAATTATAAGCAACAGTTCCTAATGGCTCGTTTTTTTCTAATTTAGTTAATAATTTTATAGAAAAATCTCAAACTACAGTAGTGTTAACAAACCATCACTACCTTTCTCACAGTTGTAATCTGCAATATAATCTTAAAAATGCACCACTTGGTTTGCAAAAAATCGAGGGAGTTATGAAGGTAATGGAATCATAAGTTATGAAGGTTATGGAAGGTAATGGGTTATGTGTTATGAAGGTAATGGAAACATAATATAATCCACATAAAATATATGATTATCAATTTTACTAATAATTGTTTAAAATGTTTGAGAGCAGATTTGATTACAAAATACAGAAATCTCATTTTCTTCAGGTAGGGTTTCTTTAGCACTACTGTACTTTCTGAGTGTTGATTACGAAGTAACATTTTCTATTGAAACATAGTTATGTCAAAAATATATTATGAAGCCGAAATGTTTCAATGTATCATTCGCTAACTCTCCCAAATCTAGAAACTGATAATAAAAGTACCTTCGACTCTGCTGTGCATGATTTCTCTAGTGAGTGAAGAATACGTTTCTCCAATACCAGCTTGTATTGGTTTAACTTGTTTCTTTTGAAGCATTCTTTCAATAGTATTTAACAATCAATTTTTTCATTGTAAATGTACATATGAAGAAAAATTGAACTAAATAAATAATGTTTGAGGAAAAACAGGAATTTGTGAGATTTGAAGTGAAAAATTTTATAAATTAGGGTGATAAATTCATTTGAGCAAAAACAAGGAGAATGACTGTAGACTCTGCTAGATCCATAGCCAGCACGTAAAGAAAAACCCTTCCAGGAACTGATGCAGTGGGATGTAGCTTCGGTTCTGCGACAAAGATTTCTGTGGTACAACAGTGTTCAGTACGTCTTAGGGAGGCTTGGTAGTTGATATTAACTCGGTATCTGCCCGTCTCGATTTTCTGATATATGGATTCATATACAATCTTCTACAATTCCTCCGATACCCTTCGACTGTTATCACCATAAGAGGTGGCTCAGGGCATCATGTGATGCCACTGCAGTGCCTCTGACCGGAAGGTTGTAGGGTCGAGTCCCGACGGGGCAGGATTTTCGTCGCTAACCAGATAGCTAGGTCGAGTTCTGTCGCTGTCTGGAGAATAATTCTGATGTGATTGGATGTATTCTGTGGTTTTCTTCCGATCAATAGCAGGCGAATGCCGGAGCCCTGTTGGAAGATACCTTGTTCTTCAAAACCCCTCGAGGTCAGCGCCAAATCTCGCTATACAGTGAGCAAAATACATGCACTAAACGTACTGGACTAATGATCTTAATAGTTGATGTGTTCGGAATCAATAGTATTCAATCAATCAATCAACTTCTCTCAAAATATCAAAACATTAATGCGTTCGTAAAGGAAGACGACACTCACTTGTTCGGCGAAACGGTAGTGTTTCGGTATTCGCCTGAAACGGATCAATATTATCCAGGGATTGCACTCATAAATAATTCTGATCTCTACTATTTTGAGACAGAGGTTTCGCTCATCTGGACATTTTAGTTTGTAAGGCCAGTCCCCAACAGTGTGATTTGAACCTGCCTCCCTATGTTCAGCACATCAGTTGCGGACTCACAAGCGTAGAACTCCATGCACAAGAGGCAAAACTGGTAGATAGCTTAATGACCGCATTATCGTTGACTTTGCAGCTTCGCTGACAAGGAGGTCATAGCGTTTGAGTCTGGATGGTGGAAGGATTTTTGACCCTAGCTTAATAACTAGGTCGCATTCAGCAGCACTCTGGAGGAGAAATGCAGCGGCCAGAAAATCGGTAGCTTTCCGTGGTTTCTCCGATTAATTCTAGGTGTGTGCCGCAGCAGAATCCTTACAAACGGGTCACGAACCGCGCAAAATCTTTCCTCCACCCTCCTTGCTCTATGTAGATAAAGCGGGTGTAAAGAGGGTCACTTTCTGCTTTTTCCATATAAATCAGTCCAAATTGTTTCTATGAACAGTATGTGTTTTTATATTACACATTAGTTATTCAGCTTGTATTTTCACCATAAAATAATAAAACATTCATTAAAATCCTCCCAAATATCGATTTTTTTAAATTTGCATTTTTCACCCATTACCTTCGCATGCGGGTAACGGAAGTTACTATCCAACATCTCCGTCGACTTGAACTAGCAAACATGGATGTCTCAAAGTTAGCTATTGGGAAACATTGTAATTAAGCTTATAAAAGAAAAGAGGACGAAATTGTGAGTCTATCTCATTAATACCAAGTAGCTTTTGACGGAAACGCTTTACATTCTCGTTCAGAAATTATGCAACGACGGTGAGAAAGTTTCTAATTATTTCTGAATGTGTGAGTCGTCCTTCAGATAATTGCTTTTGTAATTACATGATCATATTAAACGCCAAGATATCACAGTCAAGTGTGATGTATTACCAGAAATAAGGCGTATAACGTACGTCGCAGGTATACTGTGTTCTGCTCGCTATAGATGCGTAAGAAGATACAGCGTATATCAGGAGCAACGTGCGCATTCTAGCAGTCAACGTCCGTTGTCTGTCACGTGACGTACGTTGCTGGTATCGGAAGTCACTATAGTACGGTAGTGTGTCACGGTCCGTATGTATCCGCGCTGCACAATGACCGACGCACTTTAACTTCCATCATTTGACGCTCGTGTGTCGTTTGCCTTACCCTTACACATATAAGTACTACACTAGTACGCAAATTGGAAGGTAGTCGGAAGCTTAGAGCTAGTCCTGGGTGGGGCGCTGCCCCTATGGCGGAGATACCTAGTTAGGGAAATCTCGTGTTAGCGGAGGCCCCACCTCCCGGTTGTTACGTGCATCGGACCCACGAGACTTATGACCATAGTACACCCTGCACCCAGAGCATTCACAGAAATTCGGTCGCGGGTTTGGCGAATCAGGCTGTTTTACTGAATTTTGTGAGTTCAAACTTAATTAAAACCGGGCGAATAAATCCTTCATACGCCTTCTTTCGGAGAGGAAGTAAAGTTGGTGATCCCGTGATAATTTACTGCATGTGAAAGATCCTGAATCCTAAAAGAAGCCTCTGAGTTAAATTCAAATTGCCTGTTTCGTCGCCCGAGTAATACCTCCTTTCTCCAATAGATAATGAAATTAGCTTAGCGAAATTAGGGTGGAAGAGCACATGTAATGGCCTGAGTCTCGCCACAGAAAGTAATCCGTCATTGATCGATTAATTTAATTACTAGTGATTCTAGGCGTGTCAACTGCTAAGGTCATTAGTCCTGCAAGTATAGTGCATGTTTTTTCTCGGGCGGTGGCAGTGGTTTTCCCTCGCTTGATGGCGACATCCGGCTAGCGAGGTATTCCCACCCAGGTATCTCCCATCAGCGGGACAGCGCCCCACCCGGAAGAAGATCGAAGTTCTCGACCGGTGTCTGGTCATGTGTGGTAGTGTGGTGCATGTAAGCGTAAGGATACGTAAGGGGGTGAGAGTAGAACGAGGAACAGGAAGGAAAGACCGCCCGTGACCCGTTTGTTAGTGTACTGTTCCGGCATTCACCAGGACTTGATTGAAGAAATCCCGATGAGAGCAACCGGCCGCTAGGATTGAATTGAGTTTCCCTTATTTTACGTGGCGAGACTCGAGCCATCAGGCCCGCTCTTCCGTCTGACCACGCAAATTTCACCAACTAGCAGAGAAAGGAGGTATTTCTTGGGCGAGAAAGAGGCGATTAGAATTTAGCTCAGAGGCGTCATTTAGGCTTGAGGATCTTTTACATGCAAGTAAAACTACTAACATGGGACAGCCGGCTTTACTTCCCCTCCGAAGGAAGGCGTGCGAAGGATTTTGTCGCCCTAAAAATCCACGGCGTCGACCGGAACCCGCGAGCTTGGGTATAACAGTCCGGTACGCTAACCGTCACACCATCGCCGCCGCTCTTCTCTTCCATACAGTTGCTGAACTCCTCGTAGCAATGTAAGTACTCGCAGTATGGAAAACCCTGCCACCGTGGGGAGTGTAAACCTACGGCCGCCCAGTCATACGATTCGCAGTGACATCAATCGATGCTCCGAGCCACGTAAGCCTATCGTTGAACTAAGTTGAATGGAAGGGCCGGCGGGCGAGGCGTTTGGCCTACTGCGCGCCGCCCCCGCCCCCGCCGCCGCCCGCGCCGCCTCCGCGCCAGCGCCGCCTCCGCGCACCCGCGCCGCGCCGCGCCGGGCGGCGGCGGGCGGCTGCGCCAGTAGCGTTCGGTCGCGGGGCCTGGCCAGACGAGCGCCCGCCCTCCGCGCCGCTCCGCTCCGCGCCGCTCCGCTCCGCGCCGGTCGCCTCCCGCTCGTGGCTCGCCACCGCTCGGCCGCGCCACGCCGCGCCGCGCCGCGCCGCCCCGGTGTCGATCGTTGTGGTGTTTTCGCCGCCGCGCACCCCTCCCCCGCCCCCCGCTCACCCGCCGCCGGCCCACCGCCCCCGCCCACGAGTATCGTTTGGGATTGGCCCCTCGCTTGGCCGCCTCCGCCCGCCCGCCCGCCCGCTTTCGCGACCGCCGTCTTCGACACGCGCCCACCGCGATAGTTCACTGTTTGCCGGCCTCACTGACCGAATAAAATGAATGAAACTTTTCCCTGGTGTGACGTTCACCGTTGACTTTAACGTGTGTGGTGTGTGTTCGTTTTGGAGGGTATAGCCTGTGTACTTTAACTTGCCCTCTTAACCTAGGGAATTATTTGAATCTAAAATATATAGGAATATCGAACAGTTGAATTAGGTTTCTGTCTAAAAGTTCGAAGCGTCGAAGAATGAGGGAGCAGTCGAAGAAATAATCAATCAATAACAAAAACCTTAATACCGAACTTGAAGAGAGGAACAATTTTTCTGCACAGCCACGTCCCATCAAGACTGCCACTGTAAGTCTTGAAAAAAATGTTTAAATACCTGATATTTCCCCTGCAAAAGTAGTTGTAGCTGCCTTCCCAAGTAGAAGCCACTGTGTTTCCTACGTCCCCTCTCTCTTTACGTTCACTAAAGTTGAGGAAACAACCCGCTACAATCCAGCAAAGTTATAACGCACAATTCTCCCCCTCTGCGGCATTTTTAGGCGCGGGAAAGTTGGTCTCGAAACGAGCCGGTCGAATAAACTCGGGGTAACATCCTCAACGAACCTCCACAGGAAGTCCCTACGGCTACAGGTACAAGCAGGGAGCATTTGGAAGTGGAGTTTGCCTTTATAAATTATGAACACATAAGGAAAGACTTGCGAATGTTATACTACTATTAATAATTCTTTGAAGAATAATATATTAGGAGTTTATACATGCTTTTAAGCGTAATTATGAAAAGTTTCGCTTTTAAATAATTTATTCCTAAGTATTCTCTTTTCGAGTTCGTAAAAATTTACTTTATTTTTATGCAATTTTTTATAGAAATTTGTAGTTTGTACCCAACCACAATAGTTTTTATCACTTTCGAGACAATAATATACTTATATCACAGTATTTCCAAATTTATTATTAGATGATCATTTCTCTACATTACGTATATGAGCCCAAAATATCAGTATACAATATTTGTGCCTTGTTTTAATAGAAAAATACCAAGATTTGGTTCCTATAAAACGGATGGCATATTTTTAATTCAAAATAAAATATTCTCCTGTTCTTTTAGAAAACACCATATTGTATTTATAAGAAGTAGCGTAAATCATCTCTAACTGAATGTACCTAAAAAAAGAGTCAACAAAACTGAATTACCTGCAGAATTGAAAAGGAAGAATTAAAAATTATTTTCCGCTAATGGTCACATTTGTGGATACACACACACACACACACACACACACACACACACACACACACACACACACACACACACACACACACACACACACACACACACACACATATATATATATATATATATATATATATATATATATATATATATATAATTTTTCGTAATGCGCTGATATATAAATTGTAAAGCCAAAAAGTATAAATATTATAAATTCCTGGAAGTAGATTGATAGAGAAGATATCAATCGCAATAATTAATGATATCTAATGAAAATATTATGTTTATCACATCTTTGCCAGACCAATTAGTAAGTGGTATTGATCATCTGTGGTCTTACTGAGATTCACGGAAAGAATTGTCGATGGTTTGAGAAATTAAGAGAAGTTTCAATATTTTATCATAATATTACACAGATCAAGTTGTGCAGATCATAATGTTGCAAAATTAAAAACACTGTATTTGTAGCGCACACTTCGATTATAAAATAGTATCACTTGCACCTCTAGTACATTCTGTAAATATGTCTTGTGTCTCAGGAAGAATAGTGAGTATACCTCAATAGAGGAAATAAACTCGTAAGCCTTTTACGATTTTCCGAATGGAACACGCAGGTTGGTGGAGAGCCCGGAAGGGTAAGAAGAAAGGTCGCCCGGCAGACCTTGGGAGCCGGCCGGCACACTCTGGGTCAGGGACGAAGTGGTGCAAGGCAACGGAGTGCACTGAACTGGCGTAAGGACATCAGAAGCTGTTGGGGTTATGATTGTTATATGTTATCGTAATATTTTTCCCTAGAGCTTTTATCCAGCCGACAGGCCTTGAGATATACCGGTAAGCGTGTCCGACTGATGCACTCACAAGTTCAAATCCGATCGAAGCCGTGGATTTTTAAGAGCGAAAAATCCTTCGTAGGCTTTGTTTGGGGGGAAGTAAAGTCGGATGTCCCATGTAGAAGATTTACTGCATGTAAAAGATCATCTGGCTTAAAAGAAGCCCTTTAGCTAAATTCAAATCGCCTATTTCGCCCCCTAAATGTGAAAGGAGCGAAGCGAAATTTGCGTGGTCAGACGGACGAGCGTGACTGATGGCCGGAGTCTCGCCACGAAAAAACATAACTTTACGTCCCGATGGGACGCATATTCGACGAAACACTAGACACCAACACGCTTACGTGCTCCTCTGATCTAGAACCTGCAGAACCCGAGGCCCTCCGCGACAACACATACAGGTCACAAGGAACAAACATCCATGCCCGCGAACAAACATCCTGGAACCCGCGACACTTCGGACCGAAGTACATACTCTTATTCATCTCGGCCATCCAGGTGGACTTATTGTTATATAACCGTATATTTATATAACAGTATTAACCATTGTGAAATTCTCGACCATATTGTAGAATTAGAAAATATTGATCACGGGATTTGGGATTCGGATAATAGACCGGAAGTACGTAAAAACTTTGCGGCATATAATACTTTATGTTTTTCTACAAGTAATTACTTAATTTATTTGTAATTATTTAATACAAATAATTCAATCACTATTTACTTTTAATTACTAAATATCAATTTGGTATAATTAATATTATTAAGAATTGCTGTGAAGTATTAGTACTTCCTCATTTTTTGATTTTTTTCTTGTTATGATTGCTGTAATTAAACGCTTGCTTGACCGGAAGCGCATGTTCGAGTGGCTGCAGCACGAGGTCCTGGCCGTTCCCATCCTTGTGCCTTGGGCCCACGCGAGTGGTTGCGCGGGACGGACCCCTGCACTGCAGCCACTCCGTGGAGAGTCGGGTTGGAATCCGGCCAAAACGCTGTTGAGAGGATGTAACTATCTGTGCTTCTTTAGGAAGGTGTGTACGTCTTGTAGTTATTATTGTATATCATGTTGTTAGTTTGTGTATTTGCAGGGTTGTCTTTATGTTTTTACACCAGCACTGAGGATGGAATAAAAAGATTCCGAAACGTCAGCAAACTAACGTTTCAATATTTATTACTCGCTCCACCCAAACCCCGTGATCAACATTTCCTAATATAAAAATATTGTCACTTTTTCCCGAATGTGCCATTTGTCTATGTTTATTTCAACTTTCTGCCTCTTTCATCTTTTCTTTGCTTCCATCTCTCTTTCAATCTCGTCCGATGTTTCTCTTTCCCCTCCTCAGTCCAAATGGACCGTCTTCTTTCTTGGTTTGTCCTCAAATCCTGAGAATTTCTTAAATTTGGTTCTAATTGAAGACCGCTCAGTAACATCTTCTGGTGTAATTCTGAGCTCCGCCAAGTCCTTTTCAAACTTCTTTAAACCACGTATTGGTCATCTTTAATTTTGGGAAATAATTAAAGAGTCTCCCAGTTAATGTTTGCGAGTATAATCTGTAAAGATGTCCATAGACTGTAATTTTCCTTTTTCTCGTCGTGTCCGTAATTTTCTCAATGTTTTTATGTAGTTCCTTATGACGTCAATGGCACTGATCTTGCTGGCCCAAGACCTTCCTCTCACAGTTATTATTATTATTATTATTATTATTATTATTATTATTATTATTATTGAGAATGTCTAATACCACATCTGAATTATCATATGTATAGGTGTCTTCGATGCAAAGGCTTTGAATGGTGGTGTCAAAGGAATTGTAGTGCTCCGGCTCTTGGACTTCTAATAGAGAGTTCCTAATCTTGAATTTCTCAACGTATTATCGCATATTTATTTACACAAAATGGGATACAGATGTCTTTGCTAATTTTTTGACCAAGCACAATTTTACTTGCAGATTATCTTCACTTGTTTCTTTCTGTTCCAGGACATCCTTATAACTGTAAAACTGGTATATGAACATCTGTACGTCAGTTGTATTCACTCCCAGCTTTAATAATTAATTAGACTCGAAGACCGATACAAACATTATATGGGCTCACACTCAGTGTGATCGCTGAAAAGAAACCACGAAAACATGACATTGAATACATTTAATCAGGCCAACTAGACTGTTTATAACAGTTACTCCCGCCGTTTGCCGTGAGAATTGTACCATTTCCCATTAATAGCCAATTGTGTTTCTTCCAGCTTCTGATGATAACCATGTGCCAAGTGGGTCCAGGCGAGTTCTGTTTCCCTTTAACTTCTGATTCTGTGCATGCGTGCCATGCAAAGAAATTTGCTTAAATCTAATAAATAGCGTTTAAGTATCAAGTGTGCAACTGACACGTATTCCTGCTATTTACTTCGAAACTTGATTAGGTGATTTCGAATCGTAAATAAATATAAACAATTATAAGCACTTTAGTATTAGCCTGCATCATTGAGAAAATACAACGTTTGAGCCTTATTGTAAAACATGAAAACTACCTCTGGAGCAAACTAGATAAAATATCCTTCCTGTAACAACGTTATCATCGGAAACCGCCATTGATATTTAATGAGACTATTCCTTGATTAAACTGAAGTCTGCATCCCAAATGATTAATAGAGCAATTTCAGAACTAGAAGTGAACACAAATTAGATTGAGTTTTCAAAGTTTTAAAGTTTAAATCCAGGGAAGAATCAAATGTTGTTGTAAAAGATCTTGCAGACTGTTCGGAACTAATTGGGAACAATCTGTATTTTTGCATTTGGAATTTGTGCTAATGCAAATTGTGCTACACGTACGTTTGTGCATATTAACAAAAAAGCATAGAAATGTATCGATACTAAATTTAACCGTTATCATCATCTAAACCTGCAAGGGTTTGTTACGGCAATTATAATTTTGAAATTGCAATAAGACCAGTTCATATCTCATATGGAAGTAACATACAACGTCACTGGGTGTTGAGAACTTTTGAACGGGTATATTATCAGGTACTACCATTCATTGGTAAGTCCAATGCCAGATACTGAAAGAACATATTTGAACAAAGCTGGGCACGAAAGAAATGAAGTATGAAAGAAATTTGCAACACATGAAACTATTTTTAAAACAATTTACAGCGACGGCGACGCCACATTTTACTAGTACGTTACTTTCTTAATAGTATTTTCAGTATAAATATATGTTTCTAACATGTGATTTTCAATTAAACGAGCAATGTGACCTGTAGCGACCCTCGCAACTGTCGCTTTTGCGGAAGGTGGCCTTCTCGGCCTCTCCCCTCTCCACGCAACTCTGCCGGCCCCGCGAATGCCACCATATTCAATAAAAGTATTTTTCAAAATT
The DNA here is from genome assembly GCA_038098605.1 of Gryllus longicercus. Lineage (NCBI taxonomy): Eukaryota > Metazoa > Arthropoda > Insecta > Orthoptera > Gryllidae > Gryllus > Gryllus longicercus. The sequence continues at coordinate 2,949,194 of JAZDUA010000103.1, read as the reverse complement.
AGCTAACGAAGTAGAAAAAGGTGGAGGGCTTACATAAAACATTTATAGATTTTTACTTTCTTGCTTACTGCTAGAGAAAGTATGGTAATGTTTCCTCTCGTATGTAGCAAAGGATGGTAAAGGAAATTTTGCTGGTCCCATTTACGATAAATTCTCTTTATTTTGGCAAAAAATTGTCATTTCAAATCCACAATATTCATGATAGAGATTTTTTGTTAATATAAATCTCTTCTAAAAAATCAGATCTTTAAAAAAGATACTGTAAGATTTTCTAAATATCTAAGTAGTTCGATATTTTCGAAATTTTAAATTCGGATTCCCCGTGCATCGTTTGACGAGATATCCACTAGCATTAGGAAAATAGCAAAGCTGCGATACGCCAGTTTGACATTCTTAGAATATTTCTCATTGTTGAACGACATGGATAGTAAGATAATGACAAGTTTTTACATTAATATTAGAATATCTTTATATTCAATAAAATAGTACGATCAACTACAGGATGTCCTGGGATGTAACAACGAAAGTTTGAAAATAATATCTTATACCAATTTTAAGCCTAGTTTGTCTAATAAACTTCACATTAGAAAAAAAATGATGTCTCAAAAATACCCTCAAAAATCAAAATATTAATTTCAAACTCATAGGACCTCCAGTAAGTTTTGATCTATTGGGCAACATCAGGTGTGGTAAAAATTCTGCTTACAGTTTAGTCCCTGGCGTTGTTTACAAGTACACAGATAAACGGAGGCCGTCAATCGATTTTTAGGTATCAAGAATCAAAGTAGATTCTGACAACACAACATGTTAGAGGAAGTAATCTACTATGTAAGGAACAATATCTATTTTTTTCATTGCTATGGACCAGTAATAACAGTTTTCCTGTCCAAAAATTGCCCTTCCCCCCTCCCGCAGCATTACATTATTCGTTCTCTACAATGCATAAGTGTCGTGATGACGTGATGAGAGGGAGTAAGTAGCGGGAGACAGATGAACTCCGGGATGATTATTAAAACAAGTTTATTATGAGCCTTGTTGCAAAGTACGTGGTTACATCCTAACAGAGTCTACGCAGCCCAACACTCAGTCAGTCGGTCATTGTCATGAGGAGGGTGGGAGAGGTGTGGCAGGCAAGGACGGCGGCGAAGGCAGATAGGCTGGCGGCTGGTCGCTCGGTTCGGCCTTGCGTCGATTCCCGCCTCGGTCTACCCGAAGGCAACCGTAGAGTGGGGGCACCGGCGATCACTATTACGCTCACGAAGAACAGGAAACAAGTGACAATCTCGGTGGTCGGGCGCGGTCTTTATATACTGCAGGGTCAGTCCATCCCTACGGCAGCGGGAGCGATGTTGTCTTCGTTCGGAGCACACACAGGTGTGCGGGGGTGGCGGGCGGGCAGCCTGAGCATTTGCACACCTCGTCAGCGTGGTCCAGGCGCAGCAAAAGCGGCCAGGGGCACGAGGCGGTGTCGCCACGCCTCCTAAGCATTTGTCAAGAAATAAAATTTATTCATGTATTTCTTTCGAACCGTGTTCGGAAGTCATCGTATACGCCAGCCATCAGCTTAAAACATGATGAGAATTTTCATTAGCTTGTTGACAAACACATAGTGGAGATTGAGTAATCCTGAAAGTGTGATTTATATTTGAGGTTGACATGCCCACAGATATCTCGTAAAATCCCGGCCGTAATCCATTTTGTTTGCCACAAAATACTCATGAATGGGGCGAGATTTTAATCCTAGAACCAAACAATGCGAAACAGATGTTTGGAGCTGCTTTTTGAAGTGGCACGTGAAAACAAAGGTGATTTTAGCTCGTGCATTATAACCGGACTTCTGAAGGTACGGAAACGGGACAAAACGAGTGGTCAGTCTTGCGGGGAGCAGTGCTGCGAAAGCGCGCAAAGAACGGCAACAGGCCACAAGGGTAGTACGTCGCGATTGGGGGAAAGTGGTTTCAAAAGTCGTGTTGTTTTTTGTATTTAGTCGAATGTCCCGTAAAGAGCAATTGAATCCGTTATTTCAGAAACCCGTCAAACGCCAAAATCTAATACACGCATTAGCGGCGGATATTGTTCCAAGAGGATAGACTCATCGTTTAGTGATTATTTATATGAAAAATATTCATTTACCGACTGATTTAATAAATAAAAATATTATGAAACCAGAAAAATTGGGAGACTTTTTCTCAGTTATCTCGGAATGAGGGATTTGGCGTTGGACGGGTTTCTGAAATAAACGATTCAATTGGCCTTTGCACCGTTAGATCCCGGGGTTCCCAGTCGGTCACCCATCCAGGAACCCGCCATGTCTCGAATTCGTTTAACCTTCGTGACTTAACGTAGTGAACGAATGCGGCAAGCGACGCCGGTCTCGCGGCTGTGGCTTTTCAGTAGAACCATTCCAAAATTTGCGTGGACGTTACCCTACTAAAAGTATTATGTTTATTAGTAGTGCTTCGACATTGTATTAGGTGTCACAACTGCACTAGACCCACTATCTATGATATTTTTTGCTTCCTGAGATGCGAAGGAAAGTAAAAGCGTAGTAGTGTTTTGTGCTAAAAAAGTATGTTTACATGGTTTTCTCTGCAAGGACAAAGGTAACACAGTAGTGAATGATATGACATATATAAATGAAATATTGTCAATAACGAGGTACTATAAACATATAGCGATGACAGAACATTATAATATAACCGTACTCTGGCTTTTGAAAAAAGCATTTTGTAATCAAGTTTGGTATGAAGATTTGACCCAGTACTCTACCCAAACTCTTTCAATGGAAATCTTAGTTTCAATACAAAATGGAAAACGCATTATTTATTGGTAATTTTATTAGGAGAACGCGCATATTTTTCTTTCACCTTAAATGGCGCATCCTGAATAATGTACTGCAAACACTTTTATTTGAAAATATTAGTATGAATGTCTTTTCTGTGAGACTTTCTACATACTACAATATTTTTAGTTTTCTTCGAATAAAAGAGCTTTCGAATTGACAAAATTTTGCAGTACATGCAAAGAATTGATCCAAAATAATTCTTTATAGTCTCCTGTTGTATTTTGTAGTTAGAATTGAAGGTTAAACGAAGTTTGCATACTTTCTAACGTAATATTGCAAATGCTCAGGCTTAACCCACTAGCACAATTTTTTTTTTTAAAATATGGAAAATTACATTAGTGCTACAGCTGGAAACTTAAATATCCATTCCAACTATACTTCTAATTGTTCGTGTTGCACGTCTCTGTACAAAATGGAAAGCGATTGCTGACCGGCTTGTGCCCTGCACATCGACGTGGCTGCTGCCTGCTGGGTCGGAGGCCTCTGCGGGTGAAGTGGACGAGTCGGCATCGCCGACTGCCGGGCATTAGGCTCTGGCTATTGACCGGTAGGTGAATAGGTCACTGTGCCACCTTGTGGCAGCAGCCCCCGCCCCCGCCCCCGCCCCCGCCCCCACCGGCCACCCTTTGTGGTGTCCTCGACGCCGCCCACGCCGCTCGCCTCGACCCACACGAAAGGCTCTTCTACCAAGCGGGCGCACCCGCTTCTCCAACATTCAAAATCAAATAACCTGGAATCTTGTTCTGATATCTCACCAAAATTTAAAAAAATCGCAACCGGACATAATTCGTAGAGGTCAAGAACACAATTTATTGTTTATTTATTATGTAAGTTCAGAGTAAATTTCCCTTGTTGGGGGATCAATATGTTTCGTTTTTGTAGCTTCTAGAGCAGTGAGGTACCCAGGCATTCCGTATCTTCTTCACTTACAGTTTCTAAATTGTTTTGCTCGTTGTAAGCTCCTTTTTCCATTACAACCGTTTCTTTCGATTTGAAGTTGAAAATAAAGCTCCATCACCATTCTTTAACTACTATTGCACGTTATACTGTCTTAATTTCACCACGGTACATATTTCAATGCACATTCGTCTCTCATAGAGACATAATCAAACCTTTTTCGATAATCTTTCCGTCGCTATCCCCGTTACCGCCTTCTCTCTCGCCGCATATGGTGCGAGCGCTGGTGCCGCAATCAACACAATTTCCAGCACCTGCCCCGCCTTCGCCCATTCCACTTCCTCGACCTCCCCCCTCCCCTCCGCCCTCGTCTCCCGTTACCCTCCCACTGCCCTCCCCTCCCGTCCTTCCCTCTCCCACCCACCCCCTTCCCCTCCTCTGCCCTCCCCCTCCGCCACCGTCCTCTCTCCGCGGCGGAGCTTTCCTCGCCGCTATCAAAGAAAGTCGTTTGCTTTATATGGCGAAACCCTGTCGGGCGTCCCGCGATTGGAATTGAAAAATGCGCGTACAGTCGCCGCCAAAAAGGTGCGTGCAATTTACGGGGCCGCCGCTCGGCGCCCGTGGCCGCTCCCAGCCGCGGCCACCGGGTTTCTCCCGCGACGTCGCGGCGCCAGGCGCTTCCAAGCAGGGGCTTCCACGCGGCCCACCGCCCGCAGAGAACCCCGACACGCTGAATTTGTTGGAGATCGCATCTGATACGTTTGCGAGCTCTACGGTCTGTATTTGCACGATTCCTACCAAAAGTTCTCATTATCACGACATAATTCCACATATACTCGTAAAACTCAATAGAAAAATATGACTCTTAACAATACTTCTCTATCTCAATTAACTAATCCAACCTGATGAAGTTCAATACTACAGTGAAATTAAAACTAGATATATCCTTTGTATCGTTTGAGAGGCAAACAAATGTAATACGAGATAATTTTTAGAGAGCAAACAATTTACAATGATATTAAAAATCTAACATTTTTGCACTTTAACTTCAATTTTTTTTAAAAATGACTAGTTTATTGTGAAAATTAATCATAAACTTCGTTATATTGTAGGATTCAAAGTTGCCTCTATCAGGTGCATTGACGTCTTCTTTCCAATTACATCAAGTAATACAACAGATATTACCTTCACACTCATCTAGATAAACAGGTCATATCATACTTTGCTTATATCGCCCAAAAGAAGGGGCTGAAGTGTGCAATAGAATTATTGCACAGGTAGGAAACGACAAAGCATTGAACGAGTTCGGGTGTGATTAGTGCATTGCACGTGTTGTAGAGAGCTGAAACATACTATTCATGAGCATGTTAAACACACGTTTGAAAGTAAATTAACTTGAAACGTATATGAACATGATACAGTAAACCTGTAAACACAGTGAAGCTAGAAACATTTTCTTCGTTTTTTACTCCGTTATTCTTCACTTTACCTGCTTTCTGGTAATTATGTATCTTTATTGTTCCTTAATCGTTCTTCAACATTGTAAGAAACAAAATGATGTATTAACACGCGCCAAACAAAGCAAAAATATTATTTGAGAGATATTAATATCCTTGGTAAAAAATAAAATTAACTTCACATGGCCCTTTCTACAGACGTACCGACGATATCTGATCAGCTTGTTATGATGTAGTCTTCCACATAATGCGTGCGTTAATAATTAACTACTCTGTTCATAATGATAAATTATAGCGTCTATTGTTAACTCGTCAAAACACGTGCTAATAAAGATTTTCACGATTTTCTCCTGTCATAATGATTACAAAACTATCTCGTAAACATTTCCACTCATGTTCGCTCACATTTCCACTCACTTTTATTAAAGGTAAATTTTAAAAGTATAATTAATGGAAATAAATATTTAGAAGTTCAGTGTTTTGTTTTAGGTTCATCATGATTTCGATTAATCCAATTTAAGAAGCATCTATCTGTGTTCTAGTATCATCCTAGACTGAAAATGATCTTTACATGAAACCTTATCATTTTCAAAAGTTTCTCATAAATATCTCCAAATATTTGAATTTCTCAAATAGAGCTTCAAACGGTGGATTTTCTCGTTCCGTTGAACTTTCTTGCCAAAGTTCAATTTTTGGATAAAGTTTAGAAGACGGTACAACTTAGAGAACGTTCAAACCGGCTGTTGGCGCCGCTCCGGCGAGGGAGAAATCCACGGTGGAGGGGATGAGTGGTGATTTGTGAGGGGAATCTATCGGTGGGGAGGGGTAGTAAGCAATGTACGTAACTTAGTACATACTTATAATAAGCAAAGCGAACTTAATTTAAATAAATTTTAAAAGTACTTGTACTGAAATAATTTTAATGGTTCGTAGTTGGTCACGAACTTGACGTCGTAAGTCAGGGGAGGTAATATTACCTTAGTATCTTGTCGGAGCCCCAATAGCAAGTAGTGCTGCGCGTGTGGTGGTGTGCGTCTGTGATTTTGTGTCGGAACAGCTGTCGTGTTTAGCTACGGACGTTACTCGTACGTTGGTTTCGTACAGTTACGTTTCTTGCGCACTTGTGATTCTTTGTGATTTGTGTTTTTGAGTGTCGGGTGTTTGCGCTACGATGGTGAGAATAAAGTGTCTTTTTGTACGTGTTGCGTACTGTGACGGAGTGAGTGGAAGAACGTGGTTTGATTGCTGCAGAAGTGTTTGCGTGTGCGATTAGGTTGGGCAAGCGAATGGAGCAGTGTGATCGTTTCGAGTGGAAGTGCAGTAAGAAAGGGGGCACTTACAATACGCGTAAATGTTCTGTGCGGAAGGGGTCAACTGAACGGTTTTGTGGTTCCTTGACGGTGTCTCCAATCTTTAGGTCACATGAAAGCCGTCTGTTGGTAAGTTTTATTCATTTCTTTCAGAGCGATTAGCGTAATTTGGGAGAGGGCTTAAACACACTCTCCTCCACCTCCCCTACCCGACTATAGCACTTTATAGCATTATAAAAATTATGATTTAGCATTTTCTAGTATTTGTTGAGAAAATTATTATTAAGGGAGGACTCGTTCATATAAAATTATTTTGATGCTTCTTACATGTTCCCATTAAAATGAAGAAGTAGGGAAACTAATCTAATATTTCGCCATTTGTTAAGTTCAACGAATATAAAAGCGTAAGGCCGATCCGATGGCCGAGATCGCGAAGGCAGTAGTGTCGTAGCGGCCTCGAACCAAATGATCGCAGGCTAGAATCCCGCGTCGGAATCCCACATGGTTGTGTTGTGAGAGTCTATACGTTTGTGTGTGTGTGTCGATTTCATCATTCATCACCATCATCATCATCATAATTTCACCCCATCCCCATGGCTAACTACCCTGGGGTGTAAAAATGAAATCAGCATTAAAAAAGCTGATCGCACCCCCAATAGAAAAGTAACCTACCTTGATAATCATTACTGAGCGCCGCTGGAACGCACGTATCGCGTGGTCCCATGATGGTCGATTCGATAAACAAAAACACAACGCATAAAGCATTATAAAACATACGACGCATAAAATGCGTAAGACGTAACAGTGCGCCGTGAGAACCCTCCTCTTCTTCCCTTGACCTTCTCCCTACAGCCAACTGAGGAAGCTGAGAACCCTTAAGAAGACCTTGCACGCTCTGGCTTTGAGGATTAGTTTATTATTTCAACATTGTTTTGTAAGTTAAATCTTTATTATGAATTAATAAACACGGCTTCTGCAAAATAAAATGTTTTCAAACATCGACACGATGCTGTCGATATTGCATCCCTAGTTAGACCAAACACGAAGGAAACTATAAAATACAATTTATAAATAATTTCACAGATCCACATCCATTTCGCAGGTGTATGGTGTTTTGACATTTTGCGATCAATTTTGAATTTTATCGCAGATTGGAAACCTTACGATACGTGCTGCACTCACTGTCAAACGTACGGTTACTCATTGTTTCAGCTTTTGGTAACATTTCTCATTTTTAGCAACTGCCAAATTTTTTTGCCATCTCTTTTCAAAACATCGATATTTTCGAGTAGAAACATCAATATTATAACATCGATGCTTTGCTTTCGATTTTTTCTTCAGATCGATATATTTGTGCAGAAACATCAATGTTTTCATACAAAATTCTCATGGTATAAATAAAATTTCCTATACCTATTTTATTTACAGATTTCTTGCAATCAACAGCTTGCAATCCACAGCCATTGTTATCTGTCATTATTGTCGATCCCCAGAGGGCACGAAACCGTACGATATTCACATTGCTGTTTTCTTTTTTTTATTATTTTGAACGTGGTAATATCGGTGAACTGCAATTTGATCCTTAACTACATAGAACATTGATTAGAAAATTAACATGAATCAAATTTGAATGGGTGAAAGCCAGAAGGATGTGAGTGACATTGCATAAATTCTGCGAAAAATGTGTTTATTTGAGGCCATATTTCAGTGGCAATGTATTTTCGTGGTTTTAATGAACAAATGAAATGCCATAGCTTTAATAATAAAACAAAGCTCCACGACTTACAGCGATATTCACTTAAATAAATAGATTTCTCAGAATTTGTAAAATGTCACTAGTACCGTTCTGGTTTTTACCCATTCATTTAAGGCAGCCTATACTTGAAACTAATATTGAAATGTTATGTGTCACATCAAAACCAGAACATTTTACTTCCAAGTGTTTCATGGTATTTAAAACATCGATACTTTCAACATGTAAAACGAATATCTTTGGTGCTGTGTCGAAGTATCGATGTTTTGCTAAACTTTGCCATCACAAGCTGGAGGGCACTGAGGTTTTGCTTCTCCACACGACCCTCGAGGGCACGCACACGGGCGGCAAAAAACTGAATGAGCAGCCCGACGCAAGCAAAAGTCGACGAAAACAAGTACGCTGTGAACTGGCTTTCCCGCAACACACATTCACGCCTGTATCCAAGTGAACAGCTTTGAGTGTTAAATGGTGTCGTAGGCTTCCGCGGCCAGAGTCATGAGGTGGGCTGTCCGCGTGTCAGCCTTGAGGAAGACCGAGATACTCGCATGTCGGTCGCAACGTCGGCACCTCAGCCTTCAACGTGGCGTCACCCGACAGCCCAGACCAAAAGTTTTCAATGTTGTATTTTCTTTCTTTTACGGAACACCACAACACGTCAGTCAGTGTCTCAAAATTTGTGTTCTTCTTTCTAAAAAGTTCATCTCAGTTGCCTGCACGAACACCAATTAAAGTTCAATTTGAGCATAGTTTAATAGATTAGAGAAGGGAGAACACTCACAAAAAGCATTAATACGGACAAAATTTTTGAAATTCAATAGTAAAGTATAACTTAAATGTTCAAAAATTGTTTTCATTATAAATTGCATGAGAAAATCATACATAATTGGTTCGGACAAAGAACGTAAATACATTACTTTGAAACCGAACATAATGTTGTTGACAAGTATGGTATTTTTTCATATCATATCCTTACGCCGCCTATTTTTTTATCAGAACTATATCATAATATTTGAAGTTAATTATTAACTGATAATCGGATTTAATGTAACCCTCTACAAATCCCATTGCCTTGTAGTACACTTCAAAAGAGAAATGTATCTCAATTAACAAATTTATCTTGGGGGACCTACGTAAGGTGTATTGTATTGAATTTCATTGCGGTGATATTAAGTTTATGTAACTTAATGAAGATTATATTTTAAAGAAGTATAATGAAAAAATATAAAATCCAATAACAAAACCATATTGTCTATAAAATAAAGAATAAATACGGTCTGACAAAGCTGTTAAATATATACAGTGAGAAGAAAATAGAAATTTTAAAATATTAAATAATTTTGTGGCGTAAAGTTCTCCAGTTCCTACTTTGGTATTCTATAAGTACTATGTGTATGTGAAGAAGGCTGCAACACGTCTCTTGCAGTCGTAATCGCCGCATCGTGAACACATTTTGCTGCTTGGTCGCCGCACGTAACAGTGTCTGGAGCCCGTTGGTTCGTCGACCGCCTGACGACCTTGCAGCTCTCGCGTCTTCGTGACTCACCTCGGAACGGCGGCGCGAGAGGAGGGGAGGGGAAGGGAAGGGGAAAGGGGGGTGGGGTGGGGGCGATGGAGCTGTGCCGTCTGTTTGCGGACGCGCCCCGGAGCTCTCTTGTGGCTCCTGCTTGTTGTTGCAGCCCGTTCCTTCGGTGGAAGGAGCGCCTCTTCGGAGCAAAGGTCGTCATTGTTGGGGCTCCTTACGCGGATGTTTCTCCTTCGTGTCAGGCGACTCAGCGGTTTTAGATGGATTGTGTGGTAAACCACGCTGCGGTACCTCGATGTTGTTGTGTTCGTTTTGTATTTTCTCAGGACAACGACGTTGAGATAGAGAGAGATAGAGAGAGAGAGAGAGAGAGAGAGAAAGAAAGAGAGAGAGAGATGGGGGGACAGAGGCAGGGAGAGAGAGAGGAGGATAGAGGCAGGGAGAGAGAGAGGAGGATAGAGGCAGGGAGAGAGAGAGGAGGATAGAGGCAGGGAAAGAGAGAGGAGGATAGAGGCAGGGAAAGAGAGAGGAGGATAGAGGCAGGGAAAGAGAGAGGAGGATAGAGGCAGGGAGGGAGAGAGAGAGGACAGAGGCAGGGAAGGAGGGGAGAGAGGAGGTCAGAGGCAGGGAGGGAGAGAGAGGAGGACAGAGGCAGGGAGGGAGAGAGAGGAGGACAGAGGGAGGCAGGGGCGGAAGAGAGAGAGGAGGACAGAGGGAGGCAGGGGGAGAGAGAGAGAGGAGGACAGAGGGAGGCAGGGAGAGAGAGAGGAGGACAGAGGGAGGCAGGAGAGAGAGAGGAGGACAGAGGGAGGCAGGGAGAGAGAGAGAGGAGGACAGAGGGAGGCAGGGAGAGAGAGAGAGGAGGACGGGAGGCAGGGAGAGAGAGGAGGACAGAGGCAGGGAGAGAGAGAGGAGGTAAGAGGGAGGCAGGGAGAGAGAGAGGAGGTAAGAGGGAGGCAGGGAGAGAGAGAGGAGGTCAGAGGAGGCAGGGAGAGAGAGAGGTCAGAGGGAGGCAGGGAGAGAGAGAGAGGAGGTCAGAGGGAGGCAGGGAGAGAGAGAGAGAGAGGAGGTCAGAGGGAGGCAGGGAGAGAGAGAGAGAGGAGGTCAGAGGGAGGCAGGGAGAGAGAGAGAGAGGAGGTCAGAGGGAGGCAGGGAGAGAGAGAGAGAGGAGGTCAGAGGGAGGCAGGGAGAGAGAGGAGGTCAGAGGGAGGCAGGAGAGAGAGGAGGTCAGAGGGAGGCAGGGAGAGAGAGAGAGGAGGTCAGAGGGAGGCAGGGAGAGAGAGAGAGAGGTGGTCAGAGGGAGGCAGGGAGAGAGAGAGAGAGGTGGTCAGAGGGAGGCAGGGAGAGAGAGAGAGGTGGTCAGAGGGAGGCAGGGAGAGAGAGAGGAGGTCAGAGGGAGGCAGGGAGAGAGAGAGGAGGTCAGAGGGAGGCAGGGAGAGAGAGAGAGAGGAGGTCAGAGGGAGGCAGGGAGAGAGAGAGAGAGGAGGTCAGAGGGAGGCAGGGAGAGAGAGAGAGAGAGGAGGTCAGAGGGAGGCAGGGAGAGAGAGAGAGGAGGTCAGAGGGAGGCAGGGAGAGAGAGAGAGAGGAGGTCAGAGGGAGGCAGGGAGAGAGAGAGAGAGGAGGTCAGAGGGAGGCAGGGAGAGAGAGAGAGAGGAGGTCAGAGGGAGGCAGGGAGAGAGAGAGAGAGGAGGTCAGAGGGGAGGCAGGGAAAGAGAGAGGGAGGAGGTCAGAGGGAGGCAGGAAAGAGAGAGGGAGGAGGTCAGAGGGAGGCAGGGAGAGAGAGAGAGAGAGGAGGTCAGAGGGAGGCAGGGAGAGAGAGAGAGAGGAGGTCAGAGGGAGGCAGGGAGAGAGAGAGAGGTGGTCAGAGGGAGGCAGGGAGAGAGAGAGAGGAGGTCAGAGGGAGGCAGGGAGAGAGAGAGAGAGAGAGGAGGTCAGAGGGAGACAGGGAGAGAGAGAGAGAGAGAGGAGGTCAGAGGGAGGCAGGGAGAGAGAGAGAGAGAGAGAGGAGGTCAGAGGAGGCAGGGAGAGAGAGAGAGAAAGATATGAGGTGCAGTGTCGAGTGAGATTCACTTGTTTAGAGATTGAACCGATGAGGTTATTTCACCGATGGAGTCAATGTACTGTTTGGCCACACTGCGGGCGGAAGGACGCCATGCTACTGATTGTTGCGTTACTTGTAGTTCAAAGTTTGAGGAAGATGTACGTGTCTCGGTTTCAACAATAACTTTTTCGTTATTATTAAAACGGATCTTAGAAATGGAGCCTGTAGAGGGTTACTGGTACTCTCTAATGAGTACGGAGGATCAAAGATCGGATATTCAGATCAAAACTTTATGGGGTAAAAACCGACTGACATCCAGAAAGCTTTAAGTGAATTGTGTGGTGGGCTTACAGTGGTCTGTAGCACAGTTTTCTGCTGGGCTAGTCGATTTCGTGACAGTCGTCTGAGAAAAAATGACAACGCAAGACCGGGAAGACCCAGAACATCGACAGATGAACAAAGTGTGAAATTTTTCACAGGTATTATTGAAAAAGATCGCGGTGCGACATTTGAAAAAAATCTCTGAAACCACTGGAATTTTAATAATATTTTGTTGTTATAGGAAGTACCACATTACTGAAATGTGTAAGTAGGACGCAGTCTTTAACACTGAAAGTGAATCGATCGATTTAAATTAGTATGCGAAATATATTAACGGTTTTGAAGTTAACGTTACGAAAACTAACCGATTTATTCCAATCATAAACTAGGAAAGGTGATATATTAAAACATTATACATAAGACGTAATAATTTGTCAATGAGTACTATATTCCAGAATTTTCTTATTAACATGATTCTAAAACTATTCCTGTTAAATAGCATTGAACACACAAGAGTAAAATCTATTAAAAATACATTTTATTTAATATCGATAATTGAAGGCAAATAAAATGATTGTATAGTGACGAGAAATCAGCGTAATACTTATATATGTTTGCCGACTGATTTCAGGTGCTGATTTTGGCTCTGATTAGGAATAAATTAAAAATATTCTGTTCATTACTTTCTATATTATGTATGTTCTATTTATTTTCTGGTATCATTTACTTGCCTAGAAATACTTTGAATGGAATAACATGAATTATGAAGTACGTTTTCACAGCCTTTAAAATATAGCATTCCGTTATTTTATTCTTCATATATTTAATACATATTTGATTGTTTTCTAATACATTTCAGTGAAAAGCACACCAAAAATTGATAAATGTATTTGGATGTTGAAAACTCCTTTATATCACACCCATTCTATTGCATTTTTTGGGGTTAAATTCACTTACCTTATTCTCTTATTCTTACCTTAATGGCACGACAGGTCTTTACGAGCTAACGCCTACAAAAAGCGTTCCGGCCATGCGTCCATGGATTAAGGGTTCTCTTACCTTATACAAGTATAAAACCATATTAATACAACGATATGATTCGTGTTTTGGGGGCTGAGGGTAACGAAACAAAATTAAAGCGTTGATATGAGCTTTCTCTAACATCTAGAAATATATAATGAACATTTAAATGGCACATTATTGACAACAACTGACAATAGATTTCTTTCTCATTTTAATTGAGAAAAATAGATAAAAGAATTCCTTGCAAAACCTCCAATCCTATTCATAAATACAGAGGCGGCTTGTCAACACTCTCCAGATCTTGACATTTGTTCGTAGTGCTCATCGCTTCCGCACTTGTGACAGCATAAACAAGCGTGAACTGCGTGGCTTGGTTTAGTAGACACGTGCGTCCGTTTACCTACGCGACGTTGTACAAGTTGGGCGTGGTCTGGAGGGTGTCAGTCAGTCTACTGCATTTGCATACGGACAAATTAACACTTCAGTTGTTACCTCTGCCCTACATCAGACAAGATACTCTGGCGGTATGTTAGTGGAGTTAATTCCAATGGCACGCCCCTTCCGAAGCGACAATAAAGCTGTTATTCGAAGAGTTGTATATAGCTTCTCGTATGTGATATGATATTGTATATTGACCTCTATATGATTTGTATTTTTGTTTTGTAGTATCTCCAATACTATTATGTAAACATTTGCTAGCTTCCTCTAACAAACCTCTACACTATTATAAGGTTTTTCGTAGAAGACATTTGAAAATTTGATATGTACGGTTTTTTAGAGAACGTATAATGTTTCAACTTTGTGTTATGATAGTTAAACTTTTAAATTTTTTGATAAGATGAAAATGCTTATTTTTGTACATTTCAACGAAGAAGGTGAATAAACAGGTCGTTAATGATCTTTTGTCATAATTACTCTACACAAAAGAGAAATCACACATTGCAAGTACAATATATTTGATAAAATTTATTTTCTTTCACTCTGTGTTTGAAGATAAATTAACTGAATGTCAAATACCTGAATATACGAGTAATATGCTTTCCTGTTTATAACATGTTACCGTATATGTTTTGTTGAGTTAAACACAATGAAAAGTTTTAGAAAAATTTGTCTAATAGAGCATCAACATTATGAATTTTAAGTTTTATATCTTAAGCGTATAAGCAAAATTAATAATTTCTTACCTCGAAAGAATATTATTATTATTATTAACTTGAAACATTGTAACCTTGAAAAATTCACATTATGCATTCACTCAGACTACATATTGGGAAACCGCCTTCACAAGGCACTGCTGATTGTCTGAAAGGCCGCGGTCCTATTGATGTGTTAACATTTGTTCGTATTTAAAATGATTTTGACAATTTAATCCACTGAATGTGAAATACCCTACGTGATTATTTTTACATACAAAAAGCTGTAAAATGTCATAAAATTATTCGGTAGGTTAGTGAAATGTGTGTAGAAATCGCTATACACAACGGAACCTTAAGAAGATAAGGTAGAGCATATAATGATGGTCGTAGGAATGTTCATGACGAGGTGAGGTGAGGAAGGAATTCGATAATTACTGAGGAATTGGTGCAGAGTATTGATGTGACAGTTCAAGTAAACATAATCATTACGATATTGTCTTGATATAGTGAGTTACAGCAAGTTTCAATGAGTGTCATTTATGAAATTATGTCAGAATGCGTAAATTATCGCAGTTGTGCTCCAACTGTGTACCAAAATTGCTGACTGACATGCTCAAAACATTTAGGCATTTAGATAGTGCTTTGACTCTCCTAGAGGCAGTACCGCGATGAAGGTTTTGAGTTCTTAAGCCAAATTGCCACTGGCGACAATGTGTGGCTTATGTATCACCGGAATTAAAATAGACATGGTTTGGAAGCATTTCAACATTATCCAAAAAGTTAACTTCAAGCAATTTTAGCACGGAAAATTTACCATGACTCAATAAACGTGAGTTCGACTTACTTTTCCTTTCCATGTTAAGATTTAGTACATTCAATGAATTATAAATTCGTAATTGTTGATCGTTTTATGTTGAAGAATCATGGCTGATCATTGTTTTCATCACTGATGGTGGGAGTGAGATTGGAATTTATATATTGACATATTTGAATTATTTACAAACTATTACTATTGTCTGGGCACAAACAGAATCACAGATTGAACAATATAAAAAGAAATAAGTTTCTTTGGTACTATTTTTAATGTTATAAATGCCGACAACGTCGTCACATCTGCAAACTTGGTGACATTGTTTCAAACTCAGAGGTTTCAGAATTGGTTTTCTCTTTTGTGAGTTCCCGTGAATACACGAGACTTCGCCAGGCTTCTGCTTGGTGTACAGCTCTCTTTAACAGGGGTCGCAGCGCTGGGTCCCCCGAAGTGGCAGTTTTGGGAGAGATATTAGCGCAGAAACTCGGGTAAAGGAGACAGGCAAACTGAGGAATTGACGGCAGGACGATGGGGCGAAAGTGGCCAAGATAGGTACGGTGGGTCGTGTAATCATATCACACAGTGAAATAGTTTCTGGTAGATCAGACTCTAGTAAGAACTAGTCCATTTAAGAAGTTGAATTATTGTAAGTGCTATAATTTGCTCTTGTGTCCAATGTGCTGCAAAACACATATTGTGATAACAGCTGTGTGAAATGATTTATGTAGAACATTAATTTAGTGTGTGGTTCAGTCGTTTTATGTTGTGAGTTTATTTTATTAAAGTTTTATTATATTTTGTTTTAAAAATAAACTTTAAGTACTCGTTTCCATTCAATCAATTGAATGATTGGTGAATTTATCAGAAACCACATAAAGTTTGATTCCATCTAAAGTGCATAATTGAATACTTTCAATATCTTCCTGACAGTTGACACTTCCTCATTTACAAATTTTACATGGTGAATGTAATGCAGCGCACAACATTCATTCCAAATTAGCAATTGACGAGTAACCAAGTACCAGTTTAACCGAGATATTTTGCGATCAGGAGTTTGGGTAAAAAGAACACTAATGGTACGACGTCTCAGTTTTGCGTATTTCTTGCACACAGCTAAAACATACATCATCCGTGGCGCTATTGCATATGCCGACTTATACTACACAGACTTACCTCATTTCGCCTCATCAAATTTTATTTCAAATGACATAGTTTGCTGATGTAACAGTTTCGTCATCCATTTCTTTATTCTTCAAGATTGTTCCCAAGTGTGTGCATATTTTCCAACGCAAGCAGGAATCAGGCTAGCCCTAACTACGCAGCTCAACTTTGACGCCCGATTTATGTTTGTGAATAGAGTACTCTACATTCCATGCTTTGAAGTGTCCTAACACGTTTACACGGAAATGTCGAAATAAAAATATATTATTTTGCAAAGTCTGCTTTTGATAGTGATATTATAACAATTCAAAAAGCATATAATGTTTTAGTAAATAGAAAATGTATAACGTCCAACAACTGAAGTGTGAAAGCAGATCTCCAAAACCTTCTTACACTGTGAGAGACTTCATTCTTTGAGGATGCTACCGTCATCAGTGTCGGCGGTAGGTATGGGTAGACCGCGCGACTGCCCGGGTCCTCGCAAGTCGAGGGCCCGAAGATGGGACGGATGGGAAAAAAAGTAGTAAGAAATTGAAAAAGGAATTTGAACTAGACGAAATTTTTATCGTAATTTTTTAAGTCACGATACAGTAGTATGATATTTCACAAATTATTCATTTTTTACCTTAAATAGTTAATTATAGTCATTATTTATAAAGTAAAACTCTATGAAATGAATCAAATGAAGCGAACATTAAAATAGGTTCTACTGAAATTCATATTTAGAATTTCATGTACTTAACAAGTGATTTTATCGAACTACTACTATTTTATCGAAATACTAAATGATTTTCCTGAAAACTATTATTCGACATATATTTCCAAACACTTTTTCTAGCCTAAACTCTGTAATTTTTGTTACTTATTATTTGTTAAAAAAATAACTCGCATACTGTTTTTTTATTTATTTGTAGCGCATCAACTGCGAGGTTATTAGCGACATTTCTGTAAATTTAGAACAAGGTAGTTGAAAATATGGCAATACATGTTATAATTATATACACAATGCATATACTAAAAAAACAGTATTACAGTTTGTTAGAGACATTAATTGATTTACAGATATTCTTTCTTGACACAACTTTTATTTTTTTTCGGTAAGGGAGGGGGGTGGCTATGTTTCAGCACTGCCCCGAGCCTGAAGTTGTGGAGTTCCGGCTCTGGCGAGAAGACAACGAAGTGGTGATTCCCGGCGGATTCGTGGTGAGAGACTAAGTCACTGTGTGCCGGACGTGCGGTGAATACGGCAGAGGGTCGCGGGTTCGATCTCTCGGCGCCGCGTTGATCT
This sequence comes from Gryllus longicercus, assembly GCA_038098605.1. NCBI lineage: Eukaryota > Metazoa > Arthropoda > Insecta > Orthoptera > Gryllidae > Gryllus > Gryllus longicercus. The sequence goes on along the minus strand of JAZDUA010000103.1, from coordinate 2,931,626 downwards.
CGCGTTGAATACGGAGCCAGGTTTTATCCACCGTCAGGCCGCCGCCGCCGGCGCGCTGCGGCTCCTATGCGGCACACTCCCATTCGTTTTAATTTTAAAATATACGTTTTAACAGAGGGTATTTTAATGAAACCAAGGGACTGCGCCCGTTATAATGTAAAAGATTAGTCCCCCAGGTAAACATTTATGACTGTGAAATCGCTTGGGAAATTAGGCGTTTCGTGACCTCGTGCATTTTTTTCGTAAAAATTTTCGGGATTCTTGCGGGCGTGGCGGCGGCGCCGCGTTCCAGACCGCATCCATCCGTTTCAATTGAATATGCTGATATATCGCGCCGTAAAGTACTGGGAATGGCTATTGAGGGATATTACCGCCTTTAGTGGGTTACTGTGCGAAAGGGGGCCCGCTGAACTGAGCGCACCAAACGGCACTGGCCCCGTTTTGGGGGATTCAGAGCTCTATGAAATAGGAGACATTATGCGGAGCTGGAAGTATTTCTGATATTACTTTTGTTACATTTTTCTCTTGTACTTTAACAGAATGTAACGACAATAATTTTGTAATAAATAAGTTTTGTTTCCTTTATTTCTATTCGTTTATGTACATTCAAAAGGTTTGATAAAACGGTTTTCTATATAATTACAAATTTATTTTTAGAAAAAACGTATTATTTAGATACAATGTACTGTAGGAGCTCCGAAATGGCAGTTTGTAAATATGAATTTAGTGAAATATTACAGAAGAATATGTAGGAATCAGCCTCTATTAAATTAGAGGCTCTTGTAAATTAGAGGGCTTCAGTCTCTAATCACGTACATACAAAATATTACGATGAATTTAATAACGGCAAATAAAAGCAGACGCCATTAATTGTAAAATTTGATAATATATGCAAGTTTGTTTTAAATGTCGTGTGACAATTCGTTTAATGTGTCATTCGTATCATCTATTCAAATACAGCAGATATTTCTGGAGAAACAAAGGCAGTTTAAATGCCTAATTCGTACTTCTTAACGATCGAAACATTTGAATGTACCACTAAAATGTTAAAACCAAACAAGAGTATATATTTTGGTGTTTAATCTACCTAACGTCACTGTTATTGTTGAAAATTCTTATTTTTTAAATTTAAATAATTAAAAATTGAAACATTTGTACAGAATTTTATTGATGTTCTAAACATCGTGTAGAATCCACTTTCAGATTAATTTTTTTATTGTAATATTACGACTCCATGATTCTCGTATTTACCCTCGTGACATTCTCACGCTCTGTGGGCATCCTGTGACCATAGCTAACTTCCCTCGTGCGTCTAGGAGTAATGCCCTGTGGCGAGACAGGAATCCTTGACCTCCGCACATTACAACTCGGCGCGGAGCAGCGGCAGCTCAGCGGGGGAGATATCGAGATATCGACCCCTCGAGGCCCGAGGCGGTCAAAGAAGCAGCCCGCCCCGCCCCGCTCGCTCCGGTTGCCCTCCCCCCCCCCCGCGCCCTTGCCCGGAGGCACCCCACGGTCTCGTGTAGCCTCCGGCGGAACGCCAGCACATACACGCGAGGTGGCGTCGGCCCGCCCCACATCGCCCCGCCCCGCCTGGCTTCGCCCCTATCCGCCTCTCCTTGCCCCTCCTCGCCCCTCCTCGCCCCTCCTCGCCCCTCCTCGCCCCTCCTCGCCCCGCCCTCCTTGCCCCGCCCTCCTCGCCCCGCCCTCCTTGCCCCGCCCTCCTTGCCCCGCCCTCCTTGCCCCGCCCTCCTTGCCCCGCCCTCCTTGCCCCGCCCTCCTTTACCCGCCCTCCTTGCCCCGCCCTCCTTGCCCCGCCCTCCTCGCCCCGCCCTCCTCGCCCCGCCCTCCTCGCCCCGCCCTCCTCGCCCCGCCCTCCTCGCCCCCGCCCTCCTCGCCCGCCCTCCTCGCCCCGCCCTCCTCGCCCCGCCCTACTCGCCCCGCCCTCCTCGCCCCGCCCTCCTTGCCCCGCCCTCCTTGCCCCGCCCTCCTTGCCCCGCCCTCCTTGCCCCGCCCTCCTTGCCCCGCCCTCCTTGCCCCGCCCTCCTTGCCCCGCCCTCCTTGCCCCGCCCTCCTTGCCCCGCCCCTCCTTGCCCCGCCCTCCTTGCCCCGCCCTCCTTGCCCCGCCCTCCTCGCCCCGCCCTCCTCGCCCCGCCCTCCTTGCCCCGCCCTCCTCGCCCCGCCCTCCTTGCCCCGCCCTCCTTGCCCCCGCCCTCCTCGCCCCGCCCTCCACGCCCCGCCCTCCTCGCCCCGCCCTCCTCGCCCCGCCTCCTCGCCCCGCCCTCCTCGCCCCGCCCTCCTCGCCCCGCCCTCCTTGCCCCGCCCTCCTTGCCCCGCCCTCCTCGCCCCGCCCTCCTCGCCCCGCCCTCCTTGCCCCGCCCTCCTCGCCCCGCCCTCCTCGCCCCGCCCTCCTCGCCCCGCCCTCCTTGCCCCGCCCTCCTTGCCCCGCCCTCCTCGCCCCGCCCTCCTCGCCCCGCCCTCCTCGCCCCGCCCTCCTTGCCCCGCCCTCCTTGCCCCGCCCTCCTCGCCCCGCCCTCCTCGCCCCGCCCTCCTTGCCCCGCCCTCCTCGCCCCGCCCTCCTTGCCCCGCCCTCCTTGCCCCGCCCTCCTCGCCCCGCCCTCCTCGCCCCGCCCTCCTCGCCCCGCCCTCCTCGCCCCGCCCTCCTCGCCCCGCCCTCCTCGCCCCGCCCTCCTCGCCCCGCCCTCCTTGCCCCGCCCTCCTTGCCCCGCCCTCCTTGCCCCGCCCTCCTTGCCCCGCCCTCCTTGCCCCGCCCTCCTCGCCCCGCCCTCCTTGCCCCCGCCCTCCTCGCCCCGCCCTCCTTGCCCCGCCCTCCTCGCCCCGCCCTCCTTGCCCCGCCCTCCTCGCCCCGCCCTCCTTGCCCCGCCCTCCTTGCCCCGCCCTCCTTGCCCCGCCCTCCTTGCCCCGCCCTCCTCGCCCCGCCCTCCTCGCCCCGCCCTCCTCGCCCCGCCCTCCTCGCCCCGCCCTGCTTGCCCCGCCCTCCTTGCCCCGCCCTCCTCGCCCCGCCCTCCTCGCCCCGCCCTCCTCGCCCCGCCCTCCTCGCCCCGCCCTCCTCGCCCCGCCCTCCTCGCCCCGCCCTCCTCGCCCCGCCCTCCTTGCCCCGCCCTCCTCGCCCCGCCCTCCTTGCCCCGCCCTCCTTGCCCCGCCCTCCTTGCCCCGCCCTCCTTGCCCCGCCCTCCTTGCCCCGCCCTCCTTGCCCCGCCCTCCTTGCCCCGCCCTCCTTGCCCCGCCCTCCTTGCCCCGCCCTCCTTGCCCCGCCCTCCTTGCCCCGCCCTCCTTGCCCCGCCCTCCTTGCCCCGCCCTCCTTGCCCCGCCCTCCTTGCCCCGCCCTCCTTGCCCCGCCCTCCTTGCCCCGCCCTCCTCGCCCCGCCCGCCTTGCCCCGCCCGCCTTGCCCCGCCCGCCTCGCCCCGCCCTCCTCGCCCCGCCCTCCTCGCCCCGCCCTCCTTGCCCCGCCCTCCTCGCCCCGCCCTCCTTGCCCCGCCCTCCTTGCCCCGCCCTCCTTGCCCCGCCCTCCTTGCCCCGCCCTCCTTGCCCCGCCCTCCTTGCCCCGCCCTCCTCGCCCCGCCCTCCTTGCCCCGCCCTCCTTGCCCCTCCCTCCTTGCCCCGCCCTCCTTGCCCCGCTCTCCTTGGCCCCGCCCTCCTCGCCCCGCCCTCCTCGCCCCGCCCTCCTCGCCCCCGCCCTCCTCGCCCCGCCCTCCTCGCCCCGCCCTCCTTGCCCCGCCCTCCTTGCCCCGCCCTCCTTGCCCCGCCCTCCTTGCCCCGCCCTCCTCGCCCCGCCCTCCTTGCCCCGCCCTCCTCGCCCCGCCCTCCTTGCCCCGCCCTCCTCGCCCCGCCCTTCTTGCCCCGCCCTCCTTGCCCCGCCCTCCTTGCCCCGCCCTCCTTGCCCCGCCCTCCTCGCCCCGCCCTCCTTGCCCCGCCCTCCTTGCCCCGCCCTCCTTGCCCCGCCCTCCTTGCCCCGCCCTCCTCGCCCCGCCCTCCTTGCCCCGCCCTCCTTGCCCCGCCCTCCTTGCCCCGCCCTCCTCGCCCCGCCCTCCTCGCCCCGCCCTCCTCGCCCCGCCCTCCTTGCCCCGCCCTCCTTGCCCCGCCCTCCTCGCCCCGCCCTCCTTGCCCCGCCCTCCTTGCCCCGCCCTCCTCGCCCCGCCCTCCTTGCCCCGCCCTCCTTGCCCCGCCCTCCTTGCCCCGCCCTCCTTGCCCCGCCCTCCTTGCCCCGCCCTCCTTGCCCCGCCCTCCTCGCCCCGCCCTCCTCGCCCCGCCCTCCTCGCCCCGCCCTCCTCGCCCCGCCCTCCTCGCCCCGCCCTCCTCGCCCCGCCCTCCTCGCCCCCCGGGCTCTCCCGGCCCCAAGAAGCGAAGCCCCGCTACGCCATGCCCCATTCCGCAAACGCCTAATGCCCCCAGGCCCCTTCAGGCCACACCACAATCGGCCCTCTGGCCTTGTCTGGTCACCCATTCTAACCCCCCAGGCCTCGCCACGGTCCGCTGAGAGGAAATAGCCATCACAACGAAGGCGCTTCCCTCGCCGACACCGTCAATGACTGCTCCACTGTTGGACCAAAGTATTTGGCCTGTGACACAGGTCTATAAACCCCTTGATAACAAATCCATGAGGCGAAAGAGCTGGCCTCTCTTACAATCAGCAGCACAATTCAAAATGACTGTTGGTGCTCTTAGTTCCAGTATAACTATTTTGAGTATCGCTTTATTGCATTCTTACGTATGAACTGTGATTCCCAAAACCCGTATTATCTCCAGGTGCAATATCGCTCACCAATATCAGCCCCACAGGCGGCAAACGTTTCATTTTGAAAAATGAGGTGGTGGCCGCGCTGGAGGTGAGGTAATATAAGTGAGAGATCAATCAGATCCATCCGTAAGGCAGAGATAAACCAATGGCATGCACCACCCAAATGTTGTCAATGATTTCCACGCAAGGGGATGAGAAAAACTAAGTGAAAAACTCGAAGCGATGAAAACCCGTGTGACTGAGGGGTGGTGGGTTACAGGAAGTCGTCATGAGCGTTCATTATTACGTCACGTACGTATAACATTCGAGTCCATGTGTCTTGAATTTTAGTGGTATTTCTCTACACCTGACTTTTTATTTTAAGTAAACTAAACTCTGTTTTCCCCTCAGAGGGCAGCTTGCGTTAAATTGTATTCCTTGCTCCACCTGGCACCACTTATTTAATCCGTGAGTAGAATTTTGCGACGTGGCACTACCTAATCCCTCACAATTTCCCCCAAGTCTCTAGTTCGCTAGGCACGAACTTATCGATCGATAACACGCTGAGGCAATAATGAATCCTTTTAGCTGGTTCCTCGGTTATCAATTAGACTCCGCACCGCTGTGACTGCATAAAGAATTTAATTTACCCCCTATACTTGACCATATCGCGCTCCTATCTAATAATTTCTTCTCCAAAATAAACACAATAACCCAAGCCACCCATTACGGCCTAGCCACCACCTACCAGCTCCCAACAAGAATAAAAAATAGATATCCATTAGATGCATTCCTCAGCATATTTTCAGAACTCAATTAATCACATAGGTGCTCTGTGAGTTTCCTATTCATGTGTATTTAGATTTAGTTGTAAGATTAGCATTTAAGTTAAATATAAGTCATAAAAATACATATGATGTAGTATACACAATACTGAACTATGTGCATTCGTTCACTAATAAAGATATACTAAAAAAACGCTGTGATTGTTGGTTCCTTGGCGAAATGATGGTTAATGATAAGAGAGGTTAGGGAATGATAGATGAATCATGTAGTGTGAATGCATATTGACAGGGAAAACCGGAGATCCCGGAGAAAAACTGGCGTCCTCCAGGACGGCTAGTGGCGTTGCGATCACACTGCCCGCCTTCCACTGCTGCGGCCTGGGTTCGATCCCAGGTGGTTTCTAGTGGAATTTGTGCTAGAGAAATCGGGCACGCGGCGGTTTTTCTCGCAATGCTCCATCATCCAATCCCTACCCTATCCTCTCATTAACCATCGTTCCGCTAAGGGTCCAAGGATCACAGCAGCGTGTAGGCGATAACCGTGGTTGGGAAGGGTGAAAGAGAACCTGAGAAGGGCCCTGACTACCATAGCATGTTAATCGATAGGGAGGATTCGAGGGTGGCGAACGAGAGAGAAAAGGGTGGGGGGACGGAGAGGGGATTCCTAAGACCGTAGTTAAGGAAGATGAGCAGTGGATGGAATACCAGGCGGGACGAGGGGTACAGCTTTATTAAACTTGGCCCCTGAATAAATGAAAAACGCTCTAAAAATCAGCGAGAAACAACTGAGAGAGTTTCCAGAACACGTACCACCGGACAAACATTGCTGATGATCTGATGGATTTTAAAATTTGATAAATATAATATAAATACCTGAAAAGTCAACAATCTCTGTGCATTTTCAATGCTAATTATTATTAAATAATTACAACTTGGACTGTGTCGGATTTTTTCGCCCCTCGTCGAAATTCATTGCCCCTCGCCACGCCCCTCGTCACTCACTCTCGCCGCTCTCCACCCCGCCTCGCCCCTCTAGTCGCTTGGTTCGCCGAATTCTTGGATATACAGGTTAATATGGTTTAGAAACTCCTTGTATTGCACCGTGCGTATGCTAGTGCTCGCGGAATCACTGATGAAGTGTCCGAGAATAAATGTTACTACTTCCAGTCCATGTAACGGTAATGTTACATTCCAATCCATGTAACATTCCTTGCGTCAGTGTAAAAGTAATTTATAGATAATTATTAAAACTCAAAAACAACATGCAAAAATTTACTCAATAGAGAAATTTGAATATAAATAACGTAGAATAAATTAGGTAAATTTTTCGGTATAAAAGTTTCATTATTAATAACGTGTTTTTACTAATTATTTTGAAATTTGACCAAACAATAGTTTCTACAAACTGTGGGTAAATTGTGCATATTAACATATTGAGGCGTGTTATTTTTCCTTCCACAACTGTATCCTTACTCTGCTGGTGTCATCAAGCCACTTTTGGTAGGTGCACTCATTCTTGCAAAGCCAGCGCAAACTTCTCGTAAAGCAAACACACTAAACACAATTTCATTACTTTCGACATTTGTCATTCGCCTTTGTTCCGCTATCCAGTTACGAGATACATAAGAGATAACGTACATGGGAGAAAAATGAGGTGTGCGTCACATGTTTTGTTCCAGTCACAGACAAAAAAAGCGATGTAGATAAGGAAAATTAACATGGAAATTCACATCAAACAAATGCTATTTTGATTGCCATCAATACCGCTGCCAGAATACTTCAATATTTGCGCTCTTGCTGTGAACTTGTAATATATCTTTCGGTTGTTTGCATCCATGGTCGATGCATTGGTTACCACCCCAATATAAATTTCGAACGGGAATGCGTACGTTTAGAATTAGGAAATATTTTCCCCCAACTCGATCTGTAAAAGAGCTTTCCCAGTAGGATTGCGATGCAAATAAAACGATCACCGTTCTCACCTGATCGGAAATTTCAATCACAACTCACTAGATGCAGTCGGTCTTCCTTTCAAGGTATCCCAAGCAAAACTACTTCTTGTTTTTTTTTTTCATTTTGTCCCGGAAGTATCCCTGTTGCAATTGGCAAGTTTTATCAATTTGCCCTTTCAATGATGACCCTAGAGGTTCATTTAGTATATAAAGAGGAAGTATTAAGACTAATAGTAAGTATTCTAATTAAAATGTCTTTATCTCGCAGATTTTGATTCAACTGAACTTGGTGTGTTGAGTATTAAACAGGACCTGCGCTTGTGAATTCTTTAAAAGAAGACTCTTTGTATTCCTCTAAGATTACATCCCACTCATTCCTAGACAAATACGCACCTACCCAGATATACGTTCTTCTTTCTCACCAAGACAAAAGTGTGTACACATTAGAGACAGAACAAGACACCTATCTTAGTTAGCAAACTACAAAAAGTATTCGCTGTCCACATATGTGACAGTACACACTCACAATGCTGGAGTGAAGAGCTGCACTCAGTGCTAACAATGCCCGGTATTAATGTCTTTTTGGAGCATTCTTTCTTGATCTCTGTAAAGTGATATTAGTGTCATGATATAATTTAAATCGATATTTTAAAAAACGTAATTATATATCAAGAGAATGTGTAATTGAATTAGACGCGTCTTTCTGGTAATTAAGTTTTCCCCTTGTGTTTCCTCTTGTGTGTTTACTTTTGCTGATTCTGCCTTTACTTTAGTTTACTATCACGCGTAGTGCATTAATTTGAATGATGTTGAATGCTAGGGCTATTTCAATTATGATATAATGGCCCCTGCGACAGAAGACTCTCGAAAAGCGTCGTCTAGATTTCAGTTTCTTCAGCAGTCCCTAGAAAGAGCTTTTGAGTTTGTGAAACCACAAAAAACAGTACTTATTGTAATTACTCTGGTAGAACATAGGGACTTCTGGATACTTTGCAATATTCATAAAGCGACATATTAAACGTTTTAAATTTTGGACAAACTCAAGTTTCACACAACGAGCAACTTTTCTGGTATCATCTGTGATCGGAAACGTGATCGGAACGTGTTCTGTACTTATAATATGAATTTAGTTTACGAATTCAGCGATATCCAGAAAATCAATCAATGTCACATGGCTGATTTTACTTCGGCTACAATTGGCGTTTGTGCAACTGCACCACCCGTGCTGAGTATACGTTTAATATTATCGAACACCATGCGCGTGTTTGTGTGGGCACAATGGAATGGATGTCGCGAGTGCACACGAGGTTTCAACTTCGAGCATCAGAGCATAACTTGCGAGGCTTAATTGCAGCGGCGTTAGTTTCCAGCAGACAACGGGCTTCCTGAGCACAGAGTTTTCATTAGAGAATGGAAGAAGCAGTAGATTGCATCAGATTATTCCAAGCAGAGGACACCCCATTAGGCTACATGAGCTTGGGAGCTTATGCTAAAACGAGACCGCTGGAAATTATCCCAGGATTTACTACCTACTATTTATTGCTTGCTTAATTTGACCGACCTAATTCTAGTCCGTTTCCAACTGAAGTTCTTAAACGTCTTCCACTTCTGTAATTTAAATTCCCACATGGGCACTAACCCAGAGCTACAGCGGTAATCTCGACCGTAGATTGGTTTAGTCCTCGATTGTATAATTACCTAGGATCGAAAATACATGACTTACCCAACTCTCGGCAAAGTAAGTTTAAGAAGATAGCACGACCCGTTTAAATGAGAACAGCAGATGTATTTATCTGAAATTCTCATTATATCCTGAGCGTGCAAATATAATCGTTTTGGAAAAAAGGTTTTAAAAAAACGGGTAATTTCAGGAATTAAACACAAATTAACCAGAAAATATTTATTTTCATTTTACAGCAATACACATTTTATAAAAATAATATTATGTACGTCCGATAAATACGATAACTAACATTTTTAACGAGTGATTTCATCATTATAGCTGGATGCACAAATGCAATGCTTTCAAGTGCTGAAAAATGTGATGAATGTTTTTCATTAGGTTGGCGGCAGTGAAGTCTACCTGGAGACTTTTTTAAGAGTTAACTATATCTTGTGTGGTTAATTATGCTTACAATAGACTCTGTTAATGAAAATGTCGAAGTATTGTGTACCATTCGGTTGTAAAGAACGCCAACAAACTGTGAACTAGATGCGAATGTTATTAGATGAGATATTATTTGGTAACCATTACTTTAATAACATTTTTTTAGGTTTCCTACGACTATTTTTTGCTATAAGTTTATCTAACGAAATTATTAAAGATGCGCAAACTAAGAACACTACTCTGCGTGAATGTTAAAAAAGTCTCCAAGAAATGACACTAAAGGATTGAAGATAAAATTTAAAGAATTAAATATTAGCTACTTTCATCTTTACTTTTTATGAAGGTTTAATAAACATATAAGAGAATAAATGTTTAAAATTTGCTTTTAACAAGTAGAAACGCATCTCTTTAAAGAGAAAGTGACTATTTTTAGCCTGCGTATAAGTCGGAAGCTACACCACACCCTCTCGCTGCCGCCTCAGTTTCTAGTTAAGGGGAAGGGATGGGAAGGGAATAGGACGAGAAGGATCCGTGGCCCTTTGCGCAATGCTACTCCGACCTTCGGCTGGAAATCAAAAGGGAATCCACCAATCAGAACAATATACCTATGAATAAACACTTATTTTATTGGAGGATATAAGTTAATTGTTCAATGCGTGAAGCAATAATTTTCATTTTTGGTTTTAAATTAATTGAGAAGAGAATTATTAATTTTTATTCAATAATCATCACTTCGACATCTTATTGAAGAGGCAATTACGTCGGAAAACGAGGTTTAGCTGTATGAATATACGGCCCTGGTGTGTTCTCATAGGTTCAACGAGGCTATTTGAAACAATTGTTCTTCCGGCATGTGTGGTAGTGAAGAGCATGCAAGTGGCGAGAGTGGCAGGCAAGGCGAGAGAGTAGGATAAGGAAGGGAAAGGAAAGATCACGCCCTGTCCATCTATTGCTTGTTAGAACACAGCTCCGGTATTCGCCTCGTGTTAATCAGGGTAGTTGTCTGCTTGAATTCTCCTCGAAGCAGCGCCTGAATCCAGAATATGTAGCCAGTATCGGAATTAGTGCCATTTTAGGGTTAGAACCCTTCCGTTCAGAGGCACTGAAGTGACGTCAGTTGACGCCCTGAGCCTCCTAAGCCCATGAAACCTCATATATCTCGATTGGGAGCCCGGAAGGGAGTCTAATCATGATGGAAAGATAAGGTGGGCTACTCCCGCGCACCTTTTTTTGCTTATTCTGCGCAGCACTAGTTTGCGTCATGAACCACGTGACCACAGCACCGGCACTTCGTTTAAAAAGCCAAACCAGACTGGCCTTTGTTGTATAGAGAGTGGGTTGTGTTGAGAAATATTTTGAAAGGGACATAAAGTGAGAAATTTCAATGGTGACCAACCTAATATAACATGATGAAAGTGTTCAATTACTTCACGGCAATACTTAAAAGATGTGTTTGATATGTCTGTTTCAATGTCTTGTTACAAGGTGATCATTTGAGCACAATTTACTAAATTGTGACACAAACTGGTGCCTGACACATGGGACCTGAGCCCATTAGCTGAAGTCTGCTCACCCATGTCTTTCCATCATGAGTCGAACCATGAGTGATGGACACACATAGGGACGGACGGACGGACGTAGATTACTGGATCACAAATTAAGAACGCCCGGGCAGGGCGAGTCCCGCGCCGCCTCGCCTCGTCGCCTCTCGCCTCGCCTCGCCGCCCATCGTCCCACAAGCGGCTGGTGCTTAACGTGGTTAGCAGCGATGATTGATTGTTATTGATTCCGGGAGCGTCAACTGCTAAGGTCATTAGTCCCATGAGTGTGCTGCATGTTTTCCCTCTGGAGGTGGTAGCGGCGGTCTTCTCCCACAAGATAGCGAGATCTGGCACAAACCTACCGTCGACTAGCGTGGCACCGCCCAAACCAGGTATCTCCCACCAGCGGAACTGTGGTGGGAGACTGGGAACGTGTACTACCCCAGCTGGAACTAGTTCTAATCTCCCAGCATGTATGATAGTCTAGTGCGTATTAGAGAAATTGTGTGTAAGAGGCGAGGATGAGATGAGGAAGAGAAAGGAAATATCACGCGCTGTCCGTGGCCCGTTTGTTAGGATACTGCTCCGGCATTCGTCTGGTGTTGATCAGAGAAACCACGGAAAACTACCGATCAGAGCAGCCGGTCGCTTGAATTCTCCTTCAGACAGCGACTGAATTCGACAAGCTAGTGTCGAAAATCCTGTCACCGTCGGGACTCGAACGGATGGTCTCCCGGTCAGAGGCACTGTCGTGACGGTTGATGCCCTGGGATACAAAATAAGAACGCCTTGCAGCCGCCCGCGGCTCCCAGCAGCGGTGGGCGCTTAACGCGGTTGCCCGGGAACAGCGCGCAATAGACAGGGTAATTAACTTTCCCTCCGCACGCGGTGTACGGTTGCGCTCAAAATCCACCTTCAATTAAACTGCAGGTTGTCCGAAGAACGTAGCAAAGCCGTTGCAGGTTGACAACAGCATCATCACCGAGGTTGCCCTGGTGCCATCGCGAAATTAAATTTTTTTCTGGCGGAATGTGAAATGTCACGGCTCTTTCTCACGCCGCAAAGGGAGGGAGGAAGAGTGAAATGGAGAAGGAAGTGGGACGTTGTGTAGAGAGCTACCGTGCATAACAGCGCACGGTAAGAGATAGCATAGTTACTCTGTGTGGTGGAGATAAAACGATAAACTCTTTCACGATATCAGTGTGCTTTATGAAAGCGCTATTTAAAATTGCTGGTGTGTTTGGTACCCTTTATAGTTTTCACTGCAGGGCGCCGACCAACCCGTTGCAATACGGTTTTTTCTCTCAACCAGGAATCTCCCACCAGCGGGACACCCTCCCCCCTCTTCTCCGGGAGAAGCTCTAAGCTATCAAATGAGCTCCCGATACGTGTGGTAGTATATTGCGTGTTTGCGTAACTGTGACTAACTGTATTGAAGGGGCGAATATGAGACAAGGAAGAGGAAGGAAAGATCGTGCGCGTTCTGTGGTCCGTTTAAGGTACTGCTTCCTGGTCCCTGAAATTCTCCGCCAAAAGCGGCTTAATTCGACTGAGCTATCTAGCTAGAGACTGAAAATTATCGGGACGCGAACCCTCGAACCTCCCGAAACTGCAATGAAAGTAATCTGCACTGTGCACAGAGATATCATTCTACTCTCCAGTGAAATCTGTGTCTCATTCAATTTCTCTCGGCAGATTAAATTGATTGACACACTGCTTAGTTTCTAGGAGATTCTAAATAAACTAAAAGACACGTATACTTCATGATTTCAATGCACTTACGAAGACATTGGCAAAATACTGTGTACTCTTTCTTGCATTTACATTGTTAAGACTTGATTCATAAGATTGACGATCATTACACCAAATACTTTTTTTTCCTGCTGTGGCGAAAAGGGGACGAGCTGGACATCTGTAATATGTGTAAAATTTATTTTTATTGCGAACTTGCGAAGCACAAATAAAAATTTGTAATAATAAAATAACCGACGGAGACACTTTGAAAAGCTAGCAGAGAAGTACTTGTATTGTACATTGTGAGACACTGACTGTAAATCCGGCGTAGAGTTTTTTTAACATGCTGCGTGCTACATAATAGAACATGAGTTTTAGACATGATTATTTCCTCTGTAGTTAGATCAGGGGGCATTAACATCGGTAATTCTCTCTCATGAAGAAATAGGTCCTCTATGAAAATGAGAACTCAGAGAATTGGTAGCATTATTTTCGTATTCAGAGAAACAAGTGAACTCACAGACATCGACGTTCTCAAGTCGCAATTTTTCTGTTTTTTTTTAGTATATCTTTATTAGTGAACGAATGTACATAGTTCAGTATTATGTATACTACATCATATGTAGTATACATAATACTGAACTATGTACATTCGTTCAGTAATGAAGATATACTAAAAAAAAAAACAAAAAAAACAACAGAAAAATTGCGACTTGAGAACGTCGATGTCTGAGTTCACTTGTTTCTCTGAATACGAAAACGTTTCTGTTGAACGATAATTTTGATATTTGTGGCATATCGGCTGCAAGAAACTAGGAGAATTGATTTTGTGAGCTTTCTAGGTAATATTGTCGAAATCAATTTTGATCTATTGGTAAATATTTTATCAGTTAATTGTTATAATTACCTCTCATTAAGACTATAATTATTGTTAAGCATATTGATGCAAATAATAACCAGACACATTATGGTATCTATGCGGGGTAAGCAGGTTTGCATCGCAACAAACCGGTGTGACGCTTATGGCGCCGGACTCAATAAGAGCGAACGTGTAATTAAACGCGCGTACAATTTATTCGCGTGCTGACTAGGCTCCCGCCGTCACCGAGCTGGGGTTGGGGGTCAAGCGGCACTGCATCTGCGAATAAAAACGTCGGCTTATCAAAGACCGTATCTCCTGCGGAATGGCGGTGCGCAGCGGGGCGGTAAATAGAGGAATCCAAAACTACTGGTTGCGAAGTGTTACGCTCCGTTCTTTTTCGAACGCTTTGCGGCGATGTGATTTGTGGACGAATTAAATTACTGAACGGATTTTTAAAGTCGACTTCACAAAATGAAAAAAAAATGTGGCATTGACCTGTTCAGAAACGCTTGGCTATTTTCGAGTCTGTTGTTAAGTAAATTGGGAAATGTTTCTAATGTTATTGGTAATCGTTGAATTAGTTTGTTCTGTTGCGGACAATTGTCCGTTGGACATGATGAAGCAAGTGATGATTATGATTATTTAGTTATCCAAAACCCAGGTAGCCAAATTTAATCAGAGAGTTAGAGGGTCAATCGAGGTCAAGAATTTACGCTTCATTTCTGAATAGTACATTTTTAAAATAATTACTCATACATAGTATCTATCAATAAAATATTAATATTTGTGGAGACCTGAGAGACGCTGAGAGCACAGAAAAAATGTACAGATGCACAGAATGCATGGAATGCACAATGCAGATTGCAGTATGCACAGAAAAAAAAGAGAAATCCAAATTCTTTTTCTGTTTAGCTTCAAATTACTTACACTTATTCTCGGTATATTTCCACAAAACAGCAGCAACATATCAAAAATGTAGTGATCTAGAATGGAGCTTCATTCGGAAAATGAGACCAATACACCCGAAATTAATGCCGGGCGGTATTGAAGACTGACCCTTCCAGTAGTGTAAAGTGTCCAACTATTATTTAATATTTCTACTCATCCATTTTCTAGTTATAATAATGAAAGTGAAGGTCAGATTCGAAACAAATGAGAACGGAAAGTAATGAGATTAAGTTAATACAAAATTGGATTATTAATTTGCTGGCATACACAATCATTTTTCATCTTTCCCATGCAATACTTCAAAGTATAGTTTTTATATTAACTTTTCTTTTATACTCCTCAACATCTTGAAACTTACACCCCTCTTACTAAAAAAATGTATTGAATTTAAAAAGTGGTAATCCTTTTTTCTAACAGAAATGTAATATGGAAGCAGGTACTCGTGATATTCGTGACTTTCTCAGATACTACGTATGTAGTAAATTACTTCCTGTAACATATTGTGTATTCAGAATCTACGCTGTGTGGGTCCTCCATACCAAAAAATTGGCTCATTGCAAAATGTGTATGTGCGGAACACAATAGCCTAATTTCGTAATCACTTGACGATTTTCTCCAAAACTGATATTTCCTCATCGATCTGCTTAAATTGGCGTTCATACGAATTTGAAGCGAACATTTAAACTAGGGGGGTACTTCACTTGAAGCTTTAACATTTTCATAATTTTCTGAAAAATAGCCTCAAAAATTTCTTTTATATTTTCCTCGTTTAAGCGTAAGACTCTTAACAAATAACGCAGGTTGAATTTTCGTGGACACATCAGAACTTCTGAAAATTTCAAAAATGTGAACATACTTCGGATATTTCCTACAACTATATTACTTCAGATAATAACTTTATCCTGAATTAAATCTGTTGTTCAATCACAGTTCTTTAAAAAGGACAAATTACATTTTACGAAAATACGAGTAGTTTACACGAATAGCTGTTCTCTGCCTTCCGTAAATTTCCCCAAATTATGTCGTATCAGCCAGTGAACACAGAAATGCTACATCGCTATAATTTTATGAATTAAATTTGTTCAAAGAATTAGCTCGGTTTGGGTTTTCTTTACGATTGCGGAATAAATTCTCCGAGTGTAATTGCGTTCAACAAGGTAACGGGATGGTGACAATTATATGTAGTATTATTTTATGTGTATTTCTCTCTAAAATATCGATGAATGTGTATCTACAAAACATTGGACAACTGGGCAATATTAAGTTGTCGAGGTGTTGAAGGCATTACTCGTTAAGAAACGAGATCCAATAAGAGAGGTGTTGTGTGTTCTCGTAAAACATTCGCGCGAAATGCACATCCGTGAGCCCGACAGTTAGAATGCTTCATATATCAGACGCCGTGCACGGGCTGTGAGCGCGCTCGCGCCAGTCGATAGAGGGTAAATATGTTACGCCGATACCTTGGATGTGTCCATACGTCTTGCAATGTCGACGCTTGGCTTTTAACATGTATGAAATTCACTTCACGAAGGCTCTTCTGCGTTGCGTCTTTACTTACCATTATCTTTTTCTAATTGGTATTGAAGATATTCGTATGGATTGTTTTATTTTGAATTAATTAACATGGGAATCGAATTTTGTATGCCAAGTGACGTAGTCGGTTTTATTTAGATCATGTCGTGAATCTAAATGTTCCCATGAGGATTTTATACATTGGTCTGTAATATTGTATCGAAAGACTTTCTTTGAAAACGTAAAATCGTCTTATCGGTACACTAAATTTTATATGAAAAATATCGTGTTATGATTTAGAACTAAATGTGGATTAACCACATTAAATTAATGATTTCTCTCAATGTGATGAAATAAATTACTGAGACATATGTGTCATTAATTTCACTATGTTTTAAATTATTCTAGATTTTCCTAATAGTTAACAAAATATCTTTACGATATACTTTGAATTTAATTCGTAGTTGATTTTAGGTTATTTTTTATTTCAAAATTATTTGGAAGTAAGTAGTTTTTAGGAAAGTAACATATATATTTGTTATTATAATCTTGTAACACCAGTCCTAAGTAAGCTGTCTTAGTTTCTGATTTTTTGAAGGTTCCACCAAAACTATCGGTGTTGTGGCAGTATGACAACCACATGAGAAGTCCTGTACTATCTGGACAAGTTATAGTCACGTGAGAAAATATTTTATCAGAGCAATTTCTTACAGATATTACCCAAGAGATTACATACTATTTTTTTCTAAAAGGGACTTCAACCATTACCGGTTTGAAATTCGTACAGGTACAAAGGAAATTTTACAATTTAAATCCGTTAATTCACGACTAACATTGGTCTATGTTTGCGAAACGGCATGCATTCTGCTCAACTTGGGCCGAATTCCTAAATATCGTTCGCAAGTTTTGTGCACTCCATGTACTAATTATCTTGTATTGTACTTTTGTCTGCCGGTGCACTCTGTAATGCGCTCGCAGTAACCACTACAAGCAACGCGATAGTTCAATCACATATCTCAGTGTCTTCTATTTAGGCCGAAATGGCAACGTAGTCCCGTGGGCGAACTCTCGATGTTCTGAGAGGTCCTCTTCGCTCTTTCAACTTTTCATTGCGCTTTTCACGTGCCTGCAGTCGAGGGCGCTACACACTTTTGTTTTCGAGTTCGATTTAACGGAATTCTCGCTGTGTCCATGATTCGTCACGTGCTGAAATCTCTTTTGAGCCATGCCACTCAACGTGCATCGATTGGGCTTAGTGGCATGAAGTATTATTATGCCTCTAAAGTGATATGCTCTTGATAGAGTGATAGGAATATTGAGATGCAGAGTATGTTTGGATGTCTGACTGACAACTGAAGCACCTAGGATATAAAGCTTATTAAATAATTTTCACCGTGTTTGGGAAGTGAATTGCAATTGGTAAATTCCCCGAAATTCCTGTTGAATTCCGAGAGGGTTGTGTATTCTGCCAACAGGTTTCATTAATTGCTTTCAACGCATGAGATAAAAGTAGAAAAGAGTTTGATTTATTGGTCCTTCGATTAAATACGGATTTACTTCTCTCTCGCTCTTTAAAAGTATCATGATCTCTACACTGAAAAGGCAAATCTTGTATTTGCAACAGCTCTGTAGTGTGTAAAGTTAGGTCGCGTAAGCTTCACACACTCTCAGGGGGCATGGCTATTGACGAGAATGAAGGCAGTCATATACAAACTTCCCAAATGATAAATCCTTCTTTTTTATTTTTGTATTTTTGCAATTTATTACTTAGTCTCTTACTTATTGCTTAGTCTCTTATCACATCCTAGGTTTCATTTCCTACGGTCTTTGAATCGTTTTCTTGAAGTCGTTTTCTTTTACCCATCGCTTTACTTACTGCATCCTTTTATTTCTTTTTTTTTTAAATTTCTGTCACCTTTCTGGCGGCAACGTTCACAATCCTATGTGGCGTCGAATGCACACTACCCTTATAGGCTATTAATTGGAGTAATCCTCCTTTACAAGCACTCTCTTGGGGCGGATCAGTAGTCGTTGTCCCGTCAGTCACAGTCAAGTGAGAGAATAGCCGATAGGTAGCGCCTTCGCGCTCGCGTCTCGCACGCACCTTGCGTCATTTAGTCATCAGCCAGAATTGGGAAGGATTAGGACGCTTCACAAGAGTTGGACTAGCCCCTGTGAAGCAGGCAACCTCGTTTTTGTAACAAATTTCACATGAAGTTCTACGGGAATTCTAATTGAATCGAATCTGGAACCTCAGTGGTCAAAGGATGGCAACTTCTGCCTGAGTCACGAGACCCCCAGTGTAGCTCCTTCCAGTGTGTCCTCGGTCTCCCACTTCTTGTTCTTTCAGCAGATGTTCATTCGATCATCATCGCAGGCAGTTTGCTTCTACTGTCTAAAAGTATGGTCCCTTTGTTTAGTCTTGGTAACAAATCTTTATTTCTTATTTTGTCCTGAATCGTGAGCTGACAACATCATCTCCAATAACCCGTTTCAGTTTGCTCTTAATTTTTTCTTTAGTTGCTATTTTGCTCTTCACATTTCTATTCCACAGACTACAATGCTCTCTACAATAGCCGTGTACATCTTTATCTTCGTGTAGGATCTTATTTGTGTACTCCATAATGTATTGTGCAGCTGTTTTTTTAACTTGTTTCTATTTAGCTTTATACTGCTTACCAACTACGAAATACTCTAGCTACCCGAGCTTCGAAGTGCATGTATTCTCCAAATGTGTAATACAACGTCCAAAATTATTTTTTTAGATTATTGATGAAGAAACGTGTGTTGTCTCTCTGGTGTTAAGGGCCTGGGGAGCGTTGTTTCCTAGCTATTCACACCATCGTTCTTATCCTACATCCTTAAAGGCGGTGGGAGATGAGCCCAAACAATGTGAAGGAACTTCACTATCAAGACTGACAAATAAAATGCTCGTGTATAACACAACAATAAGCAAGATATTTTAACAAAACCAGTATTTTACGAACACTGCAATAATATAGTATGAATTATTGGAGCAGTGTAACACTTATTTATATTTACATTATTTATTTATTTACACAACATGGGGTTGCCTAGGTTCTGAAGATACTCACGTCGATAGTTTCAAGGTGGAGGCAATGAGTAGGAGGCTTGCCACCAACCCTTGGGCGAGATCTGGCGTGGGGTTCGTCAGTCGGCATCCTCTGTGCAGCAGGCCTCAAAAACCACACAAATGTCCAGATGGTAACGTGAACATTCCTGACGGGGTTGCCTAGGTTCTGGTGGTACTCACGTCGATAGCTTCAAGGTGGAAGCAATGAGTAACTGGCTTGTCACCAACCCTTGGGCGACATCAGGCGTGGGTTCCTCAATCGGCCTTTGTGCAGAAGGCCTCAAACCCATATAAAAGTCCAGACATGGAACATGATCTTTCCTGACGGAGTTGCCTCGGTTCCGGTGGTACCCACGTCGATAGCTTCAAGGTGGAAGCAATGAGTAAATGGCTTGCAATGAGTAGGTGCTTGGAGGCAATGCGTTGATGGCCCCTTGGGCGAGACCGGGCGTAGAGTTCGTCAGCCGGCGTCCTCTGTCAACCAGCATCAACAGCGTGCGGTGGATATCAACCCCACATGTAAAAGTCCAGACGGGACACATGAACCTCCCTGTCAGGTGGCCCAGGTTCCGATGGTACTCACGTCGACAGCTTCAAGGTGGAGGCAGTGAGGAGACGGGCCCAGAGCCCCTTGGGCTTCGGCACAGGGGCCTGCAGTTGGGCACATGGCTTCGTCGAGGTTGTGGCCCAATTCTCTGGACATGGAGGAGGGAGTGGGCCATGTTTCCTTTTTGAACGTACATTTTTAGAAAATATCTACAATTTTAATCCACTTAGAGTCCACATAACAGCAAATACAATTTTACTCACATTCTTCTGCATGCATCGTCTACCAATGAAAATAAATTAGGGTACGTTTCGTCATCACAAATGAGAAGACTTCTTGGTCAGTATTTGCCTATTCACATGAAAATTGCTTTTCTTTATTAATGTATGTTTTTGCCTTTTTAAAAATGAATCTTGATGCTAAAAAAACATTTTTAGGATTTTGAAGCATAAAATTGTTGTTACGAAATTGTGAATGTTGGTTTTAAACATCATAAGGGTATTCTACTTGGCTAAAAATAAAACCACCTCATCCTCGTATATTAACTTTGATGCTTTTAAAACGTCAAAATGTAAACTGGTTGTCGATGGTCCATAAAATTCAAAGCGTAGACGTGATTTACAATGACATTCGGAATATCTCTCCCGCCTATTACATTATTCTTGTATCAGGCATTTATCTGTGCGTTGTATTGTGGATGAAGGGGACGTGTTCAACGTTCCTTTGTCGCTGAAGCTCTATTGACTCGCCTCAGTATAGTCAAGCTCGATTAGTCTCTCCGTTTTTTTGGCAAAGAAGCGAGGATCAGCTGCCGCTGACATCTTATAAACACGCCGCCTTAATTGTTGTATCGAAATGAAGATGCTAATTTCTTTCCCAGCGTTCTACAGAGATGAATGCAACGGTTAAGAAGGAAGTAAGAAAAGCAGCAAGTCTTGTTTAGTGAGTGACAGTAGGGAGGCAGAACTGCTTTGAGAACCCGGCGCCAGCAAATGTAGTAGGAAACTAATTAAACAAACGTCCATTGAATAGCGGTTGAGTTAATTGACATCGCAGGAACGTTTCACTGCATTAATAAGAACTTCTATTTGTGCGTTTTGTAGTGATGTCTCACGCAGACATACGCCACAGAAAGTCATTAATTAAGTTTCACTCCACGATAAAAGGAATAACACTCTATTTTGGTTTTATTTGTTTGTTTTTTCGTCTTTCAAATCAAATTCATTCGATTCTAATTGTAGTTACAGTCATTCATAAGCACAGAACTTGGTTTCGTTCTCAAGGCTGTCTAAATCATATTGATCGATTGACTTCTTCTAGAGATGGACAACTGAGCATGAAATTTGACTATGTTAGTTTGGGCTTAGTTGGCATTAGGCTATTGATTCCAATACTTTTCCCCATTCATTATTTGTAATGTGAATTATGTCTTTCGATTTGAATATTTTATTTGCAGTACAATATTTAAATTTGTTTTATGAAAATGCTTCAATAAGTTCCTATTTGTATCCGTAATGTCCATAGAGATGTAAATGATTTAGCTCTCTTATTTATTAAGGATAACATTTGTATTGTTTAACATGTCCGATACTAGTTTGTATAAACCTAACATTTCCTGGAAAAAATGGTAATTCTAAATTACACTCGCATACATTTTTACGAAAGCACTTATTACATTAACAATTAAACATTAACATTTTGATATTATTAAATTAAATTTTTGAGGTAGTTTCAGTAATTTTCTGGTACGATCTGGCATTTTTGTGAGATAAAATGTAGATAATAATGTTATAAATTCATCCCTTCGGAATGTGAAGGAACAGTCGTCTTCTAGATCCTTGTGTGTGTGATTAAACACTAAAATGTGACAATGACATTAAAATAATCGACTATAATCCTAATAATATTTATTCATATATTCTCCGGAAGCTTAAAAAATTCACAGGGTTCGCACAGTCTCATTTATTAAACGTTTTCCGCCGTACTGTAGAAATACACCACGTGTTTTAACCGTGGGAGGTTGCGGTGATCTTACCCGCTGGATGGTGAGATTCGGCACCGGCCTACCGTAGGCTTGCAGGGTTTCATCAACCAGGCATCTCCCACCAGCGGGGCGCCGCCCCAGCCGGGACAAGCTCCCGACCGGTCTCCCGGCATGTATGGTAGCGTGGTGCATGTGAATGTGGCCTGTTTGTTAGGGTATTGCTGCGGCATTATCCTGGTGTTGATTGGAGAAACCACGGGCAGCTCTCTGTTAGAATAGAATTGAATTGAATTGAATTGGCCTTATTTTACGTGGCGAGACTCAGGCCATGAGGCCCGCTCTTCCGTCTGAACACGCAAATTTCGTTACGCTCCTTTCATCAATTAGCAGAGAAAGGAGGTATTTCTTGGGCGACGAACAGGCGATTTGAATTTAGCTCAGAGGCGTCATTTAGGCGTGAGGATCTTTTACATGGAAGTAAATCTACTAACATGGGACAGCCGGCTTTACTTCCCCTCCGAAGGAAGGCGTACGAAGGATTTTTTCGCCCTGAAAAATCCACGACTTCGATCGGGTTTGAACCCGCCAACTTGGGTACAACAAGTTCGGTACGCTAACCGTTACACCATCGCCGCCGCGAATTCTCTCCCAGACAGCGGCTGAATTCGATCCAGCTATGTAGCTAGTGTAGAAATCCCTGCCACCATCCGGACTCGAACCGCAGGACCTCCCATGTGTAGCGCGCGGCCTTCCCCTTGAGTGGTGCAGGCGGGGGGGGGGGGGGGGGGGCAGAGCTTCTGTCGGCGCAGGTCGGCCGCGAGAGGCAGCGATCCGTATCTCGCAGGCCCCCGCGAGGAATGTGGCCAATAAAACCCCGTCCTCGCCGCGCTGTATTTTATTAATGTGACAGATTACTATTGCCAAATGGTAGCTGCGAGCTTTTATGTTTCTGCATTCCATTCGAACATTATTCCTCCCCTGTCCGCCATTACCCGCTCGCCTTTTACCTCGCTAAGAGCATTTCGTTTTCGCTGTTTTAACGGAATGTGGTTGATTCAGAGCCAAAATGTGACAATGCCAGGATTTTGCGTCAATTACGCGAGAGTTACTAATCTTTTTTTGTTTAATGCAGTTGGATATAAAATACGTTCTACCTTCAATTATCTTTTTGATATTCATCAAGAAGCAGCACAGAATTCCTTGAGTTTTCCACTCTGAGAAAAAAACAGATTATATTCACAAGAATTATTTCTCCACAGTTTGTGGTTCTGTATTACAATCTAGTAGTTAGAACTAGTTTGCCATATATGTTTGCTCTATATGGTGCGGGTTGCATCAGATTTCTTTATTGATGCCAACATAATACCAGACATTGTCATTATAATAAGACCATTTTCTTCACGGAAGAAATGTACATGTGTTTTCAATTTTAAAAACTTCAGAAAATTTCTTTGAAAATCAAACATACGTCATGAAAGGCTGGGCTGGCTTAAATTGAGAAAAACTATAGAGCCTTTTCCCAGAAAAACCTTTCACGTAATTTTTAGTTTTGAGTAGTAAGAGAAAATTACCTGATTCTTCGAGAAAAGTTCCAATTTTTCTACAAAAAATGCGTGTTTAATAGGACATTGACACCAAAGTAATGGATTGTTCTTGCTCCTATATGTAGTAAATAACGCAGTAGACCGGGAGAAATGTCTCAGTGCATTAACTGATGGCACTGCAGTGCCTCTGACGAGGTTCGAGTCTCGACGATGACAGAACTTTCAACACTAGGTTGTCAGCTAGATCGTATTTAGTCGCTGTCTGGAGGAGAATTCTAGACGTCGAATGCTCTGATTGGTAGTTTTAAGTGGTTTCTCCGGTAATTACCAGGCGAATGTCGGAGCATATGCCGAATTATATCTACAGTACATAAATTATATACAATATAATAATAAATATGTTTATTATTTAACAAAATTCTACGATGGCGCCCCCCCCTTCCAAATGATCGGTTGGAGCCCCCCCCCCCCCTTCGAACAGTGTTTGAAGGCGAATTGGCTGTAAAAAATTGAAAGGCGAACTTGTTGCAACCACTCTCTTTTGCAACTGATTTGAAACACAGACACCGTGGCTTTCAATCTTCGAATGTGTATTACTTTCGTTTGTGTTTATTCTGCAGTATTTAATGGCATTTGCCTGAGGTTTTTATTAGGTTATTTACGTATCAGATTTCATTCTGCAATTTGCGAAGTACTTGCATGAGAGTATAGCCCGTTAAACGCACCATACAATTTATTAATTTATTGTTAAACATTGTAGCAAGGAATACCGTAATCATTAAATAGATATATATTTTTGGTTTTGTTTTGACTACATTAACATTTCTACATAAACAGCAAGTTGATTGGTCACCCCCAAAAATGATCCATAGAGAATAGGCATTGTGACAGATATTGCTATAATTTTATAAAGGATACTTTTGCCAATAAAATATACAATTAGTTGATTGAAAGTTATTATCATTTGCCGATATATTATTAACATTAAAGAGAGATCAAAGCCAATTTCACATGTTAATTAAATAGAACTGTTATGGAATTTGACAAAAGTCTTATTTATTTAATACTTTTGCGATTATAATAAGTATATATTGTCTAATAAATAATGTCCAACAAAAGGTAGAGAGTATTTTATTTATTTATTTATGTTTCAAGCTTCATTTAAAAAAATGTATTTCGAGTATTTTTGTTGCTTTTGTTTGATGATGGATCACTTTTTGTAATGAACTTTAAAGTATTGAACATTAATAGTTCCGTAAATAAATATTTTTATTAATGTATAATTAATAATAAATAGTATTTTTGTATAATTATTTCATTATATATTTGGTGAGGAACAATAAGAAAATATAGGACCAACTGGATAAGAGTCATTTCGACTGTCCGTCAATTTAAAAATTGGGAAACTCGCAAATCGTTCGTTTCAAACGTAATTGTCCTGACAAAGTGCCACCAATGCCCCTGAATTAGGCTATTACCCACTTTTAGCCCACTACGCTCCCCAGTGCAGTAACAATCATTTGCTATCGCTGAAAACGTAGTGTGGCATCCGTGATTTGTTTTTCAGTAGTAATGTCTGAAGATTAAAAACTTTTGCCGCTTAAATTGAAATATCAGATATTTAATGCAATAGCAAATCAGTTAGGGTCCCACGATTAACGTGAGTAAACAAGGAAGTGGTGTTTAACAATTAGAACATGCACCACATTTCAAGGGGCAGATTAGTTACGTAACAAGCGGTATTAAGTGAGTGCGAAGGCTTCTACTTCAATATTTACTTGGCTGTCCGGGTGACGCCGCGTCCATGGCGAAGGTGCCGACGTTTCGGTCGCCATCAAGTGGTGTTAACTTCGAATATCTATCTATTCAGAAAGAGAATTCAATAAGGTCATGGTACCGTTTTTTAAATAAGAGTAGTCATCGCGCATATTTCGTGTAAAATTACGCGTCTTTCTGTCCTCCGCCTCCCTCACATTGCCTTCCATTCCACGCAGCCTGTCCTGCTCTCTCTCTCTCTCTCTCTCTCTCTCTCTCTCTCTCTCTCTCTCTCCTCTTCCTATCCGTCCCCGCTACAGCGGCAGCGCCTGATGAATGTGGACTTGATCCTCGCCGACTGACGCTTATCTCCAGGGCTCTCCTTTAATAGTTTGATGATGTATAGAGTGTCGAGAGGACGGGAGCTCTGGTATTTGTGTCTCAACCATACGGATGCGCAGTCTAAAACAAAAAAGGCATACATTTCTGAGGCCTTTTCCCACTAAACTTTTTTTAATTTACGATGTTTTTTACATGCAAATGTAACCTACGAAAGGTACAATAGCACACATTTTCTCAAATTATTTCTAAATTCGCAAATGGGTAAAATTCAACGTGTTGAACGAAAATGAGATCTGCGCCCTTTTGAAGTGATCCTTGTTCTATCCGTGGAAAAAATTTGAAAAAAAAAATTGAAGCGGTATTAGAGAAAATGCTTTTTTTATGATTGCATGAATTTCAAACAAAAATACCCCTTTAAAAAAGAAATACGTGATCTTTTTTAACGAACTGTTTTTTTAATACAGATTTTGTTTAAAACAAAACTCTTTATCTTCAATTTTGTAGTTTTGAAAAGTTAAATTTTTGCAATTTTCAAAAATTCAATGAGTTTCCATAAATGAAAATAGAATCGTATTTTTATACAACCTATTGTTAGATATACGAAGAAAATTTAAAGGAAAAATCTTGATCCATTTTTTGTTGAAAAAATTGTATTAAAAGTTGGGACATTAAGTGTTACTGTAAAGAAAAAAATATAATGATGGTAATCAACCAACTTTGTGTAAGAGCAATCTTTATTTTATTGACGTATTTTTTTCTTTTTTGATAGATTGATCAATTAGTGATTCCGAGTGCGTCAACTGCTAATATAATTAGTCGCCTAAGTGTAGTGCATGTGCTTATGGCAGGAGGTGGCAGTGTTTTTACCTCGCTTTATGGCAAGACCCGGCGAGGACGTACATGCCAGTTTGCAGGGTTTTCTCCAACCAGTTATCTGGCACGAGCGGGGAATCGCCCCAGCCGGAACAAGCTCGAAGCTCCTCTCTGGCCTTCCGACATGTATGGTAGTGTAGTTCATGTACGTGTAAGTGTGTGTAAGTAAGAGGTGAGGATAGGACAAGCAAGAGGAGGAAAAGATCGCGCGCGGTCTGTAGCCCGTTTGGTAGGATTCTGCTTTGGTATTCACCCGATGGATATCGGAGAAATCAAGGAAAAGGACCGATCAGAACCATCGAACTTGAATTCTTCTCCAGACAGTGACTGAATTCGGTTGCTTAGGCTTCCGCGGCCGGAGTTTATGTTGGCTGGGCTATCCGGGACGAGCCGCGTCAATGTCATGGTGGCTGACGTTTCGGCCAGCGTATTGTGGCCTTCTTCAGAGCGTACTGCTGATATTGTGGCCTTCTTCAGAGCGTACTGCTGATATTGTGGCCTTCTTCAGAGCGTACTGCTGATATTGTGGCCTTCTTCAGAGCGTACTGCTGATATTGTGGCCTTCTTCAGAGCGTACTGCTGATATTGTGGCCTTCTTCAGAGCGTACTGCTGATATTGTGGCCTTCTTCAGAGCGTACTGCTGATATTGTGGCCTTCTTCAGAGCGTACTGTTGAGCAGTACGCTCTGAAGAAGGCCACAATACGCTGGCCGAAACGTCAGCCACCATGACATTGACGCGGCTCGTCCCGGATAGCCCAGCCAACAGTGACTGAATTCGATCTAGCCATCTAACTTCTGTGGAAAATTCTGCCTCCGAAGGGGCTCGATTCCTGAAACTCCAGGCCAGAGGCACGGCAGTGACAGCGATTGATGTTAAATTGGGATATATTTGAATGCGATAACAAGATTTTTCGCCGTTATATACATTTTAAATAACTTATTTACCAATGTATTATCAATTGTCAATATTTCATTATTTTAGTCCGTAAATATAACTAAACTAATTTTATTATGCATATAATGCATAATAAAATTAGTTTATTATGCATATTATGCATATATTTAAAAAACAGAAAGAAATATAAACAGCGATTTATTTTACACTTATTTACGTGGTTTTTATATAATTACTTTTTATAATCACAACTTGTAAGACTTTGATTGCTATTAAGTTTTTTACATGAAAATAGCTGCCGTTTCTAATTCGCAAGCAGAGGGGATGGCAGCAGGTGTGGGAGAGGCGGGCTATTGCAACCGACGCGACGGCAGAGGGATGGCTTCGGCGTGGGCGGGAGCTACAGAGTGGGCGGGAGGGAGGGGGAAGGTGGCAGCGACGGAACTTGTTTTTGTTTCCGTCGTCCGTCGGGGCGACGGGGGTGGCAAGGGCAGCGGAAGCTGCGGAGGCGGCGGCCGGGGGCGGGCTGTGAGCGTGGGCGGTGACGGCGAGGACGGGGGGGTGGCTAGGTCGTGGGCGAGTGCGGGGGCAGCGCCTGAGAGCGGGGACGGCGGGCGCAGGTCGGGGCGGGGCCGGTAACCTGGGCAGTGGCGGGGCCGGCAGCGTGAGTGGGGTTCGGGGCAAGGCGGTGGCGGGGGCGTGGGCGTTGGGTGACAGGCGCGGGTCGGCGCCGCCTCCGCGCCGCGCATTGCCAACGAGGCGAGCAGCGCCCTCTCTCGGCGCGGGCAAAAACCTCGCCCGTCGGCGGACTGCGTCACCGCTTTCCTTCCGGCCCCCGGCTCCAGATCCGCTATCTGCGGCCGACGACAACTTCGTTTTCCTCCTATAACGCTCTTGTGGCCAATTTCAACTTTGGCCTACAGTCGCTTTTCCTCGTCAGATGCTTTTCAAGATATCTTGCTTAGATAAATAAATGCCTAAGTAAATTTCCCATTGGTTTCTAGATTGCCTAATATCTCGTATTGCATTAATATGTCATTTTTGCGTTTTAGGTGGAGAAGTATTAGAAATTATTTACTGGAAGTTTTATAGTAGATTACTTCTAAGCATCAAGGAACTGAATGTCTGTTATAAGTACCTGTTTTCGTCATTGATACTGTAACATGCTCTGAAACCTAGGGCCGTTTTAAGAGCTTTGGGGGCCCCCTACTCTTACTTTCACCGATCTCTCTCTCCCCAATTTAAAGACAAGTTCTATTAAAAAAACTAAAGTCATCTCTGAGTGACATTCTCGTATCTACCAGTAATATTCCATATTATAAATTTTATCCAATGATGCTGGACACATCACTTACGCTAATTTATTGCATACATCACTTTTTACGGTTTTTTATTTATTTTTTTGAAAATTTTATTATTTAATTTTTTGAAAATTTTATTATTAAATATTTTTAAGAACAATAGGGGGCCCTTCGGGTCCATGCGTTAACATGGGCCACTGAAAGCAAAATAGTACATTCGAACAGGTGACATTTTGTTCGGGGAACGTTACTGATGTTTAGAGTTTATTTTACTAACAATCAGTGAATGATACAGCGTTATTTGTTGAAGAACCTTGCGGTTTCACAGGTCTTTCACCTTACGGTGTCAATGCAACAATATCTTATGCCTAGTGCAGTACAGAACAGGTTAACTTTTTCTTCTGAGCTTGCTTCTTGTATCTTCAAATAAGGCAAAATATTTTTTTTATTTAATAGGTAATTAATGTACACATAATTGTATTTCTTGATACTATGTGGCTATACTGAAGGCCCTCAAGCCTTTACAATACCAACATTCTAACGTGTTCTAACCTTTCGAATTCTGGTATTCACCCCAAATAGTCTCTCCATTGCATCAAAGCCGCGGAAAAGAGACCATAAAGTACGGCCGAGGAAAAAAAAGGGGGAAAAAAGCGGGGAAAGAGGGGAAAAAAGCTACCGCCAGAAGGGGAGTACATATTAACCTATGGAATTTTCTTGAACTATTTATTTATTTCCTTTTGCGTACTTCACGCATTCTCCTTCCTGTCTTTGGCCTCCTGAAATGAATGAAACAGCACCACAGAAGATCGTCTTCACTATTGCGTCTCCCCTGCGCTTACGAGTACTTATTGACAGCCACTCTCATTTGTCCCCTAACCTGCTCATTTTCTTACTTGATGGTTCAGTTATTTGTTTATTTATTTACTTATTAATTAATAATTTACTTAGAAGCTTACTAACATAATTACTGATTAACATATTCATTATTTTCTTATTTATTTCGTTTTTAAGTATTTCACGTGTGTGTGTACAGTAAGAGAGTTCCCCCTTGGTGGCGAGGCCATTTCGCTCGCCTGCTGGCCGAGCCGCCTTCCTTCCCCGCGGCCCGTTCCGTGCGCTGCGCCGGCCTGTCTCCTCCGCCTCCGGGGCCCGGCCGCGCCGCGCCGTGCGCTTTATAGATGACGTGCTGTTGCGTCCAGCCGAGTGCCGCGCATGCGTAATGAGGCAGCGCGGTCGGCAGCTGTTTTTCGCAGGGCGACGCCGCCCACCCCCTCCTCGTTCCGCCGCACAGTGGGTCGCACGCCGCAAAAAGCAGGGACGAAATGTCGTTTGCGAGGCTGTTTCGCCTGTTTGGCGAACGTGTTCGCCAGGAAATTGCAGAAATTTTTTATTTACTATTTTCTGTTTCTGTTTGTTGAAGAGTTTTATTTCTGTATGCTGTTACTACTCCCGGGTCGTACCCTGTTTTATGAAAAAAGGCCACTATAAAAATAAATGTGTTTAGCTGGAGAGATAATTGAATGATGATGAGGAGAAACACTATTTTGTATATTAAAAAAGTTTGTGTAGAAACATTTGTTACTTTTCCGACATTTCATTGAGTAAATTTGAATAATAATTGTTCACATCTGGATTAAGGGTTAAGCGAGTAATTTGTCCTAAAGACCAAAAATGAAAAGTGCTTTAAGAGCCGTGTAAAATTGTATTATTTATTTAGTATATGTGAATTCGTACTTACTAATTAGCTTTACAAATTATGTATACATTGGGATTTTGATTGAAATAGGAAAACTATATTTTTACTGATTAACACATCGAAATTAATTTCCTAGTTTAAATGTAGCATAATGTTTCTAATAAAGCACTTTCACTTACTGGACTTTAACTTCTGAGCTAGTTAAAAGATAAGATATTTGAACGTAAAATTAGCTACTTCCTTCTAAAATACTCAGTAACAAAGTTGCTCTGAAATATCTCTTCTAAAAGTTCTGTTGCACCAAAAGGTCAACTACTTCATCTACTAAGCTCATACAGCGACCACTGTAATTAAAATTGAAACTTCAGGTTAAGATTTGGGCTATTCTCATTTCTCCTTTTATTTTCTTTCCTAATGGCTTTGATGGTGATGAGCCCAACTTCTGTGTATTCGGAGGCTCTATCACTCTCTTTCATTAAAGGTAATTGTAAACATTTATCTTCTTTCTCTTTATCACATTTTTGAATCACACGGGCAATGGTTTCGCGACACTTGCTGTGTATAGTATTAGTAACTCTCTTTGCCATGATAAGAAACGCATGGTTTTCACACATTAACACTCGAGTCCCGCCACAAGCGAACTATCCGCTCCGATGTTCTTGTAACGGTTGCCATTACGTCACGTGACGTGCACTGCGGCGTAAATCATCCCCTCCTTCCCTGCCGCTCGGCCCGCGCGGAAACTAGGACCCCTCTTCGGCGGTCGGAAAAATGAGCCACGAACAGTACCTGACTACCCCCCCCCTTAATTTGCTTCTTACAAGTACATTACTCAATAATATATTTGAGGCGTTGTGTTGTCGTAAGTTTCTATTTTCGCAGAAAGCCTTTTTAGGTCGCATTGTGGCCATCTTCAGCACTACAAAAGGTAGTAACAATAAATGCAAATAACAATTAAAATTTAGTATTTGACTATTGTGAATAAAATTAGATTTTAAGCAAATTTAGTTCATAATATTCTGTAATAGATATTTTATTTTTAAATTGGATATATTGTTGTTATTTTGTGTAGAAGTGAAGATGGCCGCAGTGGGACCAAAAAGGATTTCTACGAAAATAAAAACATACAACAAAACAACGCCTTAAATCTATTATTATGATGCAAATGTAAACTCCACATCATTTCCTACCAAACGATTACTTATTATGTTTCTACCATCCTATATTATCCTATAAAAGCATAGCCTTATATTTGTGCTAAAATATTTAACATCTTAATTATTTACTTTTATGAAAAATATTGTATAAAAGAAGACAAAATTCACAACTGTTTATTCACTATAGCATTTCTTACTAATAGAAAATTTTACAAAAGTTCAAATAATATTGATTATTCCAATAATTTTTGTTACAAAAATTTATTAAGTCATTCATAGGAGCGATGAATGCTAAAATTGTTAATCCAGGGACTGTACAAATACTTCCGTACACTTTGTATCATTCATATGTAAGTACACACAATGTCATGAAAAACGTATCGTGACGTGCAATAATTTTTACCAGAATATTTTCAATTCATCGAAATTTAATATGCAATAAAAGACCATTCCACCATGTTATAATTGTGGCAAGGGATTACAATAGTTTTTAATTTAGTTTTGTGCGAAATTCGCGGATTCCATTGTGCGGCTATGTGTCAAATAGGAAAAATTAAATATGATTGAGGTTTTCATCATTCGTTAGGCGCTTAGTTGCTCGTAATAAACTAATA
Organism: Gryllus longicercus; assembly: GCA_038098605.1. Classification (NCBI taxonomy): domain Eukaryota; kingdom Metazoa; phylum Arthropoda; class Insecta; order Orthoptera; family Gryllidae; genus Gryllus; species Gryllus longicercus. The sequence goes on along the minus strand of JAZDUA010000103.1, from coordinate 2,899,639 downwards.
TTGTGGTTTACACGCAATGAATTTCGCTATAGGACGCAATGTAATTCAATCACTGAATTGTGCATTTGTCACGCCTCCTATCAATCTCGATTTTTGAACTGGAAAATACGTGTATATTTTCATATCAGATTGCGTCAGTAAAAAATCTATTTATTATAAAATCCCTTGGTGTAAGTCTTTAATTAGTTTTCTAAATAATTGTTTCACGATAAAATATTTGTTAAAATTATTTTATATTGATTTTCTAATTATATGAATTAGTAGTGTCACGAACAAGTAAAAGCTGCACAGCTACTATTGCTAAGCTGAATTTGGGGCTGCAATGAGAAAAAAAATGCTACAAAAATTTTCTTCTCTCATGACATTACATCGCGCTTGTCATCGTATTTGTCTAACATTCACACGCACACAATAATGTGGTGTCTTTCACACTACACAAACTGATTCTTGCACATGAAAGTTACATCACACAGAGGTATATCATTGAATTAGTTTGGGAAAATACTTTAACATGCAATGCTACAGAGTACTACGTTTTATATATTTTATAAATTTTACATAAATGAGAGTTTTGTCAGATTGGGAAGATTTATTAATCACAGTGTAATTGATGTAACAGACAACTAACTACATATGCACTCGTTGAAATGTACAACGTTCGGTTACATAAGATCGAGTAATTTCCAACAAGAGTTGAGGCGTTCATGAACTGGTTTCCCTACGTTTCCCAAAACAATTACTCTGCTCAAATTTATCTACGAAACCATTACGTATAGTTCGATAAAAAAAGAACTGTAATAAAATTAATGTTTTACATTACCAAGCTCTAAAAATCGTTAGTAATACTTTCGTTCTATACAAAAAGTGTCCTGATCGAAGTTGGAACAACTCGTAAAAGCTTTAACATAAAAATACACAATCAAAGCTTTTACTTCAAGAAACAAAATTATACAGAGCAATGTGTTTCCCGAACATCCAATCTCAAATAGGAGAATAGAAATAAGTCTTAAAAATTTTACAGAAGGATAAAAAATAGTACTTTATGCAATTTTTTATGTGCAACATTTTTTAGCTATTTTTGAGAAAATGTATTTTAAGCGCTTTTAAAAATGTGAAATTTTGAGCTGATTTTCACAGAAAAGATTTCAGTTTTCCAGAAACTTCATTGGAAATAATTCGAAGCAATTGTACTCACTCAATTTGCGTAGTATAAATATTAACGACGTGAGTGGTATATAAAAATAGATTTGTATAGTTTTGAAAAATCTAAAGAATACCTATATCAAAATTGTTTGTATTATGTTATTCAGCGCATAAAGGACTATCCGTAGACAAAGTTTGAAGAAAACATAAGGAACCGTTTTAAGAAATTGTAGCACCGCTTGTCAGGGACGGTAAGGGCTGGCGGCGATGGGCAGAGGTAAGGACAAAAGGGAACGGGGTGGCGAGGGGAGCGGAGACGGGATGTGGTTGTGGCGGCCCCGCCGGCGGGTGGCGGTGTTAGACCTGGCAACGTTGACCCTGAGGATGGCGATGGAGAATGCAGCGGCGATTGCGACGGTGGTGGCTGAGGGGGCGTCATCGAGGCATCACGGGAAAAGTTGGAGGCAGAACAGCCCTTTACAGCGACAAAAATTCACTTCCACGGGCTAGGATCTCGTTCTTATGGTTCGATTCAACCATTCCAAACATTCGACATGTTTTCTGGCATGAAAGACCACTTTCTGTCAATTCCCTTCGACAACCTCAACATCGCTAGTCCGGATGGCCGACATCGCTAAGGCAGTAGTGCCGTAGCGACCTCGGACCGAATGATCGCGGGTTCGCGTCCCGCCTCGGGCATAATTGTATTTGTGTTACTTGTTGTGTACTGTGTTATTTGTGTATTGTACCCCCTATCATCATCATATCGTGTCATACTCATAGTTACCATACCGTTACACGCAATAGTGGTCGCTAACGACCTAGAAGATGATGCTACCTTAAATAAAAAAAAACACTCAACATTTCACTTCTATGCGCCGTGTTCCTTGTCGCAACCATCACAGACATTGTCGCTCCATAACAACTGCCTATTAACGAACTTCCGTGCTTGATTTTCTCGAAGGAAGGTAATCTGGACGTACAATATATGTGCTATGAGCCATCGAAGGATCAACGTATGACTGTTTTCTTTTTCTGCACCTTGCTCACGTTCATTCGCTGAGAAGGTTTTTAATTTCGAAATTTTATCGCCCTAGAAATGAGCGAAACCAACACTGGGATAGAGCCTCTGCAAGTGACTTGATAGCCCTCGTGCGGCCCTCCACCGCGTAAAAAGGGTGGCAAGCGGTCGCGTGATCAACACCCGATCAAACTCATTTCACTTTGGTCATTTTCCCCGCGAATGCGCGCCGGGGAGCGGAGCATAAAGTGTGTACTTTTGATGACCTGTCAAATCCAGAGCATACGGACACTGACAATGAGCCGGCGCTTTGCCCTACTCCATCGCTCTTTTAGTAGGAAAATATGCCATCACTAGTGTTTGGAAGTTAATGCAATTGCATTGCCTCGTCTGGAATTTATTTCAGTAACCTGATAGATCTAGACCAATTATGTAGTTGATGTAGGTTTAATTATATTCTATGAAGCTAATCAGTCCTCACTACGCCACTGTTTCAAATAACCGCAAGTAATTATGTGGCCATAAGATACATTTTCATAATTCCCTTTTTTTACTTTATTTTTGTGCCCTTATTTTCTGTAAATGATTTACTGTGTATCATATACTCGAACACTCTTTTGGATACTATATTAAGAATTGAATTTAAATATTTCAATGATAAAAAATCATCATAATTGATTTGATGATAAAAAATCAACTTTTATTAAAATATTTAATGTGTCACTGTTATTTTAAAAAAAGCCTCAAACAACTCGAGTGTCTAGAGTGAGCAGCACTACTGGTAGAACAGTGCAAGGCATTTCAGATAAAGTAACCATTATACTGTGAAAAAAAAAAACAGATTGGTGTGTTTAGGTTATATTTAGAATATTCTTGAAATTCTTATATCACATCAACGCCTGTCTGTTTCTTTGCTTTAGCTATACACAGTGTGGCACGAAGAAATGATATCTAGATAGATAGATAGATTTATTAAAGTTCGCTTTGAGCTAATGCTTGGTGGCAAACATGATAACAATTAGAATTAGAATTACTAAACATTTTCAATATTTACAATTAAGATTTACTATTAGAATTAGGGGTCGATATAATAGTTCCAATTTATTTCTAGCCAACTCTAAATTCACTTCTAGTTTACATAACACTTCACTACACTACACTACACTGCACTGCACTCCCCTTCACTACACTACACTCCCTTTCCCTCCACTACACTACACTACACTTCACATCACTTCACTGTATAAGCGCCATGACGATAATAATTATAACAATAATAATAATAAAAGTAATAGTAATATTAATAATAATAATAAAACAATAATAATATTAACAATACCAATAATAATAATAAAAGTAATAGTAATATTAATAATAATAATAAAACAATAATAATATTAACAATACCAATAATAATAATACAAGTTATAATAATATTACTACTAATAATAAAGATAAATGTCTCAGTCAGTATTATTCGAGATGATCTAGATTGAATGAAGCATATTTTTAAATTTGGCTACATTAGAAGGAAGAGCCTCTAGTGCTTCTGCAGGTAGTTTATTCCAATCTACTATAGTGCGATTCACAAAGGAGAACTTGCCTACATCAGTTCTTTGCTTTCTACATCGTATTTTCCAAGGATGGTCTCCTCTGCTTTTATAATCTGATTTCTGTAATCATTTACTGATATCTGCCCATGCTGTGTCCCCTCTGTATGTCTTATACATTACGTATAAACGCGCCCGTTCCCTTCTCTTAGATAAGGACTTCCATTCTTCTCGTTCGTCACCAACGCACCCGTGATTTACAAACTTTGAGGCCCGTTTTTGAATTTTATCTAACGCTTCGATTTGCCCTTTTCTGTACGGGTCCCAGCATGCCGCTCCGTATTCTAAAATAGGACGAACAAGTGTAGTATATGCTAGGGATCGGGCATTTGGACTACTATTTTTTAGAATACGCATTACAAAGTGCAGCGCTCTCCAGGATTTTTTAACCGTATTGTTAATATGATCCGACCAACCTAAGTCGCTTCGCAGGACCAAACCCAAATACTTACAGTTTTTTACACGTGAAAGACAGATACAATGTCAGCTTTTGAATTATCGTGGTCTCGCTTACTGCAATTCATTGCTTATTTCAGCTATCATCCTTTCTTTGTTAAAACTGTCAAACATTAATATCCACTCCTTCTGTTAACGCTTTCGCCATTTAATTACAAAATATATCTGTAAGCATTTTAATGATTCTAGGAACATTTGTGAGAGTACCTAATCTTTTCAAAATATGAATTTAAATACATTCATTAGTTACTAATGAATTTTAATGACAGGAAATGAAAATCATTACAATTTTATGCAGTCATTTCATAGATTGTTGCTGATATTACTTTTGTTAAGTTACTGTCTGAAAATAATATAAACAATTTTCTTCGCTCATGGTTCATATGTAATCATAGTCCTCTCCTCAATATTTCTTTCGATTATTTTAAACTCAGTTTACCGTATCTTCAAAATTAATTAATAAATATTTGTAATTCTTCCCCCACGAATTCGAAAGAAGACAGTTCTGAGTCTCTTCTATCTACAATTATATTTCATTAACTGTAGATGTAAATTGATATTTATTATTAATAGTTTACACAATAAAAACCTTGGTAATTACTACTTCTCTTTGCATCTTAAAATGTTTTGCAACTGAAGTTAAATGGCATTATTTTGCTGTACTGCAACCAACGTGTCTGCATCCGCGCAATTTCGGGAGAAATTCATGACGTCAATACCACGGAGTAGTGTTACTGAGTATCGGATAGGATTTTAATAGATTAATGCCTAAGATTCATATTCTCTTTAATTTCTAATGTGTAGATACTATTTTCTTTTTGCATTCGAGAACAGTTTTAAGTTGTCGAAAAAGAAATATAAGACCGGATTTGTTGAATGTTTATAAATATCGTTTAATTATCATTTTTATACGACTATGATAATCTGTTCTGGTGATGTCATTCTATTCTACTTTCAAAAGTTTGCTTTATAACACCGCACTTTTGTTTCATCATCAGGATTTTGATTGCATTAAATCTCGATTTTTACTACGAGTATCAAGTCATGACATTACCTTGGTACACATGACACAATAAAATTATTGTGATAGGAATAATTTTTCATTACTTCCTCTTAAAATGTATTTTTGAATTTACTTATCTATTGTAGATGTACTCAACCTAACTTTTCTTTTCTTCCAGACCGTCTTACCGAGTATTTCGTGCACTTCATTAAATTTCCATTCAATAAACATTGATAGTATTTATTAATTATCTGTAACATTTTTGTTCCTAATCGTCTGTTTACAACACACGAAATATAATTTGAAGAATTTTAATACAATAGCGTAACATACTCGGTGAAAATTTCATCTTTAACTTGTGTTTATAATTTATAAAGAATATTTATAGATGCAAAACCTATAACACTTGTTAAAAAATTCTCTATTTTTTAAAATAAGTCTGGCGATCTATATGTTTGGTCAAACTCGATCTTCCAAGCACCCGCCGTAATTGCGTCAGCACGACTGCAATGAACTGGTGGATTAAACAGCGATCAGCAAAGGTCGCACAGGGCATCAACAGAGGTCACTGCAGGGCCTCTGGCCTGGAGGCCTAATTTTCAAGACCCGATGGCGGCAGGATTTTTCACATTAGCTACATGGCTAGGTAGAATTCAGCAACTGTGTGAAGGAGAATTCTAGGGGGCGGCTGCTCTAATGGGTACTCCAGGGGAATGCCAGAGTTTCCTGCACGTACACTTATCTGTCAAAACATATGCTTCAAAGATAGTATACAGAAAAAAGATACATAAATTCTATATTTCTACGAATATGCGAAATCCACAACAAAAAAATACGACGAGAAGTTCTTCCCCTCCCTCTTTAAAGTTGAATATTTAATCGCATAGTTGCAAATAAGAAACCTTCCGAACTAGTCCCTTAGAGAATATATCAAAAACAGTCTAAAATACGATCCTGATAACCTAATAAATTTAGTTTTTGGTCGTATTTCGCATACGGGGATGCGTTTTTAACTGTTTTAAGTTCAATTTTAATTTAAAATTAATATACTAGGTCTCGGTCAAATCAAATTTTTGTTGCGTAAAAAATTTGTTGAGGTAAAGTTTATTAAACCAGCTTTAAAACGTGGATGTATTTTGTTCGATGTATTATTTGTATCGATGTTTGCCAACGTTGATGTTTTAATGTGGATGTCGCGCGTTGAGGGCCACCTCCGGCGCGATGATGTTGCGGAGTCGCCTCGTTAAATAATGAGCGGCGCCGCGCCGCACGAGGCCGGGTGCCCGCAGGGGCCGCGCGGACGGTGCGGGCTCGTCTTTTATAATTACGCGGCGGCCGGCTGCCGCTGCGGTGCGACGCCACGCGGTGCGGGATGGGCGGTGCGGGATGGGCGGGGCGGGGCGGGGCGGGGCGGGGCGGGGCGGGGCGGGGCGGGGCGGGGCGGGGCAAGGGAGAGCGCGTTGGCGGGGCGGGGACGGGACAAGGGCAGGACGGTGGCGGAGCGAGGGGGGCCGTTGGCGGGGCAGGGGCAGGCGGGGGAAAGGGGAGAGCGTTGGCGGGGCGGGGACAGGGCAAGGACGATGGCGGGGCGAGGGGGGACGTTGGCGAGTCGTAGGCGGGGGAAGGGAGAGCGCGTTGGCGGGGCGGGGACGGGACAAGGGCAGGACGGTGGCGGGGCGAGGGGGGACGTTGGCGAGTCGTTGACGGGGCAGGGGCAGGCGGGGGAAAGGGGAGAGCGTTGGCGGGGCGGGGAAGACACAAGGACGATGGCGGGGCGAGGGGGGACGTTGGCGAGTCGTAGGCGGGGGAAGGGAGAGGGCGTTGGCGGGTCGGGGACGGGACAAGGGCAGGTCGGTGGCGGGGCGAGGGGGACGTTGGCGGGGCAGGGTTGAGGCGGGGGAAGGGAGAGCGCGTTGGCGGGGCGGGGACGGGACAAGGGCAGGTCGGTGGCGGGGCGAGGGACGCCGTTGGCAGTGGAAGGGTGAGACCAGTGTGGGGGCGGGGCGGTGCAGGGGTGAGGCCAGGATTGGTGCGGGACGGTGCAGGGGTGAGGCAGGGCAAGGGAGAAGGCGTTGGCGGGGCGGGGACGGGGCAGGGACGATGGCGGGGCGAGGGGGTCCGTTGGCGAGTCGTTGGAGGGGCAGGCGCGAGGCGGGGTGGTGGCGGGATGGAGAGGAGCAGAGCATGCCGCTGGGGCTGGGGTGGGGCAGTGAAAATTGGACAAGGGGCGCCCGCGCTCGGCGAAGCGGCAAGCCAGTGGGGGCGGATGCGCCAGAGGTAGCCACCGTCATGACGAAACGAAACATGGTTGGTTGGTTGATTACTAATTTCAGGCGTGCCAACTGCTATCATTAGTACCGTAAGTTTAGTGCGAGTTAGATGGTACACCAGCGGCGCACCGCCTTAGTCGGTACAAGATCTAAGCTTCCGACCGGTCTCCCGGCATGTGTGGTAGTGGCATGTTAGTGTAAATATGTATAACTAAGGGGTGAGAATAGGAGAAGGAAGAGAAATAAAAGACAGCGCGCGATCCGTGGCTCATTTGGTAACAAAATGAAGTGGTATGTGGTAATGAAAATGAGATAGATTTTGATGGTAGTTGTCTGAATGATTGATTAGTAATTCCGAGGGCGTCAAGTGCTAAGGTCATTATTTCCGTACGTGAAGTGCATGTTGAGGGATATTGTGGTGATATCCTCCCAGCAGCTTGGCGAGATCCAGTGACGACCTTCACGTCGACTTGCGTATTCCTCCCCAAGCAGGTATCTTCCAGTAGCGGGCACCACCCCAGTCGGGTCACACTGTAAGCTCTGGACTGATCTCCCTACATCTGTGAAAGTGAAGTGCGTGTAAGTAAGATGTGTATGAAGAGGAAGAGGTAGAAAAGATCGCGCGCGGTCCGTGGCTCGTTTGTTAGGTAGAGCTGTGGATATTGCTGAAGTTTGTTAGGTAGTGCTGAGTTTATCGAAAAAACACGGAAACCTATCGATCAGAGCTGCCGGCCGCTAGAATTCTGCTCCAGGCTGAATTCCACCTAGCTATTTAGTCCTCCCGGTCAGGGGCACCGCCGCGATATCAATTGATTCCCTGAGCCATGTAAGCCGGAGGATGTTAGTTGTAGTAAGGGAAGCGGTGATATTGATAATCGACTCGGAGGTGGATGACGACATACTGCTGATATTAGTAATGGTAATGAAGGTAATTGAGTGAAATATAATTTAATGGGATGCAATGAAGATAGTGGGGGTGGCAACATTGATATTACTAGTGTTTACTGAGATGCTAGAGTAGACGGTTGGCATTATGACAGGGTAATGTGGGCCTTAAAAATCATATTTTTCTTTTTTAGTTGGCGTCATTAAATTCTTATATTTGCAATTAGAAGAACTCATATTTTAATCAAACTTACCAACAAAGTATTTACATCATTTGACAGAACGTTTTACTGGTATCTAATGAGCCATATTTTATCCCTTCTCATTGTTCGTCAGGAAATTAGGACTGTTAAAAGATGGAAATAATAGATGAAGGGATCTATAAAGAACACATTCTATTGTCCGTTACCACTCTTATTATGTAAAATGTGTCAGAAACAAAATGGTATGTGTAGTTTCCTAGCTTTCAGTGACCAAATATGTTTTAGGATCCAATAACTCCGTGTATATATGACAGCCTTTATTGTCACCTGTTTGATCTAATGTATATTACAATACAGAACGTTTATTCTTCTGAAGAACAACCGTTTAGTTAACTACTACATGATTAAAAAGATCATGCTTTCATTAACTTATCGTTGTTTCTCTCGAGCGGAGTTATATATTTCACGAGTCAATTCATCGATCAAATATATTCCTTTTTATTCAGTACGAACAAGTGATAATAATCAAGTGCCCTATTGGCCGACGACAGCATGTTACGAAATAGCGTCTGAAAATGAGAACGTCAATAATTGACAAAATCGTCCCGTCACAGCACGTTGATAGAGAAACGTTACAGGATTCTACTAAGAATTTCTAAACATTTGTTTGCCATTTGACAAGGATATAATGGTCTAGGGAACATATAGCGCGCAAAAAGGAACTGAGCGCTGCCCGATAGTCAAACAAATGGGTATTAAATGCGTATGACAATCTGAACACTACCTTATACAAGTTGTAAACGGGGAGAATTCTTATGATTTTCATTATTACCTGGTTATATAGGAACGCATAAACAGAGTATGGAGAAAGTTATGTAATGCGTGAGAAGTCAATTTCGAGATTTCAACGAAAATAATCATTTTGGTGTCCCTTGGAATCGAAAAATTGTTGTTTTTTAGTTTCAAAACTTCCATCCGTCTCCTTGGCCGTCTGTATGTCGGTTCGTGAACAACACTAACTTCTAGACTATTTGTAAGATTTTTTCCAAAATCAATACACCCTGGTCGATCTGGCCCATCTTGAATCCCAGTGATTTTCAAAAACATTTTTTAAATTTTGGGGACACATTATAAAATGTCTGGAACATTTTTAAAATATTCACCATAACGGCTCGAAGTTTGTTTTCAATAGACAAATTTGTCTTAAACAAAACATGTTCTAAAATAAGATGTTTAAAAAAGTTATGAACAGTGTTTTCAAACACGAGTATATTTTGCATAATCTCTGCTTGAAATCAAAGCAGGGCATTAATTTCTTTCCTGAATTTAAAAAAAGCATTTTATCGAAAACCGCTCAAAATTGTTTTCCAGGGTTATGACAAAAAGCTCTTAAAAAACGCGCAAGTCTCGGTTTCGTTGAACAATCCTAGTTTCCGAAAATTGAAAAAGTTGAAAAATGCGAGCATTTATGTGTATTTGGAGCACCACTAATTAATATTCTCTCTATTGATTTCGAGCGCCTGCGGATAGGCAACACTTTACACATATAGGTATTGTGGTGAGTTATCGTTGGAATTTCTAATGATATAATTATATGCGTCGTCATTGCCAACAATATTATTTATTAAAAAAGCAGCTTTCGATGGTTTAGCCATCATCATTAGTTTTCAGCCATAGTCATCAGTAGTCGTTTTTATGGCTTCCATACAGCAGAAAAATGATGGCTAAGCCATCGAAAGCTGCTTTTTTAATAAATAATATTGTAGGCAACACTTAACACGCAATAGGTTTTGCCTACCTCAAAAAAACTATACCCTTGAAAGTGCTCAATGGTGTTGATGACGAAAAAGCGTCCCTTTTGTACCAAATCATAGTTTTATGTAGTGCGTTTATATATATTTGTTTATGCGATAATATTCAAATTCCGCGACGGGCAAAGTGAACAATTAACAAATCCGTGAAGCAAATTGTTTTTAAAATCTTAATTCGGTTATATTACAGTAACTTTCATGTAAATGTGTGCATAAAAGACGGATAATTACTCCGTACTCCATCATTTGTACCCAACAGCTCCGACTTGTAAATCTTTTTTTTTTTTTTTTTTTTTTTTTTTTTTTTGTCAGACAAGCCCAGCTTATGAACCGAGCGGACGGAGCCATGTCAATGAGGGGGTCCCAGCAAAAAGTAATTCCGTAATTTTGTAAATGTATCTAATAAAGAACCTATACACACACAAAGAAAAAAGGAGGGAAAAGCAGTAAAAGTGGTGGACAAATGCTGCATATTCTCTCTCGTTGTCGAACACGAGATAGTCTATACGAGACTGTAGCCCACAATATCCCAACGTTGTTTCAACGTTGGAAGTCTAAAATAACTTTCAAATGGTTCGTGAAAACAAACAAAAGTGAATAAATTATAATGCATCAATGTGGATATATGCAGATCACCGTAAGCGTAGAAATCAATTCTCATATTAAGAAGGAAAACAAAACGGGAAGCAGTCGGACTATGCGTTTTTTCGACTGTAGGTAAATAGCTTAGGAAAAGCTTACAGCGGGGTGCAGTTAGTAAACGCCTCCACAGTACCCTTGCGACCCCACCCCTGCGTGCGAGGGGTGGAGCTGGGCGGGGTCGAATTACAAAATTTCATTTCGCTACGCGGATGCATGCGGCGGTGATACGAAATGAAGTTTCCCTGCCCAGCGACCCATTCGGAGAAACCTCATTCTAGCTCCGAAAAGCAAGTTTTGTGATTAATTATAGTAAATATTGTGACAACCATGGTAATGGTTATTTATTCTGATGAACAAAATATCAGAAAATATTCCTTAAATTTTATAGCATTGAGTAAGACGTCAGGCAAACATATTGATTAGTAATTCCGTACGCCTCAACTGCTATCATTAGTTCCCTAAGCGTGTTTTAATCGTGGGAAGTGGAGGTGATCTTCTCTCGCCGATTGGCATTTTTTTCTAGTCGTCCCTGCATAATCCCTGTTCGATTCCTACCCGTCCGTCGGATTAATGTTATGGTAATACATAATCGAAACAGAGTCGTAATAAGGGTTAGTCGTCACGTGTTCAGAAGTTAATTATAATTCGTGCCGAGTTTGATTTTAGGATTGGCAATCTGTTCCTTTTTAATTAACAACGCGTTCATGATAAAGTTGTGATTTTCGCGTAATTTCGCGCGCTACAATTTGCTCTTTTGACGTCATATGTTTTTCCGCCACTGCCAGAACAAGGTCTTGTGCAATGAAGGTGGCGGAAAACAGCCCTGCACTCTACTAAACTACTATTATTTAATGAGAATTGTGTCAAAAACTGTACTTTAAGTCGCTTAGGTGAAAACATAAAAATGAATCCAAGGTACCAAGGTAACCTCCATAGACACTCTTCAATTAACATTCAAGTATAAAAGTTACATAACGTACAAATTAAAAATAAAGGATCTTTAATCACTCAAGCAAATTGTAAATCAAAACTTTATACATATACATATATAGCGAGTTGTTTACTGTTGACGCCGCTTCTGGTTTCCCGATGTCCATTTTTCTCTACCTTCCTTATCTCCTTCCTGTAGTCTTCTGGCAGCCATCGCGTCTTGTACATCTTGGGCCCAGCTTCTTGGTAGTCGGCTTCATTTTTTTTCCTCTCGAAAGGAATCCATTTCCATATCAATTTAGACCATCTAAACTCCTCCATTCTTTCTAAATGACCATACCAGAGGAGGCGTTTTATTTCAATTTTGTCGACAATATTTTATAACGCCCATAATATCCCTCATTTTCACATTCCGTATATGTTCCAGTTTACAAATGCCATTGCTTCTCCAAAAACCCATTTCAAGTGAAAAAGGTCAGTCTAGTTCTCTTTTATTCAGTTCCCATACTTCTGCACCATAGGTAGATACTTTCAACAATTGAGGAGTAAATAATACACTTTGATCTTTTGTTATTTTATCGTTCCAAAGAATGGGGTTTTAGTTGCCGTATCGCTTTCGAATTCGCACTTATTTCAAACAAGAAGATAAAAGTAAGGAACGACCCCGACTAATATTTTAAAACAGCACCAAAAACAGTTGTATTGGCTTATTCATTTAACATTTTGTAATCTACTTTCGAAGAAAGTGTATGTTGTGGAAAAAAAGTATATTTCATTGCTTCACCCAATGTTCCAAATTCTTTTCATTAGTAGTACTGATGAGTACTTCATGAGTATGAGAGTACTAATGATACTTAATGAGTACTAATGAGTACTAAATGAGTACATAGAGTACTTAATAATGTACTTTTTCCCTGAGTGCATGCCACCATGTAAATGCTGATCGTTTTTCAAGTACCTTGTAGCAGAACATCACCAAAAATTAATTGAATACCAAGAAAAAATCAAACTTACAACTGATGATCCCAATATACATTCGTAGTGGTACGTCGCTATAGCTTTCGATTTCAGATGCCTCTGCCTCAGTGAGCGCATGGTCCCTGCTACTTGTGAGACACGTGTGCGCACGCATTTGCGCTAATAGAAAGTCCATGGGTTACACACGCACGTTCCCACACTCTCCCCACCCCTACCCTTCACCCCTACGCCCTTCGCCTCATCACCCTGTGACCTCCTACCCACACGCCGCATTGATTTACCCTTTCGGCCCTCGAACTCCACCCTTCCCAAGAGCTTACCCCCTCATCACCTCGCCTGTTGGCCGCTGTGGTCTTGACTTTGGCATCCTCACTCACTCCTACCCTTGTTTCACCTATCAACGTCCTCCCATACCATCCTCGTCCGTTGCCTCCTAGCCTACCAACATACGTACCCCTTCGACGCGATCAACCTTGTGACCTCACCACCCTGTGACCTCCTACGTGCACGTCGCATCGATTTGCACTTCGAACCCCTCCCTTCCCAACAGCTCCCCCTCTCTCCCCTCGCCGCGCCGGAGGCTCTCTGAGCCCTTGCGTTTCGCATCCACGCTCACTCCATTCCTTGTTCATCTGCCTCTTTCCCTCGTCCTCACTCCATTCCTTGCTCTCTCCCCCTTCACCCCCAAGCCTACCAACTTGCCCATCCCTTCGTGTCCCTCAACCTTCCATTCCATAGAAACCTATTCCATCCAACCGGTAGAGGTGGCTCAGGGCTTCAACTGATGTCACTGCAGTCCCTCTTACCGGGAGGTGCTAGGTTGTGACTCCCGACTGTGACAGGATTTCCGACCCTGGCTACGTGGCTGTATGGAATTCATCGACTGTCTGGAGGAGAATTCTAGCGGGCCGCTGCTCCGATCGGTAGCTTTCTGTCGTTTCTTCTGTCAACACTAGGCGAATGCCGGAGCAATACCCTAACAAACGGGATGTGCGCGATCTTTCTTTCCTGTTCCTCGTCCCTTTCATCACCCCTTACCTACACTCACACTAACATGCAGTACACTACCACACATGCCGGGCGTCCTACTGGTGGAAAATATCTGTTTTCAGGGAAATCCCGCTAGCCGGTGTCAGGTCGGCGCCGGGTCTCGCCAACCAGCGGGGGAAGATAACCGCCCGAGGAAAAAACATGCATTACACTTACGGGACTAATGATATCAGTAGTTGACGCGCCCGGAATTTTAAACAAAGAACCAACCAACCTACGCCACCCTCAACATACGGTGGGGTTCAGTCCGCTTTACAAGGGCCCGGGGAAAGTATCCCACCATATTACAGAGCAACCGCGGCGCCATGTGGCGGCGCTTCAGAGTCAACAATCAGGGGGCCGCAAGTGATTGAGTCATTCTGGGTAATATCTGCGGCTCGACCCCACCCGTCCGGCCATTGCGCGCCAAAATTATAATAGATAGGAGTGACAGCCACCGCGCACCGGTGTTCACGCCGCATCGCGAAATTTTCTTTTTAATTCCTGCCACCCGCGTCACGCTACCCTCGTTTTGTTGCGATTTTCAATCCAGTTAACATTCCTAATATGTACACGCGTTGTTATGCGCAGGTAATTGTAATGGGATTTGTGGAGCGCGTGCGTCCAGTGCATTAGAGCGCGTTGGCTAACAGAGTCAGGCAAGTTAAAGTAAACTTGGGGAGTGATTTTGTTACGTGAATTACTGGGATTGGGTTGTGTGTTTTTCCATTGCTGGAATTGAAACGCTTGACTTCGCGCAGATTATTAACTTTTACAATAGAGAGTAATGCAATGAGAATGGGGCGGAGAGGGGGGTAATACGAGTGTGTTGACCGCGATAAACGTTTGAGACTGTTCTAATATCACTGGTCAGACGCGCTGTTTTCATCGAGTTACTCTGGGTGCAGCGAAATGACGCTGGCGCATTAGTAAAAAAATTCTATAACTGAGCTCATTTAAAATGCTAACTGGTGTCTGCATTTTAACATGTGTGATTGAATTGAAGGTAATAGTTCCTGGTTTTGGTTTACACCTGCATTAGATTTTAGAGGTTGATAGAACAATTTTTGGAATTGATTACAAGACGGAAAATTAGAATGAATCAACCTACATTATTTTCTGTATTAATCTGTGATAATTTTAATTAATAATTTTTAAACGATTTAAAATTATTTGACAGAAGAATGTGCGTATCTTTTAATTTACAAGATTATGAGGAGCAAAGTAATTAAGAATGTAATATAACGCGAGAAGTACACAATTTGATATTTTTATTCAGATAACCATAATGGAACCAGAATATACCATATACACCACAACAAGCACTTTGTAAATATTCGTACCAAAAATAAAAGATTTCGTATTTTCCGAATACATAATATGTTTTGCAAATGGCTAGTTCGATCCAATTATGCAATCTAATGCAATTAACGAATTCATGAATTACAAGACACTGCGCGGCTCTCCTAGCATAGATCTAATCCTATCACACATATACATTACCAGACACACTGACAACGGGTCTAGCGGCAATATCAGTGGGACGATTCATTTTTTGTTTGTTTGATTCATTAGTGATTCCGGCGCAACAACTGCTGAGGTCACTAGTTTTCTAAGTATCGTGCATGCTTTTTCCCTCGGGAGATGGTGGTGATCATCCTCCGATAATTTGAGACTCTGCGCCGACCTGCCGTCGTCAAGCGAGGTTTTCCACAACCAGGTATCTCCCAACAACGGGGCACCGAACCAGCGGTCTTCCGGCATTTGTGGTAGTGTAGTGCATGTGATAGTAAGAGTGTGAATGTCTAAGAGTAAGGAATGGGAAGGAAATATCACGCACGGTCTGTTTCGTAGGTTACTCCTCCGGCATTCGCCTGGGATTGATCGGAGAAAAACACGGAAAACTACCGATCAGAGTAGCCGGCTACTAGAATTCTTCTCCAGACAGCGACTCAATTCAACCTAGCTCTTAATTGGTGACGAAAGTCCTGTCACCGTCGGGAGAGTACCCTAGGACCTCCCGGTCAGAGGCACTGCAGTGGCATCAGTTGATGTCCTGAGCCACAATGTTTTTATCACCTCACCCTGCTCAATGGCGAAATCTGGCGCCGACCTACCCGTTGGCATGCGGGTTTTCCCAACTAGGTATCGCCCACCAGCACCGCCCCTGTCAGAACAAGCTCTAAGCTCTGACTGGTCTCACGGCATGTGTGGTAGTATACTGCGTGTGAGTGTAAGGGTAGAGTTTGTAACAAGGAAGAGGAAGGAAAGATCGCGCGCGATCCGCGGTCCTTTTCGTAGGGCACTGATGCGACATTCTCGTGGTGTTGATCGGAGAACCTACGGAAGACTACCGATCAGAGCAGCCGGCCGCTAGAATTCTCCTCCAGAGAGCGACTGAATTGAACCTAGCTATGCAAGACGAGAAGCTGGTGGGGCGAGGACGAAGAGGTGCTGAAAGCTCTTTTTCGGAGCTCCTGTTTCGGTTGGCACGAATCAAAGTTCCGAGTGGTGTTACAATTTCAATGCAGTGGTGGTGGTTGTGGTGGTGTATATCATGGTTGATATTACTCGCATAATATGAATAAGTGATCATATTTACTGCATTATTTCTAATGTGTATTCACATAATATGCATAAGCGATACTATTTACTACATAATTTCTAAAGTGTGGGAATATGAGATCGTACCATGCCTTCCATTACTGTACTGCTTCGCAAATAATTTACTCAAAAGTTTTATGTCCATTGTACGCTTCATTATTAATACTCTCATATATTGAATCTCTGTACTTTCATGTGCACAATAACTGTAATTTGATATGTTTAAGCGATATGAAAGCTGCATCAGTGTTACAAT
Source organism: Gryllus longicercus (assembly GCA_038098605.1). Taxonomy (NCBI): domain Eukaryota; kingdom Metazoa; phylum Arthropoda; class Insecta; order Orthoptera; family Gryllidae; genus Gryllus; species Gryllus longicercus. The sequence goes on along the minus strand of JAZDUA010000103.1, from coordinate 2,882,798 downwards.
GCAATCAGAATGTTTTGTACACACTATCAATTATCCCATTCCTTCATTTACCTGTTTCTATTACTCCTGAACACGTTTGCTATTACAGAATATTCTAGGGTACGAAATGATTACATTTACAAAATGCATGAATGGATGTTTCTACAAACGTTGTGTATAATGAAACTTTCATTGCTCAACTTGGCAATGAGAATTTCGAACGCGTAATTTGTAGGCTATCTCGGACCTGGATTTCAACTTTACTATACATGCATTTACACTTACTATACATAATTTTAAAGAGAAACAATGTGAAAACGTTCATTTTGGAGAACATATTCTGCAATATTTTATATTCGAATATTGTTACAGATAAATTAAAAATATCCGAAATAGCATTCGAAATATAGGGACTAACACATGTGCTCCATAGGGCATAAAAATAATTACGAATCGATCATAACTTGTGAAAAAAGGAAATCCCAAATGAATCTTCTGTTTATTACAATAGTAAAAGATACCCGAGGGTGTGCACTAGCCCAGCAATTATAATTATCTAAATAAAACATTCACGTAATTAGCATTACGGAGCTTAAACAGATTTTTCAATTTTGATGTGAGAAAAGCATTTAATACTTTGGAAATATGGTAAATTTGGAATTTCTGAAACCTTTTCAAAGAAGACAGTGAACTTATTAATGTAATGCAAAATATTATTAACATACTTTCATCAGAATTAAGTTAGAAGAACTTTTCTCCAAGAAATACTCAAAAAAAGAGAATTTCAACACAAATAAACGCACTTCGTTCTTTTCTCTTAAACTCAGTTATGAATAAAATAATTTAAAAGACCAAATAAATCGACTATATAAACTGATAAATAAGAATGTAGGTGAAAATAAAATCAGAATATTAACAACGAGTATAAGGTGACACAAATGATGTGTGAAGAAATAATTTTGCTCAAAAATTTCTGTCATAAAAAAAAACATTCAAAAAACTCACGATGGTAATCAAAACCATTGCACTGTAGAGTAGAAATAATTGGTAATATGATCTGCTAATGTTGATAAGTTAGCTTTTCAATAGTTTCATACACTTAAAGATCATATTTTTAGCACAAATTTCATTAAATAACTACTGGTGCTGCAGCAGCACGTGCTTTCTCGCGTTGTTAATATTGCATATAATATTGCAATAACAACATATTAACAATCGTAGCACATGAAGTCCTAATTACTTTAAAGATAATACATCAAACTTTTATAAGTTTTCATCTGCCTAGTTCAGTAACAAATTTAGTGCAATGATTCTGCTGCTCCTACTACTAAAGATATTTCAATGTTAATTATATTAATAACAATATCAATAATAATAATAATAATAATAATAATAATATATTGGAATTTAAAACTCCTATCCAGCTATCGCTTTGAAAGCATATGCACAAAACAAGCACAAAAGTTATTCATCATTATTTCAGTTTGAAAATTCAAATGTTTAAATGAAATTAGTTTTCTGCCATTGCATTCAGTGTATTCAGTGTATTTACGTGCTTCAAAATGACCTGCAAACACTCACAGATGTACATTTCATCTGTAGATATAAACACGATGTAGATTATAAATTAATAGAAGTGTTTGCCTTGAACAAATTTTGAACTAAAAAGCAGATTTTTAAACAAGGTCGTGAGCAATTTATTGAAGAAATTATTAGTTTTCGCGTACATTCTGATTGAATTTAATTCAAATTATATAAGAAATTCTCAAAAATTGCCCAAATTTTTCTTCAATTTTTTTTTCACGGATGAAACAAGGGACACATTGCAGTTGAAATGCTTTTACGGATTCATGTAGGAGTGTAATGTGGCAAAGCCGTTACAAATAATGCAAGGAAATATGTGCTGCTGAAGTATCACCATTTAGTATTGTCTCTACGTCCTCAATATGTCTAACCAGGAAGTGTTCAGAGCCTGACAAATTGCTCCGAAAGAGATGTCTGGACAAGAAAGATATGTCGTCAAAGGTTCAGAAGTCCATTGATTGATTGATTGATTAGTGATTGCGGGTACGTCAGGTGCTAAGGTTCCGCATGTACCGAATACTTTATAGCAGGAGGAGGTGGTGATATTAGCCCGCGGGATGTCGAGATCCGACGATAACCTAGGTCGGCTAACCGGAGTTTTCCTTAACCAGGTGTCTCCCATCCGCCGGGCACCACCCCAGCCAAATACGTTCTACGTTCCTGACTTGTCTCCCGGCATGTGTAGTGTATGTGCGTAAGTGTGAGTACGGAAGAGGGTGAGGATAGGACGAGGAAGAGGAAGGAAAGATCGCGTTCTGCCCGTGGCCCATTTGATAGGGTACTTCTCCCGCAAGTTATTGATAAGTTAAACCAAGAAAAAGATGAGAGCAGTTGTTCGCAAGAATTCTCCTCCAGACAGTGACTGAATTCGACGTTAGTATGTTGACTAGTATTGAAAATCCTGCCGCACCGTCGGGATCCGAACTCTAGCCTCTCTCTCCCAGAGGCACTGCGATGACATTAATTGATGCCCTGAACCACCTAAGCCAGTGCAGGAATCAAAGTTCGCTCTGTGTCTTCTTTACACTTTTCTAAGTACTGCCTGTGTAAATTTGAGAGTTACCTTCGTGTATTATGTTTCCATGGTCGTTCGAGAATCGGACTTTAAAGGAACTATCACTGTGCCGTCAAATTTATTTTAGTTTTTCAATGAATGCAGTATTCTATATTTTTAAGAATTTGATACTATTCGCAGGAAACAATTTAAAATAAAAAATATAATAATATTGTTTAATTATACGTAATGTACTAGCTCATTTAGTTTACAGTGATGAATCAAAAAATTGCTCTGAAGAAACGTTTATTGCCAGATTACGCAAATTCAACCGGCCTTCATTTTCATATGCATTTGCAATAATCATCTCCGCATTTTTGCATCTGGACTAATATTTGAAAACTCCATGCTGAATAGAGCTCAGATGTAAAAACACTATTATTCTCAACACTAGCTAGATATCTTGGCCAGATTGTTGCAGTTAGATCTCGCAATCAGAAATAACGAGAAAGGATAAACTAACTTTGGAGTATTTAAATACTGACATTTTAAATTACGCACCATATTCACTGATTTCCATCGTAGTGGTCAGGGTTGCCAGATAGGGGAATGTTATTCCCAAACTGGGAATGTTTTCGCTGTGGGAAAATAAATGGATAGTGAAAAGTTGGGGGATTTTGTGGGTAACTCATTACCATCCGGAGTCGAGATAGAAATAATATTCTCTCAATTATTATGAATAAAAAAGAAACAATAGAATTTATTCTCTCTCATTTTATCTATCAAAAAGAGAAAAATAAAAGACAGGCATAGAGGAGGAAAATAGAAGAGAGTATGGGGTATTCAGCAGCTCAAAGGACGATGATTGGTTTATTTGAATTATCTGAATTTAAGGGGACAGCCAATGTATTGGGGGACATCTCATGCCGTTGGTCTGTAATTTGGTGTTTGGTACATTTCGTTTGAAAGTTGAGGAATTTTGTTTCATTGCAGAAGTAATTTGGGGACCCAAAGTAGAGGTGGGGAAAGAGCTCTCAACACATTTGGCAACCCTGGCAGTAGTTCTCATCCAACGCGATCTCCACGCCGTTACCAGACAATGATCATGGTGGCAGTGGAGCAATGGCACCGTTCGTGCGGCTGGTGGAATGACGAAGGGGGGGGGGGAGGCGGGCCAAGCATGAGGCCGAGCAAGGTCGTTGCGAGATGTGGCCTCACGAACACACCTGCCATTGTCATTCCCGCCGACCTCGCATGCAGTCATGGTGCTCTTGTGTCAACATTCGAAACGCTCCTCCCAACGTTAGATCATGTAGGGTCCTTACCCCTGCATCATGGCCTAGAACAAAATTTCAGTTGTGGTGTTCTTTCTATTCAGCTGCGAGTTGTATTTCTAATATGTAAAAACATACATAGTTTATAAGGACAAGGCTACCCAGAAATCAGATCTACAAATTTATTTTATTTCATTATTGCAGTAACAATAGTCATTGTAACCACATACTTCCAATTTATTATAATTTTTCGGGTTATTGTTCTTTATACTAATTCCTTATGTATTTAATACGTATCTTACGAATAATATTGTATATTAGAGTGTTTATGAGCCTGTCATTTGATTTATGTTGTACCAGGAATTGGTTTCCTGGGTGCAGTGTTTTGGTTCATATTTTTGAACACCATTTTTGTCTTAATCATCTAGTCGTAGTGAATGGGTGATCATACCACTTCTCGTGGCACTGTGTCGCAAAGTGTGTTATTATGTTTGCATAATATTCTCTACTCAAGTAAGTTATGTTTCAATTGTAAACGAATTCGTTTTTGTGTTATTACTGTGTGCTTCAATATACTTGTTAACAATTAGTGTTAAACAGTGTTCTCAATGCATTTGTCCCTGATGATGGATAAATAAACACTTACAAAATAGCGATGTATTTGAACACATCTGCGTCGATGTCGCATCCCTTCTCTGTACCCGATCCGCCCTGCGTCGCTCCGGACGCCCTTGAACCCACCTGCCCGATCCCTGCCCGATCCCTGCCCGATCCCTGCCCGATCCCTGCCCGATCCCTGCCCGATCCCTGCCCGATCCCTGCCCGATCCCTGCCCGATCCCTGCCCGATCCCTGCCCGATCCCTGCCCGATCCCTGCCCGATCCCTGCCCGATCCCCGCCCGATCCCGCCCGATCCCCGCCCGATCCCCGCCCGATCCCCGCCCGATCCCGCCCGATCCCGCCCGATCCCCGCCCGATCCCCGCCCGATCCCCGCCCGATCCCCGCCCCGATCCCCGCCCGATCCCCGCCCGATCCCCGCCCGATCCCCGCCCGATCCCCGCCCGATCCCCGCCCGATCCCCGCCCGATCCCTGCCCGATCCCTGCCCGATCCCTGCCCGATCCCTGCCCGATCCCTGCCCGATCCCTGCCCGATCCCTGCCCGATCCCTGCCCGATCCCTGCCCGATCCCTGCCCGATCCCCGCCCGCCCAGCTGCATCCTGCCCCTGCCATTCCGCCTCGGCTAACCCCAACCCTGAGCGGCTCCATCCTGCCCGGCCGTGTGGGCTCCGGGCATTGCGGCTATGGGAAATTAGTTGTATGTAAGTATTAAATTTAATATTCTCCGCGAAATGTTTAGAAATAGAAAATTAATTGCATTATATAGCACATTCATTGCCCATTATCAAAGACCTATAATAAGTCTAGGGTACCGTGCAAGAACTCTTGCATGTTAAATCCCACCTTCTTTTCCATCCTTCCATTTCCATATACATTTTTCTTCCCCCTCTATTCTCCTCCTCCTTCTCTGCCTCTTGTTCTGTGAGAGTCTTCGTGAAGTAATTGCAACTAGTGGTCATTATTTTACAATCATTGTACTAATACTTCCTATTATAAAACTCACAGAACAATTCGTCAAATTTCGGTGGAATTATTTTTCTTGAAAGCCCCTATTTACAAATAATTGTTGCCAGTGACAGAAACCTCTCCTATATTATTTGAGTAGTGTAGTCGAGTTTTGCGGGTAAGTGGAGTCATCATTTACTATTAAAAATCATTAATATCGGTTGACTCGTCTGAGAGAAATAACTGTCATTTATCGTTACTTTAATTTTAATTTATTGCGATGATAAAGAGCTGGGAATATTATAACCTAATTAACTATACTCTTCCTTTCAAAGAATCTCACTGAAATCAATTTTACTGTTCTGATATACGGACGGTCAGACAGACTGATACAGAAAAATGTAAGGCTTTTGTAAACACTACTGTAAGGCTTTTGTATCACATAAATAATCATATTAGCTTACAACGTAAATTTCAAATACCAGTCATACTTGTCAATTCTAATAGTTTCTTCGGCTAAGTACTAACTATATAGGCGAAATGTATTGAAATTGATAAAACAATTAAGGCCATAATGTCCGTGGTAAAATCAGTTTGGATGACCTCTGTAACAGAGACGTTTATACTACTAATGTGTACGTAGATGGATGGATGGACGTACGTGAGTGCTCGGCAGATTACAGGACTTTTAGCTCTAACTTGGTATATTCATTAGAAGTTAGGTACTTTAGTGCTGTTTCAAAGATTAGCATTGGTACTGACCTCGAAGTGCACGCCGCTTTGTGCAGTAAAATATGCAAAGTCTTAAAATTACTATTCTTGCCAATGTACGGGAGATGAAAAAATATTGTATAATTCTACTTATTGCAGTGACAACATTTCAGTGACCATTCACACTACCATATTCAGTGACCTTCGTGCATGCACAACTTAACGCATTAAGTTATTTCGACTAACCACCTGTCCTCGGTTAGTAAACTCCTCGTAACAAAATAATAAACATATCACGTTTCTTGCATTGTCTGAAAGAAACACCGTGCCTGTAACTTCTCCCAGCACCACCCTCTTGAGCTATGTGCATTCATTCACTGGGTTGAAATATCGTACTTTCCCCTTCGCCTCATTGTTCGAAGAGAAGCAAAAGTATCTCCGATGACATTTTAAAAGCGACGTCCAGTGAAAGAGAATGACGGTGTTATTGATTTATGGCTCCGCCATCTCCCCTCCACGCCCCTCCACGCCCCTCCACGCCCCGCCCCGCCACGCCCCGCCACGCCCCGCCACGCCCCGCCACGCCTCGTCGCGCTGCGCCGCACGCGTTTGTTCGTATTGTCCAAGACCGCGGCCACACCCTCGTTGCACGCCGCCGCGGCTTCTTGTCGCTGCAGACAGTCGCTGCGATCGCGGGTGCACGACTCAGTGCGCGTGTTGAGACGCAAGTTATTTTTTGTTTGTTTTGTTATTCTTTTTTTCAATAATTTTCCCTCTACAGTATCAGTGGGAAGGCGGGAATCCATTTTTATAGTTCGCATAAATTGATCTTCCGCCTTACGACTTGAGCAGCTAAAGAGGGGATTTTTGATTGATTGACTAGTGGTACCGGGCATGTGATCTGCTAAGGTCGTTATTCCCGCAAGTGTAGTGCATGAGTTTATGACGGGAGACGGCGAGCATCTTCCCCCGGTGGACCCACACGTCGCTACTCATAACTTCACATGCACTACCCCACCACACATGTCGGGAGACCAGGCGGGAGTTTGGAGCTTCACCCGGCTGAAGCAGGTCTCCCCCTGTGGAAGATACTTGGTAGGGGAATCTTCCATATGTCGGCACCGGATCTCGCTAACAAGCGGGGCAAGATCACCGCCGCCTTCTGCGATGAAACACGCGTAACTAATGACCTTAGCAGTGGAGGTTCCCGGACTCACCAATCAAACAATGGGCTCATGCTGTCATAATATAAGAAACTATTCATGTGTAAACGTATGGAATTGTTTGTGTAAATATTGACCACTAGAAAATATGACGTGTTCTGCACACAAGACTTTACCACATACTCCAGGATGTTAAATACCAATTATGGAAGGAAATATTTAAGTGTTAAAGTTTATCTGGAAGCTGGTTGTTGCAATTGTGTGTGGTTATATAGAGTGATTCAAATAGTGCGCGCTTGCAGCCCGGCTTTGCACGAGGTATAGGCTTCAGTGGCGGCGAAAGCAGCCACCGTAACCAGAGGCAGGGGCGAGTCTCTGGTGGGTGGCGTCCTCTAGCGTTTATAAGTGGAGAAAAACGACGAGAAGTAGGAATGTATTGAGATAGATATCATGAGATGAGATAAGATAGATAGATTCCATGTTATATGTTTTATTAATATTAATCCGTGTTATATTAATATAATCGCGCCCATGATGACCGTGCCTCGTTATCTTGTTGGTTCTAATTGGATACTTGGTTACTTTGGATAGTACTGGTGAGTCTCCTGGAGTAGACGACCGTACTTGTTTTGTTTATCCAATCTCTTATTTTATTCACTCTTAATTTATCCAATCCCCCGTGGGGCAGGGGCGGGGAAGGACTCTTGGCAAGGGGCGTGACAGAGGTGGGAATGGTCACGGGAGGGGATGGGGCAGGGGGCGTGGAAGAGACAGGAAACGGGGCGGGGCAGGGAGCGGGAGAGGGGAGGACGCGGGACAGGGGATGTGGGAGGGTGGTAAGGGGTTGGTCCGGGGCGGGGCAGGTGACACGGGAGGGGACAGGCAAGGGGCCTAGCAGGGGGTCGGGGCGGGTCAGCGAGCGACGACCAGCCGCGGCTGGGCGATGGCCAGGACGGCGCGTGCAGTTGCGGATGGCTGCCCCTCAGCCGCGCGCGTCGCCCCGCCGTGTGTTCCGCCAGCGTTTTCTTCTTCTGCTGCTGGGCGCTGCCGTCGTCCGCCTCACCTGTGGGCTCGCCCACCGCGCTCCGTCGCGTCACCCGTGACTCGCCTTCCAGCGGCGGAAGGTTTTTCTGCCGGATGATTGATTTCTCTGCATTTTCACTACCGTCTTCAGCGCTGTTAGTTTTTTCGCATTCTTGATTGTTTTTCCTCAAGTAGTCTGTTGTAGAAGCGTGTATGTTAAAAATGTTTAACTTCCTGTGTTTGGGTTTTTTCCTTTGGATGTATTCGTTTAATATACCGCTAGGGGTTGCTTCCTTTGCTATATTCTTGAGTAAAAGTTTGTTCCTTTCTTTGATATTCGATGAGAATACGTTCACATACTTTTTCCATTTTTCCCTGATATGATTTTAATCAATTCGTTTGTTTCGGGAATATTTGATTATTCTTCCACTTTCTTTTCAGTAAGTATCCTTACTGCTTCTAATTTAGGTTCTTTATCACGTAGAGAATTTTTTTAAATTGTCCTCCTGCAATAAGAAATATACTCGTTATTTTACCGCTTTAGTATTGGAAACTACAGTGAAACTGTGAAACTCTTCACTGACCTTTAATACAAATGTCTTATTTAAGGGAAGAAATGACGATATGGGAAACAAATACGACGTAATTGTGCTATTTGTATTGAAATACAATAGATGTACCTTTCGAATACCTTTTTAAATTGTTTATCTTCAAAACACAAAGCTTTGTAACACGTGCGTACATAAATAACTTGTACACAAGAATCATCAACAGGAGGAAGACAAAATGTGAACGAGATTGAAAATAGTGGAGAATTGACAGAAGGAGGTTCAATGAGTTTTTCAGAACATACTACAACACTTTTGATACGAAAGTTATTCAGTGTTACAACTTAATATCAGAATAAAAGTTTTATAGCCCTCTGAGTTAATACATCGGGACTGCTCAAAGCAGTTGAAAACGTTTCAAAATAGATGAAAACGAAAAACCGAAGAATCTTAAATTTTGCGAGGAATGAACTGTGTTGGTGAGAATTGAGAAGAAAATGGAAATAAAAACGGGTGTAATATAACTTTCTGTCAATTGTATTTTCTGGATACTATGTTTAGTTCTTAATTTTTTAAAGTTAAAAGTGTTTTACAGATACGAAGGGAATTAATTCCCGGTTCGAATTACAGTAACGATGCACAGTATACTGTGAGGTACAGAGGTATGGCGAGGTATACTACATAGTAACAGAGAAATACGTAATTGTGTTTGCTTATGCACTTGTTACATGACGATAGTTTTACATGACTTTTAGGGCTACGCTTGCTTCTTCTCCCTTGCATTGATCAATCGATTGGTGATTTTGAGCGCGTCAACTATTAAAGTCATTAGTTCCGTAATTACAGTGCATGATTTTATCGCAAGTGGTGGTCTAGAAATTCACGAAACTGTTCCAGAACATCCGCCCAGATTTTATCGCGGCATTTTCTCTCCACTACCTCTGGCCTCTGCTCAGCTGAAGAGGAAAATATTCATGAAATTCGATTTAATTATAATACGAAATATGCAGAAGTTTTATCAGTTAAGTTAGTTAAACAAATGGAACAAAAGCAAATTTGATATTGCAAAACTAGATAAGTTTATTTCATAGAGATCATTCAGAGAGATATCTGTGCAGCACAGAATGCACACGTCTGCCACTCGGTGAAATGCCGACAATTCATGGCTGAGTATAACTATTACATCGTTACCTAACACTGGAGTTCCACAATGAATTCTCAATTGCAGATCGAGTTCAGACACATTCTTCAAGAGAACGAAATAAAGGCGTCATGTAAAGGCCATACTATTGATGAAAAGAAGTCACTAAGGAGATCAAAAGTACTAAATATTTTCGGATTTTTAGAAAAGTGTCGCTCCCTTGTGAAGAAAAAGTTACATGATCGAGCACAAATCCTCTCGGACGTCGCCCAATTACATTCCACGGCCAGGTGCCACATACGCTTCCCAGTGAACACGCTTTCGTTTTTGGTTCCTTCAGAAGTCATAGACTGAGAGTCTCCCGGCCACTATTTTTGAGGGAGGGGGTAGAAGAAATCAATAGAGTTAGATTTTCTTTCACTGGAAGGCAAATTGATGATCTTTCTCACAGCAGTCGAGAGAAAATGACAGAATATTTGCCACCGAGCATATTATGTATGTATACCCTCAGTATCTTTCCCGGGTATGAAGGTGGCCGAAGCTTTCTCATCGACACCCCGCCTTCTTGTACCAATATACTACGTAGCCCTACCTTCACCTCCCGCTTGGGCCGCATAGGCCTGTGTGCAATTGTACGGGAGTACCTTTACCTGTGTTAAGAGAATGATGGCGATGAGAGGTTTTAAGTTTTGTTTCCAAACACTGTAAGTGTTGGTTATGAGCGTTGGTAGTGCACGAAAAAGTTACAAATTTTCTATTAGAAATCAAATGAACGCGGTTCTGCTATTATCGACTACAATTTTAATCATATGAAAGTGATTACGGGACTTCTGAAGCAGTGGTAACTGAGTGAGCTCATCCTTGCACTCACCAGGAAACGAAATGCAATCGACCTACGCGTTTTGGGGGATGTTTAGGAGAAGTAGACCGCGGGATCCAATCGGGTTGTGTCCCTTCTCAGAACCCCGTCTCATCCCGACGCCACCACACGCGACGGGACTTTTGTTGCTTTCGGACACGTAGAGGTACATCGAAAGCAATTGGTTCGCTTCCCCCGCGAGTACAAAGGGCCGGGAAATCTATTTCGGAAGCTTTCCGCCCCATTTGCGCGCGCGAATGCGCAGGCAAAGGGGCTACCGGGGTCTGAACCGCAGCGCCGTCTGGCGTCGCTTCCAACTGCGGCGCCAAGTGATGTCACCCGCATGTGACGTGTACGGGCGATGTGGGACAAGAGCTGTTTGGACGCCTGAATAGACAATTCGCGCGGACGGTAATTCTATCCATTTTAACGGGGCATTTCTGTCGATGCTGCTGGAGATGAAGCCCCTCGTGTCGATTCGGCTGCCAAGTTACCCGAACGCGACGAACCTGCGGTCTTTGTTGTACGCTGAATAAACATTTCTCATTAGCTTAGTAATTATGTCGTGCAGTTGGATTCTCCATAATATTATTATCACAATTGCAATTATCTCGTTTTAAAAGGGGATCGCACGGGTAAATGTAAACCATGGTTAATCGAGACACTTCTATTTAGCGAGTCACCAATGTGTGTACAATATCATATAAATAATACACACTATCATAAAAAGAATACAATATAACAAGTCGAACCTTGATCCGTTGGCTGTGTTGAGGAAGTCACGTTATGTGGTAGACATTAGACACAAATTTGGCCTTCTCTTGTTTTCAGGGTATATTATGATGGATAAAAAGGCGCATTTGAAGCAAAAGAACAACTCTTTTATGTTTCCCTTTCTCATCCTAAGATGTTAAGTTTTTCGTATTTGGAACGTTGAAACGCTATTCGCGAAAATAACCTGATTCATCTAAGCTTTTGGGTGATTGTATTAGTCCATTGGAAAATATCATTTCAGTTCCTTTAAAAAGATCTTTGTTCGTTAAATTTTCCATTTAGCGATAATTTGATCTCGTGAGTGACGGTCGCATTTGATGACGTCATTATGGTCAGTCGTTCCTTAGGATTAGCGTCTTCCAGAATGTACCTGACGCGTCCACGTAATTCATTTGGGAAGGGAGAAGTTAAATGTTTAAAGCAATGAATTGAATTGATCACTGAACAACATTCTAATATCACATCTACACTCACTTATTTGCATTCGACGTCCAGCTGACTCATACCGTCTCAAATTTTGAACCTGCATAACCAGCCTTGGGAAGCATTAAATGTTCCCTCAGTTTTTAAATTTTAATTCAACCATTTTTTATTTTCATATACTATGAGCTCATAAATCGTAATTTCTTCAGTACGATTCTGTATAAACCAGTCAAGAAGAGCACATTCCATATCAGATAATGACTTTTCCATGTTATTTTCGCAACTGACAGCTCAGAAGTAAATCCTACAGATGATATGACCTTACAAATGTCACTTTTACTTTCTCGCTACGAAGCAGGGAGAAAGTTATGTAATGCGGCGCGAAAAAAAGCGAATTAGTAGCAGACAACCCGTATTACAGGGAACTAGTAACGAAAAAGTGGATAAATCCAGTTCCTAAATTTAGAAAAAGAATCTTCTCTCAACTAGTGTAGCCAAAATCAATGTTTCGTTGATTCATGATACCGCAAAAATCGTATGACGGCAAAACATACGTCTGTCTGTGAACAACGCTACGGGTTAAACTGTTCAGCAAATTTTCTTCAAACTTGATATTCCCAAATAGATCAATATTACGTCTCGGTTCTTTGAATTTGAAACCGATATTTTAATTTTGGGGTAGTACTTTACATGAAGCCCCAAAAGACATTATCAAAATTTAAAGAAAATGCAATCTCTTTTGATTAAATATTGTTGTTGGATAATGTGAAGCACATTTACGAGAATATTGCAGCATTTATGTTCGTTAAAAACCCTAATTTTTCGAAAATTGCAAAAGTTCAAAAATGGTTGGCAACTTTCTACAATCACCATTATGAAGATAGAGATTTTTTCTTTAATGAATTTTGTTCCTTAAAGACAGATTTTGAAATAAGGTCATGTACAAATTTTCGAAAGTTTGAGTACTTTTCTCGTAATTTTGCGTGAATGTACGGGCGAGAAACTAATGCTATTTTTGTACCACTAGTTTTGTTCAACGCACGGTCTATTCACCCTCACCGAACCCATCCGAAAATTTTTGAACTCGTTCACCACAATCTGCAGAAAGATTTATAAACTACACTTTTTCCTCTAGAAAAGGATGATACCTTAAAGTTTAATCATGTTGAGAGCTCGAAACGACTATACATAGCAATGGCTGAAAACAAATTAGACGTGTGAAATAAGCTGTTTGAAAACGAAGAAACGAAGGGTTAATTTCCGAAAAGAGTAGCAGACAGTTACAGAAGTTGCTCTTTGTAGTATATGAATATTTCCTTCATATCATTCCTAGAATATTTTATTGAATAAGAGCCTGCATTGTTTTCTGGGAACTACAACTTGTGTCTCTGAGCTCTAGGTACAAGGTATAGGTGCAAGCTTACGCGCCTCCGCCTGTTGGATCTGTCGACTTTTCTTTTAACTAACCTCATTTCGTAATTTTTTCGATATGGTGAGCACAGTTAATCGTAGTTGTCGTATTCTGCTTTTTTTAATTGTTTCTGTACTCTTTGAATTTTCTGTCTTAAAGTGGACCACAACTGTAAGAAATATATTTTATTTCGTCCTGTTATTTCAATGCATGTTTATATGCACTATCCATTTAAACTTATATTATTCAATATTTGTATACGTGATTTTCTTCATAGAATTGAAAGAAGTATAAATAATTGAAGTTCTACTGTCACGCAGTAAATGAAATATTTTTGAAACACATATTCTTTCTTAATATACTTGTGAAATATACTAATATAATGCGTTGTGAAATATACTAAGTAATAAAGAAAGAACAACCCAAGATCTATGAATAATTTCTGATATTTATTTTTTATTTTTTCAGCGTGTGAATTAAATTCGACATTTTAAAATTGTAATGATTTCCATTTCAGGTAAGTAGCAGCCCAACTCATTAAAAACAACGTATTGAAGATGCTCTGAATGGTGAGTCTCTCTGAATGATCTTTTCAGTCGTAGAAGAAGCACAGAAATAAATTTTTAAAAAACTGACGTTTTTTTAAGTTAAACAGATTTGAAAAAGGGAACCTATACAATTTTTATATCTTATTAATATCTTTATTAAATGTGCTCAAGAAAAATCACCATTCGTAGGTACATAATCTTCCCAGAAAACGCAATACCTGTTGCAATACCAGTGTAAAGGGCTTTGGAAGTGGGTAGTTGTATAACACGACAAACAAAAGAATCCTAATCTCAGTCTTCCACGAAGCAGTACGGAAGTATAAAGAGTAAAAAAATAAAGCCAACTAACTATAACATAAAAATATTATTGCGCATTATTGAGAGTACTAGAAAGTGAATACTAAAAAAGTACTTTATACACTTCCTGCTACATCCAATTCCTGCTACATTGTATTACTAACGGAAATTGCTCTTTTTCCGTTTGCGTTTTAAATAAAAACTAGCGTAGCAACAAGTGATTACACCGATTTGCGCGGTGACCGCGCTGAGCTTTTTCAGCAAATCCTAATGAGATTCCAAAATTATGCACAACGAATTTCACTCGCAAAGGGAAATCACATATTTCCGCACATTGGTCATCAGGTAAACCGCGTCAGTTTACTGCGCTCTGCGGTGGATTCTGTTTCACGCCCCTGCACAGTCCTTGGAGGAGAAGGAGAAAGAATACTAATGAAGAATAACAAATGAATTGTCGTAATAACACAAGTGTTTACTAGCATTAAAATACATTATGGACTTACAATTTTGTTCTCAAAATTCCGCACAAAAAAAACAACTATTTTTGCGAGTACAATCCAGATACAAATATAACATATATCATTTATTCGGTGGTTCAAGAGTAACCAGAAAAACTAGTGATGTTACAGAATGACATAGACATTCTCGAGCTAATTAGTTTCTTATTCCTTGTGACTATACAACTCTAGCTGTTCGGTTTTCCTCAACTCTCTTTCCAACTGCCATCCATTGGGGCCTAAAAGACATTCTTTCACTTTTTCTCTAATTTTTCGGTCTACTAATTGTGTAATTGAAATATGATGTAGAAATATTAGTGAAGAGTAAAACCTAGTCCTATAAGATAATGATAGTTGAAAAATGTCAAGCCATTTTTGAAAAAATGTTGTTTAAGAGGTTCGGACTATGCGCAAACTTATGTTCATTTCCACAGATGATTAAGTTTTCGAGGAACTTCATAAATAATTTCACAAACTTGAACTCTCAAATGCAATGACATAATGCCCTTAATGGAAATAATAATGATGTGAAGATTATTTAAAATATACGTTTTTGAAATTTTTGAAGAAAAAAGTCAGGGTATTTTGCATATTATCACAATCTGAACAAAAAATTAAAGAAAACAAATTGGTGCCGTTTTTGAGAGTATGTCATTTCGGTTGTTCTAAAAAGGAGAATTTTCTGCTCGTTTTCACACAAAATTTATGAGTTTTCTAGAAACTATATTAGAAATAATTTAAAAATTCCTTGAGGTCACAAACGTAATATAAAATAAAAACATACATATTGTAATCATTAACAACGTGAGATATATTTAAAAAAATGTTTTTGTATACGTTTTGAAAATCAAATAAATGCCCCAAACTATCATTCAATTCATATTCAGTACATTTAACACTATCCGTGGAGAATTGTAAAGCAAATAATTAAATGTTTTCCAGGAAAATGAGCTTAAATTTGCCTAGTTTCAGAAACGCTCAAACCTCCGTTTTCTTAAAAACGGCTCAACTCTTTCAGATTTTAATATTCTATAATATTTGTGAAGTAATAGTTCAATTCCTCTGTTAGTGTCAAAAATTGAGAAAATGTGAAAAATGTCTTTATGGGACGAAAAGTAGCAGTTGTGAAGAGGATGGGGGTGCAGGTGTAAACCAAAATATCTAGTCCAGAATGAAGAGAAAAGGGCAAAAACTAGTACGAGAAAGTCAGTGGAATCCTGCAGTACTTCTAGTCTAAGAATATATTACAATAAAAAATAAGGTCGCATACCAAACTGTCCAGTTTTTCTCATCTCTTTCATTTCGTCTATCTGTTTCCCTTAACGATCTACAGAATAGTTTCTAAAAATTAGTACAGATTGTTTAACTAGTGATGTTACGACGATACACATTTTCTTGCATTATTTCTATCTTGTTGAATTTTGCAAAATTTGAACAAAAATTAAATCTGAAACATTCTTTGAAGCATCTATTGTTCTATTTGACAGATGTATTACATCTCATCTTTGTAATAATTCAATTTACGATGTAAGAGTAATTTTCTTTTCTATCATCACCCAGTAAATTGATAAAAACCTCCTTAAACGTTTACAATCTGCTTTTTCACAACCGTTCAGCAATTTTCCAAAATTGAGAACTTTCAGTGACTCTCGCTTATGAGGGCCAATGAAAATTCCCTTTTGCTTTTGTAAAACTCGATTCATGAAATTTCATTTCTAAGCATTGGAAGTCTATTCTCATTGCATTGAAAACTTTTTTCATCAATCCTAATTTGATGCATTGGAGGTAGTAAAATGCTTTTACTGTCAACCAAAGGTTTGTGAGAGACGCTTTTAGTCAGACCAGTGTTTGGTTATGTAGTGCTTTTCTCTTGCCTTACTTTCCTAAGTAAGAAGAAACAGCAGAATTTTGTAAAACCTGTCTGCATTCTTAAGATGACTCCTATTACCTTGAGATCATTACGAATTTCTTATTGATATTCACTGAAACCAATACTAATACCAAACCAATATTAACATATGTTTCCTCCATTTTTTCTGCATATTCAGCTGGCGTAAATATTTTATATTTCCATTACGTAATAGTACTGCTCTTAAGCTTGCTTTTGAAGCGTCTATAAACAGCCGTCAATTGTGCAAAGCGTATTATATCCCCAATGCTTCCATGAGTATTTTGATGGTGTCATAGTAAACAAGCTTACCACACGTAGAAAAGAAGAAATAAAATTTAATTTGTTGTATATCGAGTGCACAGAGACTTGCATGTAAGGTTGTGAACCGTCCAACCATGCGCGTAAATAGTATCTCGTGCGTCTACTGGAACACAGATGGGGTGTCTTCGGTTTGTATTTATAACTTTACATTTAAAACACAATTTGTAAGTTTTTTTTCACAATCGATGTGAGTGCACTTCTCAGTGATTTCACAAACACAATGTATCAAACGAGATGTGGCCAATTTACACACTTACGACGCGTTTTGGAAACTACTCACGAATGATATCAACACACAAACATGTAATGGATAAATCTCTCGGTTTTCAAGGATATTTATCTAATTATAAAGAAAAGACTCCCATACAGAACCACACTTGATCATCACTCTTGACACGAATTAGTATATTCCAGCGGTGAAGTCAACGTAGAGCCTAGCCTAGGCAACACAATTCCTACCATTTCACACTTCTCGAACCCTTGAAAGGGAAACATAAACAAAAGTGAAACTTTCATATTTATTATGCAGTAGTGTACTGGTTGTGGATTATGACACCGCATATTGACGTATGACCGAGCGCCGAATAACGTACGAGAGAAACTGGCGAAATTCCCATCCCACTCTCTTAGTTTGTAATTTTTGGTAATTTTGGATCAATTCATACAATATTTTTATAAAATTTATATACATTAAAATTAAAGTTACTTTAAATGTTGAAACATTTTGGTAGGAAAATATTGGATTTAGAAACAAATGTTTGAAAAATATATAAAAAACATTAAAAGTGCACTAATTCTTAAGATATCATCTTCAATATTTTCTTGTAATAATTACAGCAAGCTTGTGAAAAAAAATTGTATTAGTTTTCAGAAGTGGTTATTGGTTGTAAAATGAAAACCCGAAATTTCATAAAATAAAGAAAACATTCCGTAATGACTGGGATTGAAGTTCATTTCCGTTTTGAGGACCTCAAGATCTACGAGTATGGTGTCTTTTTAAGTTGCTGCGTGTTTCATTGTTTCTTTGTGTAATTAAATGATTTGGATACAGGTCTAGACAACTATACGTCTGAAGTTATTTGGACTATTTTATCACGAATATGAACATGAAAAATTGTTAAAGATGAAATTACATTTTTCTTTCATTTCAATAAATCTTTGAAAAGCAACATTATCTTAGACGGTTTTCTGCCATTTCAAATTTCCACTTCAGAATTGTAGGTAATCATGAAATGTGTTGTGTGTTAGTAAAAATATTAAAATAATTTTTTCGTAATGCTTCAAATATACTGCATCATAATAGTGTTATTTTTGAATATATTAAGTAGAATGAGCCATTTTATTTGCGTAATAGGACACATAATAATTTAAAATTCTAATTAAAATTCAATGCTCAGCTGCTGATAAATACATTGATTTTGATGCCTGTGAATTAATTCTATTGAATATGCATCGATAACTCATATTAACAACATAAATGCAAATTGCCTTAATACTCCATAAATTATACTCTAGAGTTTCTTTCATTTGTAACATAATACTTTGAACGTGCTACTTTGGCACTTTAAAACTGTTCAAATTTAATCTGTTGTATACAATGATTTATTTATCTGCCTATATTTCTTCCGCAATATTCTAAAAACTTGTTAGTGAATGAGAAAGTTCACTTGTGCATAAAATAGCCATTAATGCCAAGAAAACTAATGTGTTTGTTTTGAAGTAGCATATTTCTTACATATGGCACTCGCAAAAGTAATAATATTCCTTTAGGTCTTGTGAATGTTGTTAGAATCTAAAATACAGTACTTATTACACACCCACGTATTACGTGAGAATTGGTATTTGAAGTTGACTCATGGGTATTAATCGAAATATCCACCTTTGATAATAATTACGAAGTGTAGTTATATTCTCTTTTACTAACACTACTACTATTACTACTACTTTTCGCTGATAGAATCGACTTCCGTTCGGATATGTACTAGTAGAGATAATTGATATCTGTAATAAAAATCTACACACTTATTTACCACTCTATATATGACTGCTGTGTAATTTGGAACGCAAGGTATAGCTATCAAAGGTGAACGGGACGCCATGTGGCATGTAGTCGTCCGCGGGCGGCTGTGGCTTGTCGTACCGAGACAGGCCGGTCAGGTGAAGCTGCTATTTGGCATATTGAGAGAAAACAATTGTTGCTTTTAGACAAGCTAAATTTCAGAGCGGTACTAAGCGAAATAAAAGTTATAGATTTAATATGTATAAAAAAAAGATACGAGGAGAAGGGTACGGTGCACAAACCTTATTCGACAAAAATATACATGAAAGTAAACTCGCCAGATAATTAACTTACCTTGAGATGTATTATTTATTCAGAATCAGAGAAACATCCAAGCAAAATAAAAATTACGCTGTTTTAGGGACGGAAATTTGCATTACAATCTGGCACATTTTTCGACGTTCAGACACTGCCAGCTTCACCGTCAAATATAAAAAGGATATGAGGTTGGAATTTCTCTCTTATGCTGGATATTATGCACAAAGGACATCTGTACACTATTTGTCCGGACTCGCCTCTAAATGCGAAGTTCGACTTTTTGAATTAAGGCCAGGTTTGTAGTCCCGTCGACATCTGTGGCCATTAGTCTCGATAGTGCAGTTAATGTATCATACGGGAGGTGGTGATGTATATCCATCGTTGGATGGTGAGGTCTGCTCGTCCACGTGCGGAAGATTCCCCTTCAAGGTATCTTCTCCAGTGGGACACTAAGCCACCCGGGACAATCTCTAAACCACCGACTGGTCTCCCAGCATGTGTGGTAGTTGGGGAGTATGAGCGAGCGGTCAATTTGTTAGGGTCCTGCTCTGGCATTCGCGTGTTGTTCATTGTAGAATCCACGAAAAACTATCGATTACACCAACCGGCCGCAAGAATTCTCCCCCAGATAGCGGCTGAATTTGACCTAGACGTAGTTGCAGATAGCGTTTGCGCGCGTCGATGGTGTAACGGTTAGCGTTTCGGACTCTTGTACCCTAGTTAGCGGGTTCAAACCCGATCGAAGCCGTGGATTTTTCAGGGCGAAAAAATCCTTCGTACGCCTTCCTTCGGAGGGGAAGTAAAGCCGGCTGTCCCATGTTAGTAGATTTACTTGCATGTAAAAGATCCTCAAGCCTAAATGACGCCTCTGAGCTAAATTCAAATCGCCTGTTCCTCGCCCAAGAAATACCTCCTTTCTCTGCTAGTTGGGGAAAGGAGCGTAGCGAAATTTGCGTGGTCAGACGGAAGAGCGGGCCTGATGGCCTGAGTCTCGCCACGTAAAATAAGGCATTAATTCAATTCAATTCAGATAGCGTCGAAAATTCGCCAATGTCGGAGCTCGAACCCCAGGACCTACCGGTCTGAGTTGCCGCACATACAGCAACAACGCTGCTTGTAAACTCATCCAATGGTTTCGAAGTATTCATTTCTGCTTCGGAAGAAGAAATGTCTACACACCGTCCACCGAAAGGTGAGCGAGGGAAAGATGGGATTGGCCGCCTACTAAACCAATGGGCGTGAATAAAAGAGAGCAAGACCGCTGACGTCTTTGAATTAAAGGAGTTAATTTGTAAATAATGAGTTGCTGAGAAGATGTAGAGAACGTTCCGCTCATCAATTCGATTTTATGGAAGTGCTGAGTTTTCTATGCAAAATAGCAGCGATAAACGAGTACAAACTGGACTCGTGATTTGCGAATACTCTCCTTCGGATGTTGGTAATAAAAAATTCTTCAATTTTCAATTTGTTTTGTATAATTTGTTCAGTAAATTTCCAACTAAAAAAAAGCCAGTAAAATTTATGATTGTATTTTAAGTAGATTTCGATTATTACGTAAAACAATCATACGTACTCTACGTGTTGTGTATTTGCAAATGAGAATAAAGTCAATTTAAGAAGACATGTTTATTTTGCCCAACATAAACTTACATGTGTCCATATGAGGTGAGGGTTCATAAGAAAATACATATAACCTTCTGTTGCCGTGAAGTCGTAATCTTGAAGTGTGAGGCTGCAGGTCCAGGATCCCCTTCTTGGTTCCGCGGAATGGGCACCAGGTTGGCTCTCGGGGGGATTCGTGGTCTCCACGTAGCGTAACGCGGCCATTCCAGACGCGTAACGCGTGACGCGCGATGACGTAGTTCAGACTCTCGGCTTCGACTGGAAGCGACTCTGTGCAATGACTGCCTGTGCTGGGCAAAGCCGCCGGATATAAAGGTGCCGCCAGCCAGTGATGAGACCCGACGACATGGCAGTGCATGACAGTGCTGCTCCCTATCGGCAGCTGCCCTTACTGTTGACGCACGCGGTTTGGATACCTGGCGCCCGCGCACCACTAAGGTAGCTCAAACTTAGTAAAATGTTAGTTATTGTTTATTTTTAAGTATTTGATAAATACTGGCGAAATGTCGTACGTTACAAGGGGTCATTAACGAATGAAATGAATGAATGAATGAGTGCATGAATGAATGAATGAATGAATGAATGAATGAATGAATGAATGAAATGAATGAAATGAATGAAATGAATGAAATGAATGAATGAATGAATGAATGAATGAATGAATGAATGGACGATAAAATCGATCATGTCATAGTTTGTGAGACGTCATGCCATGCGTAACTTTTTGTTTAGTTTCATATGTGTTTAATTTAAAAATATCGGTCAGCCTTATTCATTTTTAATGAAAATTCAATCCACAAGAACGTGCGTGCAGGAGACTAGTGCCAGATTCAATATAGGTAGTAGTATGTGGCCCAGCATTGCCCTTTAAGTCAGGTTGCCAATCATCGCGGAGTTCAAAGGAAGCAAGATAACCTTTGTTGTCAAAGGGCCGTTCTTAGAAGGTACACGGGCCTCCTGTGATAGATCAGGATAGGTATCAAGGAGAACGTCGTTGACCTGAGAGCTCAGCTACGAGATTGAAGCCAAGAAGAGGCGTGTTAACATATGCCAAGACAAGAGACTGTCGTGATCAATGGGGAAGTCAAATATATTCTTCATATTCCATATGCCCTTTGAACGTCTGCAAGAGAGACCAAATGTAACAGACAACAGCATTGCCCTCAAATCACTTCGTCAAATTAGTTTTAAATATTAGTTTTTATTTTCCTTTTGCATTTTACAATGCGACCACACGGATGTTTTGTTGTTGAAAACGCTAAAGCACGATTATCCATTTATTTATTTTTCAATATTTTCAATTTGTTTGCACTCTTTTCATCAGCTATTACGGCAGAATCTTCTTTTATAGTTTAATTTTGCGGAAAGATTACATTCCAAACGACGAATTTTCTCTACACCTTTAAGATATGGAAACAAAAGAATTTCGACAGAAAGTAAAAGTAAGAAAATTTGGGAAGAAAGCATTAAGTATACATTAAAAAAATGATGTCCTTAATCAAATGTTAATAATCAGAATTTGAATGAATGTAAATTATCTCTGCAGTATGTCGCTTAATAAAAATTGCATTCACGACTTTCATATAAAAAGGATTTTTAATCGAATTGCCGCTAATGAGCGAACTAATTTACTCATTAACTCAGGGTATTATTTAATTACCTAATCAAAAGAGATTTTAACAGGTAATTTTAAAATGTTTGTGTTACGAGACCCATAATTATTCATAAATGCAGTAATCAGCGAGGGTAAAACAACATTTTTAATGAGCTTTCCTTAAAATTACTATAATATTATAATACGTTGCTTTTTATTAAAAACTAAAAATGGTGAAAATTCACTTTAACTGATTTTGTGTTTGCGTGCATACAAATCCGCGAGTAATGAATGACAGAGATCGGTTACTACCATAGAAAGATGTTTAGATAAACTTTGTCTTTATTTTGACAACATCAAGTGGTTCAGAGATTCGGTGTATTGAATATAGATGTTCACATATGGCATATGAAAAAAATAATGCAGTATGATACGTATATTGGGCTCGACACGTATCAAGTCCTCCTAGTTTTATACTTACATAGTGACTATTTCATGCATTATTTCATATCGCCTTAGTAATGTGAAATAGGTTTGTGTGAGAATAAGTTATTGGCTTCAATTTCATTACAATTCAATAGTTTTAAAATTAACAGAAATAGAAATGTGCGTTTTATTTTCTCATATACGTTATATATAATGTTGATAAAGTTTCTCGAAAATTAAAAGTTTTTAGTGGTAATGTGGAGAATGTGTTACAGAAACGTTTGTTGGTCCTTGATACCGAAAAACCGATTTACAGTATCCGTCCAAGTCGTTAGGGTGTAAGGTAACCGTGTCCGTACGGTAAACCACCCGTGTTTGTGAACAACGTTAGATTTTTAATAACCTTATATTTTTTAATCAAAATGGATGATCCTTTATCGCTCTAACTAATATCACTGCCTCTTGGATTTGAAACGCTTGATTGTTTGTTCTGCTACATGAAATTCCTACAAAAATTTCAAAATTTTCTCAAAAATGTCTCCAAATTTGTAATATTTTTTTTCTTTGAATAGAAGAAAGTACGCTTATATAAAATTCACAGATCTAATTTCATCTAATACTCCGAATTTTCTAGAATATAAAAATTAATTTTTTGATATCTTCCTACAGAGACATTGAATATAGATTTTTTCATAATCAAATATACCATTTACTTATGTATTATACTTTTATTACTTATTGAGCATAGAAAAACATCTTTGAAGAATAGTGTACCCCAAAATTATTACTGCATAAAAATACCTTGCTAATGTATTAAGCATTAAAATAAGAAAAGCGTGCTAGTATCGATAGTGTAAGCGGAAGAGTCTGATCAATAATCTTGTTCAGTGGCAGCTCGGATTGTATTGACTTAATATGTCCAATATTTTAGTTCACGCAATAATTCTTCAAAGTCAATTATCCATAAATAACACTTGCGTGTCCGACTGCTGAACCCCGAGTCAGCCGAATTTGGACACCTGTCTTGGTGTAGTCAGTCTTCGCGGTGCACGCAACGAATATTGAAGTTGCTGACCGCGGACACACGCTCTCGGCTACGTGGAAAGAGGCCTCCCTGGAATTTCCGTGTCCACAGCCGACGCCGCGGAAATACACTGATTTCGGTGGATGCGTTATGTGATTGATTGTTTAGGGTTCCTGGGAGTGACAACAGCTAGGTTGTCCTGTAAGTGTAGTTAATGTTCAACGTGAGAGGTGTCATTGATCGTTTCCCACTGAATGGCGGTTTTCCCCTACTAGGTATCCCCTCCAACGGGGAACCATCCGAGCCGAGACAAGTTCTAAACTCCCGACTGGTCTCCCAACAACTGTGGTAATGTCTGTAAGTTTGTGTAAGTAATTGATGTCGATAGGACAAAGAGAGGGAAATGCAGATAGCGAGCTGTCCATGGCTCCTTTTTTAGGAGACTGCTCCAGCATTCACCTGATGTTGATCGGAGAAACCACGGAAAACTTACCGATCAGAGTAGCTGGGCGCTGGAACCCTTCTTCAGATAGCAACTGAATTCGACCTAGCTGAGAAGGTAGTCTCGATAATCCTACCTCAGTCGGCACTCGAACCGGAGGACTTCCGGTCAGAGGCACTGCAGCGCCATCAGTTGTTACCCTGAACCACCTAAGATGTTGCGCTATGTAGGGAGCATAAAACTGACGTTCTAATAAGTACAAATGTTTCTACAACTGAGCTCAAAGTGAGAAATTAAGCGTTAAGTTTTCACGTTCTTCAACTTATAGGAGTATGTAGTGCATCGCTATTGTTGTGTAAATACTTAGTAAACACCTGCAGTCAACATTTTAAATGCTCACTTCTTGTTACTTACGACCAAATAACCGTAGTAATCTATATAAAAAGAACTGATACCACTTTATTCAGAAGGCTGTTTCTTATACTTCCAGTCAAAAACAATCATTAAATTACAGCATTTGGTAGAATAAAATACAGAGATACACATAGTAACAAATACTCTGTGACCCCAAAACGCATATAAGATATTTTTGCTTAACTCGGCCGAATATTGCTCCATAAATATTTTAACAATATTTTCTATTGGTTTTAATGATGAACGCTGATTTGTGTGAATGTTATTATTGTTGAAAGTGAATTGTGTGCATCTTTGCAAGATCGGTTAAAGTTTAATGTGCATTTCTAAGCTCTCTCACAATACGAAATTTCTCATCGTATCAATTTTGGTATATCCAATCAAGTTGTGTAAAAATGTGTTGTTTTAAATAAAAATGTGTGTGCAGTTTTCTACGTGTCAGAAGAGTTAGAGAAAATCGGAACTATACTGTACTTATAAATGCACTTTCTTCTATTCGAGCATCAAATGCGAAGACAGAATTGTTCACCCTTTCCCCCCCCCAAAAATGGAAATATGACAGGGACTTCATGTAAAGTAACCATCAAAATTAATATTTATATTTTTATGATCTTCGGAATAGCACAAGATTGAAAACACCGTGATAAGGCATTCAACCGCTACACAGCGTCAAGAACTTCACGAAAACGGTTGGAATATCAAGAAACACGATATAACTATTCAACTCTGGTCACTGACAAAGAAACCTGTATCATAATGATGTTGCAGTGATGTTAGCAAACATCACTAAGAACCTGACAACTTATTTCAATATACGTGAGTAACATACCAAGTGAATTCTCACTTCAATGGTGCCTGATCGTTTGCATCGGGTCGCGGAATATGACCAGGTGTGTCAAGAAAACAAGCGACAATTGTAGACTTTCAAAGGTAAGTCAAGGAAGTTGACCTACAAATATAGGCCGAGAGCAAACTACCAGTAATTTCGTGCACGTGCAAAGAATTCCCTCTACAATTGGCAGTACAGTGCGCGCGTCAAAATTATCTCGTTTTTGCTGTACGACGTTTGCATTTTGGAGCCGTTCCGATTGCTGCTTTGTATGCCCTTTATCCAGCGTTAAGTTGCTAGCAGTTTAATCACTTCTTGGTATAGTACTGTCAAATGCTAAAACGTGAAAGTAATATCCTGATATTAAGATGGTGACTAAGATTCCAATTCTGGTTGCCTGATGTCACATTTCTTAGAAAACATTACCT
Source organism: Gryllus longicercus (assembly GCA_038098605.1). Taxonomy (NCBI): domain Eukaryota; kingdom Metazoa; phylum Arthropoda; class Insecta; order Orthoptera; family Gryllidae; genus Gryllus; species Gryllus longicercus. The sequence continues at coordinate 2,856,697 of JAZDUA010000103.1, read as the reverse complement.
GCGGAAAGCTTGTACTGTATATGCATTTCACAATAGATTGCTATTATAAATATTTCTTCAGTCTAATTGGAATTTATATTACTTAGTCAAAATCTTAAAAGTATTCAGAATTAATACTGCAATAAAACATATTCAAATAATATATATATTGAATACAAGTACATTTAGAACTCTCGGTTCCGATCGTTTTCGAAGACCAAGGTGTCGAAACCGCTATGTTCGAGAACGCTGGTTCAGGCACTGCCATAATCGAGAATGAACGAGACCAACACATGGTCTGATATCGCGGTGTGCGCATTTCGCACTGGGCTGGTTATACCAGCACATCTGTCAGTATTAGTAGTGTACTAAATAAATAATTTACAAAGACATTTCTTCTCTACATATAAATCCTTCATTTATCCTACGCGGATCAAGTTTATTCCCTAATCGTACAAGTTTGTTTTAGCACGAACCTGTGGCAAAAGTCTCGATTCTAATAAACATCGTAAATTCATCATCAACATTTTTTATTCCATTTTCTATGGAGCGAGTTAAATGAACTACATTTACAACCTGGTAAGGCACGCTTTACACGAAAACTCAATTAATATATTATTACACAAGGTCCGTAACAAACCTCTGCATAGTTGTGAAATTAAAACTGAGTGAGTTTAGAGCTGGTGTCATTTTTAAAGGTTAAATTGTTTGGGAAGCTATGATTATTCCTTACTAAATACAGTTTCGCGTTTCGAATATTTAAGTTATTATTTTAAGTTATCCTTTGTAACAGAGCAGAGCTTTTGTCAGACTTTTATGAAACTAATATATTACTCCGGTATTGATTAATTTAGAAATGGCACTTTTTGCTTTTAGCAGAAACACATTTACCAAAAATGATATATCAGACAGTTTAATATGAATAAGGATTTCAGTCGAATGATAATGTATTAAAGAGTCTACATTTAAATACATGGCAATCTGTAAAGTAAATGAATACTTCGTCGTGTTGACATGAATTGTATTTTAGACCTGAAATGTATTTTCTTGATGCATCACGCAATTATTGATATGAAGCCATCTTTTTTCCGTCTTTTTTGTTCTTTTCTCAACCACATCCTCAATTTTAACAGCAGCACAACGGTTTTTCATTTGATTTATTTAGTTCATAAACAGCACGAATTGTATGTGACGTGTGGGGGAGAAGTACAATACGCACCTTTTCTTGAGCTCTAAACCACTTTCCCTCCTTTTACCCCTAAATAGTTGAATGATGACAGTGCCAGCAAAGCAAGAGTAGTTTCGTTTGAAAATAGTCATTTTCCCTCCCGACTTATAGAAAATGGTTTACAATTGAAATATAAAAATTGTAAACAAACTCATAATTGTATAGTATCGTAGGCTTTCACGGCCGGAGTCAATAGAAAGTAGATTTTCCGGGCTGGTAGGCCGTGGTCCAGTTGGCATAGTTGGGCCAAACGTTTCGTCCACGTCTGCGGTGGACATCTTCAGTGGCGGCAAGGTCGCGGGCGCAGTGTCCGGGACGGCGGCTGGCTGGCGACTCATAATTGAGTTGTTAGTATTTATAAAAAATAGGACAGCTCAACTAAACGTGCGCATAATGGAGCAACTCGCACATTCATGTTGAGAAGCAAAACAAAGGGCCATCTCAGCATTCGCTCAAAGCATCAGGGAAAATGGAAAAAACCTGACCGGTATAAGGGTCATTAACCGGAAAGCTGAATTCTATTATTTTTTAAAGGTATATTAAGTATTTTTAAATATTATTAAACACAGAAGTGAACTAATGCATTATGTATCGTTAAAATACAAGGACGGTCGTCCTTCCCTCTCTCTACCATCATCTTCCCTTACCACCCCGCCACGCTAGATGCACAGCACTGGCAAAGGTGTCTCAGGGCATCCATTTTTTTTCTCTGCACTGCCCTGACCGGGTGGCCCTCGAGTTCGAATACCGCCTGTGGCAGGGTTTCCGACACTAGCTGCACTAACTACATAGGTCGCCATTCATTCAGCCGTTCTCTCAAGAATTCTAGCGGCCGGTTGCTCTGATCGGTAATGATCCGTGGTTTCTCCGATCAACACCAGGCGAATATCGGAGCAGTACCCTAAGGACCACGTACCGTCATTACTTCCTCTTCCTAGTCCTATCCTACGCCCTTCTTACACGCACTTACATGCACTACACTACCACACATGCCGGGAGACTCGTAGGGAGCTTAGAGTTTGTCTCGGCTGGGCGGTGCCCGCTGGAGAGATACCTGGTTGAAGGAAACTTCCGTAAAGGACGTGTAAGTCGGAGCCAGATCTCGCCATCTAGCCGGGGAGGATTAGCACCACTGGCCGAGGAAAAACACGCACTAATCGAATGGGACCATAGTAGTTGACGCGCCCGAAAACAAGAAATAACCTATCTCGTAATACAACATGTACTACTCTTATGGGATCTTATGGAACTAATGACCATAACAGTTGACGCGCCCGGGAACACGAAAGAATCAAACAATCAATCCTCCCCCTCCCTCCCTCCCTCTCTTTCTTTCTGTGTCATCGCCTTCCCCTACCGCCCAGCGCCGCGCGGGATGCACAGATCCCCCCTCCCCTCCCCTCCCCCCCCCCGCGGCTGCGTAGGCCCACCCGCGCGGCGGCGGGGCCTCAAGTTGGCGCCGATTATTCGAGCGTTATCTGGCGCTGCGCGGACCCCGCTCGCGCCCGCCCATATATCAAGCGGCAGACGTGCCCTATCTGCGCATCTTAACGAACCGCAGCCTCTCGAAACTTTAGCGCCGCTAATACTGCGCAAAGCCCATCGCCGCCGTATGGATTTTTATCCCCGCAACTCCCCCCCTCCCCCTCCCCCTCCCACCGCCCGCGCTCGGCCTGCCGCTCTGCCGCTGCTGTCTATTTATTATTAAATTCTCTGTTATCTCGCAGACCAGCTTAATAAAACTTTAGCCCGGAATTGGACAGAATTATTAGGCAAAATGGAAATGTGTATGGATGCGTCGTAATTTTGTAGCTTGTATTATTTCTCATTTGCCTGAACCCTCCGGAAGTTGAAAATACTGACCACCGTGGGAACAATAAACTTCCGCGGGGATGTGACCGGTTGAATGAAGGCGAGTGATCGTTTTGGAACTTCAAACTCTGTTGAAGGGTAATGGGTGAACCTCGTACAGCTTTTTTTACTGAATTACTTTAGAATATTTATAAAAGCTCAAAATGGTTTGTTAACTACTGTGAAATAATGTGCAATTCTTTCTTGTTATAGAGAGATGAATAGAACCTAAAATGACATTATTTTTTATCTACCATTAAACTCTGTTACAAGCCAGGGAAACAGTTATAACAATGATAAGGATGATCCATTGGGTAACACAAATACACTCTTCAACACAACATATAGTACAGTTCTTTCTCTTATTTATAGTTGCTCATGTTTCTCGCGACCCATCGTCTTCCACTTACAACTCCTCACATTTCTTAACATAATCGTTCTTCTTCTCACGTGTATCTCATACTCCCTCATCAGTTACCTTTAGACTCAATCATACCCAGTCATCCGTCGTGGCACTTACAGAGGATGGCATGCCATCCTACTGGGTTTTGACACAGCAGTGGCGTTCGTCGCCCTCTAGTGCGACCTATGAAACCCCTCTAAGCTCATGTTAGACTTTTTGCCGATTTGGCTATAAGCTCAAAAAGACACTTCGACTGCTACTGAGGGTGAGAATGGGAAGGAGCAGGGTGATACCTAGAAATGAAGCAATCCCACCTTGCCACAACACACAAGTAAACTTTCAAGCCCGAATTTGAACCCGCGACCCTTAGAGCAGGGGAAAGAGTAAGTTGAGGAGCTCTGATATCTGTCCCTCATCTTTTCCGTGCAGTAAAATAGTGAGAAAAGTGATTAAGAATCTTGTTGTATTAGAAAATGGAGATAAGTACATAAACATGAAGACTGTTTCCCAATGTATTTCTCATTCGCAGTGTTAATCTCAAGGAAAGATAACGTTTTTGAGGAGCTGATTGATTCATGCTGGTGTTTTATTTGTCCGTGTCCGTTGCGGCACCCCCTCATTAGGACAGATAATTATTTCTGGCGAGGGAGACGATGGAAACGCAGATGGGAGAGTCTGGTTTAATGCGTGTCTGAAGAGGGGAAAGGCCATGAGAAGATTCGGTAATGAGAGCTTTGCAGCAAAAGTATTTAACTTGTACATTTGAATTGTTTTTTGTAACTCAGTAATTCACGAATTGTAAACTTTTGGAAAAAATTATTGCTAACTAATCCACAAACAATATTTGTAAAATGTTTTGGCTTAAAGGATTATTTCTTATGGAAAGATATCATGGAAGATGATAAGAAGTATTAACTGCTTATTACATTTGCCTTCAGATAAGTTTAAAACTCAGTGGCTTACGAAATTTTAAAACAAAATTCATAACATCTTAATATTGTTTTAAAAAACACCAAGTTTATGCTCATGTGATTAATTGATGTGGGAGTCCAATACAGTAAAGTCCAAAATACAGTAAAAAGTAATACACATGTACACCAAGTTTTAAAATCGTTAATATCATTACCTTCTACAACTGTGATTATAAATCTATTATTTCCTAATGCACTAACAATTATTAACACATTCTCAATGTGTCTTCTCCGTCACACATATATTTACCTTTCTCTTGATTACAGAAAATACTTTGAAACAAAGAGTAAAAAATATTTCGGAATGGAAAGTACTCGTTTATATTTTGAAATCAGTCTTTGGCAAGTACAAGAAGCATTTTCACTATAGTGTTATTATTTTTGGGCATAACGCCCAGCTGAGAATGTGCATACACGTTTTACATTTCCAGCAATTCTTTTAATATAGTCATTAAAAATAAAAATACCTCGTAAGGTACTTTAGTTTCAAAACCCTAATGGTAACAGTGAATCACTGATATATCATCTCCTAATATGTGAATGCAAAACACATTCACAACTAACTGCCCAAGATAAAATGTTTCTTGCACAAGCAACCTAAGGTTTTTTACTTTATTTCTTTTTGACACACGTGACATATATTGAGGATGATTGTAGATATCTTATCTACCATGGTTAATCATTCTTTCGCAAACAATGTGTCTTTTCTCATTGTCGGCTAGACTTCCATTTTTGATCTTTGCAAAGGAAAATTGTTTATGTGAGACAGTAATCTACTCGAGGTGTACCAAAAGGTAGAGAAATATTTTCATTGGACGTTTCTATGTTCTTGACATTTCACATTCCAGGACTTTTTTTTCTGTAACATCTTGTGTACGATTTTAACATTCACGATTTTAACACACATATATTAATGTATCTAACAATCTACTCTATTTTTTTTACATAAAACGAAAATGTCAAAATGATTGTCTAATAGTATTTTAACAGTTGTACTGCGATTTTCTCAACTCTGTTCCTGGCAGGTATCAGCTGTTGAGTTTCATCTAATCAGGAGCTTGAACGTCACCATAGTGATGTCACTATGGTGACATTGAAGTTCTGTCACTATGGAGACGCTCAAGTTCCCGATTGGATGACACCGTCAACGGCTGATATCTGCCTGGGGCAGAGTTGCGAAAATCGCAGTATAATCAAGAAAACTCTATTAGTTCATATGACGTGATTTTGAATTGCGACATTCCACAATGAAGGGTACAAGTCATTAGTCAATTACTTAAAACTTAGTCTTATATGCACAAATTGAGGGCTGAATGGAAAAAGATGAAAGCGTTGACGTTTCTGGTCTTGAACACGTTGAGTGCACTTGGCGCAAAACATACGTGGATGACTGCTGCTACCGTGTATTCACAACTACGTTTACTTTTTTAATTATCTCATGCAACTCTCTACCGACGCGCGTAAAGACTGATTGAGAGAACGCGAAGTCGCCCAGGGAAGGAACCAGAAACTTAGTTGATGTGTTCTTGCATCCTTGAGGTTGTGGCTCCTCCCGGATACGAGTACAAATGAGTACCGCGGCTGATCTGACCTGGGGTTCCTAGGATACCTGATTTATTCAAGGGATTCATTCCAGGTGAATGCTGCAGCCTTACCTTAGAATATAGCTCATGGACAGTGTGCGAGCCTTCCTTACTTCTCCCGTCCTCATTTCCTTCCTTAGAAATGAGCAATGGACGATCTTCGAATTGCTCTTATTCAGAAAATCTCCGACAAGCGTTGGAGATTTCGAAAGCATGGCCAACTGCGCGTCTTCCGAAGTCAAACAAGTGTCTCACGGCGGAAAACCGGAATGATAATAAATAATAATAATAATAATAATAATAATAATACCATTCACCAAGCTCTTACCAAAAGATCGGATCTGATAAAAGAAAGCTTGCCTTATTACAAATATCTACCGGAGCAAGTTTTGTCGAATGAGAGAATAAAAATGATGTGGGATACTGCCATTGTTACCGATAGAACAATGGAAGCAAATAAGCTTGATATTGTCATGATGAACAAAACTACTCGCAGGGCAATAACAATAGATATCGCAGTCCCATTAGATCATATTCTGCTGTTAATAATTGCAGAATGGAAAATACCAGCCACTGTCAATTGAACTGAGAAACCTATACAACTGATATAATTAGATATTGTAGCCGTAGTTATTTCAGCTAATGGACTGGTTGCTGAAGATTGGAGGATTGTGAAAGAGGAACCCCATCTAAATGAATGGCACTTCAGAACCATGCAGAAGGCGGTGTTGCTGGCCAATATTGTTGGAAGGTCTTAGTCATTCAAGAGCAACCTGAGTGCATTGGAGCAAGAAATTCTCACCATCTGTCCCACCATATGTGTTGACGTTATGTCCTTAAGTTATATCTGGAAACTTCTGACAAGCGTGAAATTTTAATAAAATAATAGTAATAATAATAGTAATAATAATTCATACGACGTGAGCTCATAGTTAAGTAAATTTTTATGGGTTATAAAAAAATAAAACATAAAAATACAGCGGTGAGTAATTTTTTATTGCATTCATAATTTTTTAGTTTTCCGAGATATTTAAACATTGAATTTTAGAAGGTGCAATCTTTGACTACTAAATAACAATTTGGTAGAAATGGTGTGATGTTTACGAAATTACAGATATAAATATGAGTCTTTGTTATGTCATAAGCGTTTACACTTACTACAAAACAACGCCTCATATTTATTTTTATAGAGAACATTTGTTTGGAGGAAAACAGATGTATTTCTAGTCTCGCTTCCAGCATTTTTTTCTGAAAAAGGCGGAAACAAGTTCTTTCGGATACTAAATAACAGAACAAATTCACACTAGTGATATAGAGTCCGATAAAATGTTTGAACTTGTACAAAATATCAGACAGTGTTGTTATTGGGAGATGTCGGTTCCGCACCCGAAGCAATACATTCATTAATCTCGTAACCCGAAGTAATACATTCATTGTTCGGCTGTACATTATTATTATATTTCAGTAATTATGGTTCCGAAAGCGCAGTAAATTCTTCATTAATTACAGCTGCAGCGTGTTATTCCGCTCTCACAACAGCTACTTCTTGTGAATATCGTACATAAACATGACATAACACTTGAGTGGTAATTGTGCTGCCGTATATGGGCACGACCCGAGCAACGTGAAGTTACTGAGGATGACGCTACCAGTTGCGTAGCCTAACGGTTAACGACACACAGGAAAGAGAGGATACAAAAAAAGTAAAGCATAAAAATTGATGAGAGAGGCTCAATGAAATATTGAAAACATGATTTATCGTGAAGGAGTCGGCCGCCTCCTCAATATGCGGAATGGAGGAGCCCGGGGGCCGGTTTGTCCCAGTCGCCGGCTTTGGGGTATGGAATTCGTTCAGGGCCCAGTGTCGCCTCAGCATGGAAACCTCCGGACATTATGAGAGAGGGCGTAGAAAGATGAAGAGCGGAAGGGAGGGTAAGGGAGAGAGGGAAGGTCAAGAGACGAAGGTAAGGCAATGGATGGCGAGGAAGGGAGAAGTTCGAAGAATGGAATGAAGGAGACGAGTCAAGAGAGAGGGAGAGAAAGAATGACCAAGAGACGAAAGGAAGGCAAAGAATGAACAGAGGGGGAGGAGAATCAAAAAGCGGAAAGAAGGAAGGAGACGAGAAAAAGACAGTGGCGGAGGGAACCGAAGAACGGAAGGGGGCAGGAGAGGGAGAGAGTGGGAGAGGGAGGGAGGGAGTGAGAGTGGGAGAGGGAGGGAGGGAGTGAGAGTGGGAGAGGGAGGGAGGGAGTGAGAGTGGGAGAGGGAGGGAGGGAGTGAGAGTGGGAGAGGGAGGGAGGGAGTGAGAGTGGGAGAGGGAGGGAGGGAGTGAGAGTGGGAGAGGGAGGGAGGGAGTGAGAGTGGGAGAGGGAGGGAGGGAGTGAGAGTGGGAGAGGGAGGGAGGGAGTGAGAGTGGGAGAGGGAGGGAGGGAGTGAGAGTGGGAGAGGGAGGGAGGGAGTGAGAGTGGGAGAGGGAGGGAGGGAGTGAGAGTGGGAGAGGGAGGGAGGGAGTGAGAGTGGGAGAGGGAGGGAGGGAGTGAGAGTGGGAGAGGGAGGGAGGGAGTGAGAGTGAGAGTGGGAGAGGGAGGGAGGGAGTGAGAGTGAGAGTGGGAGAGGGAGGGAGGGAGTGAGAGTGGGAGAGGGAGGGAGTGAGAGTGGGAGAGGGAGGGAGTGAGAGTGGGAGAGGGAGGGAGTGAGAGTGGGAGAGGGAGGGAGTGAGAGTGGGAGAGGGAGGGAGTGAGAGTGGGAGAGGGAGGGAGTGAGAGTGGGAGAGGGAGGGAGTGAGAGTGGGAGAGGGAGGGAGTGAGAGTGGGAGAGGGAGGGAGTGAGAGTGGGAGAGGGAGGGAGTGAGAGTGGGAGAGGGAGGGAGTGAGAGTGGGAGAGGGAGGGAGTGAGAGTGGGAGAGGGAGGGAGTGAGAGTGGGAGAGGGAGGGAGTGAGAGTGGGAGAGGGAGGGAGTGAGAGTGGGAGAGGGAGGGAGTGAGAGTGGGAGAGGGAGGGAGTGAGAGTGGGAGAGGGAGGGAGTGAGAGTGGGAGAGGGAGGGAGTGAGAGTGGGAGAGGGAGGGAGTGAGAGTGGGAGAGGGAGGGAATGAGAGTGGGAGAGGGAGGGAATGAGAGTGGGAGAGGGAGGGAGTGAGAGTGGGAGAGGGAGGGAGTGAGAGTGGGAGTGGGAGGGAGTGAGAGTGGGAGAGTGGGAGAGAGTGAGAGAGTGGGATAGGGAGGGAGGGGAGAGTGGGATAGGGAGGGAGGGAGAGTGGGATAGGGAGGGAGGGAGAGTGGGATAGGGAGGGAGGGAGAGTGGGATAGGGAGGGAGGGAGAGGGGGAGAGGGAGGGAGGGAGAGGGGGAGAGGGAGGGAGGGAGAGGGGGAGAGGGAGGGAGGGAGAGGGGGATAGGGAGGGAGGGAGAGGGGGAGAGGGAGGGAGGGAGAGGGGGAGAGAGCAGGGGAGGAATGGGTGGGCGCTGTGGGGCGGCCGCCGACGCCGTGGCCGGTGGCGTCGCAGAGAGACGTCATCAGCGCTCGCTCTATTAGCGCGGGGCGGCGCGGCCGCGGGCGTCGCCGCCCGGGGCGGGGGGGGGGGCTCGTGTGGCGGGCGGCGGAGGCTGTCGGAGCCACGCAGGCCTCTGCAAGGAGGCAGCAGAGGGCCCCGCGGGGTGGCTCATGGCGGTCTTCCTGCTTCATAAAAGATGGCGCCGCGACACACGTTCTATTGCTTTTGAGTATTTAATTTCCCGTTTCTGTAATGGTAAGCCTTGTTTAAACTACACTAGTTTGTTATTAGATGTTTACAAACGTCATTGATAATAAAAGTAAATACAACGAAGACAATTGAGACTTATAATTTACTCACATTTTAAATGGCGCTGAATTTTTTTAGGTGTTGGCAAAACCGAATCATTTAGTTGACATGTATTTCAGAGCTGTAGAATCTTCTTACAATATTCATTCCCACATATTCACATATTATCCAAACAAGTGGTGCTCAATAGCACATATATTCTCGCATTATTTCTGTATTTGCAATTTTTGGAAATTTACAAGTTTCAACGAAAATCAGACCCGCGCCGTTCTTTTAAGCGTCGCTCCTCTGGTCGGAGGTAAAAAATTGAAGAAAAAAAATTGGAGGACAGACGCGGACAGGCATGGACAGATATTTTGCCGTCACCGTCATTTTCATATCCTGCCCCCGGCAATAGAGAGAGAGAGACGAACATTCACTTCTTATATTGGCCCTCGATTATATCACTTTCTCTTCTTACGAAGTTAGTGCTAGAATCTAAACATGAATGATTTTACTTCACCAAATTGATGGTATAATGAAATCTCAAAGCGTCAAACCGTTGCTTACAATCTCTGTCAAAATTAAGCAGTTTTTTACGTTGACCCGCTGCGCATACGATGCCGTCGCGTCGTGTTGACTTGTGTGCTGACTAACGCACGCATTTCAAAACCCTCTTTGCCAAATTGAAACGCAGCTGAAAGTTAAAACCCAGTTGATATTTCGAAGGGCAGAAAATATCCGACGTGCCGCGCTCGTGATATGGCACTCTATTAAATTATTCTTGTTATTCCTGAAATAAATTAATGTTGAGGTTGGATTTTAGAATCAGGTCTTGATGACAGAACGCATGTCCCGTGCATGTATTTAGTTTTACGCAACAGTGATGGTTATTTAACGGTGTTCAATGTTTCTCGCAAATCAGTGAACAATTACAATAGAGTGAACATCTCCAATTCATGCGTTTACCAGCGTAAGTAGGCGCCGCATTTCATTGGCCTCTTCACAAGAGGGTGAATTCTCAATCTTTGTGCACCAGGCACAATGCGTCACCTATTTTACTTCCCGGAATACAGCAGAGGAAAAGAGCGTAGATAAATCCTCTCTCCTCGCAACTGCGGCGACACACTTCATTTTCACCACAGCGACAGTGGAAGCGCAGCGGGATGAGGTGGGACGTGTGACAAACGAGAGTGTTTGCGCGCCGGCACTGAGCGCAGCCCGTGAGTTAAAAGTGTTAGGAGAGTATTTATTTATTTTGCGTGGGTTCCACACGGAGGACTTTGCCCTCTGTGCGGGATTAGTTTCCACCATTTCTCATTATTCCCTTACGTGGTTATCCGTTTTCGTGGTTCTCTTCGCTCCTTCTGTCTCGCCAGGTTCCTTTTTGCTAAATGAAAAACAATCTTCTGCTTTTCACTTTTTGAAATTATACGTACATGAGGAAGGCAATCCATTGAAATAGGATGTGTTAAGTATTGGAGACCTTAATGGTAGACCTTAATGGTAGACCTTAATGGTAGACCTTAATGGTAGACCTTAATGGTAGACCTTAATGGTAGACCTTAATGGTAGACCTTAATGGTAGACCTTAATGGTAGACCTTAATGGTAGACCTTAATGGTAGACCTTAATGGTAGACCTTAATGGTAGACCTTAATGGTAGACCTTAATGGTAGACCTTAATGGTAGACCTTAATGGTAGACCTTAATGGTAGACCTTAATGGTAGACTTTAATGGTAGACCTTAATGGTAGACCTTAATGGTAGACCTTAATGGTAGACCTTAATGGTAGACCTTAATGGTAGAAAATAACGATGATGATGCTGTTGGACCCTAATAGTGGAGGAGGGAAGAATGATAATAGTCAGATTTATTACAAAAGGAGAACAGTCACAACACAAGATATAAACAAATATGTCTGTAGAAATAGCCACCGTTGCGTATAATGTAAATGTTGAGTAATAAAATTTGCTGCAATAAACGGTAAAAAAAATTGGGCTCATCTGATTTCCGGCAAAATATCTATATTTTCGAAAATTGGAAAAAAATAACATTTAACTACTACGAGTATAATTATGAAGATAAGAGATTTTTGTTTTAAACTAAATTGTTTGTAAAAATTCTTCTTTTTAAATAAATTACAAGTTCATTAAAAAACAAGTTTTTAGCAGAAAAGATGAAGAGAAGAAAGAGAAGATATGCAGCCAACATCTAGTGAATCCCTGGGTTTAAGCCTGAAGAAAAACAAAAATCCTACATAAAAGAAGATTTATTAAGATAAAGTTTTAAATTGGTTGTCACAATATAATTCTGATTAATTTTTGTTGAATACCTTTTTAAATTTTGGACAACCACAATAAACATTGCGAAACACTTTTACATAATAATTTAATTCATTTGTGTACTATTCTTACACCTCGTAACTACAACCAATATAAACAAAAATATATACAAGCTAGAAAACTACAACCAATATCTACAAATTATACATAACCATATCTGAATTTTAAATACGAGGTTAGGTGCAATCCAGCCGCATTACAGTTGAACAATTATTATGTAAAAGTTTTTGGCAGTGTTTAGTGTGGATGTCCAAAATTTAGAAAGGAACTGTACAACAATTAAATTAAGAAGTCTTCTTTAAATTCAACACGATAGCAAACGAAAACATAGTTCGCCGTAGCCCTGTTGAAAAGATATAAGCATTATTGTATAACATGTTTTCGTTACATGCCGTTTTACCCGAAAGCCCCTGAACAAATTTTAAAGACAACTGACACCATTTTTATTATTTGGAGTAAGTACAACACAACAGACCATGGTCATAATAACTTTTCTCAATAAAAAAACTTGTTTATTCGTATTAGGTACACCTTTTAAGAAGAAAACGAAGACGATTCTCAATTTCCAAACGACAATTTATTGCTTCCAAAAGTGGAATAACAAATCACTAACACAGAGAAATATAAAAATAACAAATCACGTATTAACATACACAATGAAAGTAAATTGTCATGCCACGTGAATCGATAAACGTTGACTACTATATGATTTTTGTATCTACTTAAATATTCTAAAATATCCTAAAAAAATGGAATAAGAAAGAACAATATCATGTATGTGTACAATAAAGATAAAATAGTTACATTGGAGATGGTGCTTGCATTCAGTGTAAAGGTCAAACAAATCAATCCCAACACAGGACGGAAGCAAATATGGAAGTGAAGCTATGTATTTTTACGGAAATTGGCGTTTGCCGTGTTATCGATTTCAATTAAAATTCGTTGTTTATGCAATTCTAATTTTGAAGCTGAAAGCGAAAGTGAATCGCCATGAGAGTTACGTAATAAATTCTATAGTGTATTGGTGATTTTTTAAGTAATATCACTGGTATCACGAAGCGATGGATGAATCAGTTTCTAAAGCGGCAGAACAAGGGAAATAGATTTCTTTCAGAGACACGTTTACGCTGCAACGTGATAATATGACTGCAGTGAACAGCTATTGTAGTCCGGTATCTTTTGAAGATACGTTCAGAAATGACTTAGTGTTGCTGTAATTTTAATCTACCACCAGCATTATAAAAAGGGGTCAAATTTACAGAGGCACTGGTATTCATGGAATGCAAAAAGACTCCGATTTTATCTATGTATGGTTACATCACGTAAGTTGTAATGTAAAATTTTGGCATTGCAGTACTCATTATTCAACGGTTTATAACTCTCGACGAGCTGTGCGTTGTTTTCAGTACACTCACAGGTTTGTGTCAAAATATTTGGTTAAAAGAATGTAATGTGTATAATAATTCGAATAATTATGTTATGCTATTATCAATTTCCTTTAAATGCAAAATTATCGATTTAGAGATGTACTTACGACAATCGCACCTCCGTGTGTGAGGGGTTAGGTTAGTAGCCTCTGAATCCCCAGTGCGATCCCAGAAGGTTCGATTCTAGGTGCGTGAAATTTCGAAGGGCGGAAAATCCACAATAGCCATGTCACTCTTCTGGCATGTAATAAGAAGCCATGCGGATGTCTGGCGAAACAAAACCCACCGACAATATCGACTTTCCCGTTATTGCAGTGCAACCAGATAACTCCTGAAAGATTCCAGAAAAGAAAACCATGATATTCCAATCTGAAATTTCAAAAGTTAGCGCACGTATGCTGAACTACTAATATATTTACTTTCCCTTATGCATACGTATATACAGAGTAATATAGGTAGTATAAGGAAAGTTACGTAATGCTGCGGAAAATCGATTTTGAGATTTCAGCAGAAATACAGGATTTGTGGTCCCCTGATACAGAAAAGTTTTTGTTTGATTTTTTCTCCCAAAACGACCGCCCATCCTACTCGCGCGACCGCTAAAAATATTTACTCAAACATTTCTCTAATATTTTTCTTTAAACTTTCGGTCGGGATATTTCTAAATGTTCTCTAGTTGTTGAAGTGAACATTATTTTGCTCTATTCTTTTGGCTTTTCAAAATTTACGAAAATGTTATTTTTTTGACTAGCATCTCACGTCTTAAACATTTACAACTGGGACGTTTTGTTCACATCTTTTATTTACGATTACATGTGTTTTAAATAATGTAATATACAAAGTCTCGAAAAATCAAGTTTTGTGTGAAAACTGGCTCAAAATTCACCACTTTATGAAATGCTAAAACGCCATTTTTTCAGAAACAGATTCAATTTTTTCTTTAAACGAAAGGATAGTGCTAATTGCACTCTTTAATATGACGTTAAGTTCATTTTGGCGTATTTTTGTTTTTTCAAAAATTACACAAATGTAATTTTTTGAAAGATCTCTCACGCCGTTAATATGAAGATTTCCAGCAATTTGTAAACACTATTGTATTTGTGAATTAAAGTGCTTCAAATGACTTGTAGTAAAGTTTTTCAAAAACTCAAATATTTTCTGTGAAAAAGAGCTTCAAATTTTGAATTTACAGTTGCGCTTAAATATTGCAAAGAAAATTGCCATTTTTGACGAGATTTTACTGTTCTTTTATATTTTTAATATAATATTTCCGTTCTACTAATAAGAAACCGAAAAATTAACAAAATTTCAAAGAAATGTATTTTGGTTGGCGATAGGCAGCAGCTGGAAAGGGGATGGAGTAAGATGAAGCTGGCCCAGACCAAAGAAATTAGAAAACTAAGTAGTAATAGAAAGTCTGTGCCACTCTGTAGAACCACTAGTTTAAAATGTTACGTGGCCCTTACTAAAAAAACTGATTTCTTACAACAGATTTTAATTAACAAAGATACCTATCATCAATATTGTACTTTTGCAATGTCAATTTTTTGTTGCAATTTATGCTTGCAATTTATGAAAATACAGTTTGCGCCAAAAATGGGATCAGCACTAGCAATTCTTACCGTTCTTTGCTGTTTACGTGGAGTAATGTTCCTACAACATACTTCAAATACAAAATCTGTTGTTCAAAGACATCTTAAATTATAGTCACGTACGTTTTTTAGAAACGATTAGTTTTTGCGTAATTAGCGTGAAATATACGCAATTTGTAAACAATTTTCTCAAAAAGTGGTCCAATCTTTTCTCTTAATTTTTTCCTTGTATAAAGATGATATAAATGGACGATACAAAATGGCGATTGTCTTATTTCTTGCGAACTCTGAATTTTCGAAAATTTGAAACAAATGCAAACAGTTAACATTCTAAAACTACAAAATTGAAAATATTTTTTTTGCCTTGAACATAATCTTTTCTGAAAAGTCAGATCTTTAAAAAGGTATAATTGTCTGAAAAAAACTAGTACTTTTCGGATAATTTATGCTTGAAGTTAATGCATTTTATAAAAAAATATTTTCTAAAAAAACACTAATTTTTTTCTTTAATGTTTTCCACGAATAGAAGAAGGTTTGATTAAAAGAATGGCGCAGAACTCATTTTCGAGGAACTTTATGAATTATCAAAACTTTCAAAAGTTAGAAATAATACAAGAATGGATCAGCTGTTAAGAAACACTAGTTAAACTTCGGGAGTAGTAAATTTTAATAAAATAGAGTGTGGTGCTCTATATTTTAAAGAATGTTCAACTAGGTAAATGCAATCGACCCCATGTCTCTTAGATTTCCCTTCGCCGTGTTGTTGAATCATTACTTAGTATTATACAAGCCCGCTTGCCCCAAACAATAGCGGGACTGCAATTTGAACGTAGTGACGTTTATTGCAATATTCTGCGGTCGCCTCGTGTTGCCAATTTTTCGAGCCACTTTTTAGGGTCAGTGTAGCGTTGACAGAATGTTGACACGAGAGGGGCAGCGTCCTCCCGGACATACAGTACCACAACGAGCGACGTGTCAGTAATTAATAATGAAAAAAGTATAATTCATCATCTGATATATACCAAAATACAATAGAATGCCCAAGATGAAATGGGATGTCTGATGGAATGAAATTACTGAAATCTAATGCAAAAAGTTTCGTGAGATACTTTGTAGATGTTAGTATTGGTGGTGTTTAATTAGAGGCGCCAGTTTAATTTTTCAATTAATTAGAATTGTTTATTAATTATCATGACTGATTTCAATGAATAAAAAGGGCAACGTATTTTAAAAATCACTTTCCACTGACAAGTGTACACTCAAAAACAAAAGTTCTAACAGTAAAACATTTTCGTAGCCTTCAATGCTGTTTATAGATTTGAGTCAGTAGAAACACAAGATAATTGCGATTTGAGCTGAAAAGGATTCGGAAGAAGTGAAATGTAATATCTACAAATGTTAAACAACGTAAAACATTACGTTGTTTGTGCAGGAAAATGGTGCTATATACATAAACCTTGGCTCAGAACTGTCAAAATATCATACATTTGCGTTTCAACAACTCATTGAGCAAAGAACAACGAGTATACTGTATTCGTTTTTCTAATACGTGTGGTTTGGGTTTTCGTATTTATTAGCTGTTTTTTGTATGTGTTATTGTCCAACCAGAGTACTGACCGACTGATGTATTGTTCGTATCTGTTAAATGAAACCGGGAAATGTAGATTGTTGTTCTGAGATAAACTCCTCGTATTGTTTTCGCAAGCTTAACAGAGAAACGGATAAAGATATAGCTGTTTTCTCGTCTAATTCTTAATGTAATTTGACGTTATCCCCTTTATAAGTAGCCACGAAATACACTTTGAGTCAAATGTTTAGCAGGAGAAATAGTGAAACTGGAGAAAGAAAAAAATCTTGGAGCAGGGTGGTGGAACAAAAGAAGATTAAATGGATTTTGATGGAATCTACAAGGGGTATGCAATTAACGGAGGATTAAATATCAATAATAATGATGTGTCAAAATTGATTTAAAACCGACTCCAACTGCCGAAACCGTGCAATGTCTGAAAAAATCGAATTCATTTAAAGCGCCATGTCTCGAGGACTGTACTTTCATCCTTCAAGATTCATAAATACCAATACTAAAAGCGTAGCTACAAGACATTATCTTGTGCTTGGAGAGACGATCCAGATAGATTCAGATGTAGATAACTAAAGATACCAGTCCCGGATCCCAATGGGATCTAATATTTACGTTTCGTCACAATCAATTTTTGATAGCTGATAATAAATGTGTTTTTATTATGTTATGCATTATATGATATGGTCTGTTTTTGTTTTCACATGAATTAATACCTCATCTGTATTAATTACGAAGTATCGACAGAATTCTAGAATTTTTGAGCTCTTCACTATCTTAAGATTAAATTTTCCTCTTTCATTAGACGTTTAGATATGTCTCTTAAGTTTTGTTGATTTTACGCAACTTTTATTAATGTTAACTTTCATGAACGCATCTCTTGAATTAAATAACTACAATCTAATTTAATCTCAAATTATTTAAAATTAAAAGTGTTTTTAACTATCTTTGTAAATGTTGTTTCGAAAGAGAAAATATGTGTGTACTTTTGCGATTGTTTGCAGTAATGAGCTCAATTAAAGTATTGCTAATAAATATTTTTGCTGACAGATACGTTGAAGCCTCTTTTTCTGTCAGATATCAAAAGCTTATCAATGAAAACAAACAAATTTTAAAATGTTGTTCTCAATTTTTTTGTCAGGATAAGAGAGCTAAAGTATCTGGAATTTAATATTATTTCATGATCTGAAGAGATTGTTCATCGGATATGCTTCATTTATCGGACAGGAACAAATGAGACAAATTTTGCATTTGTATGTAACGTGCTGCTACGAATTTCAAAATTTCAATATTTGCAATATTTCTAATAATTGAAAAATTTTTCATCATAGGCGATACGCCATCAGAATAACTGTTAAAAATTCTTCCGAAACGTTAGGAACAGGGAGGACTTTTTTTAATACATTTATTTTCGGTCGCTTTATAAACAGTTAAGGTCATTACCGACCACTATTAATTTACAAATCTATTACACCTTATAAGAATCAGAATTGTTAAATACATAATTCCAGAACGATGAACTGTGGCTGCTGACGTAATCTCGACTCGCAAGCGGCTACTGCAGAGAGGAGCGCTCGTTCTCGAGGTTGCCAGAGACGACGCTACTTCGTGAGGAGTCGGGGAAGCCGTAGGGGATAGTGAACTCTCAGCTGTGGCGTCGATTCGAGCGCTCAAGTTTCAGCGACCAGATGGCTGAGTGGAGGCTAACGATAGGTGCGTAATGTGGCGGCTCAGCGCACGGAGCGTTTCGCAGGCGCTAAGTTCCCAGGGCTTAGGGCAGCGGCGAACTCCTAACAGCACCGAAGGCCCCCCCCGCCCCCCGCCTCTGCCCGTCGAGGTCTCTACTCGCCTTCTCTCGACGCTCTATCTGCCTTCCATCAAGCCCTCGGCCCTGAATATTATTAACACTCTGCAAGGCAGGACAAACCCTTCCAGGGGTTAAAAAATCACCACTATGATAAGACATTATTATTATTATTATTATTATTATTATTATTATTATTATTATTATTATTATTATCTTTATTATTATTATTATTATTATGGACCACCTATGACTAACAAATGTTATCTACGGTATCTTCAGCAGCAGTTTCATGACAATATATTTTCTTCTATTATGTTTAGGTTGTTCGTATATTGATACGAAGGGTCGACGATATTTCTTTACATTGACGATGGAAAAATGAAGTTATTACACGCACAAAGACAATCACGTTTGTGAATTGGTGGAATTGACGGTGAAAATTACGTTTGCTCTATGTTACGCGCGCTCCTGGGATCGCCTCCGATTCTAGGCCGTCGGGACCTTAGCCTGCAAGCCGGCCGACGGGATTGCAATCACTCGCTGTTTACAATGGACGCTAATGAACTCCTGAGTCTACAACAACGTATCGAGACCTCGATATGCGCACACATTTCTGGTGATGTGTAGTAGGCTGCTATGAAACTGAAAAACTACTGGAATCTCCTTCCAATATGCTTCTGACGCCAAACCGGTACAGAAATTAATAAAACATTGGCATGTTGTTTTTTTACTTTCTAGCTACGTAGTGGAGAGAAAGTTATGTAATGCTGCACAAAAAACGGCGAATTTGGGGGCAGAAAAACTCTTATGATGGATCCTGGTAACGAAAAAGTGAATAAATCCAGTTGCTAAATTTAGAAAAATCCTCTAACACGTGAAATGGCCATAATCCATGTTTTGTGAGTCCTTGATACCGAAAAATCTAATGACGGGACAACGTCTGACCGTATATTGTTGTCCGTAACTTTGTTTATTTGCAGTGTTACATGAGATTTTTTTTATTTGTTGTTCTCGGAAAGTGTGCATGGTTCTCTTTGGAAAACTAATTTATGTGAGTTTCTTCAGCAGTATTTTTGCTGGTGCTGTGTCCTTCTGGTTGTTCTGATATCTCATTGCTCATTCAAGTGATCTCTTGAAAGTAGGCGGTGATAGTATATGATATGGCTTCTGAACCGTGACTTCTTTCGAACCACGACTTCTGCTAAGACATGCAAGGCCGGTCAGGCATTAAATGTTATCTGATGGATTATCTAATTTTACATATGTTGTTTTAAGGATGTTCTCATATAGATGCACTATTTCGTATGTGTATTGTCATATTGTATAAGTCATTGAATTGGCTAGTTGTCATTTGGCAGAAGTTCCTCGGCGAGTCGTGATATGTCGGAAATAACGAGGCATCCATGGATGGCGATGGCGGAGGGTAGTAATCTCGGTGATGTCGCCACTGCGTGCGCTGACTGCTGCGTCGGCGGTTGTGTTAATTCGGCGATACAAGTGAGTTTGCAGACGGGGTTGCACATCCGGCGGGGTGTGGTCTGAACGCAATACGGCCCTTGTCGACGCTGCCGCCGGTTTGTGTTGAGCTCTTGTCGAACACACCCCACCACCACCCTACCAGTCCCCAACACTTTCGCTTTCCCTTCCCTTCATGTTGTCGTAGTTACACACGACCCCGTGTCCTTGTTTCCCCACCAATTGCCCCCTCCGCATCATTACAAGCTCCGTCTCCCCCTATTGGGTTTCAGGTCTCCTTTAAGTCCATCTCACATCTCTTGCTCTTTTCATTACTTCTTCAGTATTTTAAATTTTGACTCTTCGCTGTTGACCGCCTTCGGTGGCTCGGAGCATAAATTGATGTCTCTGTGGTGCCTCTGACCAGGAGGTCCTATGTTTCCAGTTCCATCGGAGGCACGATTTTTGACACTAGCATGACACCTAAATTCTTTCTGGAGGAAAATTCTAGCGGCCGGCTACTCTGATCGCTAGTTTAGAGAAAGTAATATATTGATTTTTTTTAAAATTTGGAACTGTATTTTATCCAGATTTCGTTACCAGAACTGGCAATAAGAGGTTCTGTCGAAAGTTCGCCATTGTTGGCAAACAATATAATTCTTTTTGTATACTGTCTCAGTGTGACGGGTCTCTTGTTCATTATTCGAAAAATGCTTCTGACTCGATCAACTTTCTGCTTTCCTCTCTCACAGACCATTTTCCCCTGGGGTTCAGCCATTCTCCGTTCCCTTACCGCCACAGACCCCAGAGGTCTCCAACGGACGTGACTGCGGCCAATGACATCGGGCGGCCGTTGTGAACCGGTGGGGCGTGCGCGTTGCCCCATGTTTTCCACTGCAGCCATCTGCCACAGCGGACGCCTAACCTAGTTTCGGCAAATATGCGCAGTAATAGGCGGAATACGCTGGTTTATGGTCTGTTTTGAAATACGGTATATTTATTTTGTGGTCATACCACTATTGGATTTCGATACAGTCAGGGGTATTAGGTCAGTCAAATAATCTAGTGCACGCATTCTTCCATGTTAAAAGCACAATGAATCAATCAACGGAAGAAGGCCGGGTGTGGCTCTGCCTTCTGACAATGGCTGTGCTTCCTCGTCGCTCGCGTTCACGCTGCGGTGCGCCGGTGGCTGACGCGCTCTGGTGGTGACGTTCCACGTCACGGAAGCTCGCGAGGCATTTGCGTTGTTTGGGCCTCAAACTCGAAAGCGAACTTGGAGCAGGTGAATCTGACGGCTGCAATTCTTCGGCCACCGGCCTCTGCAACAACCCTACTAAATAATTAAAGCTACTTTAATAATGATTAAAAATTTATTATTATTATTATTATTATTATTATTATTATTATTATTATTATTATTACTAACATTATTATTATTAACATTATTATCATTATCAGTCGCATACCGTTAGGGAGAGGGGCCAACTATTGACCCAAACGTCCATTTTTTTTTCATTTTTTATCGGCCTTCTTTTAAATATGGAGTGGCTGTTTCATCGTTTCGGATTTATAATAATGGACCCTTAATATTAATTTCGTCTTTCACCGTTGACCGGATGTTCACAAACATATCGAACCCCCTCAATGCGCAATCGCTTCGAGAAAACTCTAGTATTCTCTTTCGCCCAGGCCTACCTATGATCGTGATGCCATCTTATTTTACACTATGTCGATGCAGATAACAGTTTTACAATTGGAACAACGTAGTGAATGTTGAACTGGTTTATCAAAAATGGTCGTGACCTTCTCTCTGCGGAAAAGACGTATTTATTTACAGATATGTTCAAATTATATACGACCTTTTCATATCAAAAACTTGACTTCTACACAAACGTGCAGAAAATTATTATAATATATTGCTAAAAACATGTCGCATTCATTTATAAATATATAAAACTTTCTTCCAGTTGATATTGCAATTTATTCTGGGTTCACTGTCCACCTCCACCCCTTCGTGTTCTCTGGGCGTCCATTGACTGATTTATTGATTAGTGTTTCCGGGCGTGTCAACAGGTAAAGTCATTATTCCCCCAAGGGTAGTCCATGTTTTCCGCACGAGGTTAGAGTGATATTTCCTTCTTGAAGAGTAAGATCATTTGCTGACCTACATGTCCGCCAGTGTTGATTTTCTCCAACCAGGTATCTCCCACCAGCGGAGCACCGCCCCTGCCGGGACAAGCTCTAAGCTCCCGACCGATCTCGCGGCATGTGTGGTTGTGTAGTGCATGTAACTGTGTGTGTATGTAATTATGAAAATGAGATCTATTCCATATTAGTTTGCGACTATTCTGTAGTAGAGTAAGAAAATGAAGCCGTTTGTGAGGTAATGTTGTATACGTAGTTTTTTTAAATTTATCACTAATTTACACAAACTTGCGCAACAACTACACACATTTCCAAAAAATTATTAACCATTATTTAAAGATCAAATTTCGAAAAAACAAATATCTATAGTGAATAATGTCGGGAGTCGACGAGACAATATTACCTAACGTAATTTTTAAACTTCAGGGGCTCGGAATATTTTTAAAAGAGTTTTCAAAGAATATTTGACCTTATTTGAGTAAAAAAATTACGCCCTATTTGTGAAATGATTGGACAAGGACAAGGAAGAGGAAGGAAAGATCGCGCGAGGTCCGTGGCCCGTTTATTAGGGAACTCCTCCGGCATTTGCCTGGTCTTGACCGAAGAAACCACGGTAAACTGTCGATCAGAGGAGCCAGCTGCTAGAATTCTTCTTCAGACATCGACTGAAGTAGACTTCGGTATACAACTATCTCTAGGTATCGAAATGGCATTGGTATCAGATTGTTAATCAAAGTTCTTTAGTACATTAACTGTTTGAATTTATGATGTTGTAATATTAAGTTTAATATCAAGCAAAACAAATACTTTCTTAAACATATGTATGTATTCACCTTCTTCGATAAGTGGAATGAAAGGTTTTAAACTAAAAGTAGTCGGAAAGAATGGAAGAGAAAGGAATTTTAAATTAAAAGTATCTTTCCAAATGTACGTAATCTTTTAAATTCAGTTGAACTGTGATTCAGTTGAAATAAACGGATTGTTTTATTTGCACATATTGAGATTCTTCTTTTATTAATAAGTTTTTAGTCTGATGTACCATTACTCACATTCGCTCACAAATCCTTAATTGCGTAGCCGCGAGAAATTTCATGTGCGGTTGCGTATTACCTGTTTGGTGAACAAGCAAATATTTATTTCCGCAACAATTATGTGAAACAGGATATCAGTTTTTAACTACCGCAAATATTTTTACAATGAATGTTTCCGCTTGCATTCAAATAGATGAAATGAGTCGTACATGCATTCATTATTTCGCATCACATATTTGTGATTATTTTTCGTTCTCAATATTGTCAACATCCATAAACTTTCGTTTCTAATTATTGGAGTGTATTGAATGTGTGTTGTCCCGTGTTTCATCGCTTAGTTTTAAATGGACATTTTCTATATGTCTTTTGAAAAGAATACATTATGAAACACAGTTTAATGTTGTGTGGTTGTAAAATCTAATTTGTTATGTTGTTAGAACATTTAAACCTAACCTAATACAAAGTAATATAAGAACGTTCAAACAATTGAGATATTGATTGAATTTTGAGATTTTTCATAACTGATTTTGGAAAAGGGTATCTAAAAACGTATACACGACAATGTATCTCTCAAACAATATCATTGATAATGAATGATAAAAAATCTGCCGGTACAAGTCATATTTATCTTTCACTTTTTCAATAATCATATTTCTTTCTTCGTTTATTTCTTATTTTTTTCTCTCTTCTCTCTCTTTGTTTCTTTCTTTCTTTTTGATCCACCTCCCTATACTACAGTATAGGGAGGAAAAGAATTAAAATTATCTCAACAAAACGATGGAATGAAATTCGTATTTATGGTTTTTTGAGTTGTAACTTGGCATGCACGTCAGTAAGGTAAGGTCTGTTAGTGCTGTTGTAAAAATTAATATTAAGGGATGTTATGGAGTGCTGTATAAAAGGATTAATATTTCTTTCTCAAAGCAATTTATCTGTCAAGTTTAGACCATTAAATGAAGTCGTGCATAAAAAAAAGAGTAGTTGTCCACATTAAGATGTGGAGAAGTTTTGGTACGCCGGCATTCCAGAAATTTTCTTTCATTTTAGAGAACCATAATAGTTATAACAGTACACTAAGCGCGCATCATAAAGAGTTGTCACGTTACGTATCTAAAGTTACATTACCTTATGTTATTGCCCGTTTGTGATTCAAATAATGATTGGCGTTTGTAAGAATTGTTCCTCCTCAGAAATACGCGCCTATGAACACTCTGTGAGTTCGTGTGTGTCTCTCTCAAAATGTTTCTTCCCTCTGATTTGCAAAAAGATGAGTAAGACGCGTGTAAAACGTCTACCTTCTTCCAGTCTCAGCCTCATTACATTGCCGTGCTCCGTACGTGTGTCGCAGACGAGCCGCATTGGCGACGGCAGAGAGACGGCACGGGGAGCAGAACGTCCGCGCGCCGCCGACCCCGATTGGATCAAATCAATGGCGTGCGTCACAGAGGCGTGGGGTGCGCCGCGCCGCGCCGCCCCGAGGCTGCAGTTACCAACATAACGAGATTGGCGATGATTCGCCTTGTGGCCCTGTCGCCTCTCTCAGGCCACGAGGACGGGGCGGACGCCGCGCACCGCGCGCAGATGGCTCCGCTTCCGCACACACGACCACGCCCAGCTCGCGTTAGCCACAGCCAGCCAGAGAGTCATTACGAAAGACGGCTTCTCCTGTGAATCTAAAACGGCGGTTCATCTCTTATCTACTTCGTAGGCAAAGAAAGTAATGTAATACTGCAGGAATACTACTTACTTCTCGACAAAAACGAGTTGTGTGGCTCACTGATGTCCAAATGGGTAATTTTCCTTACTTTTATAAATAATAAACTTCTTTATCAAAGTAAGACGGCTTTGTCTGTAAATCTGGAACATCGATTCATCTCTTATCTACTTCGTAGGCAAAGAAAGTAATGTAATACTGCTGGAATAGTACTGATTTTTCACCGGAAAAATTAGTTTTGTGGCTCCCTGATACCCGAAAAGGTGATTTTTCTTGCTCTTACTTTATCGTAGTGAAGTCAGAATAAACGTTTTGTAAGACCTTGATACCTCAAAAGGGCTTTTGTCTGTACAACCGTCTGTCTCAGTGTGACTAAAAAACGCTATAGCCCTAAACTATATTCAGAATTTTCACTAAAATTGATATTCTCTGACCGATCTGAATAATGTGGATCCTCGAAAATGTTTCTTTTGATTTCTGGGGTACTCTACATGAAGATCCTGCAACATTTTAAAAATTTCCACAATTAGGGCGTACATTTTGTTACTCGGATAATGTTAAATACTCTTTTAAATATATTCCGAACCTCTGAAGTTCAAAAATTACGAAAGGTAATATTTTCTCGCCGACCCCTACATTATTCCGTGATTCCGTGATTCATGATTCCGAAATGTAGTCCCCCCCTCTTGTATTAGATTCCGCATTCCTGTGCCTTCTCACAAACTATTAGGTCAATATAGCAAGTTGGTTTTAAGACAACGTGGATAGATACCTGATGCATAACCCACTGTATTCAGAGGGCTAATCGTAACACGGTAATGTATTGTTTGGACACCAAAGTGATGCGTCAACATGCGCCGAAGCAAGATTCACAGCCTGTCCTCTTGCCTCCCCTTACGTCCTACACCGTGTTCCTTTGTGCTTCACTCTCTTGACACCACGCTCCTCGAAATCACGATCGCCCCCCCCCCCCTCCACCTCTTCCGCCGTCCTGGATCAATTGGGCAGTGACAGGCCATTTTTATGCATCGATTTGATTGCGTCGTAAATATTTGTCTGTGGGGCGAACACTTTTTTGTCGGCATTGAGTCTGATTTATTGAACAAATACGGTCCACTGTCTCGATGAACACCTGTATTTGAATAGGTCTCTTTACGACTCGGCGAGGGAAGGGGATGTATGATATCATGAGATGACAACGGACGTGTTCGGTGTGGGCGTTCGTGGTTTGCCTTCTATGTTGGGTGGCTCGCGTCCCCTTACGATTTGTTACGTCACACACCAATGTTCATGGTGGCGGGATGGGGGAACGATCGATTGCGGGGGGGGGGGGGGCTATTGCTCGTCTTGTCGTGTGCAGGGAAGTGCCCATAAAGTCGCATTGCAATTTGCATTGATGTTATGAATGATATACGACACCATTTTCTTCAAACTCAATTTACAAGTGTCTTTTATGGACCATGTTTCTTTGTCCGAAAAGATTGATGTAAAACGTTCTAAACACATTGCAGAATACTCAATTCAGTAAGCAATACTGGAGGAATAGTTTCGATGTTACGAAAATGCCTGTTGTTAATTTACTTTACGTTTACATATTTACTTATTGCATGCCATGTCTTAACGTAGTACTACTACAGGACAGTATGATCCGATTGTAATACCTGCTTATTTGATTTACTTATTTTGAAAATTATGGATATATCTTACCGAAACATCTTCTCATTTCAAAAACCCAAGGCTGTTATCTCTTGATATAATTTTCTTCACATAGATACTTTACACCACGTTTTAATGAAATGCCATGTTTTTAGTTCAACATCGTTTCAAAAAAATAGTTGAAATTCAATTCTATGACAGTAGGTATTTTTAGGTGAGAAAAGATATTGTAGTAAATTCCTTACTCTCTGTGTTAATGAAAATGAGACATTCAGGGTATTTAAAAGTGAGGTAAGAAAAGTTGCTTGCCATTGTCGCAAATGTTGCTGCAAATAAAGGAATGTTCTTTGGATTATTATATTTACACATAAAACCTCAATGCCTCAATGCCTCAATGGCAACCTCAATGCATAAGATATTTGGAACATAATAGTTTTTAGTTCATTACTAATCTCGTACAAAACCATGCTTACAAAAAGGAAACATTTATTTATTTACGTCATTATTAAATCAATTTATTTAGTTGTCGCCAAAAATGAATTACCGAATCTATACCCCATCACATTTGCTTATATATATAATTATAAACAAGAATCCAATGAACGTGTATGGCAACGTTTGAAAACCGAATTCTCACTCTCATAGAAAGGCATTTGGGAAAAAATCCAGATATGATTTTATAGTATTGGTGACAAAATAACACCCCTACCCTACTAATCCTTCAATTAGCACACAGGGAGCTCAACAAAACGTGTGCAGATATTGAAACTTCATGTTTAGAGAAGTACATCTCAGCGTGTGCTCGAAGATTCAGGGGATACTGAACGAAACACCTGATGGAGTTGTGGAACAATTTATATGGGAAACACCATTAATAATCATATTTCTTTCATCATTTGACAATTATATCGCGCATTTAAAGCAGAAGAGCTCTCACATACCTACATCATATGTCAGTTAATATTGACAGAACTGAGAGGTTTGATAAATATCTTCTTAAAACATTTACTTTTTATGTTGGTTCGTTTTAAAGGTGTGAGAAACTTTACATAATATTTTATTATTTTATGTTATATTTTATATTCACATTTCTAGTTTTCTTAAAATACCATAACGTACTTTTATTGTGGGTCTGTATCTCGGAAAATATAAGAAGTTTAAAAAACGCTATATCTTTCTAACGAAAAATCTTGTGCAGTGGAGAAATATTCTGTGAACACATAAAACAACACGTTAGGTTTCTCAAAAAGGCTACTCTCAATGGGAACGACGAGGCGGCACGAATAGGAAGAAGGAACAAAATGCCCCGCATTGGCTGCCCAACGACTTCTTCCGGTAGTTACCACCCGAAGTATTTCCCTTCTTCCGTTCTGTGCGTCCAACAATCTGAATGCTGCCACATCTACTTTGTGGCGGCCACAAGAAGGACGAACCGTCGCGTCGGCGACGGGCGTTTCAGGGAGACATCAGCGCGCGACGCTCGTAAACTGACCGTTAACGCTTGGGCTCGCGCGAGGGGGGCGGGGGGCAGGGGGGGCTGGGGGCGAGCCCCGGCGCCGTTGCCTCGCGTCTCAAGGGCGGCGCTTCTTTCACACACTCCACACGCAGCCACGGGGATTAAATGTCGGTAATAAACGTTCCATAACTCCGCAGAAGAGCTTCGTAAACGACAGAGCGTGGTGCTTCTATTTCGCATGGCCTTCCTTTAGACCTCAGAGCCTCCGCCGCCGCCGACAGGTTTACTCTCCCGAGGTACTTTGTCACTCTATTTCGCTGCTGAGATTGACGATCCGCACATATGAACCTCGGGAAGGCGTAATGAATGGAATGTGAAAGAAAAATACGATATTGACGTACCTTCTGTAATTCGTAATCCTTTTGGAACGACGTGTAAGCTTCGGTGGGTATGTATGGCGCAGGTAATATTCTGCGGAAAAACATTCCCTCGATGCATAACTTTGCATCAAGACAATTTTCGGAATGGAATCTGGGAGATCTATTCAGGTTGTTTGAGGGCGGTAATGGCTCCTGGAGGATACGACAACCGGTGAGCAATTCTTCTAATCCTCTTAGCTTGAGATTTATGCGGCTCTTCATGGCGCGGCAGAGAGGAGGGCGGCGTGGCGGGGGGAAGCTGGTGGCTGCTGGAGCAGCATGGGGAGGGTGATGTAGACTGAGCGGGTGGGTGCGAGTGGGACGGGCGGGCGGGCAGGGCGGGGCGGGGAGAAGCGGATGAAGCAGGACGGGGTGGAGTGGGTAGGGTGGATTGGGGTTGGGCGAGGCGGGGCGGGCCGGGTTCGACCTGGCGGGGAGAAGCGGGGGAGACGGAGCCGGGGCGGGGCGTGGTGGAGAGAAAGCGGGAAGGGCGGGGTGGGTTGAGCGATGAATGCGGTGCATAGTGCGTAGAGCAGCACGGGGTGCGCGAGGTGCAATAGGCGGAGGGGGCCTGGCCGGGCGGGGCGGAGTAGGGTGGGGAAATTGAGTGGAGTGGTTTCGGGTAGGGAGGGGCGGGGCTGATGTGGTGGGGAGACGCGGGTGGTGTGGAGAGTGGGCAGGGCGGGGAGAATGCGAGAGGGGCGTGGTGGAGAGGTACGGGTGAGCGGGGCGAGGTTGGTAGAGCAGCGTTGGGTGGGGTGGCGGGAATAGGGTGAGCAATGCGCGTTAGTTGGAGCGGGGTGGTGCAAGTGGTATGGAGAGGCGGGGCGGGGTTGAGCGGGTGAGGGGGAGAGGAGCGAGGTGGGGTGGAGCGGTACGGGTGGGCGGGGCGAGGTTGGTGGAGTAACGTCGACAGGGTGGGGTGGAGGGGGTGGAGGGTGGGCAAGGCGTGTTAGGTGGAGCGGGGCGGTGCAAGTGGTATGGAGAGGAGCGAGTGGAGCGTGGGGGGCGGCTTCCGTTCCCTTGGCGCGCGCTGACGCATGTGCCCCCGGGGAGGTGTTAATTGCCGTAAATATTTGCTTTCTGGGGTTGAGCGATGGCTACAGGTGTGCTCAGTGGCTGGGGGCGGGGGCGGGGGCGGTGCGAGTGACAAAGTGCGCTGCAATCTTTGTCGCTTTTGTGCCGCCGCAGCCGTTCAACGAGAGTTCTGAAGAGCGCGCCGTCTGTCTTGCGAGCGGCGGGCAGAAGGCAAACGCGACCAAGCCACAAATTGTGGCGCGAATGCGGCAGTTCCATCGTTAGGTAAGGAATTGGGGGTACTAACACGTAGCAATTACGCTGTGAGCTTGCGGAGACAGAAAAAGCAGGAACCAGAAGGAGAAGATAAACAATCAAGACGAATTTTGATCGGATGCGAATTGTGAAAATAGAAAACTGGGCATTTAGGAAAGTAAATCAGGAAAATAAATTAATCCACAAGAAATGAATGGTGATAAGAGAGAATGAACTTAAGGTCAGCAGAAAGAAAAATTTTGAAGTGTTGAATATTAGAATATCTAGTAGAGGATGTGGATTTAAGGGATTAGTAGTGCTACAACAGCACACATTTTCTCGTATTATTTTTAACTTTCTGAATTTTCCACAATTTAGAGAGAACAAGGAAAATGAAACCTCGGCCGTTTTTTAAGGACCCGTCGCTTTAGACGTCGAACAAATTTATGGGAAAAAATACTTGCAATTTAAGGGGAATAATTACTGAAATTATTTCTCTTCCTACAACATAAGAAGCGTATGTATTACAATCATAACCGAAAGTCGGTGAGTTTCGACGGGATACTCTTATTGCCGGGACCTGGGTACGACAGAATGATATCTAATGCAATTAATTACAAGAACAGTAATGGAAAGAAAATACTATATGACTTTCGAAAATGTGTGGAACAAGAAATTTTTTTGATGAACAATTTCAGTTTTCTCTAGGACATATGAATAGGAAATGTGAGTATTGTAGTTATAGGAAGGTGTCGTAAAAATTGAACATTAGCGTTATTTGAAAATTTTGGTATTTCAACAAAAGTGTGTTTTTAACCATGTTGAGTTATTTTTTAGGATAATTTGAAAATATTGAATATTTATGTAAAACACGACGACAAATCAATATATACTTTATGTTGATGAGCGAACGAACGAGCGAAAGAACGAACGAGAAAGTGAGATGGGAAGAAATGAAGAGAGAGGGGGAGAAAGAAATGGAGAGAGAGGGGGAGAAAGAAATGGAGAGAGAGGGGGAGAAAGAAATGGAGAGAGAGGGGGAGAAAGAAATGGAGAGAGGGGGGAGAAAGAAATGGAGAGAGAGAGGGGGGGAGAAAGAAATGGAGAGAGAGAGGGGGAGAAAGAAATGGAGAGAGAGAGAGAGAGAGGGGGAGAAAGAAATGGAGAGAGAGAGGGGGGAGAAAGAAATGGAGAGAGGGGGGAAAGAAATGGAGAGAAGGGGGGAGAAAGAAATGGAGAGAGAGAGACAGGGGGAGAAAGAAATGGAGAGAGAGAGACAGGGGGGGAAAGAAAGGGAGAGTGGGGGGGGAGAGTGAAAGGCGTCGAGGCCGCTTCCCTCGACCGGGCGACGGCCGCTGATTCCGCTGTCCGCCTGCAAAGCCTGTTGGAGGGCGCTGGCCGCGCTCCTTGTGATGTAGCATAAATATTTGATAACTCGTACTGTGCGAAACGTCTATTTAATTGATGACATGGCCGTCTCCACCGCCGCCGCTGCGGTCGCATCCTCTGCCGCCCACCGCATGTTTGATGTATGGCGACACGCGCAGGCACTTGTCGTGGGGTCCAGCCCTGCGTAAAGCACCCGATTCACACGCGACCACGCTCTGGGTTTCATGCGAGATGAGGGAACGATTCATCTCATTGTACACTGGTAAAATTAATTCTACGGAAAAATTAGGTGAAAGTTAAAAATTTTAAATTGTGGTTTCTTCACCCTGCCATCATTGATCCTTTAAAGCTTTTACAATTAATAATGGTGTATCTAATGTCTGGAAAAAGCTACAGTGGTTCCTATTTGCAAATGTGGATATTGTTCATAAATGTGTAATTGTGAACACAAGTGTCTAATGTGTAATTACCAATTACTTTAAAATCGGTAATATAATGTTGGAACATTAAATTGTCGACTGTATTCGCCATGGGTTGAACATGAACAACATGTAGCTGAACATCAAAGTCAGGTTGCTACTGTTTTTCAAGATATTGCCGATATATTCGATTCTGGAGAAAGAATTAGCGCAACCTCATAAACTTCTCTAAAGCTTTCGATTTAGTTCGTAATAAAATTATCGAATCGGGAGTATACCTGCGAGTAGTCATCTGGATTAAAAAATTTCTCCGCTGTTGGATACAATGAGTTCGAATTGACTTTCTATCTGGTGAGGTTTTTGTGACGTCCGGTGTCCCTCAGGGAAGCGTATTAGGACCTGACCTATTTCGTATGTATGTAAAGAAAACAGACACACGTGTCTGTATCATTGTTTCCTTAAAATTCGAATCTGCCGCGCTACCGACCAAGTGACTGATAGCTGTCACCGCATGGGAGGCATCTGGAGACTGATTTCGGAGACAGAGAAACTATCAGTGATCGCATGTGACAGAAGACGCTTATAAAAAGCCATAATTAACGTTCACCTGAAGTAAGAACTTTAAATGTGGATTTCTGTTGATATTACAAGTAATTTATTAACTTATTTAACTTTATTAATTAATTAATCAATTTACAAGTAATTTGATTCTATTTATCCATTCTAATTGCTGAAAATTGTGGAAAATTATATCAAACTGTTTTTATTATAGAAACTCAACTA
Source organism: Gryllus longicercus (assembly GCA_038098605.1). NCBI lineage: Eukaryota > Metazoa > Arthropoda > Insecta > Orthoptera > Gryllidae > Gryllus > Gryllus longicercus. The sequence goes on along the minus strand of JAZDUA010000103.1, from coordinate 2,824,410 downwards.
AGTTTTTATTTCCAAATTTAATTCTCAATTTCATTACTTAAAGGTTATAACTACTATATGTATATTAATTATATCGGTACCGAAATTCGAACGACGATCAGACATTTCACGAATAACTGAATTATCTTTCGAAAAATAGAAGATGAATCTGACATTGATCACTTGAAAAAATATATTGACAAGTAGTTGAAATGATCTCAAGGAAACGGAATGATAATAAATCCAGATCAAAGAAAAATTTAGAATAAAAGCGAACAATTTTTTAATTAATGATGCCATTGGTTGACAACATTTTTCTCTGCACATTGTGAATTTGATACGCAACTTTTCACCCTTGTATTCACATAATGCATAAAGGTTAATAATGATATTGTTGTTTTTCTAGCTGATACTGAATTTATCTGAGTTCAAAACCTCGGAGGATTTTGGGAATAAATACATTAAACTCAAATTTAACAAATCTAGTAATTGTGTAACGATTCATGCTGCCAAGTATTACGAATGTATTTCACTAATAAGTTCACTAACTAGACGTATTTGTTTTCTCAAAAAACAAAACATATCGCTTCAAGTGCTTAAATCTGCCCTATAATGAATACAGCCTTTAAACAATTCTATTGAGATTGCTCACTGAAAGCACAATATCGAGTCCACAACTTCCTGACCATGACTGATCGACTGGCTTGTCGGTCAAACACGCTCGAATATTTCATCGCCGTTGCGCAACTCATACGAGCGTTTCTTTTCATGCCACCGGCGAATCAATCACTCCCGAAGCAGCGCTGCCAACACGATAGCAACAAAGTCCTGCCGTTGCCGACCGCCGGCTACTAAGAAGCGTAGCCATCTTATTCAGTTTTTAATGAACGCTTTTGGCGCAAATTCTGAAAGGCCGTGTGAGAGATGAAAGGGCGCTATTTCTACAACGCACATTAGCTTTTGAATTGGTTTGATGTCTGATTTGGGCAGATACGTCTCTTTAATTTGGGAATACGCTAAGTCTATTGATTTATTTATTGATTTATTTATCGTGTAAAACAGTTAAAAACTGTGAGACTTACTATGGGAAGAAGTGCAATATGTGTATGGTTTCTTGATGTCTGGGATGCCTGTTTTAACTCATGTACATATTCAGTTGAACTATGAACCTATGTAGCAACGAGCGCTTTAGGAAAGAATTGATATGAATCTATTTGTTCTCGTATAAAACTGTTGCAAAAGCGCATTCGCTCCAGATTTAGGCTGTTATCCGTAATATATTAATATAAATAAATTTACATAAATAAATAAATACATTTAAATAAATGATCCCTTTCTTTGTTTATTTTAAAAACACAATAATTTTCAAATTATGTGTCTTTATTTAATTTTTCAAAACAACGTTTCGACAATGTTCATCTATTGTCAGCATCAGGCTGTAAAATTAATGAAGAACAAATCAATTAAACAAGACAACCAATTACAACCTTTAAATATTAAAATATGAATTCCTCACTAACGTTATGTAATTAATATTAACATTTCAAAATTTCACTCAGACTGTAAAAGTGTTTTCTTTAACCGCCCAACTGCGGACACCATTGATACCAATTATATTCTTAGATTTCAGACAATTGTATTCCAAGACTTCTTAGATGAATGATACTTATTTACAATTCTACACAAAACATGACAATTATATACAAATAATAATAATAATAATAATAATAATAATAATAATATTTATAATTTTTGTTATCCCTAATACTTTACGTCAAAGAATCGACTTCGCTGAAAAATTGAAATCGATTATTCGAATAACTACATTTGCGCAAGAGGCGAAGAAATCGTAATCAGATGGTGAAACTACATAGTAAAGGTGTACATAGTGAAGGTCTCGTATATAAAGCGAGGTTCACAAAGATACTCATATACAAAGGTGCTGAAATAACCAGAAGGGAAAATTTCTTCGTATGTCAGATGTCATCAAAGGGTACAAAACTTTCTCTTCACTCTGTAACGTAGTAGGGAATAAAGTGAAACCATTCACCATTCCCAATCTCCTCTCTGCCCAATTAATGGGGTAGAGATACAATTTTCTTTGATGTGAGCACTTGTGTGTACACTTCATTCCAGGCGACCTCTGGGGTAGAGGGTAGCAAGATCCGCTTCTCTACTATAATAGCTTTTTGAGTAGAGATGATAATATGCACATTTTTTTCGAAATTTGAAAGTTTTATCACATAGGCAGACAACTTTTCTTTTATGAAAATAAACCTTATTTATCGGGTGTTAATAAAATATTATCAGCTTTACGTTTCTCCTATTTAATACGTCTTTCCTTGATGTAATATGCCGTGAAAACAATATGATAACACTTATTCTTTGTAACATGTACTCTGTTTCACGTTTTATGCCCCAATCCCTTCATTATTTAAAGTATTTTACTTACTTGGTAAATGAATTAAAATATTAAGTGATTTTAATCGATTTGAAACAAAGATCAACCGATCATTAGCGATCTCAAAAAACAGAGAAGCCAAAAATGCTTCAACTCAATTTTTCGTTTTATTTCCTGAATGGTTTTACACAAATCCCGACGCCGTTAATTTAGAGAGAGCCCTGCAAGGGGGGAAGCAAATGCCGAAAGTATAGTGTCGAAAGGAGATGTTCCTGCAGTATGTAATTGTACAAAGAGAACTAAAAAACAATCCTACTTTTGTACATGCTGTTTGAATATAGCCCAACAATTCATTTATCCCACCCACATCTGCGCCTTGCTCTGTACTGTAAAGGCAGATACAAATTAGCGACTGGAGGAGCTTTGCTACTCGCCACTGCCTCCGCCCCCTCCTTTCTCCAACGCAAGCTCCCTTTTCCCTCGCCCCTGCACCGCCTCCCGGAGTGGATTGGCCTCACGCAAAGGTCCCCAGAGGCCGCCTCCGTCTTGGTGCCGACTCTGCTGCGAAGGCTGGCGGCGGCGGCGGCGGCGGCAATCCCTATAACAAGGGGTGATCAGGTGCCGCGGCCGCCGCCGGCGCCTCCAGCGGCAGCCCAAGTAATTACTCCGGGTGCCTTCGCGCGGCTACGCGCGTCGCTGACTCGCTTCATTCTGCCCCGCCCCGCCTCGTTCGCCTCGTCTCGCTCGCTCCACCCCGCCCCACCCAACTCCTTCCCAGCCGTCTCTTTCCGCCCCGCCCCGCCCCGCCACGCCTCGCCCCGCCTTGCCTCGCCCCACCCGGCCACGCCCCATCCTGCCTCGTCTCCATCTCGCGTCGCTTCGCCCCGCCTCGCCACCCTCGACCCACCCGCCTCGTCCCACCCACCTCGTCCCACCCGCCTCGTCCCGCCCGCCTCGCCCTACCCGGTCTAGCCCCATCCCGCCTCCCTCGCCTCGTCCCGCCCTACCCCGCTCGCCCCGCCCCGTGCCAGCCCAACCGCCTCGTCTCGCCCCGTCCGCCCCGCTTCACTCCGCCTCGCACCTCCTCGCACTGTCTCGCCTCGGCTCGCATTGCCCGCCTCGTCCCACCCTGTCAGGCTCCATCCCGCCTCGTCTCGCCTCGCCTCGCCTCGCCCCGTCCCGCCCAACCCCCCCTCCCCCATCCCCGCCCGCTACGCCGCAAAGCTCCGCCTCGCTCCGCATGGCGGCTCAATTGCGTTTACCGTTGCTTTTCTCAACTTATTCCCTACCGGTTCATAGAATCACACGTTAAATACATTTTCATCTTCGATATAATCCAAAGTGTATTAAAACATTGATGCAAGAAAATGTAAATATTTTTAAACACAGTATTTATGTGATCTATTTCGTCAATCCAAAAGATTTGTTGATGCATTTCCGTCGTTGAAACAGATCTTGCTCAGCACATTTCTATAAGGTGTGTCCAAATGAAAAGAAGACTTCAATGACATGGAAAGAAACTTTAATGCAAATATGCTAATTACATTTAATTTGGAACAGTGCATCTACAAATAATCATCATTTACATCGATACACTTATCCTAGTGCATAGGATAGTGTCGATGGCTTGCGTCTAAAAACTGATGGATCCACTGTTCCATGGTGACATGCACGTCATCGTCGGAGGTGAATCTCCGACCTTTCAAAAACCGTTTTAAGAGACCGAAGATATGGGAGTCGCATGGGGCGATATCGGGGCTGTTAGAGGACGTTGCAGGATTTCGCAGTGATACATCGCAAGGATGGCGAGGATCTTTCTGGCCACACTCCACACACCTTCTTTGTGCGGATGATTTCATGTACCGTTCCTTTGCTTATATGCAGTTCAACAGCAATTTCGTGTGTGTTGGTTGGACGATTCTGCCGTATGAGCTCGTCCCCAGCCACTGTTTGTCACAACGTGTTCCGCCTGCGCCGAGTGTGGTGAGTAACTTTGACACCACAGGATCAAGGTGCACCGTGCGAGACACCGCTCGCCATACACCTCGTGCATTCCGCGATAAAGGGACCCATGCTGCCTTTCTGTGCCAAGGAATTGGATCACTGTTCCTTGTGCTGCTCTGCGGGCATCCGTCACGGAGCGAACTGCGGAAACAACAACTGCGGCAATCTGAGGCAATCGCTGCGACGCCTTTCTCTCCATCTGTGCAACAGGGAACAAATACAATACCATGCCATCCATCAGCTACCGCGTTCACCGTCGGACATTTGGCATAACGCCCCAACGGCTATGGTCTCCTATTCATTTGGGCGCACATTATACTAATTCCGTATCTTTAACAGTCATAAAGCCAGTCATAAAGCATTCTTAATTCCAGTCTTGGGCAGCCTTCGATCATCCTTTGTATGGTGTATTGAAGATTCCAATGGAAGCGAAGCAAGAAATATCCGGCGTTAGCTTCCCAAAAATATCACTTAGCGGCAAACCACATTGTTTCTTCGTCGTGTAAGCATCAGTCGGTTCCCGTAGCGCAATTTCCTAGACAGCTAACTGTATAGTAAACAAAACTCGACAAAACGCCTACGTCATTTCGCCTTTTGACACATGCTACGAAAATCCACACAATTGTGTGGACTTTCAAGAAAGATATGTTTTGTCGGAATGACGTTGTTTTGTTGTTTAGGTCCCAATTTTGAATACGAATGAACTACCACATTATTTGTCGATTTTACTATTGGTAGATAACTCGTTAAAAACTGATATACACTAGAAAGCTAAGTTTCTATTTCATCTTATTCATGTCTTCTATTTCATCTCATATCGTTCTATTTCATCAGATGATCCCTCACATGCAGTTTTTACTGTTTATTGACTAAATAAATCTAAATCTTGTGGCTTAGTTCGTTTGTGAAGTCCCGCAGAAGTGGCTTGTCTGTTTCGGGTGCGCGTCTGGGGATGACCCACATCATTTAACAAGACGTCGCGTGCGAGCGGCAGCTGTCAGGCGGGCAGCTCGTGTCGGAGATGTCATTGGACGGGCCGGCGCGCATCTCGGCCGCTCCGTCGTTGTCTTCATCGCGAGGGCTTCGCTTGACGTCAGACGTCGATGGGCGCCATCTGCCATCGCCACGTCCGCGCGACTAATCGAGGTCGCGCCCCGCACGGCGCAGCGCCCCGACCGGCGCGACGGCGGGACGCGGGAGGGGCTGCTCGGTCAGTTAGGATAAGATAAATTTATTTGAACTGCAAATGGACATAACCCGGTTGCAGCTAATTACATAAATAAAATACTACAGCTAACATGCAAATTATATAATAATAATAATATAATATATTATAATAATATAATAATATAATAATAATATAATATTATATTATAATAATGATATAAAACTGTCTAATTCACAAAAAACTTAAAATTACCTAAAGAAAGAAACATAATCAAACCCCGCACTGAATTTTTGTTTAACTGCACTTCACTACACTTCACTATGCCCCTTTAATTACTTCTTACATTATTTCTCTGTTCTACACTTCACGACACCTCACTTCACAATATATTACTGACGCATCGCTCTATAACATACTATTGTCTGCTAATTCCCTCATTTATATAGTAATGCCCTAAATTAACTTCCTAAATGGTTGTACGCTACGAGGAAAGGGTTCAAAGGTTTTTGCAGGCAATGTATTCCATTCTTTTATTGTTCGATTTGTAAAAGAAAAATTCCCCACATCTGTTCTCTCCCAACCTGCCTGTTCTCTGCTTGACCAACTGTGCGACATGTGATATTTACTCGTTCAGTAGAACTACGGTAATACGAACGAATTGGGGGTGTGCTCTGTTCGGATTCGGAAATGTTCGGATTACCCGAAAAACATGTACCGTGCATGAACAAATACATCTATAGGATTATCAGACTAATGCATCGTTGCGTGCAATGTGAGAAAATGGCGACGAAGCTTAGTATTATCACATTTAATTATAAATCAGATTCAGATCGTGCGGCAAAAGAAAATTTCCGATTTTGCAAGTTCCTCTTAGTGAAACTTACAGCTACATAAACATGTGTTATACATTGTAGTTACCAGTACAAAAAACCTTTCAGTTCGACAACTTGTGTTTCAATAATTAGTTGTTCAATTGTACAGTAATTATGAAATCCATTCCTTACATTAAAATTGATCATTTTATTCATTTTGTTTATTTTCCCTCCGAATTATATTCGGATTATTCGAAATTAACGATTTACGGAGTTCGGATTAGAGAGGTTCTACTGTATTTCTAAAGTGTTATGAAAATACTCACACAGGAATTTCCAAAACAGTAAAATTCTTGCATTGTTATATAATTGTCCGTTAATATCCTATTTAAATCACTCAAATATTTCAACAAATTCTGAAAGGCTCTAACATTACTCTGACCAATGGTAATGGGTGAAAACAAAGAAAGTTGTGTGTTAACACTGCAGAAAGTCAACATTTATCCTCTCCTTCGCACCAAATCTCAGATACCACAAAATGGAAAATCAACAAAATTGTCAGAAGTCTAAAGCAATGCACCATCGAAAATGCTTAATAGGTAATTCTCAACTTATTAATTTCGAATTTTCCACAAACTTTAATAAAAACGATTGGGATATTATATGCAAATCCTGAATTCTCATCGATTCTCACGATTCAGTAGATATTAAGGTTTTACTTAAATGTTTAAACAATTGATCAAAAATCTCCATGCAATCATCCTGGGAGTCAATAACCCGCAATTTTCCCCATCAGAATAAAACAACAGTCATAGAGATTTTTTTAAAATCTTTTTTGTTCTTTTATAAAAAAATTGCAAATGCTGCTATATGTTTTCTTTGATTTTTAAAGAGAGGCTCAATCAAAATATGTAACTCTGTGAACCATATTCTGATTGGCGAAATCAGCATCAATATGCTATTATTACTCTCGTTACTAAACTATTAATGAAGTTCATAGATTTTTGTTTTGCATCATAAAGTTTCTAAACATCCTTATACAGACGCTATTTACACGCAGACAAGAATTCAGACAGGGTCTTCCACTTCTGACGATCCTTTGCCGAGGTAGACCATTGGCTGTCAAACAGCAATTTCAGTTCGTCTAACCACCTCTTCCTCTGTCTGCCGTCGTTTCTCTTTCCAAGTTTTGGATCCCAAACGGTAATTCGGCGAGTCCATCAGGTATGGGGAAGTCGCATGGCGTGGCCTGTCCAACGCCATTTTAAGTGTCTAACAATGTCATTGTGTTGTCTTTCTTATGGCTTTATTTCGTATTCAACTAGGCAGGGTGATGCTTAATTTCTTTACATTTTTCCGAGGCAGACATTAATGTTTGCTAACCGTACGTGGGTCAATTATTTATGGTTTCGCTTTGTATTCGTAAGCTGTAGAACGTCTTCTAAAGAATAAATTTTTAAAATTTAAAATAATACATTTGCTGAATTAGAATGTGGTTTTGTTTCTTAAAATGAGTTTACATTTGTAACATGTATTAAAATAAATCTATAAACCATTTTTATACTTTTGTTCTTTTTCTTCGACTGATGTGTGTTCTATAGAAGTCATTTATGTCTTGGTAATGATTATGTTGTACGACGTATATTATAGAAAACATTGATTCCGGTTGATGAAGCAAACCATTCTTTGAAAAGAGATTACTAGAGAAAAACTTTGGTAATTCTTTTTTCAGAGAGTACCGATTTGATTTGAACTGTCCCTTTGATGTTTAGGAAGGAAAAACTTTGTTGCCTCATTTTCAGAAGGACATTGTATTATCAGAGTAATTATAATACTTATTAAATCCACATATCATGAGCAATTTAATAGCTAGATTAATATTAGGCCCTCGAATTCATACACACTCAGTTTATAAAAGTGAATGAAATGCTATTAACAGAATTAAAGCCAGAATAACATCATAACCAAATAAAAGTGATTAAAATGAATGCTAATGAAGCTCGCATGTATAAAATAAGTGTATAATTTATTCAAAATTCTGTAACATTTGTAATTTCACTAATGAAATTGTCCTAAAAATGAGCAGCTAATAAGTACATGAGTAAAAATTTAATTTCTCGTTTCAATTAAAAGAAACATAATACTAAAATAAGCTATTTGCCATTTTGATATTGTACAACGTTGCAAGTATTTTCAGAGCAGGAATCTGTCAGGCCAATTGAACCGTTTCGAAGAACGATTTGGTTAATAAAATACTTAGATTTTGATTTCAGTTTTTTTATAATAAAACTTTTATTTTGAAACTGCGTCTATTAAAACTAATTGTATTGCATTCTACTATAACTGTAAAACTACCAGCATCTGAAAACCGTTTTCGACCTTCATAGTACACTTTCTTCAGGATGTCGAAAACACAACAGACAGTAATAATTTTGCGTCCCGATAATATCTGAAAAATAAATATTTATTTGTGATTTATTACTCTTTTCTTTACTAAACATTCCCGAAGTAGATTACTGAGAATTGTTAAGATTATAGAGAATTTCTTTGAGCATAATTTCGAAAATTAAAAGATTGAATTAACTATTCAACCACTTCAGAGGTTCATTTGCCACATTTTTCAGGAGAGTGACATACTGGGATTTTACCCCAAATTCCATTCATGTAAAATTGCTAAAAGATTTATTTAAAGATTTTGGATCACATGATTGTTTCTTTATCAATGTACCTTTCTGGTATTATTGAAGCACAGTAGTCTGAAATACAAATTTCAGCACAAATAGGATCATGAAATTATATTTACAAACTCAATTTATTTTCACTACTAGATGAAATACCCGGCGTTGTCCGGATATTTATCGTAATATTTTTTAGGAAGAGAAATACCATCTATTCCCGCACTGTGAAGGAGCCTTCGTATCCTTGTTCACCCCTCCCCTGTTCCGCTCTGCCTTACTCCATAAGGAAATAATCAATCTTCCTCACCCACTTTCTCACTAAAAAATTGTATTATTTTCTTAATGAGGGTATTAACCCCACACTTCTCTCAGTTTAAAACTAAAAATTACAAACAAATCTAAATTAAAAATAAAATACCTATTAATAAGTGATATTCACATTAACGCTAAACATATTTAGATAAATACATAATTTATTTAATTTGCTTTGGGCATTAAACCAGGTGGCAAATTCTATACACTTATTATACATCTAATTCAACAATATAACACAAGAAAGAAGATACCAACCGTACAATACATAGTACAATATTATTTCATTTAAGGCATGCCTTCTAAATGCAGAGGCCCTTCACAGACTACTGATCTTAACGTTTATAACACTATTATGAGAATTTAATCTCAACCTAAAAGTATTGATTGTATTGTGGAAAAAGTAGCCAAAACCAGGTAAGCTATTACATGACTTGATAGTCCTGTTTACATAAGAGTATTTTCCAACATCATTTCTCGGTCTCCTTGGGCGTATTTTTTAAATATGGCCGTGGCGCTAAGTAAACGAGTTAATGCACTCTATCCTGAATTTCCCTCTATGGCGGATTTTTGACTACTGCTTTGTAAAGTATACGAATACACAACTGATGTTAAGCTAAAAGGCCGATAATTTTTAACTTCTGATCGAGAGCCACTCTTACGATTGGGAATTGGAAACGCTTCTTTCCAGTCCTGAATAATACTTGAATTATTTAGGGTAATATAAAGACGTCGTAATGTACAACACATATTCTTTTTGTAGATTTTTTACATATAATACCAATACCTTCTGTTAATTGCCACATTGTAAAACTTACTTTTTTTCATATTTTTTCTCACGTATCTATAAAGAAAAGTTTGGAATTGATTTTAAACACTACGCTGAGGCTACTGATGTTAAAATATAATTAATGTGTTTTTTAATTGAATTGTAGTACACGTTTTAGGGTTCTTGATAGATAGTGGCCGATGGAAATTATTCTCACCAATTTAAATAATCATTCCTCACCACTCAAATGCACGCTTCTACTCTCTACTTTAATAAAACAGTTCCCTACAAAATTCACCCATCTGTCACTGATTTAGCATAAATCATTCATGTTTCTTTTCCGTTCGCGCAACTCGCAAATACTTAATCATTCTTACTTTACTAGAACTAATACAACTAAATACAAATAGAATTAATTATTTAACGTAGATAAATTACACAACCACAGTCCAAAAAAAATGTGTTCGTGGCTGGGGATCAGACCATGTTTCCTATATGTTTGGGGGTCGCTGAAACCGAATCTGAAGTCCTTTTAAGTTCATTATATCAAGTTTTCACATGATAACATCAATAATAATAATAATAATAATAATAATAATAATAATAATAATAATAATAAAAACCTCTGCCTGCTTGGGGAGAGAAGGCTAGTGATATTTCGCCAACTCTATAGGCAATCTGCCGTACAACAACTTGATGAGGGTTGTCCCGTCAGGTCAATGACACCTCCATCAATTATAATTGATCTGAATTTAAAAATATGATGTGATTAAATTAAATGACCGGATTCGATTTCAGTAACCCCAAAAACATATAGGTAACATGGTCTGACTCCTTACTTAGAAATATCTTTCATACATTTTCATACTTTTACATTTTGGAGGTTGTGTGAAAAAAATGTGAGAGAGAACCGGATTTAGCGACCCCTAAAACATATAGAAAACATTGTTTGATCTGGTGATATGGCTGTGTTATGAATGTCAATAAGACTAACAATAAAACGTGATTATGCGAGACTATTGTCACTGAAGCGTTAATAACAAAACGAATACAGAAAATATAGCAGAAATATAGAAAAGATTCGAAACGTATTAATAAAGAAAGGGTATTACTAAGGCACAGTCTCTTCATCTGAAGCACTGGAGATGGAAGACCTGTGAAAAGGAAGTGCAGCTGATATTTCAAGCATGTACTAACTGCCCCTCTTGTCTGTAAAAGCTTCAAAAAATCAGAACATGGTCACGTAAGGAAACTGAACAACTTTATTGGCAATGCTGTACTGGTAACACGTAGAAACCTCAGTGTTGCCTCCAGGGTTAACTATCAGACAGTTGAATAGCGCTGGTTGCAAAGCCCTCTGCAGTACACGGACTCGGGGCCGCAGGGCAGGTTGGGCGGGTTTTGCTTTGGCGGGCGGAGCGGGGACGCTGGCGGGGACGCTGGCGGGGACGCTGGCGGGGACGCTGGCGGGGACGCTGGCGGGGACGCTGGCGGGGACGCTGGCGGGGACGCTGGCGGGGACGCTGGCGGGGACGCTGGCGGGGACGCTGGCGGGGACGCTGGCGGGGACGCTGGCGGGGACGCTGGCGGGGACGCTGGCGGGGACGCTGGCGGGGACGTTGGCGGGGACGCGGGCGGGGACGCTGGCGTGGACGCTGGCGTGGACGCTGGCGGGGACGCTGGCGGGGACGCTGGCGGGGACGCTGGCGGGGACGCTGGCGGGGACGCTGGCGGGGACGCTGGCGGGGACACTGGCGGGGACGCGGGCGGGGGCGCGGGCGGGGGCGCGGGTATGTTTCTCTTGTATGTTTCACACCTTCAGTAGCTAATAGAACTGCTGCTGTTATTGCTTCGCATTCCAAATTCGTTCTCTCAGAAAATAAAAAATGTATGGTTGCGAATGAGACTGTTGTGCTGCACACGAGAGTAACCCACCTGTATGTAGTATACAAATATTATGGAAATATCCAATCTCAAATATTAAGCTTAGGACTTCAAAGGCCGAAGTTCTCAACAAGAGAGAGTACTCGAATGTGATGTCAGTAGAAGAAATGTTATCTACGATAGGCAAGCAGAGTGGGCATAGCCGGAACGGAGGGAATTAAGGAAGTCTTTTGACAATATATTTTGAAAGAAGGTGAAATTGTTTCAAATAATAAAATGTTTACATTTTTCTGTATTATAATAATAATAATTTATAATAATTTAATAATAATTAGAAATTTGGTGGTTTACGAAGAGGAAATTATTATTTTTTTCTGTAGGTAGGAATATCACATAAACTGTACGCATTCTTCAGAAACAACTGGCTCGAAGTGTTGACACACTGTTGTTGTAAAAATTATAAATAAATTGCAACAATGGATTTCTTAAGCGCCATCATATCATAAACTCATACCGATACTGCAGCATCAATATGACTATATAATTTTTTCACCAGAATCTATATTTATTCTGCCAATATCAAAGAAAAGTATGACGGCTACAAATATTGAAAGTATCTGTACTGGGATTGCAACGGACCGGACAGTTGCAAGGGCATAGCCCCTGCATCGGGAGTGCATCCCGTTTTGATCATCCCGTGTATCGGAGGGAGTAAACATTTTTGTTAGGTTTGAATTCACAAGTAGCGCATAAAGACGTTCTCGCACCAGTCCAGAGCAAACCTCGTGCATAGCAGAATCTTAGTAAATTTGTATATTATGTCAGCGGGATAAGAAGGTGCTCGTGATAGGTGTTTTGAAGTTTGGTTTCCAAAAAAGTATAACTGTTGTTTTCGATGTTGGCGGCAGTGCTCTAAAATAACGAGCAAATGATTTTTGAAAACTGAAGTGCATCAATTATAAACGATCAATATAATTTTAAACAGACGACGGTCAACGTAGACATCAATTCTTTCACCGCTTGATGCAGTCGCTATGCATCCAGTTGCGAGGCTGAGCAAGGCATCGATAGCGATTTTTTGAAAACTTCGATATTTTTGTAAAATCATCGATGTATTTAACATCGAAATTTTGAAACCGACGTTTTTTTAAATATCCATGTTGTGTGCATGATGTTTAACTTAGTTGATATTTTTCAATAAAAGTGTACAAACGTAGAAAAATTCTATAATAATTTTCAGTTATTCATGAATTGAATATTTCCCCTACCAAAGTGACAAAATGAGAAAAATAAAAAAAAGTCGAGTTTTCGTCAATAAAGAAGCTTGTATCATTTTTAAATTATCGAATAAGAAATTGAATCGATAATAAAAGTTTTGTTAATTACTCAGTTATTTAACATGATTTTGTCAGATATATCTCATTTAAAAATTAATAAACGACCATTTTCAAATTAAACCCCCCCTCGTCAACTTCAATACTTACCTATCCAGTTTTAAAAGCGTCGATGTTTTTTGCTGATGGCGCATCCACAGTCAAAACACTCAGCCCGAGCGCGGGACCGGGAGAGGTGGCTCAGAGTCACTGATGTCACTGCAGGCCCTCTGACCGGAGGTCCTAGGTTGGAGTTTCGTCGGTGGCAGGAATTTCCACACTGGCTTGACAGCTAGTCGCAATCTGGAGGAGAATTTGAGAGGCTGGCTTCTCGGATCGGTTTCCGTGGTTTCTCCGATTAACCCCAAGCGAATGCCGGAGACGTATCATAACAAACGGGCCACGGACCGCGCACGATCTTTCCTACCTTTTCCTTGTCCTATCCTCATCCCTACACACACTTACACTAACATGCACTACACCACACATGTCGCGAGACCGGTCGGGAGCTTAGAGATTGTCCTGGCTGGGGTGCACCGTTGGTAGGAGATACCTGGTTGAGGGAAAGCGGAGGGACGCCGGTTGGTCAGCGCCGGATCTCGCCATACAGTGGAGGAAGACCATCGCCACATCTCGAGGGGGGAAACATGCACTACATTTACGGGGCTAATTGCCTCAGTGGTTGACGCGCCCGGAATTACTAACAATCAATCCGGGTCGGGTCGGGTCGGGTCGGTTCGGTTCGGGTCGGGTCGGATCGGGTCGGGTCGGGTCGGGTCGGGTCGGTGGACGCTGGGCGTGGCGGAGTATCGGCGCGTATCGACGCGGGTACCTGCCGACACCGATGGTGCCGATACGGGCGACAGGCGCGGCTATCGCGGCCTCCATCGCGCCCGTCCGCCCGCCCGCCGCGTCCATTAGCCTGCCAGCACGCCACCGCAGCGCAGGTCCTTTAGAGGGAATGGTTTGCGCTGGAAGCGGGGGTTCCCGTTAGATATCGTGTACCTGACGCAATCTCAGCCTGTGGTTCATTTGGTTCAGTTTCGTGAAGTGTTATTACTACACACTTAGTGTCTCAAGATAACTTTTTAACTCTTTTTTTTTTAAATCACCGTCCCTTGCTGTTTTTTCATTCCGTTTGGTTGTGCATCAGTTCTCTAGTTTGACAGAACGTTTACCTGTACGACTGTAATTTTTTTTAAGTTCCTCAAATGTAAAATATATACACTTTTTTAGAACTTTTATATAGTTCCCATCGTGTCAAAACAAACTAATAAAATGTAAGTGCCATTTGTGTTTATAAAACAAAATAATCATGTTCACAGTTAGATACACTAACACGTTTTTACACACAGGTAATTGTGTGCAATTCAGTCAGAAAAATCGGAAAAGAGCGGTGGTAGGATTTTCGCTCCTGGAAACATAGGTTCATCGAGTCCAGTTCCCTGTCTGGAGAAGAATTCTACCGGCCGGCCGCTCTGATCGGTATATATACGTAAGCTTCCGCGGCTCGAATCCATGAATTCTCGGCTATCCGGGAGACGCCGCGTCGTTGGCTGGGGTGCCGACGTTTCGCCTGACATATCGCAGGCTTCCTCAGGGCAGTGACGATCTGATCAAAGCTCTGATCGGTAGTTTTCCGTAGTTTCTCGGATCGACGCCAGATGAATGCCATACCAGTACCTTAACAAACGGCTCATAGACCACACCCGAACTTTCCTTCCTCTTCCTTGTCCTCGGCCGCGATGGTGTAACGGTTAGCGTTTCGGACTGTTGTACCCAAGTTGGCGGGTTCAAACCCGATCGAAGCCGTGGATTTTTCAGGGCGAAAAAATCCTTCGTACGCCTTCCTTCGGAGGGGAAGTAAAGCCGGCTGTCCCATGTTAGTAGATTTACTTGCATGTAAAAGATCCTCAAGCCTAAATGACGCCTCTGAGCTAAATTCAAATCGCCTGTTTCTCGCCCAAGAAATACTTCTTTCTCTGCTAGTTGGTGAAAGGAGCGTAGCAAAATTTACGTGGTCAGACGGAAGAGCAGGCCTAATGGCCTGAGTCTCGCCACGTAAAATAAGGCATTAATTCAATTCAATTCAATTCTCCTCACCCCTTACTAACCCACACCTACACTTACATGCAAAACACTACCCCACATGTCGGGAGACTTGTCGACAGCTTGGATTGTGTCCCGGGTGCAACGCTGGTGACTTGTAGGTCGGCGTCGGATCCAGGGGGAAGACCAATGCCCCCTCCTGCGAGAAAAACACACACTACTCCTACGAAACTAATGAACTTAGCAATTGACGAGCTCGGAATCACTAATTAATTTATCAATCGAAATTATTGTCATCTTATGATCGCGTCCACTTCACTGCGAATAATATCCTTCGATTGTAAACTATGGATGTGAATACCTATGGGATCAGAATTGATTTTGATTTTCGATCACGGATTGTTAAGGTTATTTCTTTGCCTCGTGTATAAGTCCTCTTATCGAATTATTGGGCATAACTGACTTTGGAAGAAATAATATTTGTTTTTGTAGGTTTGAGTCCGGAGTAAAGCATTTATTGTCTCACATTTTCATTGCGGCTTAAACGCCAAAGATCACCCGTTCTGGTCTGGAATTCCCACATGATCATTATCATCCTGTCAGAGTTATGACATATTTATATAGAAAAACTAGGTGATACTATGGTTATTTGAGCATGAATTTAATTTTAATGGAAATGTAATTGTTTCTCTTTGGAAAATAGATTATTTAATCATTAATGACCTAGTTCTCCGTTCCATTTAATATTGTCATAACCATTGCGAGAAATGTTTGCTTCTATGCTGGGAATATTACTTATACAATAGGTTTCTACGTTCTAAGAGAACGAACTATTGATACCATAAGTCTTTCGTTCAATTGTCGTTTTATCTGTACAAAAGATCGCATTTCCTCGCTCTCGTTCTGAAACTCTGCTTTTTTGCGAAAAAAGTATACGTTTGACCTCAGAGAGAGCCAAGCAGACAAATAGAGGGTAATTTATATTTTCCGTGTTTCTTGTAAAACCTTCAGGACCATATGGTAAAGTTGAAATTCCTTTGTGTTTTATGTACGCCGAAGGTTGTTCTTCAACCTGTCCAACTTTAAAGGAAAGTTTAATCCAAGTTTTGTTCTTTTAGTTAAAGCCGTTGCCAAGGAATTTCGAGTCCTCTTAAAGCCCACGTTCTTCTACATCCATCGTTATCCTCGTGTTTGATGGAATCTTAAAAACTTTAAATAAAATATGTGTCTAATTTAAATTGTTTCTCTTGCAGATAATCCTGTAAGTACGTGGTTGCTTCCTGAGAAATGTGCTTTTTACCCTGTTCTGACGAATGAGGTAAGAGAAATTCGCCGGGAAATAATGATCAATTTTTTTATTAAGTCTCTGGATAAATTAATTGTTTCTATAATTTAATATTTTTATTATTATTTTTTACAAACTGTTCAAAGTAGTGTTTGGAGGTATTTAGGTTTGACTGAGAATCTACTTTACATCTAAAAGATATTCAATAATTAACAATGTGATTTATGTTTGTAGTAAAGAAGGTAATTTAGTGTATCTCATGCACGCCCTGCATTTTATATATTGCCATTACGAGATTATTTATCATCAGACATATGTTGTCATTAAATTTACTACAAAACATATTTTTGTAATAAAAATAAAAATAATATAATTATAATAAATAATTAGAGATTTATTAATAATTATGAAAATCAATATCCGTTCTCTGAGAATAATGGCATAATTAAGACCACATGATAATAGGATAACAAAAAACAAGGTTGTCGTCAATAAACAAGGTTGTTTCCAACATGGTCCTATTACAAAATAGTACTATATTACAATATGCACAAGAGTGGAACATCATAAATATGTTGTTACATTTCACTTCGAATGAAAGACAAATGTCCAGTAATTTTCCTTTTCCCTGGTTCGGAGTAAACACTAACATATTTTTTTCCAAAGACTATGTACTAGCTCATTTATTGCTTCGGAATGATATAGAATAAATATCGTGTGGCTTTAATGGTTCCCGGTACACTTTACG
Organism: Gryllus longicercus; assembly: GCA_038098605.1. Classification (NCBI taxonomy): domain Eukaryota; kingdom Metazoa; phylum Arthropoda; class Insecta; order Orthoptera; family Gryllidae; genus Gryllus; species Gryllus longicercus. The sequence continues at coordinate 2,806,948 of JAZDUA010000103.1, read as the reverse complement.
TTCCCAGTTCATCGTTACACCCGTCCTATTTGAAACCAACAATCTGGTGCAATCCTATTTTCTAGGGTTTGTGTTGCTACATGCTCGCGCACGCTTGGAAATGTATAATAGTTGTATACAAGAAAGCGATGCCCGAACTCCTCGAGTACAAACAGAATATGAGGAATTCAAGTTAATATTTTCATTCTGTATACTGACATGAATTCGAATTTGTTCTACAAGTCTGCAATTATAAGTATGCAGAAGAAGCTTATGAAGAGTTAACTTCACTTACAGACTTTAATTTTATTATTTTTTTAAATATTTTTTATGAAATTTAATATTTAATTCTGGAAACAATAAAGGCATATACTACATTATTACGCAGAACTACACGACTTTAGCGTGCTTGTTGTTCTTAATAGGGTAAATTATTTTAATGAAACTCAAATAATTTTGAAGTGTATGGGTTACTCTTTAGAGGGTCCCATACGTTTTTACATCACAACTTCTCTTTTCCTAAGAAATCGGATTTAAAAGATTGATAATTTAAAACGCACAGGTTTCTTTCTTTAGAGTGCTGAATAGTACAGGAAAATTAATGCAAATGAGTGATGTTTTCTGAATAGAAAAAAATAATTTCTGGGGTTATTAAAACCAAAAAAGTGCAATGTCCTTGCTCCTATACGTCCTTGCTCCTAACCCCACAAACCGACATGTAGGTCGTCGCCGGATCTCACCATCTAGCTGGGTAAGACCACCGCATTCTCCCACGATAAAACACGCCCTAGACTTACCTGAGTAACGACCTTAGCAGTTGACGTGCCAGGCATCACTAATAAATCGAGCAACCCAGTTGACTGACCACGCCCCCCCACAGAGGTCCCTCGACGCCGATTCCCAGCGCTTCGTTGAATTTCTTCCGCTTCCGAGCTGTGCGGCACGTGGGGCTCGTTGCTTATTGGCTCGCGCGCCTGCACATCGCCTGTCTCTTCCGGCGCCGCGCCGCGCCGCGCCGCGCCGCCGATAAATTACCCTCGCAATTAAACGCAGAAGCGCTGCGGAAGGAAACACGCTCCGCCGGGGTAGTCCTTCTTCTCCTTCGCGTCTCGCAGCTGCAGGGAGCGCCCTTCTTATTTTCCCTTTTTGCTGCTCTGGCTCTGCTTTGTCTTGCATCAATAGTTTTTGTTCCCTGCTTCTTTTGCAGCATTTACTGTATTGTTTTGTTTTTAAATATTTGCGTTGTAAATACTTTATATTTTCTTTTAATCGCAGATCGGGATTTTTAAAACTTCTCTTCAAGTTTCCTTCTTAATGTATTTCATAAAATTAATTAAATGAGTCAGTAAAAATTAGTTGTGAGTGTCTAACAATTTTCCCATTGTTGGTTTTTTGCTGTGTATACCTTTACGAAGGGAACGTTGAGGGGAAAATAGAATAAAATATAGGTATGTGCCTTTGCATGTAGCTATTCTTACAAGTGAACTAATATATTCTTATCAGTTATTGTCAAAACGCGCGTTTCTATCTGTATTCATAATTCCACTTGTATATGGGTTAGCGTGTTCGCGTGTTAGGGTGGTCTCATCAATTTTTGTGTTTTTTGTTACAATGACATTTGTATATGAGAGATCTATTTGTAAAAGTAGTGTGTGTGCCAAGCAATGTAATGACCGTGGAGGCCATGCAGTGTATGAACTCGGCGACTTGGTGCGATGGTTGGAAATATAATTACATCCTGAACGTAATTTGTTCTTGTCATTTTGGGCATACATATGGTGTCTCGTGAAAATGTTGCTATGATATTGTTTTGACTTACCTCTTAGTATTATGCCTAGGCAGTATGAAACCTTCGTTCGGAAATATTGAGTAGTAGATGTCACCGCTTCAGTTAAGAAAACTGGTGGGTAGCAATGTAAGTTACTTTATTATATTTTTTTCTCTTACAATTTAAATAAGTTAGTATGGAAGGTACTCTACTGCATCATATATTACATCATATATCCTACAATTTATCTACGTTTTGCGAAACCTTCCTTCGGAAATGTTGAGTAATAGACGTCCTAACAAAATATGAAAGGTAGATTATATGAAATTTAATTTAAAATACACTACACAGAAAATGTGTGTTACTACTAGATACTTTGTTGGTTTCTTTGTTCATGTGAATAACAAATAATTGGGAAGCTAATCTACTACATCATACGTATTACATCAAATTGTGACACTTCATTAATTTACTTATCTTTAAAAAAATCCCATTTGTGCCTGTAACTGACGAGAGACATATTCCCCAAATGTGAGTATAGCGTGATGATTAGTAAATTAGTTATAATAACACATCAGAAGGTACACATAATTCATTTTTGGAAAGTGAAAGTTGAAGGTATAGTGGTTATGATGCTGGGCTACTGATCTCAAGTTCTCGGTTTCTTACTCAGTCGAAGGCGGGGGATTTTTGAGGAGCCAAAAATCGACGGCATGTATGCGAACGCTTGTCAGCAGATGAAACAGATCTCAGAAACGGCTCTTGACCTCTCCTGACAAAATTAAATCCTGACGAAAACATTCCAAGCAATACATCATTTACGCGAAACAATGTTTGATATACAAGACGAAACTTCCTTTTTTTCTTAAAATATAATTGCTGTCTCAGATGTAGGTGCTTCACTTACGTCGTACTCCTGAGAAAGGTAGAAAAAGTATAATATGGCGAACGCAATATTAATAAGAAAGCTACGAAGGCGAGTGATTTGAAAAAAAACAGAATAACCTCTATACGTCATGCTTTGGAATGAGCATCTCAGGAGCACGTATTTCGACTATTCTGCGAATAAAGACTAAAACAGCCAATAATCCTTTAAATTTCTCAGAAACGCCTAGTTTAAAATGGTAATTTGGTTGGTATTAAAGATGTGGTTTGATAGTAGTTTAAAACAACCTCTTTAAAACAATATTTTATCGATTAGTATTTATATTAACACACTTGAGAAGAGAGTATTCATCATAGTTGTAACCTTAAAATGTAGATTTAACTCGGACTTTTCTGTGGTTGGCATTACTTCAGAATTCCTGGTGAACGATTTTGAAACTAATACTTCCGTTCTACCCGGCTCTAAGCCGTCGGTCAAGTAACGTGGCGCGTATATTACACAACTAGAATTAGAATTAGAATTCAGACCCTGTGGTCTGAAACGTCTAACGGCCGGCTGCTCTGATCGGTAATTTTACGAGGTCTCCTCGATCAATACTGGCACATGCGTCAAAAAAACTAAAATGTCCCGCAAACACGCCCAATTGCTCCTTCAACATCCTGTCCTCCCTCTGCCTTTACTTACACACACACACTATACTTACACGCTCTACATGACCACAAATCGGGTCACATCATGCACTACCAACAGACCAGTCGGAAACTTAGTTTGTCCTTATTAGTGCTTCCAGGTGGCTCAACTGCTAAGATCATTAATCTCGTAAGTGTAGTGCATGTTTTATCGCTTTAGGTTGCGGAGATTTTCCTTCGCTGGATGGACCTACCTGTACGTTTGCTGGGTTTCCCTCAACCAGGTATCTCCCACCTGCGGGGCACCGCCCCAACCGGGACAAGCTTTAAGCTCCCGACCGGTCTTCCAGCTTGTGTGGTAATTTAGTGCACGTTAGTGTGCGTGCGCAAGTAAGAGGTACGGATAGATGAAAGAGGAAGGAAAGATCGCGCGCGGACGTTGCCGTTTATTAGGTTACTGGTCGGGAATTCACCTGGTGTTGGTCGGAGATACTACGAAAGACTTCCGATCAGAGCAAGAGTCAGTTATAATTCTTCTCCAGGTAGCGGCTGAATTTGACTTTGCTGTGCATCTAGTTTCGAAATCTTTTCATTCGGGACTCGAACCCATGGACCTCCCTGTTAGAAGCAGTGCAGTGACATAAATTGATTCCTTGAGCCACCGAATACGGTGCGAATATATTGAGAGGAGTGACAGGAAAATAATTGTAACGCATGATAACGATGAAGTTGCTGATGATAGCATTGGATATGATAAAAGTAATGAAGTGGAATAGAAGTCGGTAAAATCGGAAGAACTTCGAGAAAACGTGACGCACACTCGATTTATTCGTGTACTGATCATGCTACATCATACTACGAGTGAAACGAAGCCGGCCTACACTCCATTGCAGCACGAGCAACGACGGCTGTCATGAATGATTGATATTTCCTCGCGCCGGTTTACGACGCAAAGTCGAGAAACACGCCTCCAAATCCTCGCAGGTCTCCACCGAACTCTTCTTCTCCGCCACCTCCCTCTACCGGCCTGCGTGCGCGTCGATTTTCGGTCCGCCGGAGGACGTCGCTGGTGTGCCCGTCCTCCCCGCCCCTTTCGCCCCTCGTCCCTCACCCCGCCGCTCCACCGCAGTGCGGTACTCGATTTACGGCTGGCACAGCGGCGACTAAATTTTTGAGGGCGACGGTCGTTCGGTTCTCTCACCCTATTCCCCCACCTCCGCCCCGTCACCGCCTAGGGTGGGCCAGGGCTGCCACCCTTCCTCTCTACCTGAATTTACACACATTTTCGAATAGCGTACGATGTTTCTCGAAATATAATCCAACATTTTCGAAATATCCATGAAACTTATAAAATCCCTACCTCGGCAAGACCCGGGGTGAGCCAGGGCTGCCACCCTTCCTCTCTACCTAAATTTACACACATTTTCGAATGTTCGTACGATGTTTCTCGAAATATAATCCAACATTTTCGAAATATCAATGAAACGTATAAAATCTCTACCTCGGCACGACCCAGGGTGGGCCAGGGCTGCCACCCTTCCTCTCTACCTGAATTTACTCACATTTTCGAATAGCGTACGATGTTTCTCGAAATAGAATCCAACATTTTCGAAATATCAATGAAACTTATAAAATCTCTACCTCGGCAAGACCCGGGGTGAGCCAGGGCTGCCACCCTTCCTCTCTACCTAAATTTACACACATTTTCGAATGTTCGTACGATGTTTCTCGAAATATAATCCAACATTTTCGAAATATCAATGAAACGTATAAAATCTCTACCTCGGCACGACCCAGGGTGGGCCAGGGCTGCCACCCTTCCTCTCTACCTAAATTTACACACATTTTCGAATGTTTGTACGATGTTTCTCGAAATATAATCCAACAATTGCGAAATATCCTTGATACGTATAAAAATAGTGTATGCTAAAACAACATGTACTTTCTCGCCCCTATTTTTACGCAAAATTACGTGAAAAGTGCTCAAATTTTCGAAGAATTGTAAATGGCCTTATTTCAAAATCTATCGTTAAGGAACAGATTTCATTAAGGGAGAAAAATCTCTTCCTTCATAATTGTAGTTGAAGGAAGACTACAAAAAATTAAATTTTTGTATTTTTTTTTTGAAAAATTTGGGTTTTCAACGTTCATGAGACCTGGGCCATTCTCTTAAGTATTTTACAAAAAAAAATTAAAAATGATGGAACCATTTCTTTTAATTTCGTAAATGTACCAGGGGTTTCGTGTTAAGTACTCTCCAAAATTAAAATTCCAGGAGCCGTGCCATCAGCCAAATCCATTGGAGAATATCAACGGTTTAGCAGAGAGCTTTGTTCACAGACTGACGGACGGAGAGACGTTTTGCCGTCAATCGATTTTTCGGTATCAAGGACCCACAAAACATGAATTCTGGCCACACTACATGTGAGAGGATTTTTTTCTATATTTAGCAACAGGATTTATCCATTTGTTCGTTACGCTGAAATAAGAGTTTTTCTGCCCCAAATTCGCCAATATTTTGTGTAGCATTACATAACTTTCTCTCTGCTCCGCTGTGAGGACGTAAAACGTAGAAAAATATATATTTGAAAATTATATAATTATGTAGTTGGTGCCATTCTTTAATTTATGTTTTTTAAAAACACAAATACCTGCGCGCTCTAAACAAAATTCATACGACTCTAGCTCCTGAACTATGCATTACATCATTCTAGGCTTCAACTTTTTAATATTGATCACCGTTGGTAGTATTACAGTAGTGCTTGTAATATCAAACACTCTATTTAATTTTACATAAATTTAATAGAGTATACATACCAAATGAGATACTTCCCAACCGAACTGGATGCGGCGCAGAACTTTGAAATGCAAATATTATTTTAATTTTAAGCGGTACTTTACACTATGCCCTTACAACATTTTCTCTTACCCCTTGCACTAATAGAGCAAGAGTAAAATGATTGCTTAGGTCTGATTTTCATTAAAAACTCTTGTAATTTTGAAAATTGCAAAAGTTCGGGTTTTAAAATTTGTTATAGGGCTACACTATTTATTTTGAATCTAGAGATCATTTTTTTTTCTGAAAAATCCGTTAATGTAATATTTATTGTGTGTGTGTGTGAACATCATTAGGCCAGTATAATTACCGACGCTGCCCGCCTGGGAAGATCTGCATTCCTACGGGCACGAGCAATTTCCTCTGACTTACCTTTAATTTTCCCTCCAAATCGAGAAAAAGGATTACACTCGCTAGCAAGATGACGCGGCGCGAGGCACGGAATAGTGTCTTCTTATGAATATGTTTGCCAGATTTGTTCCATCTAACAACCTAGACTTGTAGTAAGTGTATATTCTTTACTACTTATTACAATTTCATGTTTATTTTATTTTTAAATTCTGCTTTGCATAAATATTTCTGCCAAATATTGATGTTTGAATGAATTGTGTTTGAATGAATCTTCCCTTGTGTTATCGTCTATTCAACCATATCAATTTGTTTTATATGGCAATAATTTTAAATAAATTATCAAGTCTATAAGTTTACAATTCTTGCTTCTGGTTGGCAGTTCTTTTCAGAAACAAGTATATTCCTAATCTAAACGCGTGTGCAATTATTGCACAGAATGCAAATCCAGTGAATTCAATTATTGCTCTCTTAGGCAAGCAGATTACGAAATCAAGCTATTTTTGATTCGAAATGTTTAATTTTATTCTCAATTAACAATATGGAATCTGACTGAAGTATTAATTATTTTTAATGGATTACTTAGCTGCTTTAGTAGAGGAAATATAATTCAATCTAGCCAAATTTGAAGCAATAATTGTCAACTTACTTCTCCAAATGACTGACATGGACCAGATATACAGTTATGTACTGCCATTTCGGAGCCAATTGTACAACCCTTACTTTTAAGTCTTACGCCAGTTGCACTGGTTGCAGTGCTCGTAATTATTAATAAGTTTGTTACCTTACCTTACCTTACCTTACCTTACCTTACCTTACCTTACCTTACCCGCGACCTTGACATGTCTGCCCTATTACAGAACCGTCAACGTATAAGTAACTCTCACAGTTACCTCACCACGTGCTTTGGTACGTCATGTGACCTGCTCTGGAGCAATCAGCGTGCGAGGATTTGTTTACTTTCTCACAGCTAGGGATCGGCGTTGCCGCTCATCTGTCTCACAAGAAGTCGCGGAGGCGATAAGTTTCGGTTGTGGCGGAGATTATGATTATCATGATATTATCGAGTCGTGGGTTGGCCTGTCAGTAAATGTTTTCAGCTTTAATTTATCTGTGGTGAAGGTGGTGCCATGTGTGTAATAATGTGTGGCAACAGAGCATCGGATTGTTGGAAGCGCTTATACGCTGCTGGTACAGTAATTTATTCAACTATCAACAATTGTGTAATATTCCTAAGATATACATATATAAAAAATGTTTTCGTTAATCGGTGTTGCTTTATCTTACTGTGAGTCGTGTGCTATTTCATTGCAGATGGATTTTCAAACATAATTTCTAATAATGTAACAACAATGAAAATTGGCTATATTTGGTTTAAAGTTTAGTTTTTAGTAAGAGTATACGAATATATTACAATCCTATTCTCGTCATTTTGTACTGGAAAGTTGGTAATAATCCGACCCACAAAGGTAGGTGCAATGAGAGCCTGCCCCTTCATTACTACGTAAACAGCAATTTGATTTGCTCATCAGGTTCTCCGTATGAATGGTTACATTAACATTATGCTGTATACGGTGAAATCTTAATGAGCCCCATTTGTGAAATATGCCGATTCAGGTCGGTGCTAATATGAATTTGTATAATCCACGTAACCATTCATGTGACGGACGTGTAAGATTTGAAATAAATATTTCAATATAAAACGTTTGATTATTCAACCTTTCTTCAAATATAATTTTTATACAGTTGTAGAAAAAATTATCATATTACACGCACGAAGTAGGTTTTTTCGTGTTTTCGATTGATTCCTCCGGCCTCGACATATAGTCTCGACAAAGAAATTAAATCTCGGCGACGAAAATCACTCTCTCCTCCCGCACTTAATACGGAAAGAACTGTTCAGTATCAAGATGAATTCTTACTACACAACGTGTTAGCAGAGTATGTAATAATAGTAATTAACTACGTATGTAAACAAGAATTATCCACTTTTCCGGTATAATACGACTTTTTCTGCCGCAAAATCGCTTTTTCATCGCTACAGCATTACATAACTTCCTCTGTACTACGTATGCAGATGGGGAGACTGTAAAAACACATGGCTTATTTGATTGATTCAATACTAGCGATTCTGGGCGCTTCAACCGCTAGGGTCATTGGTCCCGTAAGTGTGATGCATGTTTTTTGCTTGGGAGGTGGCAGTTATCCTCCCCGCGAGACGGCGAGACCCAGACCCACGTATCGTCGGCTAGCGGTGTTTCCTCCACCAGTTATCTCCCACCTGCGGGGCACCGCCCCAGCCAGGACAAGCTGTAAAGTCCCGACCGCTCTACTGGCATGTGTGGTAGTGTAGTACATTACGTGTTATTGTGTGTAAGGGGAAAGATAGGACAATGAAGAGAAGCAAAGATCGCGCGCGATCCGTGGCCTGTTTGTTAGGGTACTGCTCCAGCATTCGCCTGGTACTGATAGGAGAAACCACGTAAAACTACTGAGCAGCCGGTAGGTAAAATTCTCCTCCAGACAGCGACAGAACTCTGATTATAGGGCTAGTGTCACATTTCCAGTCACCGTGAGGACTCGAACCTAGGACCTCCTGGTCAGAGGTAGTGCAGTGCCATCAGTTCTCTCTCCCGGCTGATTTATTTGATATTAAAGAACGGACCGCAAACACTTCCTATGGCAGTCTGCGAAAAAGGCGCACTAATCATGCGTTAGAAATGGATGACGATTTCCATTATCACCAAACCAGTGTATAAGTGATTCTTCATTCTGCCAAGAGGGATTCTTCATTCTGCCATTCTGCCAAACTTCACCGCTTGAATTTTGATTATACTGATGTTTTTGACGATTTTCAAAAGTGTCGTCTCAGTCGAGACAAGTTCTCAGCTCTTAACTGATCTCCCGAGATGTGCTGCAGTGTAGTGAATGTAACTGTGTGTTTGCGCCAGCCACTGAGTCAGGGATGAGGATAGGAGAAGGAATGGAAAGGAAAGATCGCGCGCTGTCCGTGGCCCATTTGTTAGGGCACTGCGCCGGCATTCGCCTGGTATTGTTCAGAAAAAACATGAAAACTACCGATAAGAGCAGCCACCCAGTAGAATTCTTCCCCAGGCAGCGGACGAATTTGTCCTAGCCCTGGACGAATCCTGCCACCTTCAACACACAATCTCTAGGATTCCCCATCGCAGGCACTGCAGTGGCGGCGGCGATGGTGTAACGGTTAGCGTTTCGGGCTGTTGTACCCAAGTTGGCGGGTTCAAACCGGATCGAAGCCGTGGATTTTTCAGGGCGAAAAAATCCTTCGTACGCCTTCCTTCGGAGGGGAAGTAAAGCCGGCTGTCCCATGTTAGTAGATTTACTTGCATGTAAAAGATCCTCAAGCCTAAATGACGCCTGTTCCTCGCCCCTCGCCTGTAAATCGCCTGTTCCTCGCCCAAAAAATACCTCCTTTCTCTGCTAGTTGGTGAAAGGAGCGTAGCGAAATTTACGTGGTCAGACGGAAGAGCAGGCCTAATGGCCTGAGTCTCGCCACGTAAAATAAGGCATTAATTCAATTCAATTCAATTCAGGCACTGGAGTAACATCAGTTGATTCTCAGACACCGCAACCGACGCTATCAACTGACCTTCCACAGACGCAGGTTGGATGTCGCGCGCGTGTTTTGCATTTTACGAATTTTAGCCTTGATAATTCGAGTTGTGGGAACTCATTACAAGGATCCTTTGCACCGTAATAATTATGGGCATTGCCAACATAATTGTTTGTTACAATAGCAGCTTTCGATGGTTTATCCATCATCAGTTTTCTGCTGTATGAAAGTCACCCACGCTACCAACTAGTCGTTTTGTGGCTTCCATACAGCAGAAAACTGATAATGATGGCTAAGCCATCGATAGCTGCTATTATGTGATTGTAAATGCCAACAAATACTCACCACAACACCAGTATCCTGTGGACCTTGGAGGTGCCGATGGAAATAGTTAGATCTCAAAGTAGTCTGCTTTCTATACTAAGAATCTCTGGAGTATTTAAAAAATATTATATTTATGTATATTTTTAAGAGCATAACACTTACCTGGTAATATTGGTGGCAAATTGAAAGCAAGCATTTCTTCTAAACGAATAATTTAAATCGGTGATAGTAATAAGTATACTGAATCAAGGTTGAAACAAGCATCAAATTTTGATTATCCTTACAATGTAATAATAGTCTGATTTTCTTTTTGTGTTGTGCGTATCGACCAACACGAGTTTCTCTTGGTTTTCCCTCTTCTATTTGTCGTTCTTTTCTAATTCCTATTTTCTAGACCACAATTATGGGTACAACATGAATGCACGTAATCTGCGTTCGCAACTGAAACAAGAGAAAGTGCTCGCGCAGATTGAAGTTTCACAACGGCTAAATTGCGTTTAATGAGATTACCATCTTTCTCAGAAGGAAGACGAGAAATTAATTGTATCTGACGTCACGATATATGGCCCGTACGGAAAGAAGAATACATGGAGAGAGAGAGAGAGAGAGAGAGAGAGAGAGCGAGTACTAATGAAGTTTAATACTTAAATAATATGCAGAAAAGTCAAACAAAACGGTTTAGCCAAATATGCTGGCAAATAGTCCCCCCTAATTGTAATGAAATTTTGAACAAAGGTATTTATTAAAAATAACTTTATCACGTTCATTAATGAAATATATTTATTTTCTAGAATAAGTAGTGTAGACCAAGTTTTGTAATGTTGCAAACAACCAATGTCAATATTTTCACGGAAATATTTGAGTTTGGTGTCCATGTTACTTTCTCGTGTGCTACATAAGGAGTACTAAACGCAGTGTGGAGAAAGTTTTGTACACTGCGGAAAATCGACTTTACGATTTCAACAGATTTTTCGTTACGTGTATTGTCTATGTATTCACATTTGTACTATATTAATCCTTAGTTGTAGAGTGTAAACAAGCAGTTTATACATGTAAGCAAACAATGTTTCCATGCGTTTTTATTCCTGTTTGAAAATAATATTTAAAGGAGCACACTAATTTAATTTTTTTAGTTTAATCCAGGAACGACTTACGAATCATTTTAACGGGAATACAAAAAAGTAGTTTTGTGAGGCAACATAATAGCTTGCTCGACAAATTCGACTAGAGTAGAATAGGAGGGCGAGTTAATCACGCTTTCAGAGGGAGGCATTACTTGCCAGAATACATCTCTTTCATGCCGAATATTCAGTCAATAACCAATTTCCCAGAATCACATTGATAATATGTAGCGCGGCTGGTGCCGTGGGAACAGCCCTGTCATTGTCTTTCCATGTCTTGTAATGTGATACTTCCCCACAACACAAATGTGTCTACAGCGGCATGCGTCAAGCAATAACTATTTTAGAAATGATGCGTATTTCCCTTAGAAAATAGACATTTTTTCTATATATTGGGTTTACATAAAATTGGGGTTGGGGTACTAAACTAATCCTATTTGCTAGCTTATACTATAGTATCGTAGAAATAAGTAAACGTGCCCGAAACACATTTCTCCCTGTAGCGCGCCCTACAGTGTTTGTCAGATTTTGACGTAAAATAACTCTTTTTACATGGAAATGGGCGTAACAGTAATTTGAAATCAAACCACGACCTCAGCAAACGTTAAAAATAAACAAATATTTTAACCAATTGAACTATTTTCATAATTTTAAACTAAACACCGTAATATATAACCAGTGCTGTGTGTGTGACCTACACAACTCTTCTCCAGACAGCGGCTGAATTCGAACTAGCTATCTTACTGATAAAAAATCCTACCATTCTATGCCACTCGAATCCTAGGACTTTCCAGTTAGAAGCGCTCCAGTGACAGCACTTGATACCCTGAGCGAACTCAGCCGGAAGGAGAGGTACATTTTGAGTGAAGAAGCTCAATCATTTTAATCTGCAGAATATAATGATTTTCCCCACACTCATTGTTCTGCCTTGGCCTAATTTTGAAACGTAAATAACCAGGGGCTCTGTGTACCATATTATCTAACCTCTTTGTTGAAACCGCTACCACAACTACCTGGTGTTTTTGTGAAGACCCTAAACAGTATCTGTTTCGTTCTTAGACTTTTTTGCCACGTTATTCAAAACCCGTGCTTCCAATATCGAAGCCCTTTCCATTCGCCTTGGCTCTCCCGGTGGTGTGCCTTTCCGTCGTTAGGTAACACTCCCCACTTGGTCAAGCCGCTTTGTGTACAGTTGCGTCCGGGCTTCTTCGGCATTCCTGCGACGTACTGAGACATATTCAGTTGTTTATTTTGCAGTTTATATTTACTGGAACTCACGTTGTTCAATAATTGCTAAGCTTGTGTTGACACGTGGATTCACATTGCAACTGCAGCGTTACTGACCCGGAGGTCCCAGGATCAGACAATCGACAATGGTAGAGTTTCGACAGTAGGTACACAGAAAGATTGAATTCAAGCATCTGGAGGGGAAGAGTAGCGAGCCGTTTCTCTGATCAGGAGTTTTCTTTTAGTTTCTCTAATCAAAAACGGTCGAGTGCCAGAGTAGTGTCGTAATAAAGTGGCCACGGATTGCGCGCGTGTTTCTTTTCTTCGTCCTTGTCTCTTTCTCTCCCCCCCCCACACACACACACATATACTACACTACCACATCAACAATACGGAAAAGATGTGTTTGAGATTTTAAATACAGATGATAAAATTAGAAATTTGGCGTATTTCTAAGAAAACTATTTCGAGTACCCTGGTGTTATGTGAATTATTGTTACTATGTAATATATTGATATATAAAATACATATAAACGTGGTGGGTACCGCAGTAATATAGTGAAAATTCTGTGGATAGTTAAAATAAGAATAATTGTTCGCATTCAAATGTGTTTTCACTAAATTTAGATCATTCAAAAAAGATAGCAGCACAAAACGGGGTCCACAAGGGTGCAGTTTAACAGACATGCTTTGAACCAAGAGACTTGGGGGAGCACTGAAGAGGAGGTAAAATTCTTCGAAACATGTGTGCTGAAATGTAAGATCTGAATTTAGTGTAAAATACATATTTCATCATGGAAGATTATTTCTATTTTACTTATCCAAATTCACGTAAAATATGTTATATTCTCGGAGATGTGTTGGCTGATTTTCAATAAAATGTAATTAGTACCATCAAATGGTTTATATTAGATTCCATCCTAAAGAAGTACCTGTAGCGTAAGGAAATACGTGTGGGTCCGCACGCATAACATTCGTCCGGGCTTCCTTAATAAAAGTGTACAGCAAATACCAGCAGTGTTAGGACCTTAAATGATAAAAATATTTTTCGGCAAATTTGAATTCATGATTAATAATTTATAGAGGAAAAATCTGCCTTTATTAAATAATTTTATGAAATTAAGACTGTTATAAAACCTAAATGAATTGTTTACCTTTATTAATTTACAAACAGGTTTACATAAGCTACCAAAGCGGACAAAAATCGTTCTTCTGAAAGATGCTGTTTTTATTACAATGAAAAACTTCAACATGTACAACCATTAAAATGTTTTGAAAACTCACATCTTTTGAAACATTGTACTCACCATCTTGTGAAGTTTTTTGAGCGAGACGATTGCGCTGTTTTTTATATTTTATTGTTTAAACTATTGCAAAGTGTCAGAGAGACTCTGACTGTCTACTAATTAATTTTACTATCCCAAAACCTTCAGCCTAAATGTAAGCCCTTTTTTACCTGGGCCCACCCGTATTGCAGGCCCGACCGTTACTGCACTGAGAAGTATTCACGCACGCAATGCTGTTTGTTGGGTGTTCAGTTTCAACTAAACCAGACCGCGAGTATAGCGATTTAGTTTGAGCTGAGACTTCTCAATGCCATTTAATCACAACTTCTGACAATGAAAAACTTCAACATGTACAACCATTAAAATGTTTTGAAACATTGTACTCACCCTCTTGTGAAGTTTTCTGAGCGAGACGATTGCGCTGGTGCGGCGCAGAATCTTGGTTCTCTCCC